>JAQSUU010000368.1:4800000-6000000 GCA_038087645.1 Saccharum hybrid cultivar R570
CATTTTCATAATTTTTGACGGAAACGAGAGCGGGAGCCGGGGCCAGACAACCGGGAGTAGAAACAGTAGCGGAATAAATGGTAATGCGAAAACGGATAAATACGATAGGAAAATAGACGGAAATGAACGGTATGCGGGAACATAAGCCGGAACTACATGCCACATGTGACAAACCAAAGGGCTTACCGCAGTACTCCCAAAAAATATGAGCCGTTGATCTAAATGATTTTTATCGCATATTACCTTCTAGGAGGTAATAGAATGAAGAAACATATATATTAGCAAAATAGGTAAAATATCTTCCAATTAGATCTAATTTCCATATCCATTAGATCTAACTTGCATGCATGATGTAAATTGTAATCAACAAACTAATTGTAATCAACATGTACGAGACTTTTTTTTTGGTTAAATGCATGCATGTACTAGTTACGAGTAACGTTATGTTCTGCATGCAGCCGAACAGCGCAGACTGCAGAAGCAAGTCTGGCTGACTGCCCACTCACGGCACAGCTTGGCTCAACGCCCTCTGCGCTTGTCCCGGTGAACGTATAAACGGGATGAAATTGGGAATATCCTAGTCAAAAACGGGATACTGGCAATACGGACGGAAAAACGCTCAACCATTTTCGGTCCCGATCCCGGTGCCAGTGTATCCCGTCCTGTTTTCGGTCTCGTTTCCGTTTATCCTGAAAAAACGAAAACGGATGGAAAAATACGGTATACGGTTGCGGACGGAACGGGATTCATCCCATCCATTTTCATCTTTACTCTCTCTCTATATATAGATAGATAGAGATAGACAGTTACAGCTCGTCGACTAAGCAATACTAAGAAACACTACAGCAGCAGTGTGTGCACTGTGCAGTGCATCTCTTGTTTGATCTGTTCCTGATATATTCCTCTCCTCTTCATTCCATCTGTTGGTGCGAACTCCTGGATCTTGAGGGCCAGCGCTAAGCTGAGGATTAACATTATATATATATATATATATATATATATATATATATATATATATATATATATATATATATATATATATATATATATATATATATATATATATATATATATATATATATATATATATATATATATATATATTCCACTCATGCATCGGTAATAACCCAAGCATTTGTTACAGATATGCACTACATTTATCTAGTACTGCTTGTGGATAAAAATTTAGGTACTAAACTAACTAACCCACGATGCATGTATTCATCAACAGGTTGGTGGCATCCCCACAGCAACTTCATGACTTTTGTTAAGGGTTACTGTTGGTTATTTTTATAGAGTAGCATACGTGAGATATTTAGATGCACATTTTTAGGGTATTCCTTTACATTATTTATAGAATAGACGGGATTACTTTAGATTATTTTAATACCCATGGATACAACTCACCTAAATACAAAATCATGATGGCATAGATGGGTAATTGACATGAAGATTATGGATTACTTCAGGTTATTCTTCATAGTGATATAGGTAAAATGTGGCAAATTTTGATAGATTTAGAGGGGTTACTTTTGTGTATTTTCATAACAGAAGAGGTGGATATTTTTTTAGAAAACAAAATAGATCCAACAGCTATTTTTGTTGATGACAATTAGAGTATAACAAATCATTGGCAGGATACATTTATTTTTGCAAGAGGTTTACAAATTTATCTTGGAATCCAAGCTTCATATATTTGTTTCAAAGTACAGCTCTCATTATTTTGTATCTTGAACAGCTGCACGGTAACTTGATGGCACTATCTTCAGCCGTCATTGAGCAGAGTACGAGCAAAGTGTTCTCGTACATCTCAACCAAGATAGAAGACAAGGCGTCCAGGGCAGACACCGTCGCAAGGCTCGAGATTGCACGGATATTGCCCTTGAGAAGACAGGGAGGATACCAATCACATACGTCTCGTTGCTACGTAGCAGGAAGGTTCTCAAGAGTGTCTATACCAAGGGGATAGACCTGCTCAACAAGCACAAGCAGCAGGAAGAGAACGATGGCCATGTGGTGGTAAGGAGTTCCTCCTACCTTCAATGGATCGCCGATAGGGCAGCAAACTTTTCCATCTCTTCTCTTGTTGGCTTGGGCAAGGAGAAAAAGTTGAGTTCCTCCGTTGCCCAAATATTTGAGAGGTATGCAGTTTGGGCTGAAAAGATTGTAGCAGACGTGGAGTCCGGCTGCCCGCTGCGGCACGACACCTTCCACTACCCCTTCCTTAAGCATCTTCTTGAAGGGAAAACTCTTAGGTGTCAAATTGTAAAGAATCCAAGCCAATCCCTCAGTTTCTACCTACAACCCGGGATTGTGGAAGGGCGTGGCGTAGAGGTCATACTATGTTATGAATATAATGATTCTAGGAAGCTGCAGGAATGCTTCTCTATAAACCTGAGCCTACGAATCTCGGAAGACACCGATATAATCGGGATCAGTATTAAGGGCATCCAGCAGTTGACATCTCAGTTCAAGCTTGTGGCTGAATCTGCGATAGGAGAACTCACGCTGCTGCCTAATTTGCAAGACACTTTCCATTCCTATGTCCATCTACCTAGTTTCGTCAAAGAAAAATATGGATGTCTTACAGATTTATTCCGCCCTGATCCAATATGTTGCAATGGAAATAGCTACGGAAATCTAGCCAACAAGTCATCAATGGAAATTCCGGAGCCAGTTATTCATATCTGTTTTAGTTGCTATATTTCAGCGCCTGAAAACAGCTTGTGTAACGCACCTCTGGTTCTGTACGGTAATCTAGTGCCTCATATGCCTTTATACTCCAACGGGGAGATTTCTATTAAGTATGCAGGCAAAGAGGAAATTAGAAACGGTGGTAGTGTGCAACAACTGGAGGAGATAGCAAGATCAGATGCGCTCGATTATTTGGTCCATGAACCAGAACCCACGGATTATACTCTGCTTTGGTTATCCACACATGGTTTTGCATTCGTTAGGCTGCGGCAGTCCATCCCAAGATCCAGCCGGAGGAGGGTTTCCAAGAGAAAGCGGTAGAAGCGCAAGGTGACCACTCATTTGTGCTTAGACTTATTGTATGTACGAGCTCCTTACTTCAATATAGTTTTAAAATTTGTCAAGGTCCGCGCTTAAATGTTGTCTGACAAATAAAAACTACTTTTCATGCCTGGATGTGAAAATTCGGTTTGTAGTTTGCTATTCTGTACAGTATACACGACTGGTCTCTATGTATGATTGAAATTAGCATGAATTTTCAGTGTCGTCGTCTGCATTTCCTTGAGCTCTCCACCTCATTTCAACCTGCATGCGTAACCGTAATAAACACAACAGCACCCATGGCCTCACGGGGCTGGCTGACCAAAGAATTTTCAGTGCCCTGTGCCTGTGAATGTGATGGGGGCGAAATCCAACAGCCATGGATACGTGGCAAAGGCCAACAACCATCACAAGCTTTAATTTCCAGGCAGCTTCCTCGTTATGCCATTATCCTCGGAACAGGGAACCATCCTCTGCATTTCATTTCCCTGGATTTTCCAGCTCTTTTCTTGATCACACATTGGAGCAGCGCCGCCTACTTCAACTTGTTCACACATTGATGAGCTCAAAACCATGGAGCTGCTACCCCCACATTTTCTTTACTAATTTATATATAAAGCTTGGCTGTCCGATTCGCTGAATAAAAGCAGCAGTACGTACAACTCTCAGTGCTGTGCTGTATTCTTGATCTCACCTTATCCCACCCTTTCATTCGTTCAATAGCAAGCCTGTCATCGCCATGCAGTTGGTGGCTTGGTGCCACACGGGGGCTATAAAAATTCATTCTGTTGTAGTGTAAGCTTAACTGTAAACCTGCAGTCATGATTTGAACTACAGAAGATGTAAAGAATTTATTAACAGCTAATCATTTAAACTAGAAGAGGTTACCGGCTAGCAGTAAGGTTGTCTCTAGCAGTGCCAACTCTGCTAGAGGCCGCTCACACGTTGTAAAACTCATGTGTAACAGTTCAGAAATCATGATGCAGATCAGATGGTTAGTCGGTTTTGCTTGTAGGCATTGAGACAGATACTGAAACAATAAACAATAACTCATCCAAGCCAAAATATAATCATGAAAAACTGTCCTTATTATATCATGGTAATGGCGAGTATAACAAGAACAGCCAAAAATTTTCTTGTCGAAAGTCGAACTGTAACTAAACTGAAATAATTCAATATAAGATAAAACACAGTTAGGTAAGTTTAGTTTCTAGTGGCTGGGGCCAAGCAGACTTGAAAAAAAAAATAATGGGCTGAAAAGTTAACTGAAGCATACATTACCTTAGACGACAACATTAACTCTAATTGACCAAGATCACTAATACTACTTTCACTGCAACTCCTAACAACTGACTAGTGACTAACCTTGTGGTCATGCTTGATAGGTGAGAACCGTGCACATCATTTACAGCCGCGTCAACTGTACCCAAGCGTGAACAGTAACCGCTCATCTTAAAAGTGAAATGAGGCAGTGAGGATCGAGGACTAATCAAAGAATTTGCAGTCCCTGTGGAAATGATAGGGCAAAATCCAACAGCGACAGCCAAGTGGCCTACAACTACATTCAGAATTTACACGGCAGCTTCCTCCTTGTGCCATTCTCCTCTTAGTGCAGTTCATTTCTCCACTGTTCATTTACGTGATCTTTCCAGCTCTGTTTTTTACCACACATTGGAACCGCCCATTTCAACTTGTTCACACAGTGAGCTGAAAACATGGACCAGCTACCTCCATTTTCATATTACTACACTGTATAAAGCTTGGTTGTCCAATTAACAGAATACAAGCAGTACACCTCGTAGTGCTACACGCGGGCGGCTGCAACAATCTGGAGGAGAATCAAGGTATGGACTACCTTTTCATGCCACATGTATTACTACAAGTTGATATATCATTTATTCATCTAATTAAAGTTGCCCCCTTTATTTGTCTCGACGGGTCAGATCCAATCCTCAGCAGGCGCAGAGGACTGTACTGAACATAGATGCCTGTCATGGCGGAAATGTTTGTTTCAACCCTTGTTCAGGAGACCGTGAGCAAAAGCGTCTCCTTTGTGTTGGGCAAGCGTGAGGAGAAGGCATCCCAAGGGCACTTGATGGAGAGGCTCCAGATGGCAGTCAGCGAGCTGGAGTTTGCGCTCGAGAGGGCCCAGGAGCTGCCCATCAGACACCTCTCTCTGCTTGGCCGCAGGAAGCAGATCAAGTCTGCCTATAACGAGGCAATGGAACTGCTCGACAAGCACAAGCAGCAGCAGGCGGTGCCTGCTGGACAGGAACTGCAGACTGGACGAGGAGTAAAGCACAAGAGATGGAATTTTTGGGCTAATAACATGTCCTTGAAACCTTTTGTTGGCTTGAGCACAGATGCTGTTCGAAGATTTGAATGGTATGCAGATCATGCCGGCAGGTTTGTGAGGGATGTGGAGTCTGGCTGTTCACTTCATCACTACACCTTTTGCAACCCTATTGTCAGGCATCTCCTTGAAGGTAAAACTCTCGTGTATTATCATTTGGAGCAAGGAAACCTGCTACGAGGTTTCTATATATGGCCCGTGTATTCTGATGAACGTGGCTTGGAGGCAGTGCTGGCATACCGTTATGGTAATAGCATAATTAATGAGAAATATTTCTTTCTGTTATTGCTCCTACGACTTTCTGAAAGCACAGACATAGTTGGGGTTGCTATTAAAGGTTTGCAGTTATTGGCATCTGAATTCAAACTTGCTACTGAATTTGCAATGGGAGAACTCACCCTACTATCTAATTTACAAGACATTGGTCATTCGTATGGGCCACCATGTGTGGGCTTTCAAGAGCATTATATCAATGACATGCAACTTTTCCGCCCAGACCCAGCATGTTGCAAAGGAAGTAACGGACTTTGTGGTAACAACAACGTCTCGTCAGAATTATCAGATATGTTCCCAGAGCAAGTTATTTTTGGGGGGTTTGAGTGCAGGTCATTTGATATGGTGGGCAGAAGCAAGAGCAGAGGCGGTGGGAAGCCACCTCTGTCGCTGAGCTCTGACTTCTGGGCCCATGCTGCGACTGAGACCCAAGATAGTTATGCACTCGAAAGGATGGGAGACGTCCAAGAGTACAGAGATACTAGCACACAGCAAGTCGCCGAAGGACTAAAACTGGACGCAATCAATCGTTTATTATGTCAGCCAAAGCTGACGGAGTACAGAATAGATTGGTACTCCAAACATGGTGCTGCATGGTTTACGGTGAAGAAGGCAAGCACCGAAAGAGCAGATGTGCCCAAAACCAGCAGGAGATACAATACCCGAGGAAGTACAAGGAGAAGTAGCAGGAGGTGTTAGTCACGATGTGAGCTAGTATTAGTAATATATATGGTACTAGTACATTATTTGTAACATGCACATAGACCTACTGTTTGAAAAATAAAACTACTTTTTGCTGCTGCCATCTGGACGCTAATTTCCCTTTGATACAATATAATATACTAGTGCTTATATTTGATTTAAAATAAAAGTAGTCACTTAATTACTTTGTGCTGTGCAATATAACACGGAGTAATAGTTATTTACACCGAATTCTGTCTCTAGAACCAGTTTTGGCATGGTTTTCATCCAACTGCAGCTACATAAAAATGAGACGCAAAACCTATCATCGTATTCATGATTTGCACTAAAGAAGATGCAAAGAATGTGTAAACAGCTCATCATTTACACTAAGAGGCTACGAGATATACTACTAGTAGTAAGGCGTTGTCTGTAGTACTGCAAATAGTTATAAGGCCGACTACAAATAGTAAAGATCATGTGTAACAAAACAGTTCTTATTGTACTTGCTGGCTACCTCCACGCTGTCTTCGATGTAAGGGGTTCCGACACCTCGTGCGTGACTGCAAGCAACAGCGGATGGGGCCTCCTTCTAGCTCCAGCACATCTAGTGCCACATAGGGCCGACCACGACAACCTGACTGGGAGCATACCTCGAGCACCCGGCCGCCCGTTCGATGCTCTGCACATGGGCGGCGTGACCCCTCGTGCACTCAGGGCGACACGCCGAGCTCGGCTGGAGCAGTGTTGGTTGTGGCTGGACATGGCGGTGGAGGGCATCGACATCGGAGACGTCAATGACGGCTGAGGGGGGACGGCACCACTGTAGCAACGTCCTCCATTGCTGCCACCAACAGTGCTGCCCGTGAAGGTCACGACGGGCTGACCAGTGAGATGCGTCCTATATAGGGCTTCTCTGAACTCGATTTGTTGTTGCTCTCACCGTAGCCGGACACCACACACGCCACACGTGGAGTCTCAGAGAACCCGATGCTGGAGAGGGTTGTAGCCTCATTCGTGGCCACCAGTGTTTGCGCCTACACCACTTCAACGATGGTCTCCCACCCCGCTCTGTTGGCAATGGACTCGGTTCCATCATCACTCAAGCACGGCTAGTTTTAGGTCACAGCACCATAAGCGGCATAGACCACCATCTCAGGATCGGATGCGCCTACACAGGACGAGTTGGGCTGTCCGTCTGGCTTCAGTCCGACCGAGCCCACAACGGATGCAAACATGCTCATACACCGCCTTGGGAGGACCACATGGTCGACATCAGCGACAACTCCGCCGCACGGCGCCTCAAGAGCTTCACTCAGCACATGCTCAAGAAGGTCGATTCTCCGCTTATTCGTGAGCCCCACAAGCAGTCTCCTGCTAAGCTGGTGCTGCCACTGCAAAGCAAGCGGCTGGTGGCTCAGAGCCTCTTTCGAGGTGAGGTGCTGATCATGCAGCGTATGGTCTACCCTAAGGGTCCATCAGCACCATCTGCGTCGGAGCTGAAGTCCTTTGACAACATCTTTGACAGCAACCTGACTACATCCAACATCAAAGCGCTAGACATGCTCTTCCCGGACGATGAAAAGGGCTCATTCAAGCAGCCGTGAAGACACAAGGCCACCTCCTAGGTCGCACCTTGCGTTGGTATTAGTTGTTTTCTATTTATGTAATATTGGAACTTGAGGTCTTTTGCTAGGATGCTTCAGCTATGGCTTTTTTTAGGTTGACCTCATTCGGTGCTTGATTGAAGTGGATTGTGTGTATGACTAAAACTCTTCTTAATACAATGATACGCAAAATATTTTACGTATTCGAGAAAAACATATGGCCTAGTGTATTCTGATATGAGGATAGCGCAATGACCAAAAACTGCTTCTCTCTGTTGTCGGCTCCAATTGAAGGGAGAATAATTTAAAATAAATAAATAAATAAATAAATACTGCCAATTTAAGAGTCCGATGTATTGATTAGGTCAAATGGAAAATCAACTGGACTAGCGGAGGCCGAGGAAATTGCAGCGACGTCACAGGCTGAGCGAGGGGCCTACCGATGTTACGGGGTCCTGGTGTACACACGATTTAGAAATGACATAAGCAAGCAATTATGCACTAATGTTGAAAGAAGATGAAATGGTTGACAACTGAGACCAGGAAATAAAGTTTATGAGAACTTCTATATATTTGTATATTTGATTGACAAAAAAACAGGCCCAAGAAGATTCTCCACGAACATACAGATCCGTCATACTGACACACAGAGACTCTCCTATGATGCTATAGAGAAACTATTCCTCTATTTTTCCTTGACGGCGGACGGGTTAGGTCCACCGTTATGTAAAGTACTATCTCCGTCCAAAAAAGATTAACAATAAGGATACGGCTGGTCAAACGTTTCTTATGTTTGACTAGTAGTTTTATAAAAAAATTAGAAATATCTATATCATTAAAAAATATTATGAAAATATATTCCATGACTTACCTAATGATACTAATTATGCATTATAAATATTAATATATTCTTTTATATATAATTGATAAAGTTAAAAATATTTGACTTCTCGGAAAATAAGAATGATGATATCCTTCGTGAGACGGAGGGAGTATATAGTTGGTTTGAAGGGGAATGATTCAACATGTTTTTACTTTTCACTTTTTTTTCTTGATTTGTATAATAAAACTGAGTTAATCTATGGTGACCTCATCTCTTACAAGCTAATAATTAGTACTGGTAGAAGGAATAGAGTTTATCAAATTTGCATTCATAACTAAATTAATGGTTCAACACGTTATCTAGAACGTGATGATTCGTCAAACCATAGTACCAAACACATCACTAGTGGAGCGTATGCGCCCTTCTGGACTCTTCTGAGACGTGTCCCTGGTTTGGTTGTATCGTCCCGTCCGATTGGCTACATAGCAGCCAGCAGAACCAGATAGTCAAGTCTTGATGATGACGAGCGAGTTGAATCAGTAAACCGGTTGGCTACGTAATCAAGTCTTGATGACGACGGCACCACTGCCAAAGCTAAATGCTTGTCCATAAAACCAATTGTTCGATAAGAAGCAGCTGTGTCTCTGTGTGTGAGAGAGAGAGGCATAGAATAGGCACTGCAGGTGCTCTAGCAAGTAGTTTTCGGTCTTGCCCATTATATTGTTTGCTTGTCTTCCTCAGCCAGATATATCCACTATAGCCATGGCGGAAGTGGTGGGCTCAGTTCTTGTTCAGGAGTGCTTGAGTAAAGCCATCTCCTTCGTTTTGGGCAGGCGCGAGGAGAAAGCCTCTCAAGGGGTCATCGCCGAGAGGCTGGAGATGGCAGTTTCCCAGCTGGAGTTCGCTCTCGAGAGGACGGCCAAGCTGCCTGTCACGGAGCTCTCCCTGCTCCACCGTAGGAAGATGATCAAGCGTGCCTACCTCGAGGCCACGGAGCTGCTCAACAAGCACAAGCAGCTACAGGCACTGCAAGAAGGCCAGCAGGAAGAGGTCGCCAAAGTCCAAGGGGCGAGACGCAGTCGATGGATCACCATTCGTGCCAAAAACAACCTGTCCATCTCATCATCATTTGTTGGCCTCAAGACGGACGACGTTCGAAGATTTGAATGGTTTGCAGATCATGCAGGCAAGTTCGTCAGGGACGTGGAGTCAGGCTGTTCACTCCGGCACCACACCTTTTGCAACCCTCTTGTGAGGCATCTTCTTGAAGGGAAAACCCTGAGGCATCAGGTGCTGCTGCAAGGTAGCAGCCGGCTGCGACGCCGTCTGTACATGCAGCCAATATGCTTAGAAGGGCGTGGTGTGGAGACAGTGCTGATATACCAGTACAGGGACTATTGCAAGGCGTCGACGCCAGACAGATCGTTCAATTTGGTGCTGATCCTGCGCCTCTCCGAAAGCACTGATATTGTTGGGGCAGCTATAGTCTGTCTGCAGTGGATGGCATCTCAGTTCAAGATTCCGACTGAAGCTGCAATGGGCGAACTCAGCCTGCTACCAGATGTTCAGTACACCTCCCATTCACATGCTCGGTGTCATGCTGAGATCGACCAAGACTCCTACGGCGACGACACCCAGCATCTGCGCCCGGATCCGGTATTCTGAGATCGACCAAGACTCCTACAGCGACGACACCCAGTATCTGCGCCCGGATCCGGTATGCTGCAAACAAGCAAACATGCACGGGCCCTGTGCAAACAGCATGTTCCCGGTGCTCTAGCTCAGCATTAGACTGCGGCAGCTTGCCGAGCTCATCGTCGTCTGGCGACGATGCGGCGGGTAAAAGAAGACGGGCGCCATTATTGGATCTGACGATTGGCTGTTTGCCTCATCATGCGTACAAGCACAAGGAACAGCAGGCAGCAGCTGCAGGAGAGTTGTTACGCGCTGGAGATAAACGGGGACGGTGACGACCAAGAACGTGGAGGTGCTAGCGTTGCACATGGGGCAGAGACGCTGAGGTCCAAGGCAACCTGTTTTTTCTTGCGACAGCCGGAGCAGACGGAGTACAGGATGCTATGGATCTACAGACATGGTGTCGCAGGATTTTTCTTGGAAAAGCCCGGCATCAAAAGAACCAAAGCCAGTGGCCGGTCAATGTCAATCCGGTTGGCAGCGGCGTGCCACCGTTCAATGAGCGTGCAGCAGCGGAGGAGCCCCAAGCGGGAACGAACAGAGGACCAGTGCCATGATAATGGCCACGCCTGTCCATTTGGCCCATGGGCCGTGTAATAAGCGTACGTCGAGATTAGCCGGCAAGAAGAGTATGATTTGTTTCTCAAAAAAAAAAGCATAGTATGTTGTTTTTTTTGTTTGCTTACAAAATAATTGTTTGAATGATGAGTTGTCACTTGTACAGACAGCCTTACTACTAGCTCATAACTTAGCGTAAATCATGTAGTGTGAATCATTAATGGGACGACTATGTGTTCTGGGTTTATAGTTAAGCTTATACTACTATAAAAACAATATTAAAGGCGGCTTGTTTTTTTTTCTAGTTACAGTTGCATAAAAAACTGTCCTAGAACTCATTAGTACAGAAAAGATTTCTATGTAGTGTGAATTATTAGTACAGTTGAATAGCAACGACGGTGGCGAAAGCCACCATGGTGGACTTGTTGGGTTGACAGAGGCGATATACTCATGATGCTGTGGATATGCTAAAAAATATTGTTTGGAACATGTTATTGTTTTCACAAAAAAATCACTCCAAGGAGGAGGATCTCTCTGTGCACAATAAAAATAAATGCGCAGACATGCCAGTGTACTAAAGTACATAAAATAAAAGAGAATGGAACACATCTTTATTCATATTTAAAGAAAATACAAATAAGCTTTCCTCGTGCAGTGTGCTCCTTGGGTAGACCATTGGCGGCGATTTGACTTGGGCCATGCGGTCTTCACGGACGGAGCCTAGTGGAGGCCAAACTGGGCTCTGGCCCCCCCCTTGTCCAAAACGAAATTAGCAAGTACTCTTCAGCCTATACAAAGAAAGCCCAATAGTGTAGAGTGGAACACGTGAGCAGAGGCAGCAATGACGCTCGACGGCGGATGACCGATGCAATCGATTCCACCTCCGCGTCTCCATCCGCTAGTTCGCCATCACCACGGACCACGGCGCTGCATCGCCGCCGCCCGCCAGGCGCCAGCCAAGGCTGCCGAGCAGAGACCGCAGCCGGCAGCCGCTCTGCTCGTGACTCGCTGTGACGCCATCAACGTCATCCTGACTCCTGCGGTCTAGCAGCGGTGGTGGCTGCCTCATCGTCGTCGCCACACTTCTATGCTCTCCCCACTCCCCCATGTCGCCCACGCTGGCCGCAGCGGCGCTGCCCGCACTCTACAACAAGCCAGCAACGCTAGCACTAGCAGTAGGACTGCAACCTGCAAGAGTACTGCCAGCCTACTGCCTGCAGCTTATTTCTTCAATCTCTAATCTTTTCCCCTAACTCTTTTCAGGTTTGGTTTTTCTAGATTTAGATTCAAATTGACTAGATGTAATTTCTTAATTGGGTAGCAAAACAATGGTTCGTCTGCAAACTCCATCTCTCCATTTCTTTTACAAAAGAAAACGAGATGAATCAGATGTTGATGTTGGGGAAAGAGGAAGATACCTTTGAGGCTCCTCCACTCCAATACTTCAGCTAGGTGATTTGGAATCCCAAGGGCAAGAAGAAAATTAGGAAGCAGCAGCAGCTCAGTTAGATGATTTGGAGCCGCAAAGACAAAAAGACAAGAAGACCAGGAAGAAGCCCATGGGAATAGCAGAAGAAAAAGATACAGAAGGAGCAGTAGCTAAGGAAGTAGAAAATCAAACAAATGAACCCATCATATTTCACTTGTGCTTTGTCAAGTTTTTTTTACAACAGATGTGCTTTGTCAAGTTGTGCCCCCCCCTTGATTTTGTGCCGTGCTCCGTCACTGGCGGTCTTCATAGTTCCTGGGGCCTCGAAAAGCTCCCAGTTAATTACCCCTACGAGTCAAGCTCACAGAGTACCTCCGATTAAGCTGCTGTGGTCATCGTCTTCAATCTTCGCTTCACTTCTCCATGCATGGTATTGGTGTAGATGTAGGTGGCGTTGGCGTAAGAACCTCGTCGGTCCATGAGCCGGTACAACATGGCTGGAATATCAGCCAAGCCCACTTGCGTCGTTTGCCTTGTAAGTGTCGAACGCCGCATGGTGTCATCGCAATCGCACTTGCATGGTTGGTGTAACTTGGATCGCTTCAGACTCCTTCGACAGCATCGTCGTGGTACGCCATGGTGTCATCTTGCCATTGCTTGCATCTTGGTGTAGAGGTTCTTGTCCTGGCGGCCGCGTTCGGATCCAGCCTCCAGCTCCACGTCGCAGGCATGTCTGACACCAGCAAGCCCAATCCCGCCGGCGATGCTCCGCCTCCTCATGACGCGATGGTTCTCGCAGTCCGGCACCGACTTGATCATCCGGCTGCTGTGTCATCCACTTCTCGACCAGCCGTGACGCCGTCCGACGTGCAAGATTAAAAGAAACAATAATTAGGTAGCTAGGTCGCCACCCAACCAACACAAGCCCATGCGACCTAGTTAGTGTGGTGTCCAGTATTTGGTTGGAACATTTGTAGTAGTATATATGTATATGTACTCCATATTTGTAACATGCATATAAAAAATCAAAATATATAAAAATGAGAACCCTCTATACATATGATGCCTACTATTCGAGAAATAAAACTACTTTTTGCTGCTGCCATCTGTAGGCTAATTTCCCTTGTACAAGACTTGCCATCCGATACAATGTACTTCTAGTGCTTATATTTGATTGAAAATAAAAAAAATAGTGGCTTAATTACATTGTGCTGTGCAAGATAGTAGTACGGAGTACTAGTTATTTATTTAGTCCATCAAATACTACCGAATTCTGTCCCTAGAACCAGTTTTAGCTAGGATGGTTTTTGATCCAACTGCAGCTAGAAAAAAATGAGCCGCCTTTAAATATTGTTTCTATAGTAGTGTAAGCTTAACAACAAACCTGTCATCATATTCATGATTTGCACTAAAAAATGCGAAGAATGCGTAAATAGCTCAGACTAAGAGGCTACGAGCTACTACTATTAGTAAGGCGCTCTGTGTAGTCGTGCTAACTCAGCTAGTTATAAGGCCTCCTACACGTAGTAGATCATGTGTAACAGTTCTTATTAAATCATAATGCTGATGAGATGGTTTGTCAATTTTGCATTTTGAAAAATTAGATAGATAATGAAAATAAACACATGGACTATTTTCCTTTTCAAGACCATTGGTCATGTAGGACAGAAATAATAAATGTTAACCCAACTAAGCTGAAATATAATAATGAAAAATGGTTCTTATATCGTAATAATGATGAGTTTTATAAGATACATTTACTTGTCCAAAACTGAACCGAAATAATTCATCTATAAGGGAGAAAATAGTTTGGTAAATTCAGTTTCTAGTGGCTGGGGCAAAGGCGCAAAGCAGACTGGAAAATAACTCACTGGCTGATTGAAACATACTTTTCCTCAACATGGCGAAAACCTGAAGTGTAATATTTGATTCAGGTTCATGGAAAATTTTATAAGAACACTAATCAAGGTCACTAATACTATTTTCACTGGAACTTTCTCAGTAGTAACTACTGACTAACCTTGTGGTCATGCTTGGTAGATGTAAATTTTACCCAAAGCTGAACAGTACCCCTCTTGTCCTTGAGTGAAGTGAAGTGAGGCAGGGCCGCCGGGAGCAGGACTAACCAAAGAATTTGCAGAGCCCGTGAATTTGTGAATGTGATATGGGGAAAATCCAACAGCAACGACCATCTGGCTTACAAGAAAACAAGCTTTGCAAGTCATAGCTTTCAGAATTACAATGCAACTTCCTCTTTTGTTCCATTCTCCTTGGAGCCGAACCATCTTCTGCACTGCATTTTCCTCACCTTTCCATATTTATTCGTGATCACACATTATTGGAGCCTCTCCTGTTTCCTTCTACTTCTCTCTTTACAAGCACAGAATTACAGATCGAGTCAGATCCACATCTGGTGTGTTTTGTTCGTTTTTTTTTTTGGAAAAAATCACCGGGGGATAGTCCCCGCCTGTATATTATTGATGATTTGGCCCTTATGGCCTGATGTCAAGGTTACAGTAACAGCACTTAAGTGCACTGAGAGCTATAGAGCTCACATTTTGAAAACTGCTAATTACATACCAACATGGTTAGCACCGTTGTTTTACTCCAAGGCCGCTGTGAAGAACTGAAGATTGAGCACCATACAGAAGCTTTGTTCCTTCATTGGGTCGGCTGTCTGTGGCTCTAAAGTTGAGCTTCCGTTTTGCACTGACTGATTAGCTGCCTCAATAAGGTCGCTTGCCTTTGGACTATGGGATCATTCCTTCTCTACCAGAGTAGCCAACAGCAAAGGATGACAAAAGCATCAAAGCGATCGAGTTGCAGGGATATGGCTGGGTTGGTCTGTTTCAATCTGCTTCTCTCCCTAAAAATATTAATACCCCCTTAATTTAAATATTGTTTCTATAGTGGTACGTGTAAGCTTAACTACACAACTAGAACACATGGTCATCGGATTCATGATTTGTACTACAAAAGATGCAATGAATTTGTAAACAGCTCGTCATTTACACTACGAGGTTACGAGCTAGCACTAAGGTTGTCTGTACTCTGTAGTAGTGCCAACTCAGCTAGTTATAAGGCCACCTACACATAGTAAAAATCAAGTGTATGTGTAACGAGTTCATAAAACCTAATGCTAATGAGATGGTTAGTCAAGTTTGCTTGTGGAAAATGAGACAGATAGTACCTAAACATATAGACAATTTTCCTTTTCATGACCAACGGTTGAGGGACAGAAATAATAAACGATAAACATCCAGGCTGAAATATAATAAATAAAATCTGCTAAATGATAATGTTGAGTTCAACAAGAACACTAAATAATTTATAGGTGAGTTCAGCTTCTAGTGGCTGGTGCCTGACTGGACATACTTTTCCTTTTGGCGACAACATAAGTGCAATCTTTCATTCGCATCCACAGAAAATTCGGCAAGAACTCTAATTGACCAAGAACAACAATACTAATTCCACTGGAACTTTCTCAGTAGTGACCAGTGAATAACCTTGTGCTTGTCTTCAAGTCATGTGAAACAGTGAGGGAGACTAACCAAAGAATTTGCGGTCCCTATGAAGGTGACGGGGCAAAATCCAATAGCAACGACCAAGGGGTGTACAACCGTATTCAGAAGTTACACGGCAACTTCCACCCTGCGACATTCTCCTTAGAACAGAACCATCCTCTCCACAGAATTTCCCTGACATTTCGTTCTCTAACAAATCAGAGCAGCACCGCCCATTTCAACTTGTTCACACATTTTGCTCCAAACGATGGACAGGCTACCTCCACTGTATTTTTACTACTGAATACAAAGCAGTACACCACTCAGTGCTCTGTTCTTGATCTCACCTTATCCCAGCCCCTTCATTCTTTCAATAGCAAGGCTGTCATCGGCATGTAGTTAGTGCTACACACGCGTGGCTTCAGCAATCAATAGGAGAACTTAGGTAAAGACTACCCTTGCATGCCAAATAAGTATACTATTATGCTACTTGTCTCAAGTTTGAATCCTGAAAGTCACTGTTCGTTTTCCGGAGTGATGAAGTGTTAAGATCCGGCAGTGATGGTCGCTTCTGTCTTAGTGCAAGCAGACGACTACAACAACAACAACATAGCCTTTTGTCCAAGCAAGTTGGGGTAGGCTAGAGATGAAACCCAAAAGAGACGAGAAACAGGGAGACACATAAAGGGACATAAAGAGCACAAGACGAAAAAGGTCACGGTTCAGGCACGTTGATTGCTAATCTCCAAGCGCTCCTGTCCATAGCTAAATCCCTGGAGATATTCCACTCCTTAAGATATCTCTTAACGGACTCGTCCCAAGTTAGTTTAGGTCGACCTCTACCGCTCTTTACATTATCGGTCCGCTTTAGAACTCCACTACGCACCGGCGCCTCAGGAGGCCTCCGTTGGACATGTCCAAACCATCTCAACCGATGTTGAATCAATTTCTCCTCAATTGGTGTCACCCCAACCCTATCCCGAATATCGTCGTTTCGTACTCTATCCCTCCTTGTGTGCCCACAACACCAATGCAACATACGCATCTCCGCTACACTCAATTGTTGGACATGTCGCCTTTTTGTAGGCCAACACTCAGCACCATATAGCATCGCCGGACGAATCGCCGTCCTATAGAACTTACCTTTCAGCTTCTGAGGCACCCTTTTGTCACAGAGAACGCCAGAAGCTTGACGCCATTTCAACCAGCCGGCTGAAATTCTATGCCTAACATCTTCATCAATGTCTCCATCCTTTTGTAGCATCGACCCTAAATACAGAAAAGTATCCTTCTTGGCCACCACTTGCCCATCGAGGCTAACGTCTCCCTGTTCGTGCCTAGTCGCGCTGAAATCGCACCTCATGTACTCGGTCTTAGTCCTACTAAGTCTGAACCCTTTCGACTCTAACGTGTGCCTCCATAGTTCTAACTTCCTATTCACCCCCATCCTACTGTCGTCAACTAGCACCACATCATCAGCAAAGAGCATACACCAAGGGATATCACCTTGTATGTCCCTTGTGACCTCATCCATCACCAAAGCAAATAAATAAGGGCTCAAAACTGACCCCTGATGCAATCCTATTTTAATTGGAAAGTCACTGGTGTCGCCATCACATGTTCGGACAAACGTCACCACATCCCTGTACATATCCTTGATGAGGGTAACGTACTTAGTTGGGACTTTGTGCTTTTCCAAGGCCCACCACATGACATTTCTCGGTACTTTGTCATATGCCTTCTCGAGGTCAATAAAGACCATGTGCAAGTCCTTCTTCTGCTCCCTATATCTCTCCATCAATTGTCGTAATAAGAAAATCGCCTCCATGGTTGACCTACCAGGCATGAACCCAAACTGATTTTAGGTCACATGTGTCACTCTCCTTAGGCGATGCTCGATAACCCTCTCCCAGAGCTTCATCGTATGACTCATCAACTTAATCCCACGGTAGTTAGTACAACTTTGAACATCTCCCTTGTTCTTGAAGATAGGTACTAATATACTTCTCCTCCATTCTTCAGGCATCTTGTTTGACCGAAAAATAAGGTTAAAAAGCTTAGTTAACCATACTATCGCTCTGGTGCCTAGGTATCTCCACACCTCAATGGGGATACCATCAGGGCCCATCTCTTTACCTCCCTTCATCCTCTTCAAAGCCTCTCCGATCTCTGTCTCCTGAATTCTCCTCACAAAGCGTCTGTTGGTATCGTCAAATGAGTCGTCCAACTCAAGGGCAGGACCCTCATTCTCCCCATTAAACAGCTTGTCGAAGTACTCTCTCCATCTGTCCTTGATCTCCTCATCCTTCACCAGAAGTCGTTCTGTCCCATCCTTGATGCATTTTATTTGGTTGATGTCCCTTGTCTTCCTCCCGCGGATTCTAGCCATCCTATAAATGTCCTTCTCCCCTTCCTTCGTGCCTAGCCGCTGATAAAGGCCATCATACGCCTGACCTTTTGCTACACTCACAGCTCGCTTTGCAACCCTCTTCGCTATTTTATAGCCCTCGATGTTGGCTACACTCTTGTCATGGTGGAGACGCTTGAAACACTCCTTCTTCTCCCTAATAGCCCTTTGCACCTCGTCATTCCACCACCATGTGTCTTTCGCTTCCCGTTTGTCTCCCCTACTCACGCCAAACACTTCCGAAGCCACCTTCCGGACACATGTTGTCATCTTTAGCCACATGTCGTCGGCATCTTCTCCTTCTTCCCAAGGTCCCTCGTCTGGCATCCTCTCCTTAAACGTCTGCGCTGCTTCCCCTCTAAGCTTCCACCACTTCGTTCTCGCAATCTTGGCCCGTTTGTCCTGGTGGACACGTACCCGAAAGCGAAAGTCCGCCACCACAAGCTTATGTTGAGGGACAACACACTCCCCAGGTAACACCTTACAATCAAAGCAAGCACGTCTATCCTCCCTCCTTGCAAGGATAAAGTCGATCTGGCTCGAGTGTTGTCCACTACGAAAGGTTACAAGATGAGATTCCCTCTTCCTAAAGAGGGTGTTCGCTATCAACAAGTCATAGGCCAGCGCGAAGTTCAAAACATCCTCCCCCTCTTGATTCCTACTACCATACCCGAACCCCCCGTGCACCCGCTCGAAACCTACATTAGTCGCACCAACATGGCCGTTGAGGTCTCCTCCTATAAATAGTTTCTCGCTGATAGGCACGGTACTAACCATGCTATCAAGATCTTCCCAAAACTGCCTCTTGGTGCCCTCGCTAAGACCTACCTGAGGAGCATAGGCACTGATCACATTCAGAGCCGAATCTCCAACTAGCAGCTTGACCAAGATAATCCGATCGCCTTGCATCCTAACATCAACGACTCCATCCTTAAGGCTCCTATCGATCAAGATGCCTATACCATTCCTACCCGATGTTGTCCCCGTGTACCAAAGTTTAAAGCCAGTATCCTCCACCTCCTTCGCCTTCTGTCCCTTCCATTTAGTCTCCTGAACGCATAGAATATTTACACGCCTTTTAATTGCTGCATCGACTAGCTCTCTTAGCTTACCCGTTAGGGACCCTACATTCCAGCTACCTAGACGAATCCTAGTTGGCTCGGCTAGCTTCCTTACCCTTCACACCCGTCAAGGGAAGTGCGAAGACCCTTGCTCATTTTCACTACACCCGGGCGTAGATGTAACGCGCCACTAAGGTTGCGATGGCCCGACCCTTGCTCATTTTTCATCGTACCCGGGTCACGATACGATGCGCCACTAAGGGGATGACGACCCGGCCCTTGCCCATTTAACACCACACCCGGGTTCCGATGTAGCGCGTCGCTAAGAGGGTTATGCCCCAACGAATCTCTTGTGGATTTCAAATCCATGAGAGTGGCTGTTTTTTTACTGTTGGTTCGCCAGACCTTAACACACCCTCCTCCTTTACCCGAGCTTGGGACCGGCTATGTTGAGACGACTTAAGAAAGTCTTCCAGTCAACATAGGCGGAGTTAGTGCAAGCAGACTAACTACGTGAAGTGTAATCTTTAATTCACTTCCATGGAAAATTCGACAAGAACTCTAATTGACCAAAGACCACCAATATACTTCCACTGGAACTTTCTCAGTAGTGACCAGTGATAATAACCTTGTGGACGTCTTCAAGTGATGTGAGACAGTGATGGGCACTAACCAAAGAATTTGCCGTCCCTATGATGTTGGAATATGATCCGAATTATAACGTTGGTCTTGTGGGGACGCCTGGAGGGCCCACGGTTCGGTCATGTTTATTAGCGGATTTGTTTCCGTATTTGACTGCAGTCAGTCCGTCCTATAAATACATCTTGTAAGCCGCACGGGAAGAGCTGACGACTCATTGTATTCCATGCGTTCTGTAAACTCTCTCCATATAGTGAAGATCGCCGCTTGGCGCCCGTGGTTTTTTCCCGCAAGGGTTTTCCACGTAAAAATCTGTGTCTCGTGTTCGATCTTGATTTGCATTATTTACTAACAATTGGTATCGGAGCCAGACATGAGATTGAAAAAAAAAGGTTAGGGTTTCACCCTGTTCATCGCGCCGCCGCCGCTGTGCACAGGTCGATCTGGTCTTCTGTTGTTGCCGCTGTTCTCAGGAGGTAAATCAATCTGCCGCCGCGTGTTATTGGTTCCTGTTTTCGGTAGAGATCTGCTACTGCTGTCCGCTGCCGTCGCTGTGTATTCTGGCCAAGAAAATTGACGCCGTATCCAGAGGCAAAGAAAAAAGCTGTCGCTGTTCCTTGCGTGCGGTGGTGCAGATGAAATCGATTTGATCAGGATCAGATTGGTTCTCGTGAGTTGAAAATTTAGATTTGGTGATTTTTTGCTACGTCCACACAGAAAGCGTACCAGAGGATTTCTTTGGCAATTGTTCTTTGCTATTTGTACACACCAAGTGTACCAGGCTGCAGATTTTATTGTTTCGTGCACACGAGACGTTACCAGATTTTCTGCAGATTATTTTCTTCTGGTTATTGCTATTATTTATTCACCATGTCTTCAGTGAAATATGATATTCCTCAACTGGATCGTGATACAAGGTTCGCTCTATGGCAAGTCAAGATGCGGGCTATTCTTACGCAGGCTGATGTTGATGATGCTCTTGATAAATTCGGTAACAAGGATTCTAAATCTTGGACCGATGATGAAAAGAAAAAGGATCGTAAGGCCTTGACTCAAATTCAGCTTCATCTTTCAAATAATATTTTGCAAGATTGTCTACAGGAGAAAACTGCAGCTGCTCTATGGCTCAAGTTAGAGTCAATTTGCATGTCTAAGGATTTGACAAGCAAGATGCATATGAAGATGAAGTTGTATTCGCACAAGTTGCAAGAGGGTGGTTCTGTGATTAACCATCTGACGGTCTTCAAGGAGATCGTTTCTGATCTACAGGCTATGGAGGTAGAATATGATGATGAGGATTTGGGTCTGATTCTTTTGTGCTCTTTGCCTAGTTCTTTTTCAAACTTCTGAGATACTTTATTATATAGCCATGATACGCTAACTCTTGATGAGGTCTGTGAGGCGTTGCATGCCAAGGAAAAGATGAAATTGATGGTGTCTTCTGAAGGTTCTGCTTCCAAAGGAGAAGCGTTGTCTGTTCGTGGGAGGACAAAAAATAAATCAAATAATGGCAACAGAGGCAAAAGTTCTAATCGTTACAAAGGCCGATCAAAGTCTCAAAATAGAGGTGATAAATTCTGCAAGTATTGCAAGAAAGATAATCACTTTATCGAGGATTGTTTGAAATTGAAGAATAAAGAGAAGAGAACTGGCACATATAGAGAGAAAGGTAAACCCAATGATGAAGGTAATGCTTCTGTTGCTACTTCTAAGGCAGATTATTCTGATGGTGATTCGCTTGTTGCTTTTGCTGGATGTGCTAATAGTGATGATGAATGGATTCTTGATTCCGCTGCTTCTTTTCATATATGCACTAATAGAGATTGGTTTGTCACCTATGATTCTCTCCCAGGTGGAGGTTCTGTTAGATTGGGTGATAACAGTCCACGTGATATTGTTGGCATTGGTTCCATTCAGATTAAGATGCATGATGGCATTGTCAGAACATTGGCTGACGTGAGGCATATTCCTAGCATGAGCAAGAATCTTATTTCTCTCAGTACTCTTGATGCTAAAGGGTACAAGTACTCCGGTGGAGATGGAGTATTAAAGGTGTCTAAAGGTTCTCTCATTGTGATGAAAGGTGAATTAAAATCTCCAAATTTGTACCGTCTTCGTGGTACTACAATTACAGGTGATGCCGCTGTAATTTCCAATTCATCATCTAATTCTGATGCTACTGATCTTTGGCATAAGCGTCTTGGACATATGAGTGAGCAAGGCTTGCATGAATTGTGCAAGAGAGGACTTCTTGATGAACATAGCATCAGTAAGTTGAAGTTTTGTGAGCATTGTGTGTTTGGCAAACACAAGAGGGTGTCATTTAATATCTCTACACATAAAAGTAAAGGTATTCTTGATTATGTGCATTCTGATTTATGGGGACCGTCTCGTAAGCCTTCTTTTGGTGGTTCTCATTATATGTTGACAATCATTGATGATTATTCTTGTAAGGTATGGTCTTATTTCTTGAAGCATAAATCAGAAGCATTTTCAGCATTTAAAGAGTGGAAGATTATGATTGAAAATCAAACTGAAAAGAAGGTTAAAAAGCTTCGCACTGATAATGGGATGGAATTCTGTTCTAATGAGTTTAATGCATATTGCAAGTCTCAAGGCATTGTTAGGCTCTACACTATTCCTTATACGCCTCAACAGAATGGTGTAGCTGAGCGAATGAACAGAACTATCATCTCCAAGGCCCGTTGCATGTTGTCTAATGCTGGCTTGAATAGGCGTTTTTGGGCTGAAGCCGCTTCCACTGCTTGCTATCTTATTAACCGTTCACCCTCTATTCCTCTTGATAAGAAAACTCCAATTGAGGTATGGTATGGTTCTCCAGCTGATTATTCAGAATTGAGAGTTTTTGGTTGTACTGCTTATGCTCACGTTGATAATGGTAAATTGGAGCCTAGAGCTGTTAAATGCATTTTTATTGGTTATCAACATGGTGTTAAAGGTTATAAATTGTGGAATCCCCAGACTCAGAAGGTTATGCTTAGCAGGAATGTTATCTTTAATGAGACTGTTATGTTTGTTGATAATCCTTCTGTTGATGCTCCTATTGAGGGAGAGAAAATAAGTGTGCAGGTGAAGCACTTAATTGATTCACGAGATGTTGATAATGCTATTGTCCAAGATGCACCGATTGCTGAAATTTCTTCAATTGTTGATGATTCTTCTATTGCTGAGCATTCTTCTCCAGTTGTGCAGTCTCCACAACGTTCTATTGCTGTTGATAGGTCCAGAAGACAGCCAAAGCCTGTTAAAAGGTATATTGAAGAATGCAATGTTGCTTATGCTATGAGTGTTGCAGAAGAGATTGAAGGTAATTCAGAACCTTCTAATTATTCTGAGGCTATTACTTATGCTGATCGCAACAATTGGATGACCGCTATGCAAGATGAGATGGAGTCACTTGAAAAAAATGGTACATGGGATTTAGTGAAATTGCCCAAGAATAAAAAGCCTATCCGTTGCAAATGGATTTATAAAAGGAAGGAGGGTATTTCTCCTAGTGAACCAGCAAGGTATAAAGCGAGGTTGGTTGCTAAAGGCTATAGCCAGATTCCAGGTATTGATTATAATGATGTCTTTTCCCCAGTTGTTAAGCATAGTTCTATTCGCACTTTGCTTAGTATTATTGCCATGCATGATTATGAACTTGAGCAACTTGATGTTAAAACTGCATTCTTACATGGGGAGTTGGAGGAAGACATTTATATGAACCAACCTGAAGGTTTTGTTATTCCTGGAAAAGAAAACCTTGTGTGTAGACTAAAGAAGTCTCTTTATGGTTTGAAGCAGTCTCCTAGGCAATGGTATAAGAGGTTTGACTCATTTATGCTCTCTCGTGGCTTTAAGCGGTCTGATTATGATAGCTGTGTTTACTTGAAGATTGTTAATGGCTCAGCTATTTATTTGCTTCTTTATGTTGATGATATGTTAATTGTTGCTAAAGAAAAATCAGAAATAGCTAAACTGAAGGCATAATTGAGTAAAGGATTTGAGATGAAGGACTTAGGTGCAGCTAAGAAAATTCTTGGTATGGAAATTACTAGAGATAGAAAATATAGTAAATTATACCTCAGTCAACGAGGTTATATTGAAAAGGTTCTTCGTCGTTTTAATATGTATAATGCAAAACCAGTGAGTACTCCATTAGCTACACATTTCAGATTATCATCAAATTTATGTCCACAGTCAGATCATGAGATTGAGTACATGTCTAGAGTTCCATATTCCAGTGCAGTTGGTTCTCTTATGTATGTCATGGTTTGTTCTCGTCCTGATTTATCTCATGCATTGAGCGTTGTCAGTAGATTCATGGCTAATCCTGGTAAGGAGCATTGGAGGGCTGTTCAATGGATTTTCAGATATTTGCAAGGTACTTCTAATGCCTATTTGCAGTTTGGGAAATCTAG
The DNA here is from genome assembly GCA_038087645.1 of Saccharum hybrid cultivar R570. Taxonomy (NCBI): domain Eukaryota; kingdom Viridiplantae; phylum Streptophyta; class Magnoliopsida; order Poales; family Poaceae; genus Saccharum; species Saccharum hybrid cultivar. The sequence continues at coordinate 4,824,469 of JAQSUU010000368.1, forward strand.
AGATGGACTTGTTGGTTATGTTGATTCTGATTTTACTGGTGATTTGGATAAGAGGAGATCTCTCACGGGTTATGTTTTCACCATTGGTGGTTGTGCTGTTAGCTGGAAAGCATGTTTGCAGTCCACTATTGCTCTGTCTACAACAGAAGCTGAATATATGGCTATTTCTGAAGCTTGTAAAGAAGCTATTTGGTTGAGGGGTTTATACTCTGAACTTTGCGGGGTTACTTCTTGTATTACTATACATTGTGATAGCTAGAGTGCTATTTGTCTGACTAAAGATCAGATGTTTCATGAAAGGACCAAACACATTGACATGAGATATCATTTTATTCGAGGTGTCATTGCTAAAGGTGATGTTAAAGTATGCAAGATAAGTACTCATGATAATCCCGCTGATATGTTGACAAAGCCAGTTCCTGGAGCTAAGTTTGGGCTATGCTCAAGCTTAGTTGGCATTACAAATTAAGTCCTAGTGACTTTTGGCGCCGGTGATTATTTATTATTGAAGTGAGTTGATTGATGATACTTCATTCACTGCAAGATGGAATTCGTCTCAAAGTGGAGTTTGTTGGAATATGATCCGAATTATAACGTTGGTCTTGTGGGGACGCCTGGAGGGCCCACGGTTCGGTCATGTTTATTAGCGGATTTGTTTCCGTATTTGACTGCAGTCAGTCCGTCCTATAAATACATCTTGTAAGCCGCACGGGAAGAGCTGACGACTCATTGTATTCCCTGCGTTCTGTAAACTCTCTCCATATAGTGAAGATCGCCGCTTGGCGCTCGTGGTTTTTTCCCGCAAGGGTTTTCCACGTAAAAATCTGTGTCTCCTGTTCGATCTTGATTTGCATTATTTACTAACATATGAAGGTGATGGGGCAAAATCCAATAGCAACGACCAAGGGGTGTAGAACCGCATTCAGAAGTTACACCGCAACTTGCCAGCTTCCTCCCTGTGTCATTCTCCTTGGAACAGAACCATCCTCTCCACAGAATTTCCCTGACATTTCGTGGTCTGCTCTTGATCACACATCAGAGCAGCACCGCCCATTTCAACTTGTTCACACATTTTGCTCCAAATGATGGACAGGCTACCTCCATTGTTTTTTTTACTACTGTACATAAAGCTTGGTCGTCCCATTTACTGAATACAAAGCAATACACCACCCAGTGCTCTGTTCTTGATCTCACCTTATCACAGCCCCTACAGCCTTTCCATAGCAAGGCTGTCATCGGCATGCAGTTGGTGCTACACACGCGTGGCTTCAGCAATCTATAGGAGAACTAAGGTAAAGACTACCCTTGCATGCCACATAAATATGCTATTATACTACTAGTCTCCTCCATGTCTGGTCCGATCTGACAATGCTCAGCAGACAGAGAGGACAGTACTGTATTTTAACTTCGTGTAATGGCGTAGATGGTGTTCAGCTTTTCTTTAGGAGGCCATCAGCAGAGGTGGATGTTTTTTTTGTATAATGAACATCAAAGCTATAAAACTTAAGATTCCATCCATATCCTTTGGTCGTCATGCATGGACAACGCTATTGCGCGACGGGTCATATGATTCGGAAATGCACGACTCCCCTCTTCCTCCATGAGAAGCTCCATCCCCGCGCCCCTCCTCCTCCGCCCCCTCCCCTGTCCTCCACCGCTGGTAGCCGGCGGCTGCCGCCGCCCACCTCCCTCCCCTCCCCTCGACCCGCCCTCCGCTAAATTTAGGGAAGCCGCCGGCGAGCTCCGCCCTCGTCCTCCCCCCGCCCCACACCCACCCCTCCACTACTACAAAAAATGATTTTGCGAGACACTGCCCAAACATTAATTTAGGCGGTGACAAAATTCAACCGTCTCGTAAAATGCCTAAGATTTTCACAGGCAGACGTTTTGAATTACGGAGGCGGTCACGATTAACCGTCTCGCAAAATACATTTATGGGGCCGGGCATTTTATTTACGGAGGTGGTCAGAATTGCCCGCCTCATAAAATTGATTTATAGAGGCGTCGCAGAATAACCGTCTCCTAAAATGGATTTATGGAGGTGGACCTCTATGGAGGCCCGTCTCAGAAAATTGACCCGAGGCCCAAAGAAGCCCAGAAGGGCAGTTGCCTGTGTTCGATATATATACGGACACTTAGCACTTAGCATTTCTCATTCCACACCCCCTCTCTCGCAGACCTGGCACGGCGCTCTCTGTCTGTCCCGTCTCTCTCTCTCTCTCACGGCGCTCCCTCCCTCCCTCGGCGTCGATGGGGGCCGCGCGCGCTCCCTCTCTCTCGGAGCCGGCGGGGGCAGCGCAGCTCTCTCTCTCTCTCTCCCGATGCTCCCTCTCTCTCGGCGTCGGTGGGGGTCACTGCTCTCTCCCCCGCGTGGCCAAATGCGGTAGTGGAAGGGCTGCCGTGGCAGGGCTCGTGGCGGACGCGCAGGCCTCCTCCGGCGGCATAGACGCACAGGGTTGCATGGGCCTCCTTCGGTGGCACAGATGCATAGGGAGTGCGCGGGCTCTATCCTGTGGCGGATCTGGTTATGGCAACAGTAGCAGCGCGCTCCATCGAGCGAATCTGGCGAGGGCAGCAGCGGTAACAGCAGCTCCTCCTAGATCTAGGCTCCCTCCGGGCTCCATCGAGCGGATCGATGGCTGCGGCGTGCAGGGGCGGCGGCGCAAGGCCCAGATTTGGGCTGCGGGCTTTTTTCATTTCTTTTTTTTGCTGCCGGGGAATAGATCCCTAACCTCGCCGAAAGCCTAACCCTAGAGCCTCCGCCGTCTTCTTCCTCTCCGGTGGGGCACGGGCGCGTGGGCGTGGTCACGTGGGAGAGGAAGAGGGTGGGCTGGGCCGCGTCACTGTCCACGCTTCGTTCGATGGTCGCGTGTTTGCCTTTCTGTTCATGCATTCTTCTCTAATATGTGCGTCAAAGTAGCCTGCTCTCATTATTTTGTATCCTCAGCAGATAAGTAAATCAGCTCCACACGTAATACGGTAACTCATGGCGCTTCCTTCAGCCGTCGTTGAAGAGGGTGTGAACAAGATGATATCGTACATCTCAACCAAGCTTGATGACAAGGCGTTGACAGCAGACACCATCGCAAGTACGGTTGCAAATGGCGCGGCGGCGGTCAGCCCGCCCCGCGTCCACAGCAGCCGCGAGGCAGTTTGCGGTCAGATGTGGCGGCCCGCATAACGCCGCTTGCATTTGCGGGTTTCGCGGTAGCCCGCGTAGCGCGCCGCATACCTTGCGACTCGCTTTCGTTGCGTCCGCCACAACGTTGCCGACCGTAAACCCGGCCAACCCATCCACGGTCGATGACGACCCCCACGCCGCCGTGGCCTCCTCCTCTGCCGGCGCCGACGAAGAAGAAGAGGACACCGACACCATTATTGCATCCACTCCAACTCTGATGTCGTCAACTCCAAGGGCCAGGGTCCTCCACCGTCGTGCCGTCAAGATGTGGCTGAGGATGGCGCAGTAGTCAGCGACATCAAAGTTTAAAACAGGTCAAGGGCGCAGGTGGCCGCGGCCTGAATCAACGCCAGCATGTCCGTATCCTCCACCCATGGCTCACCTCCGCATTCTTCTGCCCAGGCTAACTGCCCAAAAACGATGCTGCTTTCTCTGTTTGTCCTCCTCCCTTCATTGGCAGTCGCACTTCCTTGCGGGACGCTGCGGCGCCGTTGGACTACGCGGACAAGCCGCGTCGATCCGCTCCTAGCTCGCGGGTTTGCGGACCGGGTTGATGAGGGACTGCGGCACGGGTAGCCCAGCGGGTTAGCGGCGCAGCCCGCACCGTTCGCATCCCTAGTGGTGAGGTTAGTGCCTGACTTGTTAGGCTGTGCGTCTTAATGTTTTTACACATTTATTTTGGACTCATGGGCTGAATAGTAAAAGGCCTCTAATGTGTACAGGCTGAATTCATAAGGTTTTGGGGCTTCTTTTATTATATAAATGCATAATTATTTACTGTTTTATGTTTTTCATGCATGTAAATAAGCTATAATGCTTCATTGACCAAATTACTTTAATTGGGTTAAGTAAATGCACAATATTATTGTCATCATTTTGAGATAGTTTTAGCCCATTAGAAATCATGCAGTGTTTTATTTCGGTGTTATAGCTGCTTGGGCAAAATTTTAAATTTCAATGGGGCACTAATTTCTAATTTTGCCAAAGCGAATTATGATTATGTCTTAACTAATTTCTATGCAACTTAATGTGGCTCCTTTTATTATTTTCATGGGCCAAATTTTGAGAAAATTTTTTAAACTTATTGTTTTCAGTGTGTCTCATCTATGACATTTCATTTTGCCCACATCATGTTAATTTTCGCTGCTAAGTTATTCTTTTTAAAACCTGGACTACCCAATTGATCAAATCATGGACTAAAATCTTAAACAATTTGTTGTTCAATTCAATCCGGCATAATGTAAATATATATATCTCTGCAATCCCAATGAGGACTGTTATGTGGAAAATCGATAGACATCTCCCATCATAATCAACAGCGGACAGGTCAACCATTGACACGTCGACAACTAAATCCTTGCTAAATTTAGTGAAAAAAATAAATTACAAGGTTTTATGATATGTAAAGGAAGTCACGAAATTCGATATTAATTGTAGCGACATACATATGCTATGAAAATAATGTTATGATATATTTACTTATAAATATTTTGGATATTTGCAATGGAAAAAATATATATCAAGGTTGTATTTTGTTGCCATCTTACCATAACAATTAACTTATATTATTACGAATGTCATAGTTACCATAAAATAATGTATACCTTTTAAAATTTATACAAATGGTAAACCATAAATAAATGTATATCATTCATGTTGTTGTTTTCTACAAATATTTGATAGTTTTTTTTCTCCGGTTATAACGCACGGACAATTTTGCTAGTTCCTTCTAACAAAACAAATAAAGATTCTGAACTTCCATGAAGTTGGGATGAACAACCCCCTCTGACGTTTTAGCTCTGAAAGTAAGTCTCACAAAGAGAGTCGTTCTGCTAGCTTGAATGTCCTGTGCCTATAGGAATCTGTAACAACGATGACAGGACGTATGAGTAGGTTTCATTTTGTTAAAGTTTAACTCCCATCACATCAATGTTTCCTCAAATGTATGTAGTACTAAATGTAGACTAATTGCATGCATGTCGGTACAGATTAGGAGTAATTTACGAGACGAATCTATTAAGCCTAATTAGTCTAAGATTGGAAACTTTTTGTCAAATAAGACGAAAGTGCTACAATGTTTGTTAAACTTTAACTCCTCAAACCAAACACCCCCTAATAAACCATGTCCCAGCAAACGTCCTGATTCACTTGTTTAAGGAAAAAACAATCGATGGACTGCATGTTTTTTTTTATGAAAGGTGGCTGCATTGATGAATATCACTTCTGCGCGCATTGGCCGTTGTGGCTGTATCAGTGATGGGACATACGAAACGGCTGTGTTTAGTTATGTAAAAAGGTGTAAAAAAAGTACTGTAGCATGTTTTGACTTTATTTGGCAAATAGTGTTCAACCGTTGACTAATTAGGTTCAAAACGTTCGTCTCGCAAAGTACAACCAAGCTGTACAATTAGTTTTTTATTTCATCTACATTTAGTACTCCATGCATGTATCGTAAGTTTAATGTGACGAGAAATCTTTTGTTTGCACCGTATTTTTTTAAGAAGTAAACACAGCCGTAGAGACTGCAACTTCGTAGGGGTGTGCAGGTCATTTTGTTTGTTCTTTGTATCCGCCACAAATCCTAGAACGTCAATAAATTTGGGACTGAGGGACTACACCTAAAAAATACCGACTACTTTCGTCAAACGGATCTTCGTGCGTGTGCCTGCCGCGTCCGTAGTTCGCGTCAGAGAGTCCACATCTGCGGAGTCCGCGTATGCTACGCCCGTACATGCCTCCAGATCCCATCGTTGACGCCATAAGGATTTGTTACGCAATCCAAAAGGGTCCGGCAACTTCCGTTCCTGAAGACCTGGAATCCGTATGGGAGCACACCTGGCCGCTGGGCTGCACGTCCGCGCACGCCGCAGCCCCACGAGGGACGGGGATGAGATCGTCTAACTTCACGTCAAAACGACTGCACCTGCAGTCAGCACATCTTTGCCGTTCGTCGAAGATCGGACGCCTGTGCGCGTTGGGCGTCGGTCCTTCTGCTGCGCTCGTCCGCTATCTGGGTCTCGGCCCAAAACCAACTCTGCCGCTCCCCTTTTTGCCACCGGTGTTTTCTTTTTTGGCGCGAGTTCGTCCGCTTTTTTGCATCTCCGTCTCTTCACGTTTGTTTACTGCAAGTCAGCACTCGAGCCAGGCAGAACTTGGGTCGGAATCCTCACCATGTGATGTGCAGGTGCAGACGAGCAGGCCTGCTTGCCTTGTGGAGTTGTGCTAGTGGGTGCAGCGGCAGCCGCTATAGCTGCACTGGAACTGGAACCTTGTTTACTTCGGCTGGTGCCAGTGTTGGCTGCAGGAACATGTTAGCAGGTCTGCATCTCCGTATCTTCACATTTGTTTAGTTTGCATCAATATTCTTCTGATTTGTTTGCCATCCTGTACTACGTCAGCTCATGTTGGACTTCATTAAAGAAACATCAACTTGCGTTCATCACAAAATCGAATCAGGATATATGAGATGGAAGCAAAGAGGTGTGTAACCCATGCTTGTTTCTTTCTCCCCATGTGGTCAGACATATTTTAGTTGCTTGTTACACGAGGAATGATAAATATTTTGTTTGCTGTAGAGATAGGTCTTTCCCTAGTTTCGTACCTCAAATTGGCATGGAATTCGGTAGTACAGAGGAAGCTTGGATATTTCGGCTTAGCTACGGAGGTCAGAAAGGTTTTGATGTCAGAAAAAGGTACTCAAACAAAAGGAAATCTGATGGAAATGTTAGGTCATGCAGATTTGTTTGTGCGAATGAGGGTCACAGATTGAAAGATAAAAGGAATTATTTAATAAAGTGTCCGAGAGCTGAAACAAGAACTGATTGTCAAGTTCGTATGGGTCTCATACTAGACCGGGAGAAGGGAAATTATAAGGTCACTGAGCTGATTTTGGAACATAATCACACTCTTCAGTTGCCACAGACCTCACATTTATTGGTCTCTCAAAGAAAAATTTCAGAGCTACAAGGTTTTGAAATTGAGACGGCTGATGATGCAGGAGTTGGGCCCAAAGCTGCACATAAGTTGGCTTCTATCCAAGTTGGTGGTTCACTGAATCTTAGTTACACTCTTCGAGACCATAAGAACTATTTAAGGGCCAAGCGCCAACGTGAGATGGCATACGGCCAAGCTGGAAGCATGCTCATGTATTTTTAAGAAAAAAATTACCGAGAACCCATCATTCCAATATGCATTGCAAATGGACTGGAAAGAACAAATAGCTAACATTTTTTAGGTTGATGCTAAAATGCTCACTGACTATGCATATTTTGGTGATGTTGTCAGTTTTAATACTACTTTTGAACAAACAAGGAGAGTAGACCTTTTAGAGTATTTGTTGAGTTCAATCATTTTAGGGAAACTGTGGTTTTTTATGCTGTTCTCATATATGATGAGACATTTGAGTCTTTCAAATGGCTATTTGAGACCTTCCTAAAAGCACGTAATGGTAAGCAACCTAGAACAATCTATACTGATCAAGATGCTGCAATGGGAAAGACTGTTAAGGAGGTCTTTTTAGAAGCTTGGCATGGTCTGTGCACTTTTCATATTATGTAGAATGCTGTTAAGCATCTAGCTGAAGCTGACGATGAAGAAACATGTACTCCTCCAAAACGAATGGCTGAAGACAGCAAGGAAGAACCAAGTATTCTCGCAAATCTTAGTGCATGTATGTATTAGTACGAAGATGAAGCAACATTTCAAGAAACATTTAACATCATGAGGACAAAGGCTAGCAAGTAATCTTGGTAGGATAGTATATATAAGGTTAAAGAAAAGTGGGCTGAATGTTATATAACTAATGTGTACACATTAGGGATGAGGAGTACACAATTGAGTGAGAGTCTAAATAGTGACTTGAAGCGATATTTCAAATCAGATTTTGATATCATTCGATTCCTTAAGCATTTTGAAAGGGTTGTGGAATATAAAAATAATAATAAATTGCATGCTGAATTTGAATCAAGAAAAAAATTACCAAGACTCAAAATGAGGACACCTATGTTAATCCAATGTAGCAAGCTGTACACACCAATTATTTTTGAAGCTTTCCAATGTGAATATGAGAGGTCCATGGCAGCATGCATCACGTCATTTTAAGGCAAAAATGAATATCTTGTAGCAATTGGGAGTTTTGATGAAAATTTTACCCTTGAGAAGGAGTATAAAGTTACTGGTGATCCTGTAGACCAAACAAGCACATGTAGCTATGAGCAGTTCAATAGAATTGGAATATTATGTGCTCATACTCTAAAACTTCTTGATGTGATGAATATCAAGTCAATCCTGGAACAATATATATTGAAGTGATGGACTCGAGAAGAACGCAGTGGGACAGTACAAGACAACCAAGGTCGAAATATAATAGAGGATCCAAAATTAGATGCTATACTTTGCTACAACAATATGACTCGCAAATTCCTTAATTTGGCACACTGAGCAGCGAGTCATCCACGGTGCGTCCTATTAGTATACGAGGCACCTTACATGGTTAGCAAGCAAGTCGAAGAAGAAATCGTAGGTTTTCCTAGTGTAGTGAATCCAATCAATGTTCCCAGTAATGATTCTCTACCAACTGATTTGTTGAGCACAGCAGGCCTAAAAAAAGGAGGTGGAAACTAAAACCTCAAAGCGTAGAAGAACTTGGCTCGATAAGAGATGCAAATTTGCAAAGAAGGGAGATAAGAAAAAGGAAAATGTTTCAAAGGTATGTGATAACACAAAATATATTTGATTCTCTTTCACTGTGTTCAGTAGGAACATGTTTAGTTTTATTTTTTTTATTTGAAGGAACAAGAAATTGCAAAGAAGGGAGGTAAGAAAAAGGAAAAAGAAGCAGCAGTACAAGACACTATAGCAGTGCAAAATATTTATCCTTGTACTTCTTTGTCCATGGAAGAAATGTCTGAACCATACATGGCAATCAATACCTTCTCTCAGATATTGACGGTGATACTTCAATCTAATACACCATTTTTCTAAACCATACAGGAGACCTCAACGGCCATGTTGGTGCGACTAATGTAGGTTTCGAGCGGGTGCACGGGGGGTTCGGGTATGGTAGTAGGAATCAAGAGGGGGAGGATGTTTTGAACTTCGCGCTGGCCTATGACTTGTTGATAGCGAACACCCTCTTTAGGAAGAGGGAATCTCATCTAGTAACCTTTCGTAGTGGACAACACTCGAGCCAGATCGACTTTATCCTTGCAAGGAGGGAGGATAGACGTGCTTGCTTTGATTGTAAGGTGTTACCTGGGGAGTGTGTTGTCCCTCAACATAAGCTTGTGGTGGCGGACTTTCGCTTTCGGGTACGTGTCCACCGGGACAAACGGGCCAAGATTGCGAGAACGAAGTGGTGGAAGCTTAGAGGGGAAGCAGCGCAGACGTTTAAGGAGAGGATGCTAGACGAGGGACCTTGGGAAGAAGGAGAAGATGCCGACGACATGTGGCTAAAGATGGCAACATGTGTCCGGAAGGTGGCTTCGGAAGTGTTTGGCGTGAGTAGGGGAGGCAAACGGGAAGCGAAAGACACATGGTGGTGGAATGACGAGGTGCAAAGGGCTATTAGGGAGAAGAAGGAGTGTTTCAAGCGTCTCCACCATGACAAGAGTGTAGCCAACATCGAGGGCTATAAAATAGCGAAGAGGGTTGCAAAGCGAGCTGTGAGTGTAGCAAAAGGTCAGGCGTATGATGGCCTTTATCAGCGGCTAGGCACGAAGGAAGGGGAGAAGGACATTTATAGGATGGCTAGAATCCGCGAGAGGAAGACAAGGGACATCAACCAAATAAAATGCATCAAGGATGGGACAGATCGACTTCTGGTGAAGGATGAGGAGATCAAGGACAGATGGAGAGAGTACTTCGACAAGCTGTTTAATGGGGAGAATGAGGGTCCTGCCCTTGAGTTGGACGACTCATTTGACGATACCAACAGACGCTTTGTGAGGAGAATTCAGGAGGCAGAGATCGGAGAGGCTTTGAAGAGAATGAAGGGAGGTAAAGCGCTGGGCCCTGATGGTATCCCCATTGAGGTGTGGAGATACCTAGGCGCCAGAGCGATAGTATGGTTAACTAAGCTTTTTAACCTTATTTTTCGGTCAAACAAGATGCCTGAAGAATGGAGGAGAAGTATATTAGTACCTATCTTCAAGAACAAGGGAGATGTTCAAAGTTGTACTAACTACCGTGGGATTAAGTTGATGAGTCATACGATGAAGCTCTGGGAGAGGGTTATCGAGCATCGCCTAAGGAGAGTGACACATGTGACCCAAAATCAGTTTGGGTTCATGCCTGGTAGGTCGACCATGGAGGCGATTTTCCTATTACGACAATTGATGGAGAGATATAGGGAGCAGAAGAAGGACTTGCACATGGTCTTTATTGACCTCGAGAAGGCATATGACAAAGTACCGAGAAATGTCATGTGGTGGGCCTTGGAAAAGCACAAAGTCCCAACTAAGTACGTTACCCTCATCAAGGATATGTACAGGGATGTGGTGACGTTTGTCCGAACATGTGATGGCGACACCAGTGACTTTCCAATTAGAATAGGACTGCATCAGGGGTCAGCTTTGAGCCCTTATTTATTTGCTTTGGTGATGGATGAGGTCACAAGGGACATACAAGGTGATATCCCTTGGTGTATGCTCTTTGCTGATGATGTGGTGCTAGTTGACGACAGTAGGGCGGGAGTTAATAGGAAGTTAGAACTATGGAGGCACACGTTAGAGTCGAAAGGGTTCAGACTTAGTAGGACTAAGACCGAGTATATGAGGTGCGATTTCAGCGCGACTAGGCACGAGGAGGGAGACGTTAGCCTCGATGGGCAAGTGGTGGCCAAGAAGGATACTTTTCGGTATTTAGGGTCGATGCTACAAAAGGATGGAGACATTGATGAAGATGTTAGGCATAGAATTTCAGCCGGCTGGTTGAAATGGCGTCAAGCTTCTGGCGTTCTCTGTGACAAAAGGGTGCCTCAGAAGCTGAAAGGTAAGTTCTATAGGACGGCGATTCGTCCGGCGATGTTATATGGTGCTGAGTGTTGGCCTACAAAAAGGCGACATGTCCAGCAATTGAGTGTAGCGGAGATGCGTATGTTGCGTTGGTGTTGTGGGCACACAAGGAGGGATAGAGTACGGAACGACGATATTCGGGATAGGGTTGGGGTGGCACCAATTGAGGAGAAATTGATTCAACATCGGTTGAGATGGTTTGGACATGTCCAACGGAGGCCTCCTGAGGCGCCGGTGCGTAGTGGAGTTCTAAAGCGGGCCGATAATGTAAAGAGCGGTAGAGGTCGACCTAAACTAACTTGGGACGAGTCCGTTAAGAGAGATCTTAAGGAGTGGAATATCCCCAAGGATTTAGCTATGGACAGGAGCGCTTGGAGATTAGCAATCAACGTGCCTGAACCGTGACATCTTTTGTCTTGTGCCCTTTATGTCCCTTTATGTGTCTCCCTGTTTCTCGTCTCTTTTGGGGTTTCATCTCTAGCCTACCCCAACTTGCTTGGGACAAAAGGCTATGTTGTTGTTGTTGTTGTTGTTGTTGTTGTTGATACATGGCCATCAATACATAATATCAATTGTTTTTTGAATCTTTTATTTTGCAGGGGGCAATCACAGATGATATTATTGCTGACTTCTAGTAGTATGGACATTTGCTGCAATCTGAATGTCTTTCTACAAATTTGTTGCCTTCTGAAATATAGATTGTTTAGGAGAATACCTTTTGGAGAATAGCCTCCTGAAATATTTCTGCATCTCTGAACATTCAGGAGCTTGCACTCTGAACAAACAGACCATTTTGCACAACAATGTGGAGTTCACGGCTCAGATGTGCTGACAGCAGGTGCAGTCGTTTCCACCTGAAGTTAGACGATCTCGTTCCCCACGAGACCACCATGCCCACTCGTGCTCAACTGCTCAAGATCGAACTAGGTGGCCACGCCGTCACAGGAGGGATCCTAGAGCTCGCGAGTCGTGACGAGCGACCATGCTACTCGTGGCTCGTGCGTTCTGTCCTTCCAGTACACGAGATCTGCTCCCCATCGTGGCTCCATCCGACGACGGCCGTTGAGATCACCGATGGCGGTGGATTTGCGCTACACAACCTGCGTGTAGTGCAAGCACGATTCACCCTACGGCGCGGAGCGGAGTTGCTGTTGTGTGGTAGTACTGCTTCTCCGCCACCGACAAGACGAAGGCGTCCGTGAAGATTTTCTCCCCGTAGTGGTTGGGCCAGGCAGCCAGCCAGCCAAATTGTCGATCATCCAGCGACACCGAGCCGACGCCCACGGCGGCACGCGCCGCGTTGTGCAGCTTGACAACTCTAAGACGCAAGGATTCCCTCAGTTTTAAATCGAGATCTTCGCCATGGCCGGCCAAGCGCCGCCGCCGGGTGCTACGCTGCTAGCAGCTCCAGCAACCTCCTGAGCCCTGAACCCGGCCCCTGTGCCGCCGGGTGCTGCGCGCGCTAGCGTGTTTCAAGGCCCCTGTGCTGACTCCGCACGTGCGCGTGTGCGTGCGCAGCGGCACCACGCCGAACAGGGTCGTGCTCTCTGTTGAGTATAGATGTATAGTCAGGCAACCGCCGTACGCGGTCACCACGCCCACGTCGCAAGACCGTGCGCACCACGCCCACGTCGCAAGACCGTGCGGCCGAGGCAGTTGTGGGCACCCTACGTGGCCAGCCCAAACTGCAACCCTGTAATTCTATATACATACACATGAGCCCAATACAGAGAAGTCTATTGGCTCCCTTCTACATGGTATCGGAGAGCTCGGGATTTCCTTCCTGAAAACCGCTCGCCGCGAACACCGCGATCACCGGTCCGCGGATCCTGCCCACCACTCCTCGCGCCACGATTTCACGCCGCGCCTCCTTCTCCGCTGCTGCCTCTCCATCGCCATGGATCACATGGACGAAAATCCCCTCATCGGTGTCGACGTCCCTTCTGCCCCTTCTTCCCCGTCTTCCCCGTCCTCTTCCCTCGACGGTGCATCCTTCACCGGCGCCGCCGCTGCCACTTCTCCCGTCACAGTTCTTCAAACAATGAACATCAAATCCCATGTCCCCGTCGTCCTTGAGCTCGCCAACCCCAACTACGACGAGTGGCGCTGTTTCTTTGATGCCTTCCTCGGCAAATTCAATCTCGGCTCCCACATCTCTTCTCCGCCAACCGCCGAACAACGCCGCGATCCCGCCTGGACCGTCGTCGACCAGTGTATTGTCAGCTGGCTTTACATCTCCATCGCCAAGGATGTGCGCGACATCATGCACACTCCGAAGGCGACGGCGTTCCTGATCTGGAAAGCAATCCATGATTAGTTCCGGGATAATGAGCTTCACCGAGCTGGATATACATTTCGTTCGGGAACGCGTCCAGCTGGGCGAGCTACGTGTTCTTCATGTTCCAACCGGCGAGCAATATGCTGATGTGATGACGAAGGGGCTACCGACGACCACGTTCGAGGCGTTTCGGTCCAGTCTTTGTGTCTTTCCTACCACACTTCAAACTGCGGGATGTTGAGTATAGATGTATAGTCAGGCAACCGCCGTACGCGGTCACCATGCCCACATCGCAAGACCGTGCGGCCGAGGCAGTTGTGGGCACCCTGCGTGGCCAGCCCAAACTGCAACCCTGTAATTCTGTATACATACACATGAGCCCAATACAGAGAAGTCTGTTGGCTCCCTTCTACACTCTCCTCCGTTCTGCTCCTGCAGCATGATGTCATCATGCTGACGTCATATACAGCATTCTCCCTTGGGAAATAAAATCAGAAATACACTAGAGATACTAGAAAGCAATGCGCACGAGCCGTTCGTCTCTGGATCAGCAGCCGAGATCAACAGCCATCCTCACCGTGGCCACGGTCAAACACTTGCAGGCAATTTGCACGTCATGCATGGCACTGGTGATATTATCCATGTATGTGAAGCAGGGCGGGCCCCTTGTACATGTCCGTGTTCAGCCAGCTAATGCAGTAATGCTGCTAGCACGATGTTGGTATGGCCATGCTGCAGGGAACTAAAAGCAGTATGGGTGCCATTCGAAAAAAAAGACAGTATGGGTGCTTTTATTTTTGGTTATTTAGATTATGAAGTTTATTCGCTGGAATATGTTTTTCTTGAAGATGTAAATTATGGTGGAAAGTTCCTATATTGCATTCTTTTGGAGTCTCCATATTTATCTTGCTACTTTTCAAAAGTAAAAAAAATAAAAAAAAGGATATGTCAGGATACCAAGTTTACTAGAAGCTGAACCGAGAAGAACTTTACTAACCTTTAAGTAAGTTACTACTTTAGTAATCTCACGTTAATGTCTTATACACTTATACTCAAATGAGCTTTAAATATTTTTTAAAAAATCTTATATGCAGGACGACACTTCCAATATAATGACAACGTTTCAACGTAGCCAGGACGAGATGTGGTAGAATAAATAATTATAATGAACACGGTTGTTACGGTATGAATTAGATTGTTTCAATTTCATATTGAAACTTGAATACTTGGTGAAGAATGATAATTGCGTAAAAATGGATTGTTGCTTTGTAGAAATTATTGTTCCCGTGCATGGGATTTCGTATAAAGTATTGTGATATTATTTGGGTTCCGTGCAACGCACGGGCATATAATTCTAGTACTAATAAAAATACGACTAAAACCTGTAGCAATGCTGCGTCCGTAACAGCTCAATCACAGTAGCAGGCCAAGTTAATCGATGTTTGGATAAAAACTGGCTGCCATCTACTTTTTTTTTCTTTATTACTTTGCAATTTACATTGCAAACAGGCGGTGCCAATCTGCAACTAGCATGATGCAATGCATATTTGACATAAAAAAACCACTTGCTTCCTTATTTGATCCTGAAAGATATTTTTTCTACAACATGACATTGGCTTTAATTTTTATCTCCAATCCAAAATTTCCGTCGGTTTATACCATAAGTATTTTTTTAGAGGACAAAAATGCCCTGGAGGGTATGTTAAGGCGCCAAACCAAGGGGCTGTTTAGCTGGCATTTTTTTTGGCGAAACGCTACTGTAGCAGTTTCGTTGTTATTTGGTAAATATTATCCGGTCTAATTAGGCTTAAAAGATTTGTCTCGTCCATTTCGTCTAAACTGTGTAATTAATTTTATTTTTTATCTATATTTAATGTTTCATGCATGTGTTCAAAGATTCGATGTGACGGGGAATCTGAAAATTTTGGCAAAATTTTTGGCATCTAAACGGTGCCCAAGTAGGACTAGGCAATCGGTTTAACCGACATTTTGGTTTGTTTTTTCGGTTCTCATAAGAAACCGACAACTTCGGTGTCGGTTCTTTTAATTCGGTTTCAGTTTGAACCAGACAAACTAACCAAGTTTGTCTGTGTTTAGTTGGGAAAGTTTGGGCGAAAAGTTACTGTAGCACTTTTCGTTGTTATTTGGTAAAATTTGTCCAACTATGGATTAATTATACTCAAAAGATTCGTCTCGAACTTTACAGACAAACTATGCAATTAGTTATTTTTTTACCTACATTTAATGCTCCATGCATGCGTTTAAAGATTCGATGTGATGGGTGAAAGAGAAAATATTTTGGGTTTGCATGGCAACTAAACAGGGCCAAGAAGCACCTGCACCTCGCTGTCTCCCTCGCGCTCGCATAGAAAGAGGAGTCACGTCACCTCAAAGGCTCGAGCTGAGGAGCTGCACTGTCGTGCACCAGCGACAGCTGAGGAGCCACGCTGCCCCGCCGCCGCCAAGCTACCAAGGCCAAGGACACGCGCGACCACATCGCGGGCGACCTGCCACTGACCGCTGACCGCCGCCGAGGGCCGCGCGCAACTACCACGCGTGTGTGCCCTAGCCAGCCGCCCTCGTCTCAGAGGAGTCGCGCCACCCCAACGCGAGCGAGTGGGACCCCATCGGGTGCCTGGCTGCCTGCTACCAACTACCTGCCTGCCTCCAAGGAGTTATGCTGCCACTGCCGCCGCGTGGGCACACCTCTGATGCCGAGGAGCAGCATGCGGGGCGCCCTATAGCCACCACCACCATCTAGGTGTAAGCCTCTGTGGATCCGAGAAAACAAGGAGGAAATAAAGGGCTTGTACTCGGGTGAGTCCGGTGAAAATGAGGAAAGAAGGTACCGAAGGAATAGTTGGGCTTTGGCATTTCGCTGTGGTAGGCAATGCTTGGGATTGGTTTCTCGACTCATCGGTTCGGTTGGGTTTTGAGGCCGAAGTTGAAAAGGATCATCTCAGACACAAATATCGAAGCCAGAACAGAAAAATAGACATTTCGGCTTGGTTCGATTCAGCTTGGTTTTCACTTTTCAGCTAAACTGTGCCCAATCCTAGAACCAAGCCAGTCGGCCCGAAAAACTTGATTTCCTCATATCTTGTTCTTTTTCTCTTCTGATTTTTTATAACAAAATAGCCAGCAAGCATGTACGTAAGGACCGTATCAGACCATGCATGATTGCTTCCATTTCCACCAATTGAAGGTAAACTAACCAACATAATATTTATCATTTCAATGCCCTTGATGGATTTGTGAATTAACCCGATACTGCCATCCTTTGTTTGGGTACAAAGTGATTAATTCATCTCCACAGCCAATGGCAACTTGCTTCAAGCACAACCTGAAAAGTCCCAAACGTATTGCTTGAGACAATAATAATCGAGATGAAAACGACAGAGTAACTATTCCTTCTAAGAGCCCGTCCATCATCTCATCATTTGCTTGAACACAGGTGACGTCTCAAGATTTGAATGGTTTAAAGATTGTGCCTGCAAGTTTGTGTGGGATGTAGAGTCTGGGTGTTCACTCAGGTACTACACCATTTGCAACCCTTTTGTCAGACATCATCTTGAAGGAAAAACTCTCTGATACAAACTGAAGCAAGGAAACTAGCTACAGCATTTCTACTTCTAACCCACATATTCCCAAGAGCATGGCGTGGAGGCAGTGGTAGAATATGATTGAGGATAACACCATGTTAGAGAAATGTTTTCATCTATGGTTGGTCCTAATAAGACTATCAAAAAGCGTAGACATAGTTCAGGTTGCTACTGAAGGCCTGAAGTCATTGACATCTGCCTGATTTCTCTATTCTAACGCTCAATTCTGCCTGATTTCTAATCATCTTGCTGTCTTTCTCGCAGTCGGCGTCACATGCGGGCCAGGAGTGCACCATGTTCATGGCATATGCTATGGCCCACAAGGGCAAGGCGACATCCGACGTCTCCTTCAACCCGGAGGACCCGCCCGAGGCGTACAGCAACCTGACCGTCTACACCCGCATCAATGAGTACACATCGGCAGCAAGGTCTCTCCATGGAGACGACTATGACCCGAGCTCCCAGGACTTTGATCCAGATGTCATCATGAGGATTGGAGGAGGCAAGAAGCATGGACGGTACTATCTTGGCGACGGCATCATCGACGCGACCTCTACTCCCTCTCTCTCCTAGATCTGAGCATGGAGCACGGACTCAAGCATTCCCATACACCCACGGCTGGACACTTCACAGCAGCGGATTCTATCACTCGAGGTGATTCCTGTTTTATTCGTCATACATTGATATTTACATACCTTAGCTTTGCATTATTCAAATATTTTGGTGAAATATTGCAGACCCAGATCGAGCAATTGGAGACCCTACGGGAGGCCGATCGCCAGAGGATGGAGGCTTTGGAGGCCCAGCGCGTGGCGATGGAGCAGAGACAACAGCAGCAGATGGCGGAGGTTCTCCAGTACATGCAAGCTCTTGGGCAAAAGATGGGTGTAGCCCCGCCAGCTTCGCTATTCGTTACACCGCCACCTCCACCTCCCGGGCACGCTACTCCTGTAAGTGTGAGTATGATTGTTTAAGTTTGTATGTTTATGCTTAGGGTCAAACCACAACACTACTTGTAGCCTAGTGGATTTATTGTCTGACACATGCAATGTCTTCTCTTTTGTGCAGCCTCAATCGGCAGGTTCGAATAATCCACCTGCCGGCCCCTTGAATGATCCAGGTCATGGTACACCACACTCTTAGTGGGGATCTGAGTAGTTGTCTTTGCATTTATTGTTCACTTGGTGATGCACTTGTGTTAACTATTTGGACTTGTGATGGACTTGTGGATTTGTTTGGATGGACTTAAGAACTTATGGTTATATATGTGATATATATTGTGATGCATGCGATGTATGCGATGGATGTGAGATATATGTGATGTATGTTTGGATGGATGTGATATATTATGTTTGTCGCAATGGAATGTAAAAATTCAATAAAAAAAGGTCGGTTATGGTCACATTGCCGAGTGTAGCACTCGGCAAAGGCACCCTTGCTAGGAAGCAGAAGCTATTTTCGGCCAGTTTCCCAGCTTTATCGAGTGCCGAGGCCGTGGCACTCGGCAAAGAATTTCAAAAAAAATTAATGATTTGCCGAGTGCCGAGATGGGACACTCGGCGAAGATTTTTTATTTTTTTATAAAAATTCTTTGCCGAGTGCCGGCTCAGGAGGCCCTCGGCAAAGAGTTTAAAAAATATATATAAAATTCTTTGCCGAGTGCCCTCCGAGGAGGCACTCGGCAAAAAATTTTCCAAAAAAACAAAAATTCTTTGTCGAGTGCCGGCCCCAGAGACACTTGACAAAGAATTTTAAAAAAATAAAAAATTCTTTGCCGAGCGCCGGCCCTATTGGCACTTGGCAAAGAATTTTAAAAAAAATTAAAAAAATTCTTTGCCGAGTGCCGGCCCAGGAGACACTCGGCAAAAAAATTTTAAAAAAAATTATAAAATTTCTTTGCCGAGTGCCGACCCAGTTGGCACTCAGCAAAGCAGTCGTCAGTAACGTCTGCTCTGTCACGACAACTTTCTTTTACCGAGTGTTGTCGTGATGCTCGGCAAAGCCTTTGCCGAGTGCCCAACAAAAGACACTCGACAAAGAGGCCTTTACCGATAAAAATTTTGCCGTGCGCTCCACTCGGCAAAACCTTTGCCGAGTGCGGCACTCCGCAAAGCCTTTGCCGAGGGCAAAAGGGCCTTTGTCGAGTGCTGGCGTATCCAGTAGTGGAGAGTATATGATATGGACTTTATGGGTGATACAAGGGCATCTCCAAAAGTTTCCAAAACCAACTCTCAATCTAGATTTCTTTAACAAGATTGAAAAAAAACTGCTCTTCAACAACTCCCTATCACAATTCCCAATCATCCCACACTTAGAAAAATCAACCTCGCGCGGAAGGACTTATGGGGGAATGAATAAGAAGTAGAACAAGGTTCCTGGTACAAATGTATCCGAGAGAAAGAAAATATAAAAGTGGTCAGGTAATTTAAAAATAGTTGGGGATACGACGACCTTTTATCTTATATAGGAACGAGATTATGGAAATTATTGGAGAAAGCCAACAAAAATGCTCCCAACTTTTCTTAGTTACGTGGAAAACTCATCAATTTACCATGTGATTTTTTAGAAACTATTGGAGATGCTGCAAGTATATGATATGGACTTCATAATTTCTCTTCCGGAAACCGATTTCTTTTTGCTGAAAAGAAAAACAGCTACTGGTTTTTTAAAATTTGTGTCTCAATTTGCCAACAATCACTATTCTGGATTTTGAAGATGCTGGAAAGAACAATCCTACCTATAATTGTCACATTTCTATAAAAGAGGAAGTTTTTGTAAGGTTTTGACACTCAGTGAGTTACAATTTTACCTAGCATGTCATGTACATGCATCATTAAAATCACGCTCGTGATACATGCATGCTTCCTTGGTCGTCTATACGCACTTAACATGTACGTGCTTCCTAGTTTGTCTGTTGTCAACAAGCTGCCAACCGCTTCGGTCACTTAACATGCACCGGTCGCATGTTGTCTGCTGCAATCAAGAACCTGATTCTCCACGGCCTAGCGAGGGGCCAAATCCAGATATGTTAGGGCCTATATTGCGACCTGATCATAGATCAGTTGGCTTGATTCTCCACGGCCTAGCGAGGGGCCAATTCTAGATATTAGCACCTATATTGCGACCTGATCGTAGATCAGTTGGTTGGATTCCTTGTGGTGGAACATGTCCATCCGGATTTGCCACATGTAGATGCAATTGTCCGATAAGGTGGCAAGTTGTAGTAGCTCTCGATCATCTCCCTTCATGACAAGTGGGATTGAAACTACTCGTGGCACATCGATGACGGATAGACCATGCTTGCAAGTCATACTTGAGGATGCGTAACTCCCCTTGAATACTGATTGTGAAGTACAACGTTTCTCCGATAAGAAGACCTGGTGTCACATGGATGTAGCAATTGATATCAATGGAGGTCAGGGTGCTCCATGCACCGGTCTCTGACGAGTAGATGCTCGCCTGTATGTTCATACCATCTGCGACATCGTTCATCCACCACGTCCACACAAAGACGACGAAGAACGGGCCCCCACCGCAGTCGAGGTGGTCACAGGCTTTAGTTGCACATAGCACATGTAACAGAACCATCCAAATTATAAGAGCACAAGTATAAAAACGATCACCGAAGTGATCAAATTCTCACACTTGAGCCCATATAACTCCGGTAGTCTAATGAAATCACGAGGGATTTCAAACCAACCAACATACCAGCCAAGATCGTAGTGATTCAACATAACAAGTCACATGTTACAACCATTTCACAAGTAATTTAATATACATCGGAGTTCAACATAGTTATTAATTTACATTGAAAAGTAGCGGAAGCAAAGTAATTTGAAACTAACATTATTCTTATTTCAAATACATGCCAGTCCACGGTCGACTTCCAACAAAAGCATTAGAGATAAGGTAAATAAGAAGGATCATGCCCATGATCACACTCCGCCACTACGGCAGGAGTCAACCAACTCTTGCAGCCGCCATGATACATCATAACCTGCAACAAGTGGGGATAAAACCCTGAGTACGAGAAGGTACTCAGCTAGACTTACCCGTCAGAAACCAGAAATAAGGTGACACCAAGGATCATGCAAGGCTAATATAAAGTGGGGCTAGCTTGACAACATTTTGCATAAAAGCTTAATATAGATGATCAATTATTAATGCTTAAACATCAAGTTAATTATCATTAACCTATCATCTATATTAGAACCTATACTAGAGCACTCACTTTATTAGGAGCAAACAATATTAACCAAAGCAGGTATAAATTGAGGCAACATTTCTATCGTGATCCAATTAACCATCAGTTCAATTTAATTGAATCTACGTTGCCGCTGCTCAAGTCAAGTCCTCACTAACCGGGAGCGACGGCGATTCGAATCGAATTCCTATCCAGCTGGAGGGGTATTTCTAACACTCACCGCGCAGGCCCCTGCCAGGGTCGCACAAGCCACCTTTCGTACGATTCAGGAGTCGCGGGTTCGAATGATGCCGCATCCCCAAGGGCGACACTCTGCCAGGTGCTAGGGACTCTAACCCCTCCTTGGTCTCACGCCAATGTCCCCAAGCACAACGTTTCTCTCCTCAAAGATGCGACCTACCATTCGACTCCCGGCCTGAACCGAATTACTCGGCTTCGTGGTCGGAACGACTTATCCGGCCAACTAAGTGTTAGACTGCGTTCAACATGACTCAAGGACGTACAGCGAATCGGTCCTTAAACGACTCAGACGGGGATAGATCCACACCCAAGACCTCCATGCCTTGTCGCTTCACTATCATCATCCCGCCCGGTCTTATTTCATTTTATTAACACATGGTTCCTTTCCACGATAGCAAATATAGCCAACTGTGTCATATATGAATATCCCTATATCTCGCAGGTGACAGGAAATTACCTGACTTCTACCGCTTAAAGCAGGGCTAAGCATCTACTCGATCCTAATCTATATAGGATTCAAGGATTCATATATCTGGACAAGGAATGATATAATGCAGCAAGGGTTTCCAACCAACTCCTACCACTTAATGCAACAATACTTATAACATATATAGAATTAATTGCTTTGAAGGTAGGAGGCTTATAATGCTCCGGGGCTTGCCTGGGATCCGACTCAAGTTAGAGTATGTCAGATAAAACCTGCTTGGCGAGCATCCTCCAATCTACCACTTGTCCGGTCCTTCGATCTTCGGGATGGATCCACCAACTCCTTCTTCGGGTTTGGCTCCACATCAGGTCCTTCACGTGCTTCAGCTAGCGTACCTAAATGAGGTGTAACAATGCATATGTATGAATGCATAGCAGTGCAATAAACAAAGTAATCAAGTAAACATACCAAAGTTCACGTAAGCACCTAGAGCTAATTAACTTAATCCTCACTAAGGCATAACATAGAAGACGGCAAGCACATCAATCAAGGAACAAGTCTTATAAGATTACAGGGTACCAACCCAAGTATCAAGTAACGACACCAACACACTTATGTAACTCCAACTATACTTAACAGAAAAACCCAGATTTGCAATTCAGCATGAACATTCCAGAAATCACATTATTCCAGAAGCTACACAATTCCAAATGACATGCAAGAGGATAATCTGGAAAGCTTATGAAATTGTCTACTATTCATTAAATATTCCCTAAGCCTAATTCTCAAGTTAAATAGGCCGAAAAGATAAAACTACAGAATCTGGTCTGCTCCAAACAGAGAGCAACCAAATCTGGGATCTAAATTTAAATAGCTATAACTCAAAAACTACTTAGCCAAATGCCACCAAATTTTAACACAAGATAGATACATGAATTATATACAACTTTTCTATAGACAAGGTTGTCAGAAAACATCATTAACATGGGGTACTTTACATTGCCCCCGGAACTGTCCAGAAACTAGTAATTGCAAGAATAATTATTAACATATGTTGCAAACATATAATTATGCAAAAGCAACTTTACCAACATTTCACATATGACTAATGAACACCAAAAAACATAGTGTCCATTCCTAAATAAATTCTTTTAATATTTTTTTTACTTTATTTAGATAATTAGGTGGAATTATGACACCTATCAAAAGTACATAATAAATTATACCAAAATTACAGTGTCCTACAAATGCTACCAAAAGTCTACTTTCCAAATTTCAAGCCATTTGGACAAGTATATCAACCTCTATGAAAAAGACAAATAGCTATTGCAATAAATCATGTGAGAGCAAGTTAAACCTAAAACTCCATATTTTCTATGAACACATGGCCCTAGCATGAATCAATATGATATATAAACATCATACTAATCTAATGGAACAACATTTTCCATTTTATCATTTATATATTATTTATAAGCTAGTTATCAAGACATAAACAAGTTAAACCAATAACTTAATCATACAGTAAGCAATGACCATGAAATTTATACCACAGTGCACTCACCGCATGGAAAGACTACCATAAAAATTTCACATCATTTGGAGCAACACAACTCAAGATATAAAAATGACAAGCAATATAATGTAGATTTCCTTATTTAAAAAGGTCACAACAAAACCTTTAGAAAATAGTGAACAACTAGTGTGTTTGATATTTTTCCTAGCAAGTACATGACATCACAAAATTAACAAAACAAGAATCACCATTTTGGGGGTTCTAAAACTCAAGATATGGCTCTGATCAAGTTTATAAGCATTTTTGGAGCATTTTTAAAGCTTAAATAAAGACATCAGAAAACATCTACAAACATGTAACATATTATGACTCTACTGCATAGATATTTTCTCAAGGTTTCCAAAAAGTCCACATTTGCCATTTTTGGACTTTCCTAGTAGGAGATATGGATTTTACAAGATTTGGCACAAATTCTGAAAAATAAAAACAGGAAACAACTTTGCCCTTGACGTGCTAGGCGTACCCGACTGTGCACCCGAATCAGTCACCACTAAAACTGACATGTGGGACCCGCTGTTTCGCTGGGCCCGCTCGTCAGACACCCAGGGAGAGACAGAGAGAGGAAAGGCGCCGGTCCTCTTCCTCAAATCGGCCGAGCAGGGGAGGCCGGGCTCCTGCCGCTCCTGACGGCGAGGTGGACACCGGCGACCCTGGTGGTGATGCGCGAGGACAAGAGAGGTCCTAGGCGCATGCCTGGGCGGTGTCGCTCGACCAAGCACAGCCGATGGTGGCTCGGTCCTGTTCGCGGCGGCCTACGAAGGGGGCGGAGCAGAGGACGTCGCAAAAGGCCGATTTCTGGCGCGGTGGTCGATGACGAGGGAGGAGTAGTGGCAGTGAGCATCCATGGGCCCGGGCGCATCTTCGGGCAGCAGCGGCTCGGCCAGAGGTGGCCCCTGGCCCCCTGGCCACACGCTACCCCCTCGGCGGCGGACCTGGCGTCGGTGGCCGGGCGACACGGTGGCGAGGAGCGGTCGTGGATAGGTGCAGTGGGTACATCAAGGAGAGGCAGAGGTGGTGGTGTGCTCAGTTTGACCCGTGACCGACAATTCACAGAGAACGACATCATGGCCGTGAGCTCTAGAGCTCGACCATGGCAGCGGCGGTGCTCGGTGAGAACCAGCCAGATGAAGGCAGCGGCAACGGCTCCTATCGAGCGTGTACCAGGCGTAGGGGGAGTTTCTAGGGCCGGTGACGGCTTGGCTTGGCTGCAACGCGTGAAGCCGTGGGGGTGCCGAACGGCTCTGCCCGCGGTGGCCATGGCTGCGGTGCTTGCTCTCGCGACCCCAGAGCGAAGAAGAGGCGAGAGAGAGGTGGAGAGGCGCTTGGGTGCTGCTCGGGCGTCACCAACACGAGAGGGGACGAGGACGCGCGGCAATGCAGTGGGGATGTGTCACTGGCATGGCCGCCACGCCACGGAGCACGCGTCGGCCGTCTTGGCATTCTGTCGAACACGTGTCGGGTTACAACGGGGGCCGGGTGGATGACGATTTGGGCTAGATCCTGGCCGAACTGGACCTTGGGCCAAATACAAAGTTTGAAGCCCACTCGATGCTCTACAAAATCTATTTAGGGTTTATGACCATTAGTGCTCTGGATTAGGAGGTAATTAGCCCCAAAGTTGACAATGTCAGTGATTCGAAAGCAATGGCAATAATCCAATTTGAGGGTCAAAATGAAACGCAACTGGTGCCATCTTCTTGTATGTTCTTCTCCATAATGTCTACTCCAACTTTTGTATTTGCCTCAACTTGAGTTGTTTAACAAAATTGGGAGAACGCGGCATGTCAATGTCGACGACACTGAAATCAGGGCTTTAAATTTCTAAGTGCTGAAATCAGCCCTATTTCTGACTTGTGGGCCCTTTCTGAGCATGTTCCACACATTTTCATGACTTGACTCTTAAATAAAGTTTGTTTCTTATAAAATTCTCTACAACTTTGTAAAAGGGTGTACAGTCATGCAAAGCTTATAGGTCACACTTTTGAAATGGTCAAATAAAAGGGTTCTAGGGTCCATACATGGTCAACCATCACTTAGAAGCATATTTAGGCAAAATGATCAACATGAACATTGTTCCATTAAGTGTCCTAAGTGTAGTTAAGGTGTTGTAGAGGCCAAACATACACACCATGCATAGGTTGCACAAAAATGTAGGTTTTAGTTATAATCCAAACAAGCATATAACTTATCATTTCATGTGACTTTTTGATTCTAAACTTCATGAAACTTTTCTAGGGATCAATATATATAGGTACTAAGGTGAGACACATGAAGATATTGTAATAACACTATCCAAGCATATATCCTTGAAAATGGCCTATATGTAAAGCAATGGTGCAACATCCAACTTTAGGTCAGGCTCATCTCCATAGGTTGACCTTGACATTGTCATCTCCACTTAATCTATCATGTTTAAGCTCAAACCCAGTACTTAATGAGTGATAAACACCTGGGGTGTTACAGCACTCCCCCCTTAAAAGAATCGTGTCCCGAGATTCGGAATGGAAGGCCTTTTTAAGGAAGAGAGGCACGTTATCTAGTTCCCATCATCTGCTATAGCATTCGGCTATAAAGCTTTGACATTGGTGGAACTAATTTGGTCATGGCACTTTCTGATACTTACTCTTCATGGTAAAATTTGTCTGAAGAATTTTCCTTCATTGACTTCCATAAAGCATTGTTACTTTGGGAGAAATCTAAGATGATGCAGTACTTCATTCTTAGTGTACAAAGGTCATTTGGTCGATGAGCTAACCACTCACAAGTATCTGATTCTTTAATGAACACAGCATAGTCCGTATGAACTTTACACTAACCAAAATTTTCAGAAGTATAGTCATTGAAATGATTCTATGTTCACAAAGTTTGAAAAGTAGCCCTCTACCAGAATGGCTTGAGCGCAACCTTCCAAATGGGGTGAGATCATAGATGACAAACATCCTCTGAGGCCATAGAATACTAACTAACCAATAGACAAGGTCTATGTTGATCGTAAATGTTCATTCATTTAGACACCAACTAATGGAAAACTACTTGATGTTCCATGTTTGCAGTTCTCTTTCTCTGATGACAACATTGTATTATTTGAGTTTATTGAGGGATTAGTGAATGTGATAGCTGACTCTATCGGCTCCGTATTTCTGCCAAATGTTACCTAAGAAGATCCTCTTATCCAAGGGCAATAGTTATCTGGGTTGAATCAGATGCAACCTCTTGGTAAAAACATTTATGAGGTACCAAAGTATGTCATTATTGGAAAATCATTACCAAAGAAAGATGTAGTGAGGCCTTAAAGACAACAAAAGTTGTAAATATTCACTAAACCGCGGAGAGTGGTCTACCACCAAGCGATTGAGTAAAATTTTCTTTGGTGACTTAGTTGTACTGTAAGTTGAGTTGAATTGCAGCATAATAACTTTGTCAGGCCAACTTTCACCTGGAGGCTTCCTTTTTAGGATCAAACAACAGCTCTAAGATGGGAAATCTGTTGTTTGACACTTTTTAAATTGCTTTTGATTCGCGATGGTATAAATTGATTTGCAAAAACCAAGGCTGCTCGTACATTGGGGATACGAGAAAGCAAAAGCAAATGAAAGAGTGTAAACTAGTATCTGTGGGACCTCAAAAGGGCCATCCAATAGCAGATCTCGACCATTAATTTATATATCAATCCGGTGATGCACACGCTTTGAACTTGCAGGTTACTTTTGCAGGGCAAAACACATACTTTGCCTGGAGAACATTCCTACAAGGATAATGAACCGCTTCCGAATATTCCTCGACACTTTGTCCAATAAAGTTATGGACAAACCGTTTGTGGTACCTATGGGCACAAGGATGCTAATTGAAACTAAGGACATGCTTTCTCTAATTCTTCACTTTAGCTGATAGAACACCTTACACTATTTGTGTGATTGTCCAAGATGGAATTGACTTGATCACAATGGCTCTAGAAGATAGAGTAGCACTCAAGTTGTTGGCTAGTTGATTAACCTCTTGTTGGCTATTGCTCTGTAATACATAGCCTTCGTAGCTATCAAGGAGTCATTTCCTAGTTGGAGATTAACCTTCCTAATGGTAACTAATTAGTTGTCTCTCAACACTAAAAAGTTCTAAATCTTCATTCTTGATCACAATAATTGTGGTTGATACAAAGCAAATGGTTGCCATCGAAGTCAGCAGATACGGAGTCTCACCAGAGATGGTTGATCTCAATGTTATGGTCATTATGCATGCAAAGGTTAAAACTTGCTTAATGTGATGATCGAGTCTTATCCAACGGATGACTTGTCCAGTAGTAAGTGTTGTGTGTCCTTTATCCAACAGGAATGAGATACTTCGCTCACTAGACGATGTTCGTCAATACTGAAACAACTAAGTAGAGTCACTTGTCTACCACTTCATGTGGTCTGTTAATGTTTATGTCGGTGACCTGTTCTTCAAAGGTTATCCTCTTAGCAACTTCAGGAGGAAGCTCTACTACTTTTGGTTCGATATAAGGGTCTTTTGATAAGATATGGGAAAACAACCAAGGAAGAAGGTCACGTGAAAATCACATCAGTGTTGTTCTGCAATGGATTACGATTAGAAACCATGATACCAGCGTGTGCCGAGCAGCACAACCTTGTGTGTGCACCCACAGGAGGCTCTCGGTTTCGTCGTGGCACCATTAGTTGCTACTCATAACACCATTACTAAACATGCACCCGATGAGGAATTTTAATGACACAGATTGGGTTGATAAGGTAGATGCACGAATTTGCAAGCACACGATTTAGTGGCCAAAGCAGAGATACATTGCGTCACACTAGCTAACCTTTAGGAGAGGTAACCAGAAGGTCCAACATGGATTTGGGTACGGTCTCCACAACTGGCAATGTACAAACCATGGTCAAAGGCTAGCGTTGATGAGAGTTAACTTGGTTGGTCAGACGACAAGGGTCTTCACACAGAAAGGGTTGGAAAACATCCACGACTTATACAAACATATGGGAGAACTAAACTTTGGGCTTTCGGCCAAGCAAAGGCATGGATACAAACATTCAAGGACTAACCACCAAGTCTACAGGCTCAGGTTCCTAAGAGAGAAAACCTAATTAAAGACAACAACCAAACCATTACGTAACGTGAACGTTGTTCTAGATAAAGCTATGCGACCCTCGTATGCTCACCGAGGATAAACGAGGTGACAACTAAGGCACTACCTAGATAACAAACATACATACAACATCAGTCAAGCAGACATCTGAGAAAAATTCAAACGATTGAGCTTAAGCAAACAATCCAAAGCACAAGGCTCACCTAAAATAAGCATTCATCTCAAGCACGAACTAACTACAAGTTTAGCTCAAAACAACGCTAGCTAAGGTGACTAACTTAACATGTGCATAGAATCTAAATAGCAGCATAGTAACTACTTGTTTCAACCATAACTGAGGTTGTAGACCTTCTATAAAGGTGATCCTAGACTTTCTAGATAGCTTAAGAAGATGACTACACTTTAGTTATTCATACCAACAGCTAAATCACAGGTTAGCATGGTCAAGCATGCTGATGTTTCAGATCTATACCAACATGGACAGAAAACTGACAAGAACTTCAAAATTGCATAACTAGAGTTCTAGGGACCCAACAAGGCTGAGCCTTAACTTTATGTAAATATTATTAAGTTGTCTATAACTTTCTTATTATCATATTAAGATGATTCTATAGCTAACAAGGCCAAACAAGACAATGAAGATATCTCTGTCCAGATGTGGACAGATTCTATCATTCCACTTGGCAAGCTCATAACTAGAAATTTCGACCACCAAAATTAGTGCTATAGGACACTTTGGAAAGCTTAGAAAAAGTACTATACTTCTTCTATTATCTCCAAGACATGATTCCATACGCACATAGGTCAAACAAACCAAACATTTAGATCTATTCAGAGCATAAGCAAAACCTGATAGTAAACTTCTAAAATTCATAACTCTCAAACCATAAGGCCTAGTGTCATGAAATTTTTGGACAAGCTAGATGTGTAAGTTAGCTACATCTTTGGTATTCTCCATAACTATAGAAAACACCATTATGAGCACGAAAGCATCACTACAACTGAAACTATTCTAGCAGCCACGTCCAACAAGCAAAACAAAGCTTGCCTTTGTTCTACCTAACAAGAGAGCACACAAACATGTTATTCTAGTAGCTCTAAATTTTTGTTACCTTAGACCAACACGAATTGAATTCATCATGAGAATCTATAATTACTTAAGTGAGGTCTGAAGCATTGGCAAACGCTTGGGTGAACAACATGGAGTAAGGCATTCTTGTTTAGCTTCACACAAGAAAGATAGTGTACTACCTTGATCACAAGTTACTTATCATTTGAACAAGGGTGAGAGGAACATAGCCATGTATAAAGCAACAATCATGAAGATACATGCTTCGTCCTATTCGTCCTCACAAGATTGCCAACCTAAGGTGGCGATCACGTTCTAGGTCGGTGGCATAACACGCACTCTCTCGATATATAGCTAGTCGTCAGCTACATTCGACTTACGCATTCGTGGTTAGCGTACCTATAGAAAAGTTTCATTGCAGCCCAACAATTCCCCAATATAGCACACAATGAAAGCAGGAAAGTAAAATTTTTAAGTACTCCCATATACATATACCCCTGTATATATACATGTAGCACCAAAACTACCCGAATCATTAATCACCCACAATTAAGTACCTTCATATATACATGTGTGTAACATGTAAATAATCCAGTAACCAAAACTAGCTCTCCCCTAGACTGAGGGTTGGACAGTCATGCTCTCACAACTCACACTTACCTGAGCGTAGGTGTGACGTTGCATAAAAGTAAACTAGCGACATATATGGCTATTTCATATATAAAGGCTACCTCTAATCTGACACACCGGGTAGCATAGTGTGGGAGAGTCATCACACATACATACCTTGGCCTGGGCGTAGATGCATAAATGAAAAACCCCCAAGTTAGTACTTATATAAGCCACCTAATAATCCTTATATGGGCATAAGGAAATTGACCACTGGCATACTTAGATTTAGAATTCAGTTTTCACAAACCTATATATAGCGATAAGTTGATAAAACTGATTTTATAAAATAAATCCTTTGTTTTAAATACACATACGACAAGTTTAATGTTAAATCTTGCTCCGATGCCAGCTGTAACAGAACCGTCCAAATTATAAGAGCACAAGTATAAAAACGATCACCGAAGTGATCAAATTCTCACACTTGAGCCCATATAACTCTGGTAGTCCAATGAAATCATGAGGGATTTCAAACCAACCAACATACCAGCCAAGATCGTAGTGATTCAACATAACAAGTCACATGTTACAACCATTTCACAAGTAATTTAAAATACATCAGAGTTCAACATAGTTATTAATTTATATTGAAAAGTAGCGGAAGCAAAGTAATTTGAAACTAACATTATTCTTATTTCAAATACATGCCAGTACCATGATCGACTTCCAACAAAAGCATTAGAGATAAGGTAAATAAGAAGGATCATGCCCGTGATCACACTCCGCCACTACGACAGGAGTCAACCAACTCTTGCAGCCGCCATGATACATCATAACCTACAACAAGTGGGGATAAAACCCTGAGTACGAGAAGGTACTCAGCTAGACTTACCCGTCAGAAACCAGAAATAAGGTGACACCAAGGATCTTGCAAGGCTAATATAAAGTGGGGCTAGCTTGACAACATTTTTCATAAAAGCTTAATATAGATGATCAATTATTAATGCTTAAACATCAAGTTAATTATCATTAACCTATCATCTATATTAGAACCTATACTAGAGCACTCACTTTATTAGGAGCAAACAATATTAACCATAGCAGGTATAAATTGAGGCAACATTTACATCGTGATCCAATTAACCATCAGTTCAATTTAATTGAATCTACGTTGCCGCTGCTCAAGTCAAGTGCTCACTAACCGAGAGCAATGGCGATTCGAATCGAATTCCTATCCAGCTGGAGGGGTATTTCTAACACTCACCGCGCAGGCCCCTGCCAGGGTCGCACAAGCCATCTTTCGTACGATTCAGGAGTCGCAGGTTCGAATGATGCCGCATCCCCAAGGGCGACACTCTGCCAGGTGCTAGGGACTCTAACCCCCCTTTGGTCTCACGCTAATGTCCCCAAGCACAACGTTTCTCTCCTCCAAGATGCGACCTACTATTTGACTCCCTGCCTGAACCGAATTACTCGGCTTCGCGGTCGGAACGACTTATCCGGGCAACTAAGTGTTAGACTGCGTTCAGCATGACTCAAGGACGTACAGCGAATCGGTCCTTAAATGACTCAGACGGGGATAGATTCACACCCAAGACCTCCATGCCTTGTCGCTTCACTATCATCATCCCGCCCGGTCTCATTTCATTTTATTAACACATGGTTCCTTTCCACGATAGCAAATATAGCCAATCGTGCCATATATGAATATCCCTATATCTCGCAGGTGACAGGAAATCACCTGACTTCTACCGCTTAAAGTAGGGCTAAGCATCTACTCGATCCTAATCTATGTAGAATTAAAGGATTCATATATCTGGACAAGGAATGATATAATGCAGCAAGGGTTTCCAACCAACTCCTACCACTTAATGCAACAATACTTATAACATATATAGAATTAATTGCTTTGAAGGTAGGAGGCTTATAATGCTCTGAGGCTTGCCTGTGATCCGACTCAAGTTAGAGTATGTCAGATAAAACCTGCTTGGCGAGCATCCTCCAATCTACCACTTGTTCGGTCCTTCGATCTTCGGGATGGATCCACCAACTCCTTCTTCGGGTTTGGCTCCACATCAGGTCATTCACGTGCTTCAGCTAGCATACCTAAATGAGGTGCAACAATGCATATATATGAATGCATAGCAGTACAATAAACAAAGTAATCAAGTAAACATACCAAAGTTCACGTAAGCACCTAGAGCTAATTAACTTAATCCTCACTAAGGCATAACATAGAAGACGGCAAGCACATCAATCAAGGCACAAGTCTTATAAGATTACAGGGTACCAACCCAAGTATCAAGTAACGACACTAACACACTTATGTAACTCTAACTATACTTAACAGAAAAACCCAGATTTGCAATTCAGCATGAACATTCCAGAAATCACATTATTCCAGAAGCTCCACAATTCCAAATGACATGCAAGAGGATAATCTGAAAAGCTTATGAAATTGTCTACTATTCATTAAATATTCCCTAAGCCTAATTCTCAAGTTAAATAGGCCGAAAAGATAAAACTACAGAATCTGGTCTGCTCCAAACAGAGAGCAACCAAATCTGGGATCTGAATTTAAACAGCTATAACTCAAAAACTACTTAGCCAAATGCCACCAAATTTTAACACAAGATAGATACATGAATTATATACAACTTTTCTATAGACAAGGTTGTCAGAAAATTTCATTAACATGGGGTACTTTACATTGCTCTCAGAACTGTCCAGAAACTAGTAATTGCAAGAATAATTATTAACATATGTTGCAAACATATAATTATGCAAAACCAACTTTACCAACATTTCACATATGACTAATGAACACCAGAAAACATAGTGCCCATTCCTAAATAAATTCTTTTAATATATTTTTTACTTTATTTAGATAATTAGGTGGAATTATGACACCTATCAAAAGTACATAATAAATTATACCAAAATTACAGTGTCCTAAAAATGCTACCAAAAGTCTACTTTCCAAATTTCAAGCCATTTGGACAAGTATATCAACCTCTATGAAAAAGACAAATAGCTATTGCAATAAATCATGTGAGAGCAAGTTAAACCTAAAACTCCATATTTTCTATGAACACATGGCCCTAGCATGAATCAATATGATATATAAACATCATACTAATCTAATGGAACAACATTTTCCATTTTATCATTTATATATTATTTATAAGCTAGTTATCAAGACATAAACAAGTTAAACCAATAACTTAATCATACAGTAAGCAATGACCATGAAATTTATAACACAGTGCACTCACAGCATGGAAAGACTACCATAAAAATTTCACATCATTTGGAGCAACACAACTCAAGATATAAAAATGACAAGCAATATAATGTAGATTTCCTTATTTAACAAGGTCACAACAAAACCTTTAGAAAACAGTGAACAACTAGTGTGTTTGATATTTTTCCTAGTAAGTACATGTCATCACAAAATTAACAAAACAAGAATCACCATTTTGGGGTTCTAAAACTCAAGATATGGCTCTGATCAAGTTTATAAGCATTTTTGGAGCATTTTTAAAGCTTAAATAAAGACATCAGAAAACATCTACAAACATGTAACATATTATGACTCTACTGCATATATATTTTCTCAAGGTTTCCAAAAAGTCCACATTTGTCATTTTTGGACTTTCCTAGTAGGAGATATGGATTTTACAAGATTTGGCACAAATTCTGAAAAATAAAAACAGGAAACCACTTTGCCCTTGACGTGCTAGGCGTACCCGACTGTGCACCCGAATCAGTCACCACTAAAACTGACATGTGGGACCCGCTGTTTCGCTGGGCCCGCTCGTCAGACACCCAGGGAGAGACAGAGAGAGGAAAGGCGCCGGTCCTCTTCCTCAAATCGGCCGAGCAGGGGAGGCCGGGCTCCTGCCGCTCCCGACGGCGAGGTGGACACCGGCGACCCTGGTGGTGATGCGCGAGGACAAGAGAGGTCCTAGGCGCATGCCTGGGCGGTGTCGCTCGACCAAGCGCAGCCGATGGCGGCTCGGTCCTGTTCGCGGCGGCCTACGAAGGGGGCGGAGCAGAGGACGTCGCAAAAGGCCGATTTCCGGCGCGGTGGTCGATGACGACGGAGGAGTAGTGGCAGTGAGCATCCACGGGCCCGGGCCCATCTTCGGGCAGCAGCGGCTCGGCCAGAGGTGGCCCCTGGCCCCCTGGCCACACGCTACCCCCTCGGCGGTGGACCTGGCGTCGGTGGCCGGGTGACACGGTGGCGAGGAGCGGTCAGGGATAGGTGTGGTGGGTACATCAAGGAGAGGCAGAGGTGGTGGTGTGCTCAGTTTGACCCGTGACCGACAATTCACAGAGAATGATATCGTGGCCGTGAGCTCTAGAGCTCGACCTTGGCAGCGGCGGTGCTCGGTGAGAACCAGCCAGATGAAGGCAGCGACAACGGCTCCTATCGAGCGTGTACCAGGCGTAGGGGGAGTTTCTAGGGCCGGTGACGGCTTGGCTTGGCTGCGACGCATGAAGCCGTGGGGGTGCCGAACGGCTCTGCCCGCGGTGGCCATGGCTGCGGTGCTTGCTCTCGTGACCCCAGAGCGGAGAAGAGGCGAGAGAGAGGTGGAGAGGCGCTTGGGTGCTGCTCGGGCGTCACCAACATGAGAGGGGACGAGGATGCGCGGCAATGCAGTGGGGATGTGTCACTGGCATGGCCGCCACGCCACGGAGCACGCGTCGGCCGTCTTGGAATTCTGTCGAACACGTGTCGGGTTACAACGGGGGCCGGGTGGACGATGATTTGGGCTGCATCCTGGCCGAACTGGACCTTGGGCCAAATACAAAGTTTGAAGCCCACTCGATGCTCTACAAAATCTATTTAGGGTTTATGACCATTAGTGCTCTGGATTAGGAGGTAATTAGCCCCAAAGTTGACAATGTCAGTGATTCGAAAGCAACGGCAATAATCCAATTTGAGGGTCAAAATGAAACGCAACTGGTGCCATCTTCTTGTATGTTCTTCCCCATAATGTCTACTCCAACTTTTGTATTTGCCTCAACTTGAGTTGTTTAACAAAATTGGGAGAACGCGGCATGTCAATGTCGACGACACTGAAATCAGGGCTTTAAATTTCTAAGTGCTGAAATTAGCCCTATTTCTGACTTGTGGGTCCTTTCTGAGCATGTTCCACACATTTTCATGACTTGACTCTTAAACAAAGTTTCTTTCTTATAGAATTCTCTACAACTTTGTAAAAGGGTGTACAGTCATGCAAAGCTTCTAGGTCACACTTTTGAAATGGTCAAACAAAAGGGTTCTAGGGTCCATACATGGTCAACCATCACTTAGAAGCATATCTAGGCAAAATGATCAACATGAACATTGTTCCATTAAGTGTCCTAAGTGTAGTTAAGGTGTTGTAGAGGCCAAACATACACACCATGCATAGGTTGCACAAAAATGTTGGTTTTAGTTATAATCCAAACAAGCATATAACTTATCATTTCATGTGACTTTTTGATTCCAAACTTCATGAAACTTTTCCAGGGATCAATATATATAGGTACTAAGGTGAGACACATGAAGATATTGTAATAACACTATCCAAGCATATATCCTTAAAAATGGCCTATATGTAAAGCAATTGTGCAGCATCCAACTTTAGGTCAGGTTCATCTCCATAGGTTGACCTTGACATTGTCATCTCCACTTAATCTGTCATGTTTAAGCTCAAACCCACTACTTAATGAGTGATAAACACCTGGGGTGTTACAGCACAGACCCTATGTGCAGGACTGCGAGTGGAGGTAAGGAGGCAGACTTAGGTGCTGCTGGCCGCCAGTGATGGGGTCCCAAATGATGAGCTTCTCCCCGATTATGGGGTATGTGGATCCGTATGCGACCATGGTGACAGTCCAGGGCCGCCGAGTAGCTGGGATCGAGCGTCCTCTTCAATGTCAATGCAGCCGCGGAAAAAGGGGAGGCAGTTGAGGTGGGAAAGAAACAGACGCGGCTGCGGAGGTTCTGGATGTAGCCGAGCAGGGGCGGCGTTCCGTGGAACCTGGCATAGCGGCGGAGGAAGTCGTGGTCGGAGAGGATGCGGTGCCAGGCCTTGTAGACTAGGGCTGCGCGGACTAGGTGGGCTGGCTTCTCCGGTGGAATGCGGATGAGGATCTCCTCTGCGAGTATAGAAGGGGTCGGCCAGGGGGAGGCAGGCACGTCAGGCTAGGAATGTTGGCCGAGCGGTTTAGGGGAGCTGACAGTGGTAGCGGTGGCTGGGCCAGGTCAGGGTGGGGAAGGCTCGCTGGAGTTAGAGAAGATGGTGGCGGCCGAGCTCGCCGGAGTTTGAGAAGATGGCGGGAGGGGAGAGCGGGAGAGGGTTATGTATGTAAGATACTATTAGAGATTAATATGGAGTAGGAACAAAAAAAAACATAGTACAAATAGTATTATTAGCTAGGTAATTATATAATTAAGCACCTAATTTGAGGGGGGCCAGGTCCCCTCAGCCCCCCTTCCCTCCACCACTAAATCAGATAATTAGCAGGTAATAAGTGGATCAAATTAGATACTATTAGTTGTGCATCCAAACATCCTCCAACTAATAGGTTGCTAATAGTTAATAGTTAACTAGCTAAAATTTGATATAAGCTATTAGCGAGCTAACTATTGCTCCCTCCATTCCAAATAAGCCATTCCAACTTTTTTGAAGAGTTAAAGCATCTCAAGTTTGACAAAAAAATATAGAGGAATTATAAAGATTTATAACGTCAAATATAGGTAATACTATGATAATACGACTAATAAAGAATTTAATGATACTTAGTATCATAATGTTATTATCTTACACTAGTAGAGAAACGACCTTACGTCCATGGCCAAAAAGTATTTAGTCCCGTTTCCAAAATTGCAATCGTGACTAAAAAGAGGATTGGACTTTTAGTCTCGGTTTGTAATACAAACTGGAATTAATTCCACCCTTTAGTCACGGTTGTAATGGTTAACAAGACGTGTCAGTGTGAGAAACTTTTAGTCCCGGTTTAAGACACGAACCCAGACTAAAAGTGTGACCTTTAGTCCCAGTTTTAGACACGAACCCAGACTAAAGGTACCTTTAGTCCCGGTTTTTGTCTCAAACCCAGACTAAAGGTGCCCCAAAGTGAATTTAAAATGAGAGCGTATCTTATGTAAGTCAAATGTGTGGTGGTAGTTGAGATGGCAACACGTGCAGAGGCTAAAGTGGGAGGTTGCGGGGTTCAAATCTCCACAGACACTTCTTTTTTTTGCCCAGTATAAAGAACTTTAGTCCCGGTTGTAGGATCCGGGACAAAAAATCAAGACCTTTAGTCTCAATTCCCAAAACCAGAAGTGAAGGGGGTTGGGAACCGGGATTACAGCTAACTTCTCTACTAGTGTTACATTATATAATTTTAGTCAAATTTGATATGATTTGACTCTTCAAAAAAGTTGAAATGACTTATAATTTAGAATGGTGGGACTTGTAGATAATGAATCCAAACAGAGTCTTAGGGAACAGCAGCAGTGGAATATCATTGCTACAATGCTGTACAGTAACCCACTGGCAGAGCCACCACACCTGCCGACCCGGCAAAGCGAAAGGGAAACATTTATTTGTATTATGTAGTGAAACAATATATGTTATAGTTAAATATTTCTACATAATATAAGAATCGCTCTAACTCCTAAAAATTGCACCACTGATAACCAACCGTGCCAAACCGGCAACAAATCTGGCACAAGCATTTATTGATATACCATTGGTGAAAAGAAACCAGGACAAATACAATTTAAGAGATTTATTCAGGCAAATCACCATTCAAAATCTCTTTACTTTCCATCTTAAACACATGTTTTGCACAAATAAATAATTGCACTTACATGAGACGTCCTTAATGAAATTAATTAATCTATTCTCTTCAAGAAAGTACTAGCAGCACTCATACCGGGAAGGAAAACAAGGCAAGATGCTGCAACAGATGTAGGAGGACAACAACATTTCTCCTGCTAAAATAATTTACAATGCTAGGGGGAGCGCCCTCAGCATGCCACCACGCCTCAGCCTCGTTCAGCCTCAGGACCCTCCATAATCCCCTCCACGGGGTTTTCAGACTCCCGGCATTGTCCAAGTAGGCACAAGGTGACCACAACCTAGTGCGGCGCCGCTAGGGTTTCTAACCAAGGACGCCTCGGCCATCCATTTTGTAGGGCCTCAACGGTGCTTCAGGCGAGGTCCCGTGACTCCCTCTATTGCAAGGCCACGATGATCAGTGAGGGCGGCAGGCAAGAAGGGACCCTTTTTTTTTTAAACGATCGGCAGGAGCTCTGCTGAACTTGTATTGATAAAGAAGGGAAGTAGGGACCCTTGGGGCCACCCGTCAAATGCCCTCCCAAGGAGACGGAGAAAGGGGTGACACCGAGGACAGAACCCTAACAGCAATATTTGGGGGTAGTTGAGAATGTGGCGGGAAATGGCAGGTTAGCCCCTGCATCTCTGTAAAGGAACTCTCGGTAGTCTCTAGGGTATTTTGTAATTCCATCAACACCCCTGGGTATGTCCTATAAATAACAGGTGGGCACTACAATAATAAATGGCGAATTAATAGTCATTTACTCCAGAATTTATTGTCTCAAGTCTGTGTTACCTTCGTCCCATCCCACCCCATTCATTTCCTACGGGATACCCTCGGCCTCTACCCAGCTACCCTGCAGCGAAGGTCCGGAGGCAGAGCGAAGCCCCCACATACATCAAGCCTGCTGATGTATGTCTCTGTGTCAGCATCCAATAATCCGCTAAACCAAACAAAAGCTGAATCATTGCTCCCATGATTTTGAACTAACAAAGATGATTTCTCGGAATGCACGAAGGAAAAGATGATAGGCTGAACAAACTCTGTTTTCACTGAAAAGGAATTGTGCAGGCCACTCGAGAAAGTATATCGAGACCAGTCATTCCAGCCTAGCATAGCAAAGTAGCATTGGATCAAAATTCACACATATATGTATATGGTCCATGCAGGTTTTTCGTAGTATATATATAGCAGCA
This sequence comes from Saccharum hybrid cultivar R570, assembly GCA_038087645.1. Lineage (NCBI taxonomy): Eukaryota > Viridiplantae > Streptophyta > Magnoliopsida > Poales > Poaceae > Saccharum > Saccharum hybrid cultivar. The sequence goes on from JAQSUU010000368.1 coordinate 4,863,803, forward strand.
GACATTTATTCAGAGCTTTAGATAGGAATCTCAGACTACCTCTCCTTTTCCTTCCTACTCTGCCCAATCCCAAGTCGGATATACTGTGGTGCTCAGCTTGAGCATGGGACCATGCAATGGACACTGATCAATCTAAATGACTTAATCTATGAATAAATGAGTCATAAGAAACACAGAAACCCTAAAGGAGAACAGGTTGAAACCAGCACCAATATTTTTACTCATGCTAAAGAGTCCGTTCCAAATAGAGACCGCATAATTTTCAGTACTGCATATATTTTAGCTGAACTGTGAAGACTGCAGCCTGCACATGAATTCCATTAGCGTTTCAAGCACTTCAGGGATCCACCCTTGGTCCTATGGACGGGGGTGGAGCGATCCATGGACCTCCTCATTGGAGCATCCCCATCCTTACTTGATCCATCATCGCTAGAGGGTAGTCGCAATGTGATAGGGCTAGGGTTCCTACCGGAGTTGCTACGTAGATTGTACGGGTGTGAGGTGGCTGGACGAGAACGAGGACGGCACGAGGGCGCCGTGGTTGCAGCGGTTGCGCGGGGAAGAAGAAAGGCGGCTAGGGTTTACCCGGCTAGGGTTTCTCCCGGCTCCCTGAGGAAGCCGGAAACAATAATATGTTTCTGCTTAATTTCCCAAATAGAGTCTTACAAATATTTATATGTCTCTCTAATAGCGACAATTATAAAATAACCCTCTAGAAATATTATAAATGCGACAATTATATGGGCCACAGCCCCTTGGTTGGCCGGTTTCCCCCTAACCACTAGCTGAGGCGCGCCGCCTGTAGGGGATGCCGGTCATAACATCTCTCCCCGCCTGCAGAAACAGCTCGTCCTCGAGCTGGAAACCAGGGTGCTCGGCGCGAAACTCCTCAAGAGACTCCCACGTGGCATCATCCCCTGGTAGACCGCGCCACTTGATCAAAATCTTCCAGACACCCCGGCGCTGCTGAGCTTGCAGGACGCGTTCCGGCTCGGGCATGACCCGGCCAGCCACAGTCGGGGGCAAAACGCCGGCCGCAGTAGGGGGATCGCCGCGGTGCTGCTTCAGAAGGCCCACATGGAACACATCGTGGATGCGGGCGCCATCGGGCAGCTGAAGACGATAGGCGACGCGACCGATGCGCTCAAGCACGCGAAACGGTCCCGCCCAGCGCGGCCCCAACTTGTGCTTGGAGCGAGGGTCGAGGGACTGCTGCGCGGTGCGGTGAAGAAGACGCAGCCAGACCCACGCCCCCACCTCGAACTCCACGTCCCTGTGGTTGGCGTCGTAGTAGCGTTTGGAGAGCTGCTGGGCCTGAAGGAGCCGCTGACGGACTTCAGCGAGCATGGCGTCGCGGCTGCGGAGGAGGGCGTCGGCGGCCTCCGTACGAGCCGTCCCTGACTTGTACGGCAGGATGGGGGGCGGGGGACGGCCGTAGACGATCTCGAAGGGCGTGGCGCGGAGGGCGGTATGGAAAGAAGTATTGTAACAATACTCCGCCCACGACAGCCAATCCACCCACGCACGAGGCCGATCACCTGTAACACAGCGCAAATACATGGCAATCACCTTGTTGACCACCTCCGACTGGCCGTCCGTCTGTGGATGGAAAGCGGTACTCATGCGAAGCTTGACGCCCGCCATCTGGAAGAGGTCCCGCCACACATGTCCGGTGAACACCGGGTCCCGGTCGCTAACGATGGAGAGGGGAAACCCGTGTAGCCGTACAATGCCGTCGAAGAAGGCCCGAGCGACCGACGCGGCCGTGTAGGGGTGCCCGAGCGCGAGGAAATGCGCGTACTTAGAGAAACGGTCGACGACGGTGAGGATGACCGACTTGCCGGCAACCTTGGGCAGCCCCTCGATGAAGTCCATCGAGATGTCCGCCCAAACTTGGGACGGCACGTCGAGGGCTGCAACAGTCCCGCCGGTTGCAACGCCTCTGTCTTGTTGCGCTGGCACGTGGTGCAGGAACGCACCAAATCCCGCACCAGTGCCGTGTCCCGCGGGAGGTAGAAGTCGGCGCGGAGGCGGTGCAGCGTCTTCTGGGTCCCCTCATGTCCGGCAGCATGGGCCAGGAGAAGGACCTGGTGGCGGAGGTCCCCGTGGTCCGGCACGAAGATGCGTGACCCGTGGAGGAGGAGACCGCTGTCCAGGCGCCACGGCTCCCCGAGCTCTCCGGCCTGGAGCTGCTGCAGCAGACGCTGACCATCCGGCGCCTAGGTCGTAGCGCGCCGGATGTCGTCGAGGAGGCCGAAAGAGGGGCTGGACAAGGCCACCGCGGCCCCGGACGCGTCCGGCGACGGTACAGGCGCCACCGCCTCGCTGTCGCGGCGTGACAGAGCGTCCGCCACGGTATTCAGACGGCCCGGGCGATATTCCACCGTGAAGTCGAAGCCGAAAAGTTTGCTGATCCATTGGTGCTGTGGAACAGTAGACAACCGCTGATCAAGCAAAAACTTTAAACTGTAATGGTCAGTGCGAACCAGGAACGGACGCCCCCACAAATAGGGACGCCAATGGCGCACAGCTTGCACCAAGCCGATAAGCTCGCGTTCGTAGGCGGCGAGCTTGAGGTGGCGAGCTGCAAATGGCCTGCTGAAGTAGGCGAGGGGTCCCGCGCCCTGATGGAGGACGGCGCCGAACCCCGCGCCTGATGCGTCGCAGTCGACCACGAATGTCGCATCAAAATCCGGCATCTGAAGCACGGGCCCCGTCGTCAAGGCGCGCTTGAGCGCCTCGAAAGCCGTCGTCGCGTCGTCATCCCACACGAACGCGTCTCGCCGCAAGAGACGCGTAAGCGGGGCCGCGATGATGCCGAAGTCGCGGATGAACTTCCTGTAGTAGCCCGCCAAACCCAAGAAGCCGCGAAGGCCCCGGGCCGAGCGAGGTAAAGGCCACGCCGCCACCGCAGCGACCTTGTCGGCATCCATGGCGACACCGCCCTCGGCGATGACATGGCCAAGATAGGCCACGGACGGCGCCCCAAACGAGCACTTGGAGCGCTTCAAGTGGAGATGGTGCGCTCGCAGGGCGCTGAGGACGATGTTGATGTGTTGCAGATGCTCGGCCCATGATGAGCTGTAGATAAGGATATCATCGAAGAAGACGAGCACAAACCTCCGTAGGTAATCGCGAAGCACATCATTCATTAGGGCCTGGAAAGTGGCCGGGGCATTAGAAAGCCCGAAAGGCATGACCAGAAACTCGAAGTGGCCATGGTGAGTGCGGAACGCCTTCTTGGCGATGTCGTCGGGATGCATCCGCACCTGATGATACCCCGAACGGAGGTCCAGCTTTGTGAAAAAGCGAGCTCCATGGAGCTCATCGAGGAGCTCATCGACCACCGGAATTGGAAACTTGTCCTTAGACGTCTTGGCGTTGAGGGCGCGGTAGTCGATGCAGAAGCGCCACGACTGGTCCGCCTTGCGCACCAGCAAGACGGGCGCCGAGAAAGGCGAAGTGCTCGGCCTGATGATCCCTTGGGCGAGCATGGCCGCACACTGTCGCTCTAGCTCGTCCTTCTGTAGCTGGGGGTAGCGGTAGGGGCGCACCGCCACCGGCGCGGTGCCCGGCAGCAAGTGGATGCGGTGGTCGTAGGAGCGCGCCGGCGGAAGGCCCGTGGGCTCGGTGAAGACGATGGCATGCTGCTGGAGAAGCACATCCAGCAGCGGCTGCCGGGAAGCAGAGGCAGCCGCGGACAGCAGCTGGGCCGAGGGAGATGGAGAGGGTGCAGCCGCCCTAGCCACCCCCTGCCAGGTGACGCGGCGTCCGTCGCGCCAAAACGACAGGGTGAGGGCCTCACAGTCCCATAGAATGGGGCCCAAGGTGCGGATGAAGTCGAAGCCGATGATGAAATCAAATCCGCCCAAGTTGAGGCCGACACACGTAATGGTGAAGTCCTCGTCGTAGATGCGAAGGGGAACGTTGCACGCGATGCCCTCACAAGGCATGAGGTCGCCGTTGGCCACCGTGATCCGCAGACGCTCCCCACCCGCCGGAACGAGCCCCAAGCGGCACATGGTCTCCCCCGACACGAAATTATGGGTGGATCCCGTGTCGAGGAGGGCCAGGAAGCGTTCACCTTTGATGACAACGGGCAGCAGCATGGAATTTGCGGCCCGAATACCTGCAACAGCCTGCAGAGAAACCACAGGGCGTTAGCGGTAGCCATCTCCGCGGCGGCCAACTCGCTGGAAGGGACGTCCGCTGCCGCCTCCACAGGAGCCTCGTCGATGTAGTCGTCGGCCTCCATGTAGAAGAGGCGCTTGCACACGTGGCCACGCACGTAAGGCTCGTCACAGTTGAAGCACAGCCCCTGGCGACGGCGCTCCTGCTATTCGACCGGAGAGAGCCGACGAAACGTAGGCGCTGGCGGGGTCGGAGGGGCCGCGGGCGGCGTGCGCTGCTGCGGAGTCCAAGTCGCCCGCTAGGGCGGTCGGGCGCCGCGAGGCTGCGGTGCAGGTTGAGGCTCGCATTCCTCGAACGCCCGCGCCAAGTACATGGCGGACTGAAGGTCAGGCGGTGCGCGGAGCTGAACCTGCTTGCGAAGGTGGTCCGGCAGCCCACCCACGTACAACTCCGCCTTTTGGCGAGCGGAGAGGTTGTGGGCATGGCACAGGACGGCGTTGTAACGCTCCGAGTAATCCTGCACGGACGAACCAAAAGGAAGGCGGGCAAGCTCCGCCAACCGAGTGCCCAAAACAGGAGGCCCGAAGCGAAGAGAGCATAATTCGCGGAAGCGCTCCCAAGGAGGCATACCCTCATCTTGCTCCAGGGCGTAGTACCATGTCTGGGCAACACCCCGAAGATGGTAGGACGCGAGCCATGTGCGAGCGGAGGCGAGCGTCTGCTGGCCGCGGAAGAACTGCTCGCACTGGTTCAACCAATTCAGGGGATCGGTCGAACCGTCGTACGTAGGGAACTCCAGCTTGTAGAATTTGGGCCCCGCCTACGGCTGGCCGCCCGAGGGAGAGGGCGCCCCGAAGAACAGCGGCCCGAGGGAGAGGGCGCCCCGAAGAACAGCGGCCCGTCCACCCCCCCGAAAAGAGTGCTGGCGGGGGGTAGGGAGGACACCGCAGTCGCCGCCACCGTCGTATAGGCTATCGGGGAAGGCGACGTGGCCATCGAGTAGATCGGAGCCGACGCCGGCACGGACGGCTGCAGCCAAGCCAGCAAGGGTGATGGCGAGGCCGGCCACTGCATGAGATGGAGCGGAACGCCAGCGCCAGTTGGAAGCGGTGCCGTGGGCACCGGCGGCGGAGGCAGTGGCCGTGGTGCAGAGAACGCCGGTGGCGCGGGCGGCCGGAGCAGGCCGGCCCACGCCTGCTGCATGGAGGTCATCGCGTTGGCGATCATATCCACCTTGGCCCCCAAGGATTCCAGCGTCAGGGGCTGAGCAGAGGCGGTGGAGGTCTCGGATAGATCGGACGACGCAGCGGGCGGCGGCGAAGTGGACGCCGGGATGAAAGAACTCGGTGGAGCAGACGTCATCGTGCCTGGCAATGCTGATACCAGGTTGATAGGGCTAGGGTTCCTACCGGAGTTGCTACGTAGATTGTACGGGTGTGAGGTGGCTGGACGAGAACGAGGACGGCGCGAGGGCGCCGTGGTTGCAGCGGTTGCGCGGGGAAGAAAAAGGCGGCTAGGGTTTACCCGACTAGGGTTTCTCCCGGCTCCCTGAGGAAGCCGGAAACAATAATATGTTTCTGCTTAATTTCCCAAATAGAGTCTTACAAATATTTATGTCTCTCTAATAGCGACAATTATAAAATAACCCTCTAGAAATATTATAAATGCGACAATTATATGGGCCACAGCCCCTTGGTTGGCCGGTTTCCCCCTAACCACTAGCTGAGGCGCGCCGCCTGTAGGGGATGCCGGTCATAACACAATGCTGTTGACATACACACATCGGGATATCAATACCAACTGTCCAAGTATAGGACCAACTAATTACTGTTTAATTCTTAACAAAAAAAGGTAAACAAAACTCTGGATCACATGTAGCACAGTCCAAACTTGATTGATAAGACATAAAATTATAAGAGAAGAAGGGCTTAAAACTCCAGACAAAACTCATTCTTTTTTCAGTATATAGACCAACCATATTTCAATGTTGCTAAGTGGTATTGACACATCATAAGAATTCATCGTAGGAATGTACAGGTTGTAGCTAGGCAACAGGTTGATATTTCAACTGTAAAATCTCATGCGGGTAATTGATTTTCCACTCAATGAAATAGAAACCATATGAGATTAACTGGTGTAATTGAATCCACCAGATTGAGAGGTGCAGTTGCATCCATACATAAAAAGATTGGCAGGTGTGATTGCTGAGCAAAACAGAGCTACTGTAGTATAAAGATAAAGATTTTTTTTAAAAAGGAACAGAAGGATAAAGATTGTTGTGGCGCCAAATAGAGACGGAACCAGGGGGGCTAGCAGGGCCGTGGTCCCCCCTAAGCACAGTAAGTTTCCTTTAATACCTATATAAATATATGAATTTACAGCTAAAAAATATCAATTTTCACCTATTTTTATTCAAATATTATGATTTTGGTTATAGTGTAAAATATTTAAAAAGTTGTTGAATCATATAATTACGTATATTTTAGCACACTAAAAAAATATTATCATATTTGTTTGCCCCCTAGTCAGAATCGCTGGTTCCGTCTCTGGCGCCAAAGACCATGTACCTGGAGTGCAGAAGTCAATGTATGGAACAGCGCAGCAGCAGAGGCCCTCATATAGCTCCTTCTTCATCAGTCCAGACTTCATATCAATAGTAAAGAGCCCACCTTGCACCGCCACGAAAGCGACACAAACACTTTCTGCAAAGCCAACCAGAGAGTACTTGAGGTCGTGCGAGTCAGCTTGCGGGAACAGGTCCTTCAGATCAATGACTCTGCATAGTGTCCATCCTTCATCTTCGTCTTCATCACCCTCATCATCATCCCTCGACCACAGGCATAGCTGGTTGGATTCCTCCACCCTTTCGAACCCAAGCCGACCATCCTCCAAAGTTGTGAGCTCAATTGGCACAAACTTTGTAAATAACATTTTGGTACGCACATAAGGTAGCCTTATCACAGAGATCTGTTGTGTGCCCAAATCATACTTGAGGATCCTGTCATAGGCTCTTAGTGCGAAGAAGAGTGAGTTCCCCACGAGGGCACTGCGCGCCCAGTCCACCTTGTCGCCGGGGTGGGTTGCATAGTTCGGCTCGCTCCATGAGCCAGTCTCCGATGAGTAGATGCAGGAGAACATGTCTTTGGGAACCCACTCCTCAATCCCGAACACCATGTCATCATTGTCAGCATCTGTGTCATCTTCTTCAACATCTGATGAGACTGGGTCATCATTGGTGCCCACGAGGACGACGATGAAGGGTTCGCGGTGGCAGTCGAGGTGGTCGCACTGGCGCACGCCGGTGGCAGCACAGAGCACCGTCGCTTTCATGCTACCGTTCCCCACGGACCACGGCAGACTAGGCAGCACCACCCGCTTGTCTGTGACAGGGTCCCAGACGATGAAATCGCTGTATAAGCTTCCGTGGAGAAGGACGCGGCCGTGGCGTGCGTCGAAGGACTGCAGTCCGCGGCGATCATGGTCGCCGGCAAGGGGCGGGCGGCAGGAGGACGTCGGGACAAAGCGGGCGTAGCGTTCTCCGCTGTCCGGCCAGACGCCGTCGCACAGGAAGCCGAGCATGGGCGGCTTGGCGCCGTGGAGCGCGAGGCGCCTGCGGCGGAAGGACGGGTCGGCGACGAGGCGGCACCAGCGCTTGCAGGCGAGCGCAGCGCGAACGAGGCTGGCAGGGTCGTCCAGCGCGACGCGGAGGAGGATCTCCTCGATGACCTCGTCCGGCAACGACGGCCGCGGCAGCGCATGTGGACGTCGACGTCGTGGAGGCATGCTTGGGTCCTGCGGATCAGACCAGATCAGATCAGATCCGATCGGAGCGAGGGTTCGCCTAGTCGCTATGGTACATGTATCCTTTATATATAAAAGAGGAATCTGCGCCGGCTTCGGCTTCGGCTTTATTACCTTCACACGTCATGGTCATGCTCCCGGTGAACTTGTGATAGCCAACGATTTTTATTTACTGTTTTTTCGTTATTTTATTTATACTAGTGGATATGCATGTGTGGCACGCACGTATTTATAATTATGATTAACGACATCTTATTTATTAATGTGATATCATAGTTTTAAAAATATTATATATTTGTTTTTAGATCTTGAATATTAAAAGAGTTCTTTCATAAGAACACAATTCATAGGTATAGTATGAATTTCATGATTTAAGCACATGGCTCGGAATGACACAACAAAATATTCACTCACAATTCACATTTGAATATACCAATAATTATTTTTTTGTTGAGAATTATACAGTACAACGTAGACGTCCAGAACACACATGCACACACACCCCTATGAACACACGTACGCAAACCCTACCCTTATGAGCACCTTCGAAGGACTGAGCCAGCAAATCTTGAAATTCACGAAGTCACGCCTCGCTATCGATGGGGGCGTCGTCTACCACTGAAAGCATAGCGCCGTTAAATCCTGAAATAAATTCAGAAAAATATAAACACCCGTATCAAGTCGAGGACATGAGCCCGAGTGGGTAGGTTCCACCACAAGGAACCCAACCAGCTGATCTATAATCAGTTCACTATAGCAATAATTATTTTGGTAATATAGTACATAGTTCATAACCCCTAGATCATATATTTTGCAGAGGAATACTTCTATACTTTACTAATTACTAGTGGTCATGCAAGTGCGGCACGCACATGTCTATGGTAAGACGTACTCATATCTAAATGTCTTCCTCCATTGCTATCTGTGCCGCTATATCCTTGATTTTCTCTGCTTTCCAAATAGAAGAATCAAGAAACCCAGCCGTCAATAGCAGTAGCGTACAAAGATCAAACTATCCTGGCAAACCAATAATTCTGAAAATGGAAAACATAATAAGTTAGACATCTGGCACTTTCTTCAGTGTCCATATTTGTTAATCAACCCATATTCAAGGAAACAGGGCTAAAGTGTCCTTTGTTTAAAAAAATCATTGATTTTAATAATTATATGGTTCAGTTTCATTGACAAGTATTTTTTTGCGAACAATTGACAAGTAACTCCGTATACAAATAAAAGTTGTAGACTGATGCCTTGCTTGATTTAGGATGGAAAATTCTGCAGTCAATTGGAGAAGGCAAGGAATTTAGGGACAAACACAGACATAAAGAATATTTAGGACAAGGCTAGTAGTTCTTCAAAGAATTTTTGCAATAGATAGCAACCATTACTTTTTCAAAACAAAGTTTCGACTATTATCCTATAATATGCAATTATTTTACATTTGCCATAGCATTGTTGTTAATTTCATGCTGGCTAAGTGATTAACAATATCAAACAATGGAAACTGATAAAGTCCATGGCCGTCGTGGCGGCATCCCTTTCCATCAGTGACGGATGGAGAGAAGGATGTATAATGAATATGTCATAGGTGATGAAAGAGTTTCCACAGAAAAACTGGGTATGGCAATTTGTTCTTTGTCAAGATTTTTATATGACTAAACTACTAAAGTACTCCCACATACAGCGGATTTGCAGCTGAACACAAAGGCGAAGTGAGGTGACCTTGAACAGGCCTGAGCAGATGGGAACCCGTGGCCAAACGCCACAGAATCGAGCACCGCCACCTCTTGCAAAAGAAAAGGCCGTGCCATTGGAATTTCATGGAAGATATTTGGCACAGGACTATTAGCACTGATGTTAGAAGAGTCAAGGGCTTATTGTGCCTTAGCCCGTTAGGGTTAATTAGTCGCTTGCTTAGAGGTCAAATAAGACCTCTTCTCTATATAAGGAGAGGAGATATATCAATCTAATCAAGCAAGAGATTAGAAGGAACAACCTCATCTCTTGCCCTCCGTGGGCGAAGCTCCGCAGCCGGTGTTTTCAGTGCCCCTCATAGCCCTAGCCGCCGCTCCTCTCTTCCTCCTCAATCCTCTCGATCCCAACGGCCCACATAACAATCTGTTATCAGAGATGCCAGGTTATGATGAGCCGTTGTCGGTCACTTCCTCACCGATGACGCCGGATCAGCTGACCGCGGCCATCACCGATCTCGCTCGTTCCGTCGCCACCATCCAGTCCTACCTCGGCATACCGCCGCTGTAACCAGCCAGCTGGCTGCTGCCGCAATCGGCCGTGGCCTCTCTGCCACCAGTTTTCCCCTATAGGATGCCAGGTTACGGCACGATGCTGCTGCCGGACACGACACTGTTGCCGTTCCAGGACGTGCAACGAACGGTGCAGCCAACATTGCAGCAGATCGAGCAAGCGATGGATATCACGATGGAGCCGGCAGGGAAGATGCTTAACTGCATGGTGTCTGTGGTGGTGCGGCTACAGGCTGCGGCGCGCGGCCTCCTAGCGCATCGGCTGCTGCAGGAGATGCGCCAGCCTATGCATGAGGTGACCTTGGCGACGATCGACCTCAGCTCAACGAAGCGCGACCTCGCCCCGTGGGACGGCCACCAGCAACCGCGCCGACCCGCTGCTGTCTTCAGGCGCGAGCATGGTGTTTTTCCCACACGCAACGACCTCCAACTCTGCGGCAGCGGCGGTAGGGGAGTCGCTCCCCTCCTTGTCTCCGGCGGGGACGCACTGCCTAGCGCCACCGCATTCCGCCACCGGCCGCCGCGAGGACGTCTCCGCTGGTCGCTATCGTGACTAATTCCAGGTGGCTATACCCGTGCACCCCTCTTGTTCCGGTGGGCTCCATGGGATTCAGGTGGCTACACACGTGCAGGTCCATCATGCGGAGGGTGTCTGCCGTATCTTCAGGAGTCAAAAATAAAGAGTCGTAGTCTATTTCAGGTCAATAAAATAAGCCGAGATGTAAAAGGCTTGTTTTTAGGTGTTAGGTTTATGTCTTGCGGAGTCATCGTCAATATCATCGTTAAGTTGCAGCTCGAGGACGAGCTGTATGTCCAGGTGGGGTGTAGTGTTAGAAGAGTCAAGGGCCTATTGGGCCTTAGCCCGTTAGGGTTAATTAGTCGCTTGCTTAGGGGTCAAGTAAGACATCTTCTCTATATAAGGAGAGGAGATGTATCAATCTAATCAAGCAAGAGATTAGAAGGAAAAACCTTCTCTCTTGCCGGCCGTGGGCGAAGCCCCGCGCCCGGCGTTCCTAGCGCCCCTCACAGCCCTAGCCGCCGCTCCCCTCGGCCTCTCTCACGTGAACCGTACCCACTTCTCAATCCTCTCGATCTCAACGGCCCACATAACAACTGAATTCACATAATAAAGGAGACCATAAACTTCAGATAATTTGGCACAGGATTATTAGCACTGAATTCATATAAAGGAGACCATAAGCTTCAGATAATTTGGCACGTGATTATTAGCACTGAATTCTCATAAAGGAGACCATAAGCTTCAGATAATTTGGCCAGGATTATTAGCACTGAATTCATACAAAGCAGATCAGCTTCACAGAGCATCTATCCACTCATGACTCAACCAATGCGTAAGCAGGAAATTGTCAATTTTAAGCAAAATTTGCAATCAAAACTCAAACTATGAACCTAGATAGAACAAAAAAAAAGAAAAAGAAAGTTACTTAGAATCTAATCATATCAGGCAGATCTCTCATATTAATTATCTAACCAATGGTGAGAACATAGCTATTTGGGCACAAGAATATGTAGCACACTGTTTGCTCAAACTGGTTACCTCGAACTGCTATTACATGTATATGATGCGGCAAGGGGTTGCTTTGACCCAAGGCAACCTTGGCACAGTATGTTTTCAGTTTGTGATGACGAAACAACAAGCTCTGCAGCATTAGAAGATGTTGTGAAATGTATTAGAGGAACTTGTGGATGCACTTAGAAAATTGCTCAAAGCATGAAGAACTTACCATTACAATTCAAACAATTAACGCAACTCCTTTTAACTACTGGATCAATGGTGGAACAAATCGTATTTTCCACGGCCTCCAAGGGAGATCTCTCAGATGCTTGCAGCATGTCACGCAAACTATTGTTATTCCCTAAGTAAATGTAATCCACAGGGTGTTTTTTGGTGCTTCCAGCATGTTGTTCAAAGTAATAGTCCGAAACAACATGTAAAATGAGGAGAGTAGCTTAATAAATAAAAAGTTTTTGTTCTTTAATAGTTAATAGACTACGGAACCCATACCTTGGAGCCATTACAGGACAGACAAAAGCAACGTATATTGCAATTGCAACCGGTAATCACTCCTTTTAGCACAGCCTTCTGCAACTTGCAAGCATAAATTACTTGTTAATAATTGCATAAGATACAAAAACCAGACAGACAATAAATTAACCAAGGCAAAATGACATCAGAGCAACTCTAATTTCATGATGGCAACTTTATCCTTAAGCAGTATAATAAGAATAGAAATTCAGTTACCCTTGTGCTCCTCGGTAGCGTCATGTACTCAGCTTCCTCCCCCTCTGGCACCCGGTGCAGTACATCCTCACTTCCTCAACACCAGCCGGCATGGACAAACACTCAGACATCACTTCCTTCACTCTCACTCTCACTGCAGGTAAAAAATAACAAGGTGATTAGGTTGTGGATAAGCTTTAGAAATTTGTAACTTCAACTAACAAATAAAAACCTGTGGGATGTAATCCCATTGGCTGATGGAGCAGATGTTCTGCCAGGCTCACTTTTCTCTGAAATTATAACGAGAAGTCTATTTTAATTTCCATACTCCGATTGACTTTGATAATGAACTGTTGACCTTGGAAAAGACTCATTTCAGGATTACATGAAGACCAAAAGGGAACAGACACAGCTGAGTTTCAGCACGTCCATTTGTTGGCAAAGGATACTGACCAAATGGATGCATAATCTGCCAATAATTTATTCACCATGCAAAAAATATGTCAGCCAAACAAGATAAAAGGGTGCATGTACATTAGCTAGCATGTAGGTTAAATTTGTTAGGCATAAAAGTGCATACAGGAGGATAAAAGGGTTTTGATTTAAATATGAAAATCACATGTTCTTGCAATCTATAACACATATAAATACAGATTGACATTTACGGTAGTAGAGAACAGAGGAGAGGATATGTGAGTACAAACATGGGTAACGTATTCGTACAAACAACTGGTGTCAACAGCGTTGGGTTGGAGAAGGAGGAAGAGAGGGCAGGAAACCACGTACCTTCACAGTGGCCGCGGGGATCTTCTTGTGGTTGCTGCGGTGTACCCGGACGGTGCCGCCGCCTGGTCATCAAAACTAAACAGCTGGATGATCCAAAGATCTCATAAAACATCGGTAGGGGCGAAAGCCCCTCCAGTTTCTTCAAAAAATGAACAAATGTTGCCTGACAGCACAGTAAATCACATCTCTAGCAATATGGTCAACATGACAGAAGAGCAACACTAAGGCATAACCCATGTATATTTATCAAATGTTATCTGGTCATTGCCAAACATGCTGCATCTACCCATTAGGAAATTAGCTTCAACCGCATCTACTTCAGTAACATTGATTCTAATTCTAACAAAAAAAATTGATTCTATAATCTCTTGCAGTAGCGTACCCAAAAATCATATCGCAACATGAACTGTCATTGAAATCAATAGATTCCACACATTATAGCTGCATCAAAAAAGTGAAGAGAAATCAAGGCAAAGGCTAGGGTGCCTACGTCGCGCTGGTGATGTTGTACAGGCGGATGGAGTCATCCTCGCTGGAGGTGACCAGAAGATTTTCCTTGCGGCGGAAGTCGAGGCAGTTTATCTTCCTGTCCTGCAGCCGATTTGGATGGTGAATTAGTGTGAGGCGAAAAACTTCCAAGGAATAGATGGGTTGGGGCTTCTAGCACTAGAACTCACATAGTCATTGAAAACAGCGCCGATGGCCATGCCGCTGACGATCTCGTCGTCCAGCTGCGACAACGCCGCCATCTTGTTCCCGATGGCTGCTGCTACAGTCGAGTCCGCCGTCGCCCAGATTACCGGTCGGATGCTGCCCTCGCTCTCTCGCGTGCGGCGGTGTTGGGTTGCTCGTCGGTGTGCATGGATCTGGAGCGGAGCGTGTGGTGGAGTAGGGTTTGGGATTGGGGAGAGAGGATTGAGAGAGCCGCAGAGGACGTCGAAGCCGTCGTGGGTGCTGAGAGGAAGTTTCCCATGTGTGTGGGTACGGCGTGCAGGTAAGAAAATCGCAGGTGAAAAAAAACGCGAGGGGAGTGCGGCCACCAGAGATAAACACGCGTAAACGTTTACAAGTTTTCCGGCCGGGTCCGCTTCTCAGGTCACGGTGGATGATTTAGATACGTTGGATCTGTTTTTAATGAAGATCCAAGGGACAAGAATCGAGGTGGATAGGAGACATTATGGTGGGAGGCTATTTTCAATTCCTTCGCTCTTTTATAGTATAGAATAGATATAGAGATTTACACATGTCCATTCTCTTCAAATTTGATCTGTGAGACACATGGTCACAAAGGAAAAACTTCTGTAGAGATGATGTGCAATAAAAAAATAACCTCATTTTCACAATCAATGTTAAACAAGATAGTACCTCATAAGCAGTCATCGGAATGTCGCGCTTGTGCAGTCTGGCCCGCCGATCAACTGCTGATCAGCCGTTCCTCAAAAAAAAAAATGCTCATCTGCCCGTCGTCGTTTTGTTGCCTCAAGCTTCTTCATCACCGGGCTGCCCTTGGCCCTTGCTTGCTGCCACGCTTGTCGTTGACTATCAGGCTGCGCTCTGGCTCTGCGCTGTCACCGCGTGCTACTGCTTTACTGCCGGGCCTGTTCGCTGTGCCGCGGATTGCCATGGATGTCCGATCTTTGTATGCATCTAATCTACAACCATGCAAAAGAGAGATAAGATGTAATCTCAAACATGTGAAGTATCTCATTGTTAGCGTGCGTGGCCATGAGGACCGAGCTGCCGGAGTTGTTGACGACGGTGTGCATGTGGACTTGTCAAACCAAGCGTGCATGCAGAAAAGACATGCAAAAAGAAACTAATGAGGCCACCAGACTGCTTTCCTCTCCTTCAGCTCCTTCTCCTCTGTCACCTCCACAAGCTCGGGCTCTGGCTCCGCCTCAGGTTCCCTAGCCTTCGCCTCTGGCTACTGTGTGGCGGCGGCTTCGATTGCACTGTAGCCGGCTCACGCGCCTCATTGCTCTGGTTCTGGAACTTGATGTTCAGCATGAGGGTGAGCACCTGAATTATATTCGTTGGTCAGAAAGGCAATTCAGGCTACTGGCGTTCCGGTGCACCTCCCGGCTCCCGCATCATCTGCACGACACGAAGTCCTGCTGGTCGAGGTAGCCACGTGTGGTGGGATCGGTCGCGACCTTGCTCCATAGCTCAGGCCCTGGAACATCTTGCCGACGGCGTCCGCCCTGGAACCCACCGGACGTCTCGGCAATGACGTGGCCTTGCACGCCTGGGCGAGGCTGACCTTGAGCACCTCATTGGACGTCTCGAGCGCGAGGTCTTTCTCATACGCCTCGATGACCTTGGATGTGTCGCTGAGGCCAAGGTGCGCGGCGATCTGCCCGGCATTGTCTAGCGCCTCCGCGTAGCGCCCTAGCGAAGCTTAAGCCGCCGAGAGGCTAGAATAGAGGACGTCGTTGTCGGGCGTGAGCACGACGGCATGGCTCAAGTGCTGAATAGCCTCCTCGAAGTGACCAGCTGCGAACGCCGTGTTGCCCTTCGCCTTCGCCTCATCTGCAATCGTGGCAGCGGCTAGTGCTGATTGGCGTGCGATCTGGGTTCCAATGTTTTTCACACGAAGGAGGTTAGGAATTATCAAAAACTGATCTAATCTATTGATGTCCCTTGAGGATCGGAGTCCAAGAAAAAAAAAAGAAGTTGCAGGTCAAGGATAGAAGTCGTACTTGACTCATGTACCTAATAAACAAAGTAAACATGACTTATGAGGAGTCTTATATCTTACATGTAAGATCGTTGATGACGGATGACTCATATAGCACAACGTGTAGATCGAACGGTTATTATAGAGAGAGAGTAAGATCACGGATGATAGATGGCTCATATAGCATGACGTGTAGATCAAACGGTTATTATAGAAGGAGAGCCTCCCTCAAAGATTTGTTCTTTTATAGTGTGATTATACTAGCAAATTTGTTCGTACACTGCAACGGGTGGAAAAAAAATTCTACCTCTCATAGTTGACACCTTCTGTAGGATGGTACACGGTATTTCGAGGAGAGGAGAGACCAATGTCCTTGATCATGGCATTACCCATGTTTACTGCACCTTGGTTGAGTAGGGCTAAATATTCCGGACATCATTCCAAATTGCTCATCTGATTGGATATTTCAGTATTAAGTATGTGTAGTTGTGGAATACAATAAACAACATGATGAATGTAACATTCAGTGTTTTTTGTAATATAAAAATACCAACATTTTAATTTTTTTTCCTGTGATGTATGTTGCATATACTCCCTCCATCCCATAATAAGTGCACTTGTAGAATTCAAAATTTGTTCCCAAATAAGAGCACTTCTATGTATAAGACAACCTAACTTTAGTTGCCTTTTTCTACTTTCTCTCTTTCTAAAGTGCAATAATTACACCTTTATAAAGGTATATATGTGTAATTTCTCACTGGCAATAATTACACCAAAACCTTAGAAGTGCACTTCTTTTGGGACGGGAGAGAGCAGTTGTTAGGACAAACTTAAGTCAATTGTTTTCCCTTTCTGTCCAAATTCAAAATTCACAACTTCAAAGCTTTTCGCAACAAACTACGTGCCATGGAGTTGACCAAGTCAACATTATGATAATAGATATTTTCACATAAATGATTTTTGGGGAAACAATAAAATTTGGTTGAATTTGAGCTCACTAGAATTCAAGATGAACCACCTGACATATGTTTTCGGA
Source organism: Saccharum hybrid cultivar R570 (assembly GCA_038087645.1). Taxonomy (NCBI): domain Eukaryota; kingdom Viridiplantae; phylum Streptophyta; class Magnoliopsida; order Poales; family Poaceae; genus Saccharum; species Saccharum hybrid cultivar. Next base: position 4,880,740 of record JAQSUU010000368.1, read on the forward strand.
TATAATTTCTAAAATTGAAACCTTAGCTCCGTCTCACCTCCGTCAAACGGAATCCTTCATTTAATTGGTGTGACATTGCATGTGTGAGCTGGTGTTTCTTTTGTTTGACCCGATTTCTTTGGTGTTTTGAACGCAACGAAGAATAAGAACTGTGGGCTCTAGTCCTATGACCATCCTGTCACCAAGTGATAGACGACCAGGCCTCTGGTCCTTGCGACAATAACAAGGAGATCACGTTTCATAACCAGGCGCCGTTCCTCAATTTCATTGACCCTGCCGTCTCCTTCCTTCTACCTGCCTCCCTCTCTACTTTCCGTCTTTCACTACAGGAAAACGCTTCTTTGCCGACTGCTTGCCCAGGTCGGCAAAGGCATAAACCCAGTCGGCAAAGGCTTTGCCGACCGCAAAGCCACGTGGCAGTCAGCAAAGAGCCGTCGGCAAAGCCTGGGTCGGCAAAGGCGGATTTGCCGACTGCCACGTGGCACACAATCGGCAAAGCCTTTGCCAACTACCACGCCTGCAGTCGGCATAGCCACGTGGCGCCGTCAGCCCTGACGGCAGGTTTTGCCGACTGCTGGTTTCTCGGCAGTCGGCAAAGAATTTTTTTTCAAAAATTGTTTGCCAACTGGCCGCCAGCTCGGCAGTCGGCAAAGAAAGAAAATATTTTTTTTTGAAATGTTCTTTGCCGACTGCTTTCGGAGTTGCAGTCGGCAAAGAAAGAATTTTTTTTTTGAAATGTTCATTGCCGACTGCTTTCGGAGTTGCAGTCGGCAAAGAAAGGAAATTTTTTTTTTGAAATGTTCTTTGCCGACTGCTTTCAGAGTTGCAGTCGGCAAAGGTTTGACCTCTTTGCCGACTGCCTCCCATTGCCGACTGGCCGCCAGCTCGGCAGTCGGCAAAGAAAGAAAATATTGTTTTTTTTGAAATGTTCTTTGCCGACTGCTTTCGGAGTTGCAGTCGGCAAAGGTTTGACCTCTTTGCCGACTGCCTCCCATTGCCGACTGGCCGCCAGCTCGGCAGTCGGCAAAGAAGAAAATATTGTTTTTTTTGAAATGTTCTTTGCCGACTGCTTTCGGAGTTGCAGTCGGCAAAGGTTTGACCTCTTTGCCGACTGCCTCCCATTGCAGTCGGCAAAGACTCTGTCCGGGTTTTTTTTTTGCCCAGCTTTGCCGACTGTAAGCTGGATTTTTTGTTTTGCTTTTGTTTTCTATTTTTTATTGAATAATATTAGTATATATCACTGATTTCTGTTGAACAAGCTACCTAAGGCAACCATTAGGTGTTGAGCATTAGCACATTGTGGAAGCAAGAAACAGTGCTGCTAGTTAGAAATAAATAAATAAATTAGAATAGCAGAGATAATATGAGATGAGCAACACAATATGAAAGCTAGTGCTACATATTAGCATTTAGACTGAGTATGATCTACTGAACATCTCTCACAGTACAACACAGGGTTTACAAGTTGGCATTCAGATTGCAGCCTCATATCATATATAGCACGACTGCACGAGTGGTCAGATCGAAAGATATAAAATAATATAGTTAGGCTACAATAAGATGAAAGACTAAAGACACTAAGTAGAAAGACTGAAGCCATTCAGAGATACGTACCTGCAGCAGCTTGTCATATATGATTGCAACCAGTATTAGTAGCTTGTCATGATCTGCACATTTAGTAGCTTGTCAGTAAGTCAATAGTCAATAGTACATCAAACTTAATTTGCTAATATGCAGTAAATGATTTTAGGTTTTAGACCTGAGGTTTTCCAACTCTTTGCACAGAGAGGATAGAACATAATTTTGTACAGAAGTAGCACTAAAAATATGCTAATATGCAGTACATGATTTATAATCCCAGCATTCAGTCTTTCTACTCCTAACAATTACCACTATAATATGTCACATACATATGTAGTCAATTTAATGCATAATAGTTACTACTACTACTAACTGACCCAATGAAGGACGCACAGTTTTCTTTTGCAAAAAAAATTGTAGTCAGTAGGCACAATATATGTACACTTTTAAATAGTAGTAAGAGAAGAGTTTTAATTCAGTAACAGTGAAACTGCGGAAGTGACAATACAATCTTAATCTGGTACTAACCCATTCTATCGTGTGGTGACTGAACTCACTGAATTGTAGTTCTATCACTTCTTGATTCAATCTCCCAGTTACACCTAGTGTCTCACTAGCTTAGTGAATCTCGCTGCTCGGGCTTCTCGAAAAGAGTTAGAACCTTTCTGGAGACCAATCTGAAACCAAAACAATAGCTTAGAGAGGCAAATATAAGTGATGTGTCAATGAGATACATAATTTCAGTGATCTGTCAGTTTGTTCAGTGAGATACATATTTTTTTTCCTCATAAACTTTCTAATTAAACTTCTACAGAAAATATCAGATTACTCTATCCAAATTAACCTTTCTAATCCAAATCCAACCTAACGTGGAGAACTACCTGTAAACAACGATTAGTGATGCAAGAACATAAAATCTAAATGAAACATAGAACAGTCAAATATTTTTTTTCTGAAGAACACAACAGTCAGATCTTTGTCCCTGTTTGCTACTTCTGAAAAGACAACAGTCAAATCTATGTCACCTTGCATTATCGCTGGGATCTGGGATCGCCAGCAACCTCCTCAAGCCAGAGCAACAATAACACAGAATAATGCCACTGATTCCAGGGATGACCCAACAGTTTTCTTTGTTGAGCATCCTCTGGTATTTTACAGCTGAAAAGAGCACCAACTGAATAGAACGGAGACAACATGAACATCAATGGAATTAAATGGCTCTCCAAATAGTCCAATCTGCAAACGCATGAGAAGCAAAAACTCATATCAGGAATCTGATTTCACATAATATCAAATAATATACCAGCCTATATTGGATTATTGAGAGATCATAGTTAAAATTGAGATTGGGATTGGGATTGGGATTATTGAGTAATTTTAACTACTACTGCTGCTATTCAGCTACTACTGCTACCATAGTATCCCAGCTAATTGAGATTGGGACCAAAATATTCCTATCACCACATGAATTTACATGAAGGAAATAAACATGCTGATTGGCATATATGTGGTCAGACTCCAAACAATGTGGATAATAACACAACATATTTAGGAACAACGGATGCATGCCAAAAATCAGTATAACGGGTCAATCAAATGGCAGGAACTGAATTCATGGCTAATCCCAACAAAGAAACAGGTCACTTGCCAGGAAGAGCATTGACACCTTTATAGAAGAAACTGGATCAGAAATAAATAATCTGTTGCCAAATTCACCATACATCAGTTCCTTTATGAAAGGTCACCAAAACTACTACCTATAAAAATGCACAGGTTACACATGGTAGACTATACACCAGTACATTAGGGAGAAAATATAAAAGTGCAGTTCTCTTCTTAATATAATGATCATTCTTTTGCTTTTATGCTTAATGCAAGCCAAAAAAATTATCTATAGTTACAGTATTGCGATACGGACCAAATGGCCAGGACCATTGTTAATTGTTACAGTTACAGTTCAGACAAAAGAACCTTTATGTTGTTGGATTTCAAACCAACAATCAAGGTTGCTGTGAAAAAAAAATTCAAGGCTATAATGATAGGTTACAGTTACAGTTCAGACAAAAAATCAAGGCTGCCACCAACAATCAAGGTTCTTCTGTGAAAACATATCCACCATCAGTGGGTATAAGCAATTCAGAACAGAGGTATGTAATAACAGGTTAGTTCAGGCATTCATGAGGAACGGCGACAGAGATTCGTGTATGTGATCAGACCAGTGTTTTTTGTATTATCAAAAATAATGCGCATGCAGTATGGTCACTATACAATTAGCACAAAGACCACCATCAGTGGGTATAAGTAATTCAGAACAGAGGTATGTAATAACAGGTTAGTTCAGGCATTCATGAGGAACGGCGACAGAGATTCGTGTATGTGATCAGACCAGTGTTTTTTGTATTATCAAAAATAATGCGCATGCAGTATGGTCACTATACAATTAGCACAAAGACAAAACTGTAATGCTGCAAGTCTTCAGGATTCTTACTAAGCAACATACAATTGGACACAATGTTGTTTTTTTTAAAAAAAAATCTGACAAGTGGAAAGTTTGCAAAGGTAAGTGATAATACATGTAGAACTTGTCAGACCATGATGCATCCTAATATAGAGCAAGAGGGAAGTTAACAGGCTCAGAACTATATATGAATCGTGCTGCACAGATATTGTATCAAATTAGACAAAAGGAGCTATGTGATGTATGAAGTAATTAAGGATCCCAATGGCCAACACTTAACTACCTTGTTTCTGAATCATTCTGAAAAAAGAACGGACGAGAGGAGCAGGACAAACCGTGTCCTAACTCCAAATCTGGAAGTCATGGATGGGCCTCTCAAAGGGCTCAGCAAGATGCAACATATAGATGCGTTTCTGGACGTTGCTGTGGCTAGATCGAGGCGTTGGAGTTGGGGCCGGATCCTGCGCTCTTGGCCGCTGCCACTGCCAGATCGAGTCTCCTGGACACCGCTGTGGCAATATATTGTATTATATCTGATTTCACATAATATCAAATAATATACCAGCCTATATTGGATTATTGAGAGATCATAGTTAAAATTGAGATTGGGATTGGGATTGGGATTATTGAGTAATTTTAACTACTACTGCTGCTATTCAGCTACTACTGCTACCATAGTATCCCAGCTAATTGAGATTGGGACCAAAATATTCCTATCACCACATGAATTTACATGAAGGAAATAAACATGCTGATTGGCATATATGTGGTCAGACTCCAAACAATGTGGATAATAACACAACATATTTAGGAACAACGGATGCATGCCAAAAATCAGTATAACGGGTCAATCAAATGGCAGGAACTGAATTCATGGCTAATCCCAACAAAGAAACAGGTCACTTGCCAGGAAGAGCATTGACACCTTTATAGAAGAAACTGGATCAGAAATAAATAATCTGTTGCCAAATTCACCATACATCAGTTCCTTTATGAAAGGTCACCAAAACTACTACCTATAAAAATGCACAGGTTACACATGGTAGACTATACACCAGTACATTAGGGAGAAAATATAAAAGTGCAGTTCTCTTCTTAATATAATGATCATTCTTTTGCTTTTATGCTTAATGCAAGCCAAAAAAATTATCTATAGTTACAGTATTGCGATACGGACCAAATGGCCAGGACCATTGTTAATTGTTACAGTTACAGTTCAGACAAAAGAACCTTTATGTTGTTGGATTTCAAACCAACAATCAAGGTTGCTGTGAAAAAAAAATTCAAGGCTATAATGATAGGTTACAGTTACAGTTCAGACAAAAAATCAAGGCTGCCACCAACAATCAAGGTTCTTCTGTGAAAACATATCCACCATCAGTGGGTATAAGCAATTCAGAACAGAGGTATGTAATAACAGGTTAGTTCAGGCATTCATGAGGAACGGCGACAGAGATTTGTGTATGTGATCAGACCAGTGTTTTTTGTATTATCAAAAATAATGCGCATGCAGTATGGTCACTATACAATTAGCACAAAGACCACCATCAGTGGGTATAAGCAATTCAGAACAGAGGTATGTAATAACAGGTTAGTTCAGGCATTCATGAGGAACGGCGACAGAGATTCGTGTATGTGATCAGACCAGTGTTTTTTGTATTATCAAAAATAATGCGCATGTAGTATGGTCACTATACAATTAGCACAAAGACAAAACTGTAATGCTGCAAGTCTTCAGGATTCTTACTAAGCAACATACAATTGGACACAATGTTGTTTTTTTTAAAAAAAAATCTGACAAGTGGAAAGTTTGCAAAGGTAAGTGATAATACATGTAGAACTTGTCAGACCATGATGCATCCTAATATAGAGCAAGAGGGAAGTTAACAGGCTCAGAACTATATATGAATCGTGCTGCACAGATATTGTATCAAATTAGACAAAAGGAGCTATGTGCCAATGGCCAACACTTAACTGCCTTGTTTCTGAATCATTCTGAAAAAAGAACGGACGAGAGGAGCAGGACAAACCGTGTCCTAACTCCAAATCTGGAAGTCATGGATGGGCCTCTCAAAGGGCTCAGCAAGATGCAACATATAGATGCGTTTCTGGACGTTGCTGTGGCTAGATCGAGGCGTTGGAGTTGGGGCCGGATCCTGCGCTCTTGGCCGCTGCCACTGCCAGATCGAGTCTCCTGGACACCGCTGTGGCAATATATTGTATTATATCTGATTTCACATAATATCAAATAATATACCAGCCTATATTGGATTATTGAGAGATCATAGTTAAAATTGAGATTGGGATTGGGATTGGGATTATTGAGTAATTTTAACTACTACTGCTGCTATTCAGCTACTACTGCTACCATAGTATCCCAGCTAATTGAGATTGGGACCAAAATATTCCTATCACCACATGAATTTACATGAAGGAAATAAACATGCTGATTGGCATATATGTGGTCAGACTCCAAACAATGTGGATAATAACACAACATATTTAGGAACAACGGATGCATGCCAAAAATCAGTATAACGGGTCAATCAAATGGCAGGAACTGAATTCATGGCTAATCCCAACAAAGAAACAGGTCACTTGCCAGGAAGAGCATTGACACCTTTATAGAAGAAACTGGATCAGAAATAAATAATCTGTTGCCAAATTCACCATACATCAGTTCCTTTATGAAAGGTCACCAAAACTACTACCTATAAAAATGCACAGGTTACACATGGTAGACTATACACCAGTACATTAGGGAGAAAATATAAAAGTGCAGTTCTCTTCTTAATATAATGATCATTCTTTTGCTTTTATGCTTAATGCAAGCCAAAAAAATTATCTATAGTTACAGTATTGCGATACGGACCAAATGGCCAGGACCATTGTTAATTGTTACAGTTACAGTTCAGACAAAAGAACCTTTATGTTGTTGGATTTCAAACCAACAATCAAGGTTGCTGTGAAAAAAAAATTCAAGGCTATAATGATAGGTTACAGTTACAGTTCAGACAAAAAATCAAGGCTGCCACCAACAATCAAGGTTCTTCTGTGAAAACATATCCACCATCAGTGGGTATAAGCAATTCAGAACAGAGGTATGTAATAACAGGTTAGTTCAGGCATTCATGAGGAACGGCGACAGAGATTCGTGTATGTGATCAGACCAGTGTTTTTTGTATTATCAAAAATAATGCGCATGCAGTATGGTCACTATACAATTAGCACAAAGACCACCATCAGTGGGTATAAGCAATTCAGAACAGAGGTATGTAATAACAGGTTAGTTCAGGCATTCATGAGGAACGGCGACAGAGATTCGTGTATGTGATCAGACCAGTGTTTTTTGTATTATCAAAAATAATGCGCATGTAGTATGGTCACTATACAATTAGCACAAAGACAAAACTGTAATGCTGCAAGTCTTCAGGATTCTTACTAAGCAACATACAATTGGACACAATGTTGTTTTTTTAAAAAAAAAATCTGACAAGTGGAAAGTTTGCAAAGGTAAGTGATAATACATGTAGAACTTGTCAGACCATGATGCATCCTAATATAGAGCAAGAGGGAAGTTAACAGGCTCAGAACTATATATGAATCGTGCTGCACAGATATTGTATCAAATTAGACAAAAGGAGCTATGTGCCAATGGCCAACACTTAACTGCCTTGTTTCTGAATCATTCTGAAAAAAGAACGGACGAGAGGAGCAGGACAAACCGTGTCCTAACTCCAAATCTGGAAGTCATGGATGGGCCTCTCAAAGGGCTCAGCAAGATGCAACATATAGATGCGTTTCTGGACGTTGCTGTGGCTAGATCGAGGCGTTGGAGTTGGGGCCGGATCCTGCGCTCTTGGCCGCTGCCACTGCCAGATCGAGTCTCCTGGACACCGCTGTGGCCGGGTCGAAGCTCCTGAACACTGCCCTCGCCGACGGCTGGATCGAAGCTCCTAGACGTCACCCCCACCAGATCCTGCTCTCCTAGACACGTAATAATTTTTTTAACTGCATATCATAGCTAGGCATTTGAACAAACTTACAAACATTTGCAGCGGATCAAGAGCACACGCCTTGTGGCCGGGCTCGGAGGCGGAGGCCAGCGCGAGCAGGGCAGCAAGGGCGAGGCGAGGCCGAGCAGGAGGTGGCGGCCGCGCCGCCGCAGAGCCGAGCTCGCACTCGCCCGCATCCTCCACGCTCTCCCTGCGCCCTCTGCCATCCTCCGCGTTGGGCTCAGGCCGGTGCAGATCGGGCCGCAACACCGTCGGGGCTGGGCGTGTGCGCAGGACAGGCCGCCGACGCCCCTGGAGCTGCCGTGCGCATGCTCGAGCCATGCCGCCGCCTGCGTCAGCCGTGTGCCAGTGGGAGTGGGGAGGCTCGGTACCGCTGCTGCTGTAGGATCCATCAATCGGTGCCAGGAGGGAGCCCGATGCTGGTTCGTGAGATCCAGAAGCAAATGTGGGGGGAGCAGGGTGGCAGAGGAGAGGGGGATGGATGCACACTGACGGGAAGAGGGCTGAGGGCTGCGCAGACATGCGTCCTCTCCAGCTATATACTAGGGTTCGTGAGAGGCATGTCAAATCTCAACAATTGGATCTACATATCAACGGCTCACAGTGAGGAAGGTTCCAGCTGGGCCTGCAGATGTTTTGGGCTGATCTCACGTATTAGGCTAAACTAAAGTTGTTCAGCCCTTTACTGTTTAGTATTTTCTATTTTTTGATTTATTAAAACAAACTTGTGAAGCATTCTAACGTAGTTTGACTTGACAAAATGATCTCATTTGGAGTTAGCATTAGGGAGAAAGACTTGTTACAAATTTTAACTACAGATTAAAAAAAGAAAAGCTTGTGTTCATGTTCTTGATTTTTTAGTATTTAAGCAATTTATTTTTCTACTGAAAACTCTTATGAAAAGGTCATGTCCGAATGACATGTAGGGTCCGAGCATCATTATATACGGTGTATTGTTGTTTTTTTTTTTTTTTGAAAAAGTTTACGTTTATGATGTACTTTGTTTGTACGTGCAGCCCTCTTTGTACGTGAGGAACATGTCCGTGCATATATATACTAAAGGAGTAAAGGAACTAGCTTGGCACAAAGCCCCAACGGCTGCAGTGGTAAGTTTTGTTTTTCTCCTTTGCAAGGTCTCGAGTTCGAATCTGACCTCCAGCACTACTTTTGCTATTTTCATATTCATTTAGAGAAACCAAGAATAAAATACGTTAAATAAGAGAAACCAAGAATAAAATACGTTAAATAACCAAGGATAGCACAATAGCAGTGGTGGTGCAGCGGTAAGACATGTGTTTGTATTTAAATGAAGACACAAGTGGCGCTCTTCTCATTTGCCTGTTCAATTCCAACCAACAACATTTTTTTCTATTTTCTATTTAGACACACCAGCAATCAAAACAGTCACAAGCTAGTTCTCAAATTTGTCGCAAATAACCATTGTAGCAATTTTCTATTTAGACGCACCAGCAATAAAAAATGGTACAAAAAATAGTTTCCAAAGTTGTGGCAAATGATCATCGGAGCCTAGTGGTTTTCTATTTAGACACACCAGCAATATTGATAGCGGGCCTATTATTTTGGGCTAACTTGACTATGACGAATTTAAAATCATACACTGTGATGATTTGGATAAAACCGTCACGAGTTAGCGGGCCAAGAATATCTATTGGTGCATATCCATGATGAAAAAAATTATCGTCACGGATTGCGTCTGTCAATGACGGTTTGTAAATCCGTCACCGGGAATCCGTCACGGATTAGCAAGTTTTTTATAGTGGTTTATTATTTTTTTTTTCAAAAAATTATTTTTTTAATTTTTTTTTAAAAATACTTTGCCGACTGCTTTGCTCCCTGGCAGTCGGCAAAGGTTATTTTTTATTTTTTTCTCAGAAATTCTTTGCCGACTGCCATCCTCCCTGGCAGTCGGCAAAGGCTCTTTGCCAACTGCCACTGATGGCAGTCGGCAAAGAATTAATTTTTTTTTCGATTTTCGATCTCAGTTTTTTTGTGTTGCCTTGCTACAGTAAGTACATGATATATTCCAAGTTTGGGGTCATTTTGATTTATTTTGCTATATTCCATTGATTTTTGCTGTTTCTTTGATTTTTTCCGGCAGCTCAAGATTTGAACTGCAGGTATATGAAATAATGGAATCCGGCGATTCAGAAAATGATATTCATGATGTTTGGAGCATGTTGAGGCCGTGTGCGGGGCCTCGCGTGAAATTTTGACCGTGTTGGTGTCGGAACACGCCGAGGCACGCGCGTAAAAAGTGTTTTTAAATTTTATAAAATCGAAACGGAGTCCGAAAATGACGAAACTTGACGACGTGTCTTGTCATTGCATGCAGAGGCTGTGGTAAAAATTTGAGAAAGTTTCGAGCAAGTGGCGACGTCGGGTGGCTAAAACCTGGATATCTCCACATGTGATAACAAGTTAGCCACCCGACGTTAGTCCAGGTTTTAGCCACCCGACGTCGCCACTTGCTCGAAACTTTCTCAAATTTTTACCACAGCCTCCGCATGCGATGGCAAGACACGTCGTCAAGTTTCATCATTTTCGGAATCCGTTTCGATTTTATAAAATTTAAAAACACTTTTCACGCGCGTGCCTCGGCGTGTTCCGACACCAACACGGTCAAAATTTCACGCGAGGCCCCGCACACGGCCTCAACATGCTCCAAACATCATGAATATCATTTTCTCAATTGCCGGATTCCATTATTTCATGTACCTGCAGTTCAAATCTAGAGCTGCCGGAAAAAATCAAAGAAACAGCAAAAATCAATGGAATATAGTAAAAATAAATCAAAATGACCCCAAACTTGGAATATATCATGTACTTACTGTATCAAGGCAACACAAAAAAACTGGGATCGAAAATCGAAAAAAAATTAATCCTTTGCCGACTGCCATCAGTGGCAGTTGGCAAAGAGCCTTTGCCGACTGCCAGGGAGGATGGCAGTCGGCAAAGCCTGCAACTTTGCCGACTGCTGACGGAGTGGCAGTCGGCAAAGATGATGGTGTGGATGGCATCAACCATGGCCTGCCTTTGCCGACTGCAATTCTTTGCCAACTGCCTGGCAGTCGGCAAAGCCAGGCAGTCGGCAAATCCTGCTTTGCCGACTACAGGAAATTCCAGTTGGCAAAGGGACCTCTTTGCCGAGTGTCGAAAAAAAACAGTTGGCAAAGAAAATTGCAGTCGGCAAAGAGCCAGTTTCCTGTAGTGTTTGCCGCCTCTGCTTTCCATCGGCATCCGCTGGAGCCTCCAGGAAGCCAAGCCATCCTCTTGTCGAGCCTTCCTGCGCCACCACAACGGCGTCCCTTCCGCAAGCTGAGGAACCCCTCTATGCCACCTCTTCGTCTAGGAACCGGTGCCTCTTGTCTTCACCGAGGCATGTAACACCCTGTGTTTTGCATCATGTTAAAAACCACTAAAAAATTGAACTTTTTAAAACTTTACAACAAATCAAAACTTGACTAGCGTAATTAGGTAAAACCCTTTCGAAAATGTTTTCCAAAACCCTTGCATCAAAATCCACCATATGCATGTAGGATAGAATGCTTGATTGAAGTGCTTGATTGTTTGAGTGATAAAATGCTTGAATAACTGAATGCTTGTTTGCATGTTTGATCTCTGGAATTTATTTGTGGCACCAAAAGTCTTGTTTACATTTTTTCCATTCCATGATCAACGAATTATTTAAAACCCTTTTTCTCTCATTTTATAGAAGTAGAGAATGCATCATAAATGTTTATTACATTCATCTATGAAAGTCACTTTGTGATTAGATTATAGATTTAAATTTTCCTTTCCCAAATTGTATTATACTTAATTTCTTGCATTGAATCTAGAAATATATTATATTAGACACATAGTTACGTTTTCTAAAATATTTGAACTACAATATATACTAACAATATTTTGCTCTCGTCTTAATTATTCATGAATAAATATAGTCATTAACATAATAGATAATATTTAGATATACATCATAGTAAGTATAATGTATTTTCTGGGAAAAAGAAAAGGCATTTCCTAAATGAAAAATGAACCCTTGGGCTTAAATTCCCTCCTCCTCTTCCCTCTGGCCCAGGCGCAGCCCATCCCTTCTTTCGTTTAACCTTGTACACCCATTTACATCCGATGACATTCTTGCCCTTTGGACAAGGGACAAGATGCCATGTCTTATTCCACAACAAAGGTTGGTGCTCACTGTTCATAGCTGCAACCCAATTCTGATCACCGATAGCCTCATCAAGGGTTGTAGGTTCTTCTGTAGATGTACTGGTATGCATACACCACCGCATGGTCCCATCTGTATAAGTCTTGGGCTTGCGAATCCCCTGCTGGAGATGTGTTGTAGGCCACTGCAACTCGGTGACCACAGGGTCAGTACTAGGTGTACCATTCACAGCGGATCCCGGTGACAAGATCTCGTTGGGAATAGGAGCAGAGTCAGCCGGTGTCTCCCCCGTGCTGGGATCTGTCTGCAGCTCAGGTGGTGCGGTAGCTGAAGAAGACAACGAGGTGGTGGCCGTAGAAGATCTGGGCGCGGGGATGCGTGGGGCAGACGACAGGGACAGGCACGTCACCTGGCCAATCCCGATGGCGATCCACCTGCGCCACAAGAATCCGGAGCAGGTGCGCCAGGCGAATCCGTTTTAGGGCGCGTGCTGTCTCTAGGTGCGGCACACATGAAATAACGCCCGCTAGACTCCGTTTCTTTGCAATTTTCCGCCTCGTTTATTCCTGTGTCATCACCAACAATGCCAAAACTTGGCAGAGAATTAGTAGAGGCAGGAGAAGACAAATGCCGGTCATGCAAAATTGCATCCCCAAAATTAGATGACGGGTTCTGTAGAACATCTGGAAGAACCGCAAGCTCTGAATGGAGACGAGCACCAGCGTTTGGATTAAGAGTAGCAAAAGGGAAAACATGTTCATCAAAAACAACATCCCGTGAGATGTAGACCCGCCCTTCATTTGGATCAAGACACTTGAAGCCTTTGTGTAAATTACTATATCCAAGGAATACACATTGTTTTGATCGGAACTGCAATTTCCACGCATTGTAAGGCCGTAGATTTGGCCAAATGGCACACCCAAACGTCCGAAAAAAGCTATAATCAGGCTGATGACCAAGAAGACGCTCATAGGGGGTTTCATTGTTGATTACCTTAGAAGGTAGTGTATTAATGAGAAACACGGCTGTGGAAAAGGCTTCATCCCATAATTTCAACGGCAAAGACAAATGAGCAAGGAGAGTAAGCCCCATTTCATCAATATGTCGGTGCTTACGTTCTGCTGAACCATTTTGTTGATGAGCGTGTGGACACGACACATGATGTTCTATAACAACTTGAATTTTGACCTATTTTGAAAACCACTAAAAATTTGAACTTTTAAAATCTTTTCATAAATATAGAACTTGACCAACATAGGAGATAATTTTAATAATTTTGACTTAGAAATAAAACTTTGAGTGTAACATTGCTTGAATGTTTGCTTGCTTGGCTTGTTGAGCATATGGTGGTTATACATTGCATACATACATGGCTATATTTTAATTCAAAAGCATTTGAAAGCATAGCATATGAATTCTGGGACAAGGAAATGGAAAAGGAAATGAAGAAAAGATTCACGGGCTCAATCCCTCTCCCCTCCTTCCTTCGGCCCACGACAGTAGCGCCGCCTCCCCTCTCCTTCTCCTCCCGCACTAGTCCGTCCCACCTCCACGCCCCGGCCTAGGTCGCGCCCCCCTCCTCCCTTCTCCCCTTCTCTCTCTCTCCCTCCGGCAGACAGTGTCACACCCCGAAATTTTCACTTTGGGACGTGGATAGAAAACACTTAACAAAATATATGATTTATTATTTTTTCTAAAATTTTCCAAGCTTTAGTTAGTTTGTTGTCAATCTAGTGGATGAAAGAAAATAATTTTATAAAACTTTTACAAATTAATATAGCTTGTTTGTTGCATTTCATGCCTTGCATAAATTTTCTTCAGTGAAAAATGAATTTAGAAAATTCGATAAAGCCTCAAATAGGTTTTGCTAATTTTATTTTAAAAGAATAAAGTTCAAATTATGTTTTATAATAAAGTCCTCGAAAAATTAGTTTGAGTTTTAAAAGTCTTTGAAAAAGTAATTTAAATATAATTTCTATAAAATCATAGTCACACTCTTCAATCCTTGTTTGACTGAATCCTTTTACCTCATGCGAAATCTATGTTCATTTGATATTTTATCCATCTCATATTCTCACCACGTGATCACATTCTAGTCCTTGATCAAAATATCCATGTCCCTTGCAAACTCAATTTCCTCTCTTCTTTTCTCATATATATTTCCTTCGTCCATATACTTTATCCTTTGCATGTGAGATCACCTCAACGAGCAAACATCTTTTCTTTCTTTCTTTCTTCTTGTCCATCTATTATTTCTTTGTTTAAAAATCTTGCACGTCATTAATAATAGCTGCAGCTAATCTCTCTCTCCTCCTCTTTGACGTGGATGGCATCCGACCCATCAACATGTGTCTACCTGTTCCTCTCCCTCTATCTCAAGACATGCATCTCGCCTGTTCACCTTGCAAGCGTGTCACCTACTAATTGCTACCTCAGTGCTTCTATTATCAGCATATATTTTCACCATCTCACAAATCTGAAATCCCACTCAACTCAGATGGAAAATCAACAAAATCAAAGTTGTAGATCTCGATAAGAATTATAACTTACGACAAACATCAAAGTTGTAGATCCCGATTACAACAACAACTTTATAGTTGATGACATTTTCATTTGAAGTTATTTAGGGTCCTAAATATTCATTTCAAAATCATGAAAAGTAAATACTATGGGAATGAATATGACATGTAGACACAAGTAACTTTTGGGTGGAGTTGCTGGAGCAGCTACACGGGAGGGTACAAGTCTTAGGTTCAATTCCCAGCAGTGCGTGGTGTTCAGATTTTCATGGGAACACTGGTGAGCCTTCCCAGGATTAAATCAAAATTTTTTGCTTTTTTTAACTGATTTTGGAATTTCTGAAAATCCTAATCACCACCTCCTGGTAACACGAACCGGTGGTGATATCAACGAGGGCCAAAACCGGTGGGGATGAGGGGTTTGTAACCAGCGGTGATAAACATTTGGTCCTAGTGATAGGAGTATATTACATTATTTGTGATATACCAAATATACATAGTAGTATTGCATTATTTGTTACATTCCAAATATGTATTTGTATTTTCAGGAATCTGCTACAAAACATGATCCTAAATAATTTGTGATCCTATAGAAACCGAAAGGGAATTGCACCTTACGGTCATGAACCTGACACCACACGCAGGTCAGACAAAATTAAAAGGAACAAAAAAGGAAGAAGGGCCCATAGGCCCATACACTGTCACGTTAAACTCGTGTTGCTGCTAGCTGCATCTCCTTCTCATGCCGAATCCAGTCCGAGATGGAGTCTTGCAGCCGGGCAGGCGCGTGCGCAGCCCACCTGCCAAGGAAGTTGGTGACCACATGCGACCATGTCTCAACCTTCTCGTCCTGCCGTTGCAGACGACTAGGGTGTCCTCCTCTCCTGCCCTTCCGAGAGCTTCTCCTCGGCGTAAACTTCTCCGCCTGAATGTAGGCGCCACCATGCGCGGACTTCCACACCATCTGGTACACCCCGTTCTGACCCTGCCAGAGGCAGTGTATGGCCTTGGGCAGCAGGATCTCGTCCAGCTCGTCGAATGATACGTTGGCATACAGGCCGCCGCCATCGCTTGGTTCCTGTCCATGAACCAGCATGTCTGTCGCAGAACCACCAACCGAGGGCAGCACGCCTTCTGAAGAGGAGTGGGGCGAGAAGAGGAGCCTAAGCTTCACATAGGGGAAGCTTCTGTTTCGGTTGTACCCACCAGCTGCAGATGCAGCTGCAGGCAGTGGGATGTGGCTCTGCAGACACACTTGGACGACAGGTTCCAAGTACATATGAGCACCGGTCATTGGCAGTGATGCTGAGGAGCTTGTGTTGCTGCCGATGCTGGCGCCGGCAGTGCCAGCAGAGGGGTGCATGCACTGATGCTCATCAAGCTGCTGCTGCCGCCTGCTGCCGGCCCTACAACAGTGTGGGTTTGGGCGAAACCATTGAGAGAAGATGGTGTAGAATTTCTCCCAGTGCCGCTGCTTTCGGCTGGACTCGACATATGGGAACCAGCACAAGTCTTGCATCGGCAGCTGAGTGAGTTTTGTTTTGACTGCTTCGGTTGTGGACTTGAAGTGAGGTGCGAACAGTTGCAGGCCTCGAACTCCGACCCCAACTATGTCGGTGCTCTCCGAAATCCGTAAGAAGATGGTGAAGAAGAAGCTTTTCTTTGGGCTGTCACCATCAATAACTACATACAAGAGCCTGCCCTCCATCCCATGGGGAGTGATGTTGGGCTGTAGGATTGCCAAATGGCATTGGCTTCCCAGCACAAACTTATATCTTATCATCTTGCCCGCAAAAAGTTGCGTGACAAGAGGGTCGAAGAACATGAGCTGTCACGGTGTGCCGCCGCCGAGTTCAACGAACCTCAAGAATTCGCTAGCACCCTCTGCAAACCACTCAAATCTTCAAACATTGGATATGCTCAGCTCTCTGCTGGCACTACTGTTGTTGTTAAAGATGGAGGAAACAAATGACTTGACATGGTGAGTGATCCGGTTAGGAAGAGAGGAGTTCCTTACCCCTTCTTCCACCTCTTCCTCTTCTTGGACATGGTGCTTGCACCTGTGTAGCGCGTCTCACTGCAGAACTGAGCATGTCCGCCATATATCCAGAACTGAGACTACCCGCAGTGGGTACTCTAAAACGATACTCTAAAGCTTTAGAGTATGAATATAGAGTAAAAACTGCTGCACTGGATACTCTAAAACGATACTCTATCCTTTCTCTCACTCTATATTTAGAGTAGTACTGTGCTTACTCTATACTCTATAGTGGCGGGTCCCACTAGCTAAACAAAGGGAAAAATGTTATAACTCACAAACCAAAAATCCAAATTAAATTTTGATTTCACCATTAAATTCGTCTCAATAAATCCTTCAAAACTAGATCACACATGGATATATTTAGATAAAGTGACAAGTGGGTCCCATAGTGGATAGAGTGGATAGAGGATGATATAGAGGATGAATGGGTGCGGGAGAATTGAGTATAGAGGAGAGAATCTTGCTGACTAAGACGTATAGAGGATGAATATAGAGGTCCATGAGTGCGGGTAGTCTGAGCATGTCCTCCCTCGATGGGTGATAGGAACCCCACTGGGAAAGAAATTCCTGGATACTGTTTGGACGTCACAGGGATACAAATCTCTGCCAAGCAAAAAATATATTCAAAAAATCAGAAAAAATGAAGATTTCAAAAATGCGACCGTAAAATTGAAAATAAGTACCATGAATCATCTTTCAACAGTACAATACACGAATTGGACAAAAAAAGATCAATTACTTTACTAATTCAAAGCACACATTCTTCATCTCATAGGGTAAGCAAACAGATGAACTTTGATCTTACAGAAAGCTAGCCATCATCATTGGCTCCAGATGAGTGTGTTAAGCAACCCAAGATAACATACAAGAGTCCACAGGTTTAGGACAAAAGTACATATTACATTAATCTTACTACATAACCAGAGAGAATTAACATATTACATTAATCTTACTACATAACCAGAGAGACTTAACAACTGTCTCGGCAAAACCGCACTACAATCTATCCCTCACAACCAGCATCAGCAAGCCAGAGCATAGAATCAGCCCTGTAATTAGATGAAGAAAAATCACTATTAGTCGATGCAATGTAATATTTATAAAATAGAGCAATGTATGCCCAGACTGAAACTAATTCAGATGCTTGTTTTTATTGGCAAGTTTGATGCCTCGAGAACAAGGATTTGCACAGGCTAACTTTTCTTTTTTTTATCATATAGCCAAAAGTATCATTCTTCTACATGCACACTATATTAGAAACTTTGCTTGTACAGCCAAATTAATGAAAAGCTTCCTACTTTTTAGAGTACTGTAAAATTAGGCATTTGGGTTTTTAGTTTCAGTCAAAGGCATTGTAAAACTCACAGAAACTCTACAACATTGATTTAATGACTAGGGTCAAACTCTCATTGGCTTGTAAGATATAAGATCCTAAACTTTGGTCTATTTGATCCAAAATTTGTAGTCCAGTTCAGTTTCAGAGTTTCGTATACGGAGTTGCACTTGTGCTGAACCAGTGAACCAACCCTGCTCTCTGACCCCTTTCTCTCAACTGGTTTCTTGTGTAAGCAATCTAATCGGCTTAAAGCGAACTTTTTCTTGGTATATAACTCTAAAACGTATACAACCTAGGTACAGTGCAGTGCAGTTTATCCTCAAGCAGATCTAAGTATCTAGCAAGACATAATTGAAGATGACGAGGGCTCGATTGAGGGTCACCAGGTGCAACAATTCATCATCATCTTCTTCTTCTTCTTCCATCTGTATGAATTTCCTAATTTTCTCCTTCCTAGAGCCCATTATCTAAATGTTGCAATAGAAACAAGCTGAGATATTGGCCTACTTATGTATTTATAAAATTAAGCTAGCTGACATAACTGGCTACCTGCAACACAAACTGAACTGCAGATATCCCTAGCCTATAAGCTCTCTAGCAGACCATACTGAATTGAACCAGAGTCAGAAAAGTTATAAAGAACTAAACCACCCACATGTTTGTACTTTTTGTATAGATTTGCCTTTTAAAATCCAAAGCTGCTGTCTTCTAAATTACTTTGAGCAAATGCAGAATCTAACTAACAAGAAGCTGATACAGATAAGATGCCAAGAAAAATTATAAATATGTATGACCTGCAAACGTTGCTGCAGCACAAGACCCTGCAACTAGACTAATGAAAGTAGATAAGAAGCTTCAAATAACTGCTACAGGCCTACAACAGCTGCAAGTTTTTATTAAACTTGTCCTTCATACATTGTTGTAACCTGACGGTGCCATCTATAGGAAAAATCTGTTGGGGGATTTAATTGTCACCGCCCAACATTCTAACGCCAGCGCCTCCACCATGTCGGCATCCTCGATGAGCGACAATGGCCCAACAATTGTTTTCAGAGTACTTTTTACTGTTACTAATGTCCATAAAAGAAAAATGAGGATTTTGTCTCAGAAACAATTTGTTTTGCTCATATTTTTTCAGTAAATGGTCATTTTATTTGGTGTGTTTCTGTCTCTCTCTCTCTCACCATAATTTTCACTCTGTGATTTTCTTTATCATTACGGTTTCTCTTCTCAAATTACACTTTGCAGCCAGCTGACATATTTTCATAACTGAAGAACTGGATCAGACGTCCAAATTTGTGAGGTGTTGATTCTATTTGTTCATCGGTTAATGAAGCTCGCTAGCTAGCTACAAAAACATGTGCATATAACTGATACAAATAGTAGTAAACAAAGAAGGGCACATGGCTAGTACTTTGGAGTGGAGAAGCTCATGTAAGGTATGATAGGCCTATAGTAGTAGGTCTCTGTTTCAACTATCTTCCTCACTTGCCTTGAATTGAGATCAAGCATGAATACTCCTTTATGCCCCACGCCAATGAAAAACGTTTTTGTGCCCTCCGCCATGCAAATCAAATCTGGCTGGTACTCAACTTTGGGGAGCAGCGTGTCGTCAAGCTCCATAACTCTATATTCCACCCACCCACTAACGCCTTTGTTATCGACTTGCCATGACCACATGTGGATGCAGTTGCCCAACATGGCTGCTACCCCTAGCCCTCCGTTGTTTCCCTTGATGACAATGGACTTAGACGCTGCTGGCAGATGCATCGTGGATAGCTCATGCTTGCGCAAATCGTACTTGACAATGTTGTATCCCCCCAATATAGTGCTGAAGTACAACGCATCTCCAATAAGAAGGCTGGGTCTCGTATCATCTATGTACTGGTTTGTTTCATCATTGGGTGTCGTTGGCGAACTCCAGGCTTCGGTCTCTGATGAGTACACGCCTGCCCATGCATGTATATCTTCATATTCGTAAACATAGCTCATCCCTACCAAGACAACGAGGAATGGACCACCATGGCAGTCGAGGTGGTCGCAGCCGTCCTTGGCACATAGCACGGCCCCCGTATAGTTGCACACTTGCACCAACACGGATATTGCGGGTAGGTGGGCAGGCTTACGTGCTGCTGGGTGCCGGCGATGGGGTCCCAGACCAAGAGACACCTGTTCTGTCGTAAGACCGAGCAGTCGTCGGACTCAATCAGCACGCGGCCATGGCGGCAATCCAGGGCTAAGGGTTTCCGTCCGCAGCTGTCATTGAGCTTCGGCGCGCGGGCAGGGGATGTGGCGGCGATGGAGGTCGTGGGGACGAAACGGACGGTTGAATCGCTGTACTGGTTACAGATGTAACCTAGCAGGGGTGGCGTTCCGTGGAATCTGCGGTAGCGACGGTGGAAGGTGTCGTCGGCGACGATGCTGTGCCAGGTCTTGCAGACGAGGGAGGCGTGCACGAGGTGCGCTGGCTCGTCCGGAGCAACGCGGAGGAGGATCTCTTCAACGAGCTCTTCCGGCAGCGTAGTCGACATGTCGATGCTTGTTTGATGGGTCGGTTTTGCATGGTCCGAAGCCTGTGGATGACGGACGGCGACACCATCGAGATCGAGGCGTACGTGGGTTCCGACTGCAACCCGACGGACCTTCATATTTGCTCTTCACGTGGAGAACGAGAGAGAGAGGCTGGAATTGAGCCTCGTCCTCGTGTCACCGGGGTATATACTATATATGATTATGATTTCTCGATCAGAATATGATCCGAGATCCGATTCCGAGTCCGATTCTGACCCAATCCTCCCAATATAGGCCGCGTTCACTTCCTCCTCCCAACCCAAAATATTTCCTCTTACATACATCACATCAAATCTTTCGACGCATGCATGGAGCATTAAACGTAGGTAAAAAAGATAACTAATTGCATAGTTTGTCTGTAAATGTCGGGACGAATCTTTTGAGCCTAGTTAGTCCATAATTGGATAAATTTTGCCAAATAACAACGAAAGATGCTACAGTAACTTTTCAGCTACTTTTCGCGAAGTGAACACACCCATACTATTAATGCAGTTCGTAATATAATGTGCTTATTTACAAATTACAATTAATGCAGTTCGCAATGTTCGCATGTGTGTGGCAGGCTGCCAGGCTGTTGTGATTTTATCCACTAGGCACCGCCACGCGTAGAATTTCGTCTCTCCCTGAATCGCATGCACACAAGCAAGCTAAGATACCAGGTTATTAGACACTATTTTTTTATTCAGAAGTATCTTTGATCAATATACGGTTCAGTTGTTGCATAAATGCCGATGATGCCAATCTATATACTAGTACAAGTACAAAATGTTATTAGATTCTTGCTTATATTTCATAATATAAATACCTTATTCACCAAATATATATGGTTCTTTTATACCTAATAAATTTCAAAAAATCTAGCTCTTTGTATGTATTCGTAATTAGAGCGAATTGCACTCTAGGTCCTTAAACTTTTACCAGCTTCTCACCTAGGTCTGTGAACTTTTTTTCCTACATAGAATCCATGAACAATGTCTACATCCTTGATGAAATCCAAAGCAGCAGGCCACAAGGGACTACCACAATCAGAATTTTAAACTTCTCCTAGTGATGTGGGCTTTTTCTAGTGTTTTAGTATTCAAAATTTAGTGTAAACTTTCCCTAGTAAATGTCTCATAGTGGGGATTTCCATGTGCTATGATTAGTGGTAGAGTTTTATTACTACTTAAAAACAATAGGAGAATTCTACCATTTTAATAGTGTACCGTCTACGTGGCATCAGACGTGGAGCAGATGGTCGCATGGGAGAGCCACAAGGCCTTCACCGCGTCCATGGACCTAGTCAAAGGCCGGCCTAAGTGCCTTGACCGTGGCCACAACCTGCAGTGACTTCATCGGTAACAAGACGAACCCTGATACGCTCCTCTCCACTACCAAGACCACCTCGTCTCCCGCTCTCGTTGACAGCCCGGCCTTACATGAGCTCGCTCGGCCGTACTGCCACCACGGGGCCCACTTGGTCACCGTCATCACCACCTTGGGCCAACCAAGCCACGTGCATCATCGCTGAGGCCAAGCTTTCCATGCGCACGGGACACGGGTGGTGCGGCATAGCAGGTGAGGCCAGTCAGGGCATGTGTGTCGATGACTAGTGTGACTCGAGCATGGGTGGCAAGCATGGCTCCGGCAAGGCGAACGAGCGGCAACAGACCAACAGTGACCCTCCCTTGAACTACATCAAGCATCGACATGGATGCTGTGTGGATTTATCTGTGTGCGTTAATAAATACCAACAGGCAGTGGATTATTAGGAGCTGACACGGTTGATGCATCATTCGTGGTCTGGTCGACATGGATGCTGTGTGGTCTTCCACGTTAAACCCCTTGATTTTGGCCGCGTTTGAGGCTATAGTATTATATGTTTGGATGATTTGGAGTGATTTGGTATGATTGGAGTGATTTGGTATCACTCGAGTTTGGAGTGATTTGGTATTACTCGAGTTTAGGGTGATTTGGCATCACTTGAAATTAGGATGATTTGGTATCATCTGAGAATGTGACGACTTGGGAAGATTTGGTATCTTCCAATACTAGTGCGTTCCGACCCCTGAGAAGTCGTAGTAGAATTATATGGATATCTAAGGTCATTACTTTCGGGTATGGGATCTCATTAGGCCTATCCTAACCATTGATCATGGTAGGGACTGTGCCTATCATATGGGGAAATTTGTACACCTCTGTAGAGTTTTATTGAATCTATTTGAATAGCCACATCCTTGGAATGGGCAATGCTACCATGAGGTCACCTATGATTATAAGTTTTTACAACTATGATAACTTGGTATGTATGTTATTAATTTGGTGAATTATAATTAACCTCGAGAACTGGTAAGGATGGTAATACCCTGCCAGGGCCCAACCTATAACTCACACTGCCATTTTACCACCACCTATAACCTTTACCAATAACCTTCACATCCACCATTAACCAATTAACTCCACCACTAACCACCACTATATATAGCCTTCCCTTTCCACTTTACCTCCACCCAAATTATGTCTTGCTGAGTACTTTTTGTACTCAACCCCCCTCCACTCTATGTTTTTAGGAAAGAAGCTCCAGGAATATATCTAAGGATGAAGCTATTGAGGACTACGCGAGGATGGATCCACAAGGGTGCACTGAAGACGGAGCCATACGACGACACAAAGGAGCTATGCTAGGATTACGATGAATAGGACATAGGAATGCACTTAGGAATATGCTAGGGTTACGTCCACACTCCAAGTTGCTTGTTGGAATGGAGCCACATCTAGATAGGACCACTGTCTTAGAACTCCGATAGACGATAGTGGCCCAAATAGTGTAATCCCGAACCTTGTAACGTGTTTTCCCCATTAGCAATAAAAGTATGATTCTTTTTTAATATCAATCTTGTTGAATTGTGCATGTCAGCTACTGATCCAGGGACTGACACATGATACACAGTGGACCCTAAAAGTTAGGGGCCCGACAAGGCGCCACACCATTGCTGTTGTCCACCCTGCTGGGGCAGCGCCTCAGAGCCAACCAGCGAACCGGCATGACATTGCCTCGCCATGGCCACCACCAGGTGTTGGCAGAGGCGGCCTGCGTTGCGCGCGCTTCGAGAGATCAGCAGCCTCCGGCAAGGGCGAGGGGTTCAGCGACCAGATCCACAACGGCATGACCGAATCGACATCTCCTGTAGGTGGAGCGATGTTGGAGCCACGCTAGCTGAAGAGAATTTTTGTTTAGTGCTTGATTCGGTTAGTGGGACCAAGTCCATGTAGTCCTGTCTGCTTTTCCTATTCTTCTTCTACTTACTTCAACCTGGTGTACATCAGATAAGCTTTTTTCTATTCTAAAGTGTAAACCTAAGTTTGAAGGTCGATTTCTATTCTAACATTGTCTGTTTGACCGTCGCAATGTGTATAGTTTGATTTTATCACAGTATGGTTCGGTTTTTTAGTACACTGGAGCTGCTCTTATCCGCATATACATGAATATCTCCCGCCGCTATGGATACATGGACGTTGATCGTTAAAATCATGCAAGTCATGTACATGCATCACTAAATTCATGGTCGTGATGCATGAGTGCTCCTTGTTCATCTATATACATAAGTGCAAATCAGAATAACCACAAAGTCTTTGCTTGGTCAATATTGATGGATAGACTAAGCTCAAGGGAACTACTAAAAAGAAAAAACATGGAACTCCAGGACTATACATGTGTCCTCTGTAACAATTCAACAGAAGAATCTCTGCTACACCTCATGATAGACTGCCCATTTGCTTCAGATTGTTGTGGCTGGTTTGGACTCCATGCACAACAAGGCTGGGACATCAACCATTGTTTGGAGGAATTCAGAAGACAACTCCATGTCCCTTTCTTCATGGAAATAATAATTTTGATGAGTTGGTCGATCTGGCAAGCTAGAAATGGATTGATTTTCAACAACAGACCTCCTTCAATCCAGGAGGCAAAGAGGGGCAGAATGCGCGCTGCTTCTGCATCGTGCAAGAAGTTATTTCACTTCTATTGAGATATGGTTAAGCAGCCTTTGTTTAATCTACCTAGTGAGGCTAATTTTTTTCATTTCCTTCTTTGTTTCTTGAGCTTGCCTTCTCACCCCCCCTACCCTGTTGTGATTTACTTTCAAAAAATTACCAGTAGGGACTTGCCCCTCCTGTTTTCCTCAAAAAAAACCATTTAAAACACTTACACGTGCTTCCTTGTTTGTCTGCTATGGAGCTGCCAACTGCTTAGGTGACCTGCAATAGCGGCAACCGGCAGCCATGCACCAGTGGCACGTCGTCTCCAGCAACCATGAACTTGGTTCTCCACTGTCTAGCGAGAGGCCAACTCCACATATATTAGAACTTGTTTGGCACGGCTTCAATAGCAACTTCAACGGAGGAGTCGCACCAAACACTTTAGAAAAAGCCTTTTTTATGCACAGAGGAGGAGCTGCAATTTGTGGCTCCTCCCTCTAGCAGTCTAGCTCCTCCGGAAGAGCACGATAGGATGAGGAGTCGTCAAATAGGCACTTAATCACATTTCAAATAGTTTTCATAAATACATGTGTTGCACGTGCATATTTGCTAGTAAACTTAAAATCATGACTAATCAGTCTTGCTTTTGCATCACTTCAGTCCAGCAGCGATGGATGGATCAATGCTGGTAGACCTTGATATATCTCTGCTTTTGCTCCACAGCTATGATACAGCATAGATATAATTGCTGAGGAATATAGTTCTTTATTCAGAATATAAGACCAAAGACTTTTCATCTTATGCTACAAATACAGCAGGATCTCTCAAAGGATTTACAAGCCAGAAGCTGCGCCTTTCATCTTGCAACTAGGCACGAGGGTCAGGCGCATCTGCCGGCTGTCGTATGGTCGATCCTCATCCACAGCACCGTGGACGCGCCCACAGTGGTGCTCATGCCGATGCGGCGATGCTACTTGTGCATGCCCCCTCCCCCGTGCTCCACTGCACCGATGAACTGCTCTTGCACGAAGGGGTCAAGGAGACACACACGTGCGCCATAGTGGATCAGGAGCTACCGATGCTCCTCGCGACAGGTCTAGCGATAGGGCGGCCCTGCTGGCCAGACGTCCCTACACGCTTGAGTTCCCGCGTCTAGCGCAGATTCCCTGTGCCAAGCCCCATGCAGATCTGCCTTAGGGCCTCTTTGGGAGGGCTCTCGCCGGCTCCGGCTCTCCCACTACAGCGCACTTTGGCACACAGGAGACGGAGCCGGGGGAGCCCTAAAAACGAGCTTCTCCGGCTCCGGTGGTTTCAGTGGGAGGAGAAAGGAGGGAAGAGAAAACAGGCTTCGCGCTCGTCGGGTATCGGATGAGGAGCCGGCAGTGAAAACTATTCTACTGCAGGTTCGGTGTACATACAACGGCGAAGACCGGCAATCTATTCACCGCCAGATCATACGCCAGACCGACGGTGAAAAAGTACATCACCGTCAGTCAATCAACCAGAAGGGGTCCCCCAGGCCATGAGCCGGCGGTGATACGTATCACTGCCGGTTGTCTCATAACCGTTGGTGAAAACCTGGTGGTGATTAAACTTTCTGTAGTAGTGCGAACTCGCTCGGCCGTGCCGCCACATGGGGGCCACTCGGTCGTCGTCATCACTGCCTAGGGCCAACCAAGCTACGTGCATAACGCCGCTGAGGCCGAGCTCTCTGTGTGCACGGGACACGGGTGGTGGGGCATAGGAGCAGGTGAGGCTAGTCATGGCATGGGTGTCGATGAGAAGCACGACTCGAGCGTGGGTGGCAAGCATGGCTCCGGCAACGCAAATGAGCAGCAACGGCATCCCTCCCTCGAACTACGTTGACCATCGAAGTGAGAGCCGCCCTGATCTCAGGCTGACATCCCGTGTGAAGGGATGGAGGCCACATGTGCCCGTGCCGTCCATGTCTTTGTGGGCTGCTGCTATAATGGCATTAGTTGAAAATAAAATATTTACTAGCAAATGTGCCCGTGCATTGTAACGGGAACGCAATACATATAGAAATCGAGTCACATGCTATATACGAAGAGCGCAACACATACGTCATGAAGTTGGACTTTGTATTAATATCGCTAGACACAAGTTGTTCTAACTCGTATGAACACGAGTTATGAGTCCATGTCACATGTAAGACATGAAAGTCGTGATCTAGTATGTTTGTATTAATCATCGTTAGACGCGTGTTGTTTTAACTCGTATGAGCATAAGTCATAAGTCCGGGTCACATACGAGATATGGAAGGCGTGAGTGCAATTTATAGTAAGTAAAATACTCT
Organism: Saccharum hybrid cultivar R570; assembly: GCA_038087645.1. Classification (NCBI taxonomy): domain Eukaryota; kingdom Viridiplantae; phylum Streptophyta; class Magnoliopsida; order Poales; family Poaceae; genus Saccharum; species Saccharum hybrid cultivar. Next base: position 4,907,725 of record JAQSUU010000368.1, read on the forward strand.
CTACTGTCTGAGTTGTTAGGTGAAGGTGGATGAAAAAATAGTAATGAAATTTTGGCTCTTCAACATTAACCATATAATTTTCTTTTCAGCTGCCGCCGTTAATTTTCTTTTCAGCTGCCATGGGGTGCAGACCGTCCTTGTAACCATCATCGCAATCGGCAGCCGCGCAGGCGTCTCGGTTATCGCTTTGACCCCGAAACAATTGTGCACATACCATCAACAAGCTGGGAGAGGCACAACCACACAAGATGACGTCGTCAGTGCAAAACATGCAACGCAACCCAAACCATCAATGACACACGCAACTTGGAGATTATATGCACGCGCCCGACGTTGCACGCAAGGCAACTCAAAATCATATCGTTATTGACACGTCCGTGAACATGCATCCATGCACGGCGGCCTGGTCATGCCTCTACCGCGCGCCGGAGCAGCCACCAGCCGGCATCCGAGGCGTCGCTAATCACTGTAGTTGGGTACGTCGCGTCTGCACCGCCGTCTAGTCCAGCATGCATCGGCCACCCTTTTCTTCTTGTCACGGTACGCCGATACTTGTGCACACATACGGCTGGTTGGTTCGTGCATGCATGCACGTACGATACCACGACGGGTACGATAGTTAATTTCGTCGAGGATTCACCACGCCTGTTGGTACCCGATATATATGGTAATATATTTGTCTTACGTGTATTTGGCTCAGCCGTACTCAAGTAGGATTGTTTAAGTAGCTAGGATGCAAATTGAAATTGAATACAACACCGTTTCGGGAACGCTACGGACTCATGAACGAGCTGTGAGGCTGTCACGCGGAGGGAGCGAGTGGAGTTGCGGTTGAATAGACCAGACCAAAAACATGGCACCAAAAAAGGGCAGAATTTTGCCTCTTTAGTATTAGGCATAGGTATATATAGAAATATATTTCTACTCTTGTCATTTTTTATTTGGTTTAAAATTCCTATTCATATTTAGATATATTTGGATTATTAAGATTCGTAGTTATCTAGGTTACCTTAAGAATACGCTTTGGAATCAGACTTCGTATCACGCTAAAAACAAGCTATTATAACTCGTATGAGCACGGGTCATATAAGTATTAGAACTCGTATTAGCACGGGTCATATAAGTATAGACGGAAGAATCTCTCAATTGCCAGTAGTTAGGAGGAGGTGGACGAAAAAATAGATGGATGAAAAAAAGAACCTGAAATTTTACGCGAACCGGTTCCCCTGGCCCCGGTCAGCTTGCGGCGTCCGAGTCCGCGTCCGCGCCGGCGCACGTGCCACGGGCGTGACCTGGTCTGGACTCTGGACGTCGAGCACAAGCGCGCGAAGCAATCACGTGGCGCGGGGAGTCCAAGCTCCAAAGTCCATAGAAAACACGCTGGTTTGACTTTTGGAGAGGAGCAGATGGGCCTTGGTGCAACCAGGCCTCAACCAACCGCACGCTCTTGTTGTTGGCAGACAGAAGCGGAAACAAAAAAAATCACAGAAATTTTCCCTTTTAAATATTAGGTATAGATATAGATAATTTTTTAGATAGTAAATTAGATTTTTATTATTTTTCCAAAATTGAAAAACGCTAGTTGGATACATGCCATTATAAATATCAGATTTGGTAGATATGCCACTACTATTCATGATATTGAAAGCGTGCCATTACAATTTCACAAATCTTTAAATATCACTATTTACCCTCCGATGCATTTATCACAATTATTGGAACAAATTGCCCTCATTGTCCTTCTTCCCCCCTTTCCTCTTTCTCTGAGTTGGCCGCTGTCTAGGCACTCATTCTCTTAAGACTTGTCACACCCTCGCCGGCCCGCGCACCACGCCCTCCTCCTTGGCCCTTGAGTGTCGTGCTCATGTCCCCCTGCTCGTTGGCCTACGAACAGCCTCTCCTCTTTGCTTCGAAGCTTGCACCTTGTCCTCATAAACATTGGGCAAGCACTCCTGCGCCACGACCGCTCCTCTCGCTCCGATGCTGGCAGTCAAACTCCACCATCCAATACCACAGAAAGGATTGTCACCGCCAGTTGTGTGTGCACTGGCAATGATTCATATCATCATCAGTTGATAGGCTGATGGGCTGCAGAAGGGTGACTTACTGGTGGTGATGAGGTTTTATCTCAGAAGTCAGAAAAGATTTGATTTCTTCAGGTATTTTAAGTAACCGATCTGGATTTTATTTGGTCTCTCTCTCTCTCTCTCACCAGAATTCACTCTCTGCGATTTTATTTATTGTTGTGGTTTGTGTTCATAAATTACATTTTGCAGCCGGGTGACATATTTTCATAACTGAAGAACTGGATCAGACGACCAAATTTGTGAGGTGTTGATTCTATTTGTTCATCCGTTAATGCAGCTCGTTAGCTACTATCTTAATTCGATTCATATAAATAAACATGTGTATATAACTGATACATATAGTAAACAAAGAAGGGTGCAAGGCTAATACTTTGGAGTGGAGAAGCTCATGTAAGGTAAGATAGGCGTATCGTAGGTTTGTGTTTCCCCTATCTTCCTCACTTGCCTTGACCTGAGATCGAGGGTGAATACCCCTGTACGCTCCACACCAATGAAAACAGTGTTTGTGCCCTCCGCCATGCAAATCAAATCACCTTTGCTGAGCAGCATGTCGTCAAGTTCCATAACCCTATATTTCACCCACCCACCAATGCCTTTGTTCTCGCCTTGCCATGACCACATGTAGATGCAGTTGCGTGACATGGCCGCAACGCCAAGCCCTCCGTCATTTCCCTTGATGAGAATGGACTGAAACTCTTTTTTTGCGACTCGAATGGACTGAAACTCTACTGGCAGATGCATCACAGATAGCTCATGCTTGCGCAAATCATACTTGACGACGTTGTATTTCCCAAATATAGTGGTGTAGTATAGAGCATCTCCAATAAGAAGGCCGGGTCTCGTATCATCTACGTACTGGTTTGCTTCATCATGGGGTGTCGTCGGGGAACTCCACTCACCGGTCTCTGACGAGTACATGCTTGCCCATGTCTGTACATCTCCACCTTCTTTGTATGCGTAATCAAAGCGAGTCCCCACCAAGACAACGAGGAACGGACCACCATGGCAATCGAGGTAGTCGCAGCCGTCCTTGGCACATAGCACAGCCCCCGCGTGGTTGTACCAACACGGATATTGCATGTAGGTGGGCAGGCTTAGGTGCCGCTGGCTGCCAGCGATGGGGTCCCACACGATGAGCCGCCCGTTGTCGTTGGCGTCAATCAAAATCAGCACGCGGCCATGGCGGCAATCCAGGGCTGAGGGTTTCTGGCCGCAGCTTTCGTCGAGCCTGAGCTCACAGACAAGGGATGCGGCGGCGACGGAGATCGCGGGGACGAATCGGACAGTTGAATCGCTGAAATCGTTACAGAAGTAACCTTGCAGGGGCGGCGTTCCGTGGAACCTGCGGTAGCGGCGGCGGAAGGTGTCATCGGAGAGGATGCTGTGCCAGGCCTTGCAGACGAGGGAGGCGCGCACCAGGTGCGCCGGCTCGTCAGGAGGGACGCGGAGGAGGATCTCCTCGACGAGCTCCTCCGCCAGCGAAGACGCCCTATGATGAAGACGGACGGCGAGGCCATCGAGATCGCAGACCCCGACCCGGCGGACCTTCATCGTCGCTCTTCACGTCGAGAACGGAAGAGAGCGAGTCAGGAATTGAACCTCGTCCTCGTGTCCCCGTGGCATATATATATGATGATGATTTCTCAATCAGAATATGATGCGAGATCCGATTCCGACCCGGCCCATCAGGTTTTATTATTGATCATCATGCAGCGACAGCCTGAATAACGTCCACCAATGCTTGCAGAACTTTGTACGGAAACTCTAATGCGCGCGGGGTCGCGCTCGTGGTGGTGGCATACTGGTTCGTCCGGCGGGAGATGGATGACAGGACGAGGATGTCTTCGATCAGCTTTTCCGGCATGTCTCGGAGGAGGATGTCCATGCCACCGATGGCGATGGTTTTGCCTTATCGATGACTACTAGGGCCCTGTTTAGTTCCCATAAAATTTTGCAAAATTTTTCAGATTTTCCGTCACATCGAATCTTTAGATACATGCATGAAGCATTAAATATAGATAAAAAATAAAACTAATTACACAGTTTAGACGAAATGGACGAGACGAATCTTTTAAGCCTAATTAGACCATGATTGGACAATATTTGCCAAATAATAAAAAAAATAGCTACAGTGCTATTTTGCAAATTTTTTTGCATCTAAACCAGCCCTAGGAAGGGTTGGATATGATGGGGCCAGCTGGATCTGGAATTCTGGATGCGACGATGCGTTATGTGTATTGGCTGGATTCTTATATGTGCGTCTTCCACTCTTCCGTCTGCACTTTCGCTAGTCCAAATTGGACTCCGTCGGCACTTTTGCTACTCCAAATTGAACTCGAAACATCAGATTACATGCATACCCCTTTTCCCATCTTGCTATGGTGTTGTTTGCCACGGAATGGATCGACTTGGACACAGAAGAGGATTCTGAGCTCTCCACTCTGGCGATGCGCTGCTCTGAGTTGCTGGCTTCATGGCAGGATTTCCATTTCGGCAGTGCTACCGGCCTAGCACCTGGACATCCGGACGGCTGCGCCTGCAATTCACGTACCATCTGACCCCACACGACGTCTACGCTCCACTTGACCCCACATGGTGTCTGCGCCCCGCCCGACCCCACATGGCATCTGCGCCTCGCCCGCCCCCACGTCCCCCTCTAGCAGGTGCAGTAGGCGAGTCAAGTGCAACATGTGCAACACCTAATTTACTTTTGAAACATCTACATGCAACCTTGCAACATATGTCTGAAGATAGATGAAACACTTGAAACATGCGTCTAAAACACTTGCAAAAATACTTGAACACACTTGAAAATAATTGCAATATATGCAAGATCCAGATAAAACACTTGCAATATATATATGAAACATACGCAATATCCAGATAAACACACTTACAACATACGTCTGAAAAACAGAAGAAACATCCATGGCCCGACGCTTCTCCTTGCATCGGCAGCACCTGTCAGCGTTGTCGGGCGCATGCATGCATGCGCGGCCTCGATGGCCAGCTGACGACCGAGGAAGTGGTCCCCACACACGAGTGCAGCGGTGCCCGTGCTGTTAGGCAGGCCGCGCAGCAGAGAAGAAATAGCGGCAATGGATGTCTGGCGAGCGTGGGGGCTTGAGCGGTGGAGGTGGTGGCGATAGATTTTGGGGAAGGAGAGGAAGGGAAAACCATGGACGATGGGCAAGGGAGGTCTCTCATCTCATTTCCTTATCCAGCCGGTGCAGCGGAAGGGACGGATGCGGGCATCGAATAAAAAGCAGGATGCGCTATTGGGCTGGTCTGTAGGCTGAGGAAGAGGCGTTCGGACAAATGGACATCCTAGACACAACATTACCTCGCTTGGGTCGTCATGTAGGTCTTGCCGCAGGTGACTACAGTAGTTGGCAGAATCTGGACTGACGACTTAGATTGTGAGCATAGTAAAATATGATTTTTCTATGTATGCACCTCATAAAAAGTGTGGGATACATTTTTCAAGGTTTGGTATGTCTTAATATATGATAATTCCCTGCATATATTTATTTTTTTGCTAAATTTGTAACTCCTCTTATGGGGGGACATTAAATGATTTTTAGGGGCTTTGGGTTGCATTGTCGTGGCAGTGTATCTCAATACTAGAAAAAAGTTTATTGCCCAAAGATTTCAGGTTTGGTTTTGAAAAGAGAAAAAGTCTAAATAACCCCTAATGTCTTGTTCGTTGCCTACTTAACCCCCAACCTACTGACTATGTATTCAACACATTAAACTTTCCCATACCAGTGATTTTAAACCCGGGCTCGTTTTGCTAACCGGTATTGTGTACATGGACAGCTGCGGTGGCATTCTTGACCACACTTGTCTTGGGCTGCCGGCCGTGGCGCACACTCGCCCCGACCACCTCATGCTCCTCCGTGGGGAAGCCTTCTTCCTCGACGGCGTGCACGTCCTTGGGCGCAACCATGATGTCACGCTGCTTGTGGAGCCTAGTAGGCACTCCCACTGATCAAGCTCCACACCCTTAGGTTGATCGATGATGAAGAATCCGCCTGTGGCAATGTCTACTCCCAGGATATCGCCGCTTGGGTTGCCATGTAGATCTTGCCACCGGCGAGCATAGTAGTCGGTGGAATGGCGACTTAGCGAGAAGACCCATGGCTATCCAGCAGATGGCCAAGGAGCTGGACCGCATGGCGACCTTATTGTCCAACTCCTAGGTGCAGACGCTGACGCGGTTGCACAAGGCATCATCGCCGTGGTTGGATGGGAGGAGCATCACATGGGGGTACCACTACTAGAGAACAGGCCTTTGGTCGAGGTCCAAAATTTACAATAGTCTCGGCGAAATCTGCGCCCGGGACAAAAAGATATTTAGTCCCGGTTGGTAACCCAGACCGGGACTAAAAAGATAACTGGACCTTTAGTCCCGGTTTACCAAGGCATGTCAGTGCGAGAAACTTTTAGTTCCGGTTTGAGACACGAATCCGGACTAAAAGTGTGACTTTTAGTCCCGGTTTTAGACACGAACCCGGACTAAAGGTACCTTTAGTCCCGGTTTGTGTCTCAAACCGGGACTAAAGGTGTCCCCAGAGTGAATTTAAAAGGAGAGCGTATCTTATCTAAGTCAGATGTGTGGTGGGAGTTGAGATGGCAACACGTGCAAGGGCTGAAGTGGGAGATCTTGGGTTCGAATCTCCACAGATACATCTTATTTTACTCAATAAACACCTTTAGTCCCGGTTGTAGGAACTGAGACTAAAAATCAAGACCTTTAGTCCCGATTCTGTAGTCCCGGTTAAACCGGGACTAAAGGGGTTAGGGACCGGGACTAAAGGTAGGTTCTCTACTAGTGTACTCTGAGAAGGAGGACAGCTGCGGTGACCGTGGGAGCACCACGACATTGTCCATGTTAGGGTACAACAGTGGGGAGCGCACAGCGAGACCAGCGGGGTGGAGTGTCTCGCTGCCAAACTCTGCCGTTCCTGCAGCCCCAAACGTTCAGCGCTGGCAAGTCGCTGAAACCGGAGTCAGCACTCACCTCTGGGCTAGAGGCATCAGGTAGTGGGATGAACTTCGAGCCAGAGATGCCTTCACGGGAGACGTATACATTGTTTCTATATAGATAAATACCCGTGCATTGCACGAAAACATAATAATGATACGGAAATTAATTTAAGTACGAGTGTGTGGTGTATTGTTGAAAAAAATAGTATATATGAATATGTTACAAAAAAAAACAATTTTTGAACATGAGATGTGCTTTCCAGCAACAGGCACTCAGCCCGTACGTGATTTCTTTGTTTTGGGCCAGCACGCGCTTGCTTTGTTTTTGAATTAACTAACACTTAGTTTTTGAATTAACTAACCCTTTGGTGGGGGCGTGGTGCAACGATGGGAGCTCTGCTCGGTTAAAAACATTTCATGTAAAATCTGATTTTTTTTCTATATATATGCACCAGATTAAAAGTGTGGGAACATTTTCCTAGGTTTGGTTTGTCATAATTTATTTATGTGAATTCCCAGCATATATTTAATTTTTTTGCCAAATTAGTAACTTCTTTGAATAAAACATCCATAAATTACAATATAAATAATTCAACTGCCGTACCAGTAGTTCAAAATATAGGTATAAAAGAGACAAATAGACTCAAAATCAGGGAAAGAATTGAAGTAGGAGTCGCCGCCACCGCCACCGCCGTGACCTTCTTTATTGCATGTTTTTGAAAAAAGGATGTAATGTCCCCGCTTCTCTTCATAACTGTACAAATATTAAAAGATACAATGCCAAATAAATAAAACAAATAGTTCTTGCAACTAGACAAACACTATCATGAGTACTGAATTGCTGACCAATCTTGATTTTCTCTAATGTTGGAGCAAATTCTCGATCTCGCTGCACCTACATGAGTGAAGATTTTATAATATAGGCACATGCAATGGGAAGTAGACATCATTATTTTTATGAAAAGACGGAAAGTTGAAGAGGCCAATGAGAAAAGATTGAATCCACTACCACAGAACAGAAAATTCCTGTCGGTTTTTACTTTTCCTATCAGTCTCCTCCAAACCGTCAGGAACCACAAAAAGTCCTATTGGTAACAAAATAACCATTAGGAGTGGGTTAGAACATTCCTGTCGGTTCTCCGGTACCCACAGGAAATCCACAGAGCCGTTAGGAATGTCCCAATGACTCCTGACGGTCTAGCCCAACCGACGGGTTTCCATCCAGCGTGGGCCTTCCCACCGAAAAAATTAGCAACGTGCCTGTGCTACAGTACATGGGTCCCACCGCGGAAAATAGAAGTCCCGAAACCCTACCCACACTAGTTGCCCCATTCAGATTACAACTCTATTTCCCGAAATTTGTGGCGTGTTTTCTTTAGTGATCTACTGAATAAACACTCAAAAGCAATGGTGAAGATTAGAAACATATTTGTACAGATTACAACTCTATTTCCCGAAATTTGTGGCGTGTTTTCTTTAGTGATCTACTGAATAAACTAACAACCATATTTGCACAGATTACAACTCAGCCCAGTATTTATTTGCTTGATACACTTGGTGTTCTTGTGGCATGCATACGTACAAGATATGTTTGAAAAGTTAACACCTCATGATTTTGAAAAGTTAAATTTAGTTTGATATAGTTAATTTCCTATTGCCAAAAGTTGTTCATGATTGAACTGTCTAATGTGAAATAATGAAGGGTGTCACACCCGGTTTTCTAAAGAACAAAACCAGGCTAATCATATGTGTGCCCAGGAAGTCCACACATATGCCAGAATGAAAAAAATATCAGAAACACTGTTATTATATAACGTATACATAGCTAAATTAACACTTACATCAGAGTATCGCGGAACGGTGACTAAACTTCAGGCTCCATTCTTCTCAGGGACGGCTGACTGGGGGTAACATATGCCTAGCACTTCTACTAGTCTTCTGGAAACTCCACTACACCTTTGTCCTTCTTCCGAGTAGCATCTTACTACACACTGGAGTGTTGGGGAAATAGCAAGAGTGAGTCCATGTCGAACTCAACAAATATAACACAGGGTTCATGAGGCTCAAAAAGGCTAGACACTGTTTGACTGCGTTTAGCTTTTAGTCATCATATAATTAGCAATTGAGTAGCATCAAGGTATTCCAATTCCCATTAATGAACCAATGATCAATTGCAATTACGATAATGAATAGCATTAACATGAGTATAAGAATAACAACAGTAATTAAGCATGATATAACAATGGTGATCATCTATCTGTAAATGTTCCAAGGCCGCTCGTATCCGTGAGCACGGCTAGTATACCAGTTTTTAACTCTGCGCAGAGGTGTACACTTTCACTGTGAGTCATGATTTCCAAATGCATGGGTTTGCAAGGCCCAGAACATTGAAAACCATATAAAGCCACTCAAAAGTTCGTCTAACAAGTTAGGGCCATTAGATTCACTCGGCAGGCAGATGTAGAACCCCCCTTCCCTGTGGCACAACAACCGCAGCCTATACACACTAGGCCAGGGGCTCGCACTACACCCAAAGTGTCAAGCCATTCTTACGCCATTTAAGGTAACCTCTAACAAGCTAGAAAAGGTCTCTTGAATAACTAGAGCCAGAGCCATATAGCCCTCACAGCTGTACTGTATATCCCGGATGATCACGTACAGATAAGTCCTTATGGAGAGAAACCAGAGCAACAATATAACCCCTTGCTCCAGCCCCCTTTTCAACAGTAATAAAATCATCATTAAAGGTTGATTGCTTAATCCATTAATCAAAATTACAAGATCATTGTTCATGATTAAGCACTAGCAATAGCTACCCAAATGCACAACCCATAGGTGACAAGGAAACAAGATATCAATAGCTAAGTTATAATCTCTATGGTTGTCAAGGAGGACACATGCATATGTATGATAATTTCAGTGAATAGGTAACAAGGATGGTCCCATGTTATACTTGCCTTGATCAAAGTTCTCCGATAGATACTGCTGGTCTGGCTCAAAATAATACTCCTAATCGTCGTAGTACTGCTCACCGTCTAAATTCGATCACCAAGCATCAACATACAAACATTCCGAGCAAACATACACGAAGCAAACAAAAGATACAATTAGAACAGTACACCAACAGTAGAAAAACAGTATAAAAAGTTTGTAAAACTCTTCTACTCGTTACTACGATCACACAGACGTAAAGATCACGAAAATCGGACTTAAAACGTGAAAGTTATGAATTTTCTAAGATTTCCTATAGATAAATAATTACTTTAATATAAACTCGAAAATTAAACTTTTCAAACCTACTGTACAGCTACACTAACATATAGGGCTTGCAAATACAAACCTAACGCAACTTGAACGGGTCAAATCGGAGTTAAAACATGGAAGATATGGCCTAAACAAAATCGTATGTATATATGTATTTCTATTGTATTTCGTGATTTGTTTTACTAAAGAAAAACGGCCACAAAACTTATGCATGATGTCATCAAACTAGCTAATTACTTTTAACTAAACAAAACCAAGTGAAATGCATTAATTCATATTAGCCGCTATGCATTTTAATTTCATTACCAAGCTCGCTCTAGTCATGTCTTAATTAATTATAAATATTTCAGTATTCTTTATATGTCGATTATATAATTTAATTTGTATAACAAAATAACAAGTTAGAGCATCTAATGGTATGCATCCTGCGTTTACACTAAGTACAGTTTAAAACATATTTAAGTTAACAGTTAATCAAATTAGCATGCTATGTATAATTACCAGTATATAAACCTACTTGTTCGTGCGTGCATACGTCCATCTAAACAAAGACAGGGCATGAAGATAGCTAGATCAGGGCCATGCGCCCAATGGACGGCGTCCAGCAATCAAATTAAAGAGCACATCGTTTTCTACTGAAAGATACAGTACATACTGAGTACGATCGAGAGAGACTTCATCTGCTACACCTAACAAAGGTTGCAAACCTAATACCCATTGCCATCTGTTAACTAACGAGCTTTGGAACATTATCAGGTATTCAGGTCCGAATGTTTCACCTAATCTGGTGTACGTGTGGTCGTGTGGAGTATTAGCCTACCCGATCGAGTATTATTCTAAACCTCGTCAATCTGTGACTGTGCGGAGAACGAATCTTTATATATTTGCATAGCTAATAAACATATATAAAGAGGCTTTAAACACAAAAATCTGTAATCTCAGAGCTCTAGCTGTACCGCTGTACTATTAGTACTAATGCTTGTCAATCAATCAGTTCATTAGGATCATGACGTGCTCGATCGTAATGAGGAGGTGGCTGACCTGGGAGGAGGCGGACGATGCAAATGTCAATTTAACCAGCGTCAGAAAAATTGATCGCATCCGCATCACAGCAGAAAACAGCGCTATGCACACACGCACAGCGACGACGACGTCGCCTTTGCATGAGACAGCTTTCACGTAGAATTCCGCAGCCCTGAATTATGAATCGACAGCTGCATCGACGACACGCCTAGGAATTGCCACGCACTGCGGTCGCTTTTATCCAGTGGCAACATGGACTAATGAATTCGAGGTTGGTTGGCGAGGAACATCACGGTGACAAATGCAGGCGTGATGGAGAATTCGGAGTACGTCGACATGGCAACGGCACGGCCGCACGGGATGGACATATGAACAGATCGCGGCGGCGGCGATAGCGGCGGAAAACAGGGCTAGCAGGCAGGCTGGACATATATATAGGGAGGAAGACTCTCCACCTTCACGTCAACTAGCGATATGGTGCTAATTGACGTTGCACCCTCCATCTTTACTAATAGGCCTAATTAATTATTAAAGCCCATTAGTAAATAAATGAACGGACATTTAGGATTATTGCACACAAGCTTTGGTGGAAAATAAGACATTTATTATTTTCGGAATTAATTAATTTCGTGGATAAAATAATTCTAGAAAAGTCCAGAATTATTATTTAAGCCGCGAAAAATACTCCGAAAACTCCGAAAATTCGAGGGAATTTTCTAGAGACATTATGGAACATGAGGAACCCAAATAAAGTATTTGGAGCTTATGAAAAGATGGATGAAGAGATCAAGGAAAAAGATTAAGCTCACGGAAATTGGAATTTTGGATCCAGAAAATACCAAAAAGTTTTCCGACGAGAAGTAAACGTCGTCCTACGGTATTTTGAAAATAATAGCACTCACCAACACCAAAGACAAGCATCACACAAACACCACATTATTAAATTAATATAAAAAAGTTTAAAACCACAATTTTCTATATTTAAATTAGCAACAACTTAACTTATCTAATAAATTTATTCGAATATTGAAATCATTTATTTTATTTAGTACTTTTCATGCACAACCTAAAATAGAAAATTTTGGGTGTGACAATTCTACCCCACTTAACAGGAATCTCGTCCCGAGATTTAAAGAGACTAGGGAGAAAGATAAAGTTGATCTGCGAATCTTTACGCTTGTCTGGTCAACTCTTATCCAATGATGATGCCACAAGCTCAAATCCAACTTTGTAAATATCTCCTTTAGACCCTTACGATCCTTGTAGATGGTTCTAACAGGTTACCACTCTGAGAAAAGATACCTGCGCTCGATAGTGACTTTGCAATCATGTAGATAGCTGATGCTTCCAGATGACGAAAATAGAACGTATAAATCCTCCATCATGTATCGTCTTTTAGTTCGGCAAACCCCCTTAAGAAGAGATCAATTGGAGAACATCAATGGATAGATTGCATTTGTTTCTGAGTGATGACTACCATCATGTCCTTCTACCATCTCAAAGAGACTCATGAGCATATGCAAGAACAAGTAATTTGTACTTCCTCGCGAGTAGAAAAACAGCAGTGCAGAAATACAGTTATAACTTGAGTTCTGTGAATCCGATGATATTGTAGCTTATACCGTTGGAAAGCTTATCAAATTTACTACAACTTTCTTATAGAACACTTCTCCAGATTCTGCAGTTAAGGTAGTCGAAAACTGTGCACAACAGAAACTATTCCAGGTTGCTGACAGCACAGATCCGTCGCCTTGTGATTTTCATAATTCCCAAACCATAATAGCTATCAGGGTGGTTCTTACCGTCAGAGAAAGATATTGAAGTCTACTGTTGTCCAGAATTTATCCATGATTTTTGGGCATCCAAAAATAGAGATATAAGCTAAGGAAGACAGACTGCTCTAAAAAGACAGGATAAGATACAAATGAGATTCAGAGAGATTAGCGAGATAGATAACACTAATCTTTAAATCTTCATGCTTCTTTGATTTATGTTGATGAGATATAAGACATGGATCAAGGATAGCCAAAAGATGACAAGAAAGATAAGGTTTGATCTTCAGTTCTTCGTACCTCGTCGCTTGAGATTGTTGATGGTAGCGAACACTACCCCACTTAACAAAGATTTTGTTCCACCTGGCAATATCATTGAAGGCAACACTTTCTTTAAGGCTTGCTGCTAATGATAAGTCCATCACTTGAAACTTACTAAACATACTTGATATGGGGGTGATGTCATCTAAGCTTTCATGAAACTAACTATAGACTTTCAACATCTCCTTCCTATGTCGTCTATGCTAACTTGTATAGAGTATGTTGAATTGAATATTGAACTCCCAACTGATGATAGCTTGAAGTGAAGACTAGTCCTGACGAATACCCGAGCTTCTTGTAAACGATCCAACAAAGCACTGATCCCAAGCAAACAACACTAGCACTTGAGTAAACTTCCAATCATAAAGCTAACCACTTCTTCCAAGTGAAGCACTAGGACATACGAAACATTCATCTTGCAACACTCACAACTTTGCTACCCCCTTAAGAAAAAGAACTAGGGGACACCAAAGTAACTTGCATCTCCTTTTATACTAGATAACCATAATCATCTCTAATGTAAGATTCCAAGGTAAATCAATGAGATTCAAAGATATCCAATGATATATTCACTTGTGCAAGATAAGGAAGTAATGCAGAAAATTTTTGGGCGAATTCCAATTTTAGCAGTCCAGTAAATCTGACATAACTCGAGCTACAAAGATCCAAATGAAGTGATCTTTACATGGTTGGAAAGCTTATGAAATTATCTACGACTTTTATTCACAACACTTTTCCAGATTCTGTCCATAAGTTAGTCAAAAACAGATCTTAGCCAAAACTGTTCCAGAATTCCAGACTGTGTAATAACCTCAACTTAGAACAGGTATATCTCTTAGCTCAAAATAGGTAAAAAGGTAATTCCAGTGGGTTTGGAAAGATACAGAAGTCTAGTTATTCCCAGTAAAATTTCATAAATTTCTCATGTCCATATCTTGAGATATAATAGAAACATTGCAGACTGCTATATAAATCAGCATGCGGAGTATTACGTAAAACCTACCCCTCTTAACATGGATCGAGCTATTCCTCAAGACTTATTTCTTCCAAGCCACCTTTGAAACACGAAAACAAGGCAACACACAAGCAATACATCAAGCAAAACAAGCACACATCACATCATCGGTACTACACGTGCTTCTTCAACAATGGTGGTCATCCTATGGAAAGATTATGGATGATAAAAGACCATCAAACTTTAGAACAAGATGAGATCAGAAAACTTTTAATAAAAACAACGTAAAACAAAAACTAAGGGAGTAAGATATAATAGCTCAAAGGAAGCTATCAAGGGGAGGATACAACAGGACAAGGAAGAGGAAATAGTCAAAATCAATGAGTCAAGGGATGACAAAATAGTTTTATAGTAAAATAAGTTTTAGAATACGTCCGGTGCTACTTGGCATACGTCCTACAGTCAACACCGCTCCGATACCACTCTGTCACACCCGGTTTTCTAAAGAACAAAACCAGGCTAATCATATGTGTGCCCAGGAAGTCCACACATATACCAGAATGAAAAAAATATCAGAAACACTGTTATTATATAACGTATACATAGCTAAATTAACACTTACATCAGAGTATCGCGGAACGGTGACTAAACTTCAGGCTCCATTCTTCTCAGGGACGGCTGACTGGGGGTAACATATGCCTAGCACTTCTACTAGTCTTCTGGAAACTCCACTACACCTTTGTCCTTCTTCCGAGTAGCATCTTACTACACACTGGAGTGTTGGGGAAATAGCAAGAGTGAGTCCATGTCGAACTCAACAAATATAACACAGGGTTCATGAGGCTCAAAAAGGCTAGACACTGTTTGACTGCGTTTAGCTTTTAGTCATCATATAATTAGCAATTGAGTAGCATCAAGGTATTCCAATTCCCATTAATGAACCAATGATCAATTGCAATTACGATAATGAATAGCATTAACATGAGTATAAGAATAACAACAGTAATTAAGCATGATATAACAATGGTGATCATCTATCTGTAAATGTTCCAAGGCCGCTCGTATCCGTGAGCACGGCTAGTATACCAGTTTTTAACTCTGCGCAGAGGTGTACACTTTCACTGTGAGTCATGATTTCCAAATGCATGGGTTTGCAAGGCCCAGAACATTGAAAACCATATAAAGCCACTCAAAAGTTCGTCTAACAAGTTAGGGCCATTAGATTCACTCGGCAGGCAGATGTAGAACCCCCCTTCCCTGTGGCACAACAACCGCAGCCTATACACACTAGGCCAGGGGCTCGCACTACACCCAAAGTGTCAAGCCATTCTTACGCCATTTAAGGTAACCTCTAACAAGCTAGAAAAGGTCTCTTGAATAACTAGAGCCAGAGCCATATAGCCCTCACAGCTGTACTGTATATCCCGGATGATCACGTACAGATAAGTCCTTATGGAGAGAAACCAGAGCAACAATATAACCCCTTGCTCCAGCCCCCTTTTCAACAGTAATAAAATCATCATTAAAGGTTGATTGCTTAATCCATTAATCAAAATTACAAGATCATTGTTCATGATTAAGCACTAGCAATAGCTACCCAAATGCACAACCCATAGGTGACAAGGAAACAAGATATCAATAGCTAAGTTATAATCTCTATGGTTGTCAAGGAGGACACATGCATATGTATGATAATTTCAGTGAATAGGTAACAAGGATGGTCCCATGTTATACTTGCCTTGATCAAAGTTCTCCGATAGATACTGCTAGTCTGGCTCAAAATAATACTCCTAATCGTCGTAGTACTGCTCACCGTCTAAATTCGATCACCAAGCATCAACATACAAACATTCCGAGCAAACATACACGAAGCAAACAAAAGATACAATTAGAACAGTACACCAACAGTAGAAAAACAGTATAAAAAGTTTGTAAAACTCTTCTACTCGTTACTACGATCACACAGACGTAAAGATCACGAAAATCGGACTTAAAACGTGAAAGTTATGAATTTTCTAAGATTTCCTATAGATAAATAATTACTTTAATATAAACTCGAAAATTAAACTTTTCAAACCTACTGTACAGCTACACTAACATATAGGGCTTGCAAATACAAACCTAACGCAACTTGAACGGGTCAAATCGGAGTTAAAACATGGAAGATATGGCCTAAACAAAATCGTATGTATATATGTATTTCTATTGTATTTCGTGATTTGTTTTACTAAAGAAAAACGGCCACAAAACTTATGCATGATGTCATCAAACTAGCTAATTACTTTTAACTAAACAAAACCAAGTGAAATGCATTAATTCATATTAGCCGCTATGCATTTTAATTTCATTACCAAGCTCGCTCTAGTCATGTCTTAATTAATTATAAATATTTCAGTATTCTTTATATGTCGATTATATAATTTAATTTGTATAACAAAATAACAAGTTAGAGCATCTAATGGTATGCATCCTGCGTTTACACTAAGTACAGTTTAAAACATATTTAAGTTAACAGTTAATCAAATTAGCATGCTATGTATAATTACCAGTATATAAACCTACTTGTTCGTGCGTGCATACGTCCATCTAAACAAAGACAGGGCATGAAGATAGCTAGATCAGGGCCATGCGCCCAATGGACGGCGTCCAGCAATCAAATTAAAGAGCACATCGTTTTCTACTGAAAGATACAGTACATACTGAGTACGATCGAGAGAGACTTCATCTGCTACACCTAACAAAGGTTGCAAACCTAATACCCATTGCCATCTGTTAACTAACGAGCTTTGGAACATTATCAGGTATTCAGGTCCGAATGTTTCACCTAATCTGGTGTACGTGTGGTCGTGTGGAGTATTAGCCTACCCGATCGAGTATTATTCTAAACCTCGTCAATCTGTGACTGTGCGGAGAACGAATCTTTATATATTTGCATAGCTAATAAACATATATAAAGAGGCTTTAAACACAAAAATCTGTAATCTCAGAGCTCTAGCTGTACCGCTGTACTATTAGTACTAATGCTTGTCAATCAATCAGTTCATTAGGATCATGACGTGCTCGATCGTAATGAGGAGGTGGCTGACCTGGGAGGAGGCGGACGATGCAAATGTCAATTTAACCAGCGTCAGAAAAATTGATCGCATCCGCATCACAGCAGAAAACAGCGCTATGCACACACGCACAGCGACGACGACGTCGCCTTTGCATGAGACAGCTTTCACGTAGAATTCCGCAGCCCTGAATTATGAATCGACAGCTGCATCGACGACACGCCTAGGAATTGCCACGCACTGCGGTCGCTTTTATCCAGTGGCAACATGGACTAATGAATTCGAGGTTGGTTGGCGAGGAACATCACGGTGACAAATGCAGGCGTGATGGAGAATTCGGAGTACGTCGACATGGCAACGGCACGGCCGCACGGGATGGACATATGAACAGATCGCGGCGGCGGCGATAGCGGCGGAAAACAGGGCTAGCAGGCAGGCTGGACATATATATAGGGAGGAAGACTCTCCACCTTCACGTCAACTAGCGATATGGTGCTAATTGACGTTGCACCCTCCATCTTTACTAATAGGCCTAATTAATTATTAAAGCCCATTAGTAAATAAATGAACGGACATTTAGGATTATTGCACACAAGCTTTGGTGGAAAATAAGACATTTATTATTTTCGGAATTAATTAATTTCGTGGATAAAATAATTCTAGAAAAGTCCAGAATTATTATTTAAGCCGCGAAAAATACTCCGAAAACTCCGAAAATTCGAGGGAATTTTCTAGAGACATTATGGAACATGAGGAACCCAAATAAAGTATTTGGAGCTTATGAAAAGATGGATGAAGAGATCAAGGAAAAAGATTAAGCTCACGGAAATTGGAATTTTGGATCCAGAAAATACCAAAAAGTTTTCCGACGAGAAGTAAACGTCGTCCTACGGTATTTTGAAAATAATAGCACTCACCAACACCAAAGACAAGCATCACACAAACACCACATTATTAAATTAATATAAAAAAGTTTAAAACCACAATTTTCTATATTTAAATTAGCAACAACTTAACTTATCTAATAAATTTATTCGAATATTGAAATCATTTATTTTATTTAGTACTTTTCATGCACAACCTAAAATAGAAAATTTTGGGTGTGACAAAGGGTAATTATTTACACCTAATATTCTTGATGACCAATTGTTCAAAATGCATTCTACACTATTTTCATTAATCAGATGTGTTGCCAAACATTTGAGTTTTTAATCCTGATGTGTGCAGGTCATAAGCAATGTACCATATCACTGGTGCAGGGACCTTTCTTGCTCAGATGGATGTTCAAACAAATGATCTCATGCTTCCAAGGCTATATGTGAAGCAGGTGAGGGCTGTGCAGTATGCACTATCACCAATTCTGTCTAAGTCTCTAGATGTACATAATGACACTACCACAGATTGGAACCAGTCTTTTATTGATATGAATTTAATAAGTTAACAAGCTGAACCACAGTACCATAACTAGATCTACTTTGTTTCAAACAAGAACCCAGTCCTTATAGTTGCAGCCAACTGCCAGATATCTCTATTAATAAACTGGTCCTTGAGTAGTAGCAGTAAATTAGCTGCTGCCACCTGCCATAGATCTTTATTGATTTTGGGCTTTATTTTGTTTCAAGTTGATGCACCTGTATGCCAGAATTTCGACAAAGGAACATATGCAGATAGCAAATACTTTTGCGCTGCCAAGTGAGCAGGTCAGTACTTAACCATGCATTTGTTTGTTTTTTTTTTTGTTCTGTACATGTTGCTAGAAATATGTTCTGTGCATATATACTTTTGCTAATGAACTCCCCTACTATGTTAGTTGTACCTTGTCTAAAATTCATATAAACCAGTATGTTGTCTACATATGAACCTTTTTTCTAAAATTTCTGTAACCCTGCACCAAACTCTATCTCTTACATGTGTACTGATAACCCTCCTGCCCATAGCAGACAGCGAATGCAAATGCTTGTGTGCCATCAATTAAGCAGCGAATGTAAAAAAAACTTAGATGTTGATGCAACTTGTGGTTCCATCTGTGTTTTTTTTTAATCTGAGCAGATGTGCAGTCTTTAAAATGCACATAGATAGCCACATGTGTTATTAGCCTATTTAAATTCCATCTCCTTGTATCTTTGAGTTGTGATGTGTCTTCAGTGTCACATTCACTCATCAGTTTAAGTTCCATCTTGCAGGGTACTGAAATGGTGAAATGGACAGTAAAACCTCTCTTGTGCAGCAAAAAAGGTTCTAAGTGTATTTGCATTGGTGAAACTCTGAGTGACTTGGTGCTGTTGAAGCAAATTAACTTCTTTTTGTGTAGTCAGATAGTGAAAAGGCCTTTGTTATGTAGTTTGAATGCAGCTTTGAACTCCATCTAGGAGCAAGACCTGCCATGTAGTGATGTAGTCAACTCTTGAACTAGTATTTCATTTTATACGTCTGTAAAGTTTGAACTTTGTGAAGCAGTGTGAAATGTGGTCTGCCATTTGGATTTGACATGTGTGAGTGCATTTGATTCTATGATGGCTAACGAATGTGCTAGAATAATATATAGTGTATTAAATATATTTGTACAATAAAAATGTTGTTTGTGAGGCAAACAGTAGTGGATGGTGCCACTATTCCTGTCGGTGCTACTATCAGGAATTAGAAAATTGACTCCTGTCAATCTGTTTCCTGATGGTTTGGGTGACAGGAAAAGGATGCCAAATCCTGTCGGTTTGTAATTCTTGAGGGCAATTCCCGTCGGACGAACTGACAGGACCCAAAGTTGACTGGTCAATCTAGGGCCATTAGGGATTGCCGTCAGGAAAAGTTTCCTGTTAGAAAAAATAGACCTTTCCTGTCGAGCTGTCCAGCTGTCCCTGACAGCATTTTCCTGATTGTTGGCCATCAGGAAACTGTTTCCTGACGGTTTTTCACGCACTCGTGACGGAGGAATTATCCATGGTCTGGTAATGATCTCACCTGATTGAATCCAAGACAGTGAGGAGTGACTACGGAGTCGATGAGGCTCCATGCCGGCAAGCACTGATGCATTCCTGCTCCGTCTCCTGTGCGGCCGTGCACCTGCGGCCATGCGGTCAGTTGATCCTTGGCGACGCGGCAAGGATGATCAGACGAGACGGCTGGTTCAACCCGATTAGGGCATCACGACGATCACGCAGCCGCATGGCATCGTGGGCCACATGGGCCTCCCGTCACGTGGTCACGGCCTTCTACTCGGGGGAAGCGCGCGTTACATGCGAGTGCTGGCCATCGTGTGGGCGTTCTCCACTTCTCTAGGCAAGTTTTTTCCGTTTCTTTTTCACAAAAATACGTATATATTCTGTAAACTTCTTTGGGCTCACTGTAGATCCGCCCTGTCTTTTATGGGGCCACATTAAATGTTTTTTAGGAAGCGGTGGTGATTTGTTCCTCCCTGTGTCGCTACAGCCAAGACCGAGATCGAACCTGCGGGCTACAGCGGCACCGCTTTGGAGGGTGACAACTCCTTGGCCGCCAATGCTGCTGCTACTAGCGCCACTTGCTCCCACCAGCACCACACAAGGCGAACGACAACGTACCTCGGACGGCCCCCATAGGGGACCTCGTGGATGGAGAGATGACCCACGGATGGCCACGAGGACATACCCGCATAGCATGTACATGACGGAAAAAGACAGGCAAACCCAAGGAGAAAAAAGGCCTTACTTACATCAGGAAACATGCATGTTCCTCTGTACACATGACCCTTCTCATGTACAGGACGATGCCAGTTACACCGAGCTCCAAGAACACGAACTCCGTGTTGTCCCTGGCGCCGACCACCATTACTGCAGGGGCGTCCTCATCCCTGTCGTCTGCCGTCTCCCAACCCTGCTCCACGTGATGGCCACAAGTCTCACGCAGGGAAATAGTGTCCCCAAGCACGGCCCACCTATTGGTGCTGCCGCCGGGCTCACAGTTGACATTCATCCTATGGAGCCTGCTCTCCCCATCCACATGGAAGAGGTAGAGGACAGTCCTCCCCCAGCAGTGGACAAGGTTGCCTGTGTACTGATCAAGCTCCACAACCTCAAGGAGACCAACGATGAAGAATCTCTCCGTGGTGAGGTCCAGTACCAGGATGTACCCCGTTTGGGTCACCTTGTAGATCTTGCCACAGGTGAGCATAGTAGTCGGCAGGATATGGACCGTTGACTTATTGAGAAGACGCGCGGCTATGCAGTGGATGGCCCAAGAGCCAGACTGCCGGACACACACCAGCACCATGACCTTATTGTTTGACTCCCACGTGCAGACACTGATGCGGTAGCATAAGGCGTTGTCGCCATGGTTGGTTGGGAGGAGCATCGCATGGGGGTACTCGAAGAAGGAGGACGGCTGCGGGAGCACCACGGCCTTGTTAGGGCACAGTAGTGGGGAGCGCACAACAAGACCAGCATGGTGGAAGGTCTCGCCGCCGAACTCGAAGAGGACCAAGCCGTTCCTGCAGTCCCAAACGTTTGGCGCTGGCAAGTCGCCGAAACCGAAGTCAGCACTCACCTCTGGGCTAGAGGCATAAGGTAGCAGGATGAACTCCGAGCCAGAGATGCCACCACATGAGACGTAGACCCCAAGTAGGCATGTGGAGTGGAGGCGCCGCGAGCCCAGCACTTGCTAGTTAGTCCAGTACTAACGAGGCAGCTCCAGCATCCGAGGCAGAGAGGATCTGGTCATGGAGATCTCCGTTTGGTAGGGGCGTGATGCAACGATGGGAACCCTGCTGGGTTAAAAACATTTCATGTAAAATATAATTTTTTTCTATATATGGACTAGATTAAAAGTGTGGGATACATTTTCCTAGGTTTGGTTTGTCATAATTTATGTGAATTCCCTACATATATTTTTTTTGCTAGAGTACTAACTTCTTTTATGGGGGGGGCAGACGTTGAGCCTGTTCTCCCCATCCACATGGAGAGAGGTAGAGGACTCTCTAGCAGTGGACAAGGTTGCCTGGCTACTAATCAAGCTCCACACCCTCTGGGAGATCGATGATGAAGCATCATCTCTCCGTGGCGGGGTCTGGTAACAGGATGTACAACGCTTGAGTCGCCATGTACATCTTGCTGCAGGCGAGGACAGTATTCGGCAGGACACAGACCGTTGACTTAGTGAGAAAAACTGTGGCTCTGCAGCGGATGGTCCAGGAGCCAGACAGCAGGACACACACCAGCGCCCTGACCTTATTGTCTGACTCCCAGGTGCAGCCGTTCACGCGGTAGCACATGGCGTTGTCGCCATGGTCGGCTAGGAGGAGCATCCCAAGGCTGTATTCCGAGAAGGAGGACGGCTGCTGCGACCCCGGGAGCACCACGGCCTTGTCCATGTTAGGGTACAACAGTGGGGAGCGCAGCAAGACCAGCGCGGTGGAAGGTCTCACCGCAGATCTTAAAGAGGACCAAGCCGTTCCTGCAGGCCTAAACGTTCGGCGTGGGCAAGTTGCAGAAACCGAAGTTAGGAGTCACCTCCGGGCTAGAGGCATCAGGTCGCAGGATAAACTCTGTGCTAAAGATGCCTCCACTAGAGACGTAGACCCCAAGTAGGTGCGTCGAGTGGAGGCGCCGCGAGGCCAGCACTTGCTGGTGAGGACAGTACTAACAAGCCGCGAGGCAGCTCCGGCATCCGAGGCGGAGAAGGATCTTGTCAAGGCGGTCTCCATTGATGGGGGCGTGGTACAACAATGGGAGCTCTGCTTGGTTAAAAAATTTTCATGTCAAATATGATTTTTTCTATATATGCACCAGATAAAAAGTGTGGGATACATTTTCCTAGGTTTGGTTTGTCATATATTTATGTAAATTCCCTGCAAATATTTTTTTGCTCAGTTAGTAACTTCTTTTATGGGGGGGGGGGGGGGGGTGGACATTAAATGAATTTGAGGAAGCGGCCTCATGTTTGGTGGTTTGTTGCGCCCTGTGCTGCTACTGCCAAGACCGAGATCAAACCTGCAGGCTACAGCGGCACCGCTATGGAGGGTGACAGCTCCTGTCCGCCAACGCTGCTGCTACCGCCACTTGCTCCCCCAGTACCACGGGGGCGAACAACAATGTACCCCGGACTGCCCCCCAGGGACCTCGCGGATGGAGAGATGACCAATGGATGGCCGCGAGGACATGCCCAGATAGCATAAACACGATGAAAAAAGACAGGCTAACCCAAGGCCAAAAAAGAACTTACTTACATTAGATGAATTTGAGGAAGCGGCCTCATGTTTGGTGGTTTGTTGCGCCCTGTGCTGCTACTGCCAAGACCGAGATCAAACCTGCAGGCTACAGCGGCACCGCTATGGAGGGTGACAGCTCCTGTCCGCCAACGCTGCTGCTACCGCCACTTGCTCCCCCAGTACCACGGGGGCGAACAACAATGTAACCCGGACTGCCCCCCAGGGACCTCGCGGATGGAGAGATGACCAATGGATGGCCGCGAGGACATGCCCAGATAGCATAAACACGATGAAAAAAGACAGGCTAACCCAAGGCCAAAAAAGAACTTACTTACATTAGTAAACATGCATGTTCCTCCCTACGCACGACCCTTCTATGTACATGACGACGACAGTCACACCGACCATCAAGAACACAAACTCCGTGTTGTCCCCAGCGCCGACCACCATTACTGCAGGACACACACCAGCGCTGTAACCATATTTTTTTGACTCCCAGGTGCAGGCATTGACGTGGTAGCACAAGGCATCGTCGCCGTGGTCGGCTAGGAGGAGCATCATATGGGTGTACTCCCAGAAGGAGGACGGCTGCGGGAGCAGCACGGCCTTGTCCATGTTAGGGTACAGTACAGTGGGCAGTGCACAGCAAGACCTGCACGGTGGAAGGTCTCGCGCTGAAATCGAAGAGGACCAAGCCGTTCCTAAATTCCGAAACGTTCAGTGCCCTCAAGTCGTTGAAACCAAAGTCAGCACTCACCTCCGGGCTAAAGGCATCATGTAGCGGGATGAACTCTGAGCCATAGATACCCCGAGTAGCGTGTCGAGTGGAGGTGCAGCTCCGGCATCTGAGGCGAAGAAGGATCTTGTTAAGGAGGTCTCCGTTGGTGGGGGCATGGTGAAATGATGGGAGCTCCCCTCGGTTAAATGCATTTCATGTAAAATATGGATCTTTCTTCTATATATGCTCCAGATTAAAAGTGTGGGATACATTTTCCTAGGTTAGGTTTGTCATAATTTATGTGAATTCCCTTCTTATATTTTTTTTTCTAAATTAGTATCTTCTTTTAGGGGGGCATTAAATGATATTTAGGGGATTTGGATTGTATTATTGTTGGAGTATATCTCAATAAATCAATAAAAGAAAAACAATTATTTCCCAAAGAAATCAGATTTGGTTTTAAAATGGAAAAGTCTAAATAACCCCTGACGTCTTGTGTGTTGCCTACTTATCCCCAGACCAACAAGACCATGTATTCAGCACATTTTTTTTTGAACACTTCAACGGGGGTGTTACCCCACCTGATTTTATAGATATATGGCACGTGTTACATGATTACATAATTTACAGGTATTCAGCACATTTAAACTTTCCATTTCCAATAGCAACACACCCCCCCCCCCCGCGGCGCCAAGCTGGTTTTGCATAACATTTTTGTGTTGCTCGGGTGCTAATGCTCACCCACACCGGCACATGCGGATCCTTCAGATGGATCAAGATGGCAAACTGCTCCTGTGTGCTACAGACTTCTGAATTGCTTGGAAATCGGTGTATGTAAAATATGATTTTTTTTCTATATATCCACTAGATTAAAAGTGTAGGATACATTTTCCTAGGTTTGGTTAGTCATAATTTATTTGAATTCCCTGCAGATATTTATTTTTTTTTGCTAAATTAGTAACTTCTTTTGTGGGGGACATTAAATGATTTTTTGGGGCTTTTCACACCCGCACATACACCCAGTGGCTGCATGCGCCAAGCCCATGCCCCTTGGCACCACTGCCAGAGTTGAACACTATGGTCCAGTTTGGTTCCAAATTTTTTTGCAAAAGAACAGTAGATTCCCCGTCACATCGAATCTTTAGACGCATGTATGAAGCATTAAATATAGATAAAAAAATAAAACTAATTACACAGTTTAGACGAAATGGACGAGACGAATCTTTTAAGCCTAATTAGACCATGATTGGACACTAATTACCAAATAACAACGAAAGTGCTACAGTTGCATTTTGGCAAAAATTTTGGCAACTAAACAAGGCCTATGTAGAATAATCAAATAGCTGCCAGCGCCCCCAACAGACGCCGGACGAACGCGTGTCTGTGATATCAATTCACAGACGTGCGTTCCCAACACACGTCTGTAGTAACTCGCCGACTAGGGTCACCGGTCCTCAGGTCTTGGAGTTCTCCTAAATTGGCATGATGGACAGATTCTGGATCATACGTATCTGTCCACACTGACCCGGGACACTATCCAGAAGGCTGTATTCCATGCCTAACTTCTTGAGATTTGGAGTGACAATTGTGAGCTGCTGCAAGCTCCTACCAATGTCGAATAGCTTTATTCTTAAGAGAGACTTGGAGTCGATGTAGAGATTGTCCAGCCAGTTGGATTCGAGGACGCTGAGCTTCTGCAGGCACAGGCACCATGGTTCGGAGACAGTGCTGAGGTTGCACAGGCCGTGGAATCGGACACAGCTGTGGGAGAGGATGGTGAGCTTGTCGAAGATGCCCTGGGGAGGGAAGACGAGGCCTTGATACCGTAGCTTGAGATGAATCATTGTGGCATTGTCAAAACAGGGCAGCTCAACAAGGCCTCTCCTCCCGGCTTCCTCCACCTCCTCCTCCTCGTCATTGCCAGCTGTTGCGTCGGCGCTCTTCGGAACCACATTGCAATAGATAAGGTCAACGACCAGGCGGCGCGCGGCGGCAGGAAGCCAGGCATCGACAACAACATCAACATCGTGGTTCGGAGAGAGCGTTGCTAACATCGACAATAATTTCAAAGACATCCTAGCAAGTTCACACACGAAAAAACATTTGTTAGTGCCAGAACATTGCTTCTCGTTGTCAACGACGAGGGAGAAGCGGTCGAGGACATGTGCCACCTCGTGGTTGATAACGATGCAGGGCCAGCAACATGGCCACAATACGTCCATCACAATTTGCAGCGACATGAGCATCGGTTGATAAAAAACATTTGTGGTAAAACATGATTTTTCTATGTATGCATCTGATTAAAAATGTGGGATACATTTTTCTAGGTTTGGTATGTCATCATTTATGTGAATTCCCTACATATATTTATTTTTTTCCTAAGTTACTTCTTTTCTGGGGGACATGAAATGATTTTTAGGGGTTTTGGATTGTATTATTGTGGGAGTATATCACAATACAAGAAAAACATTAATTGCCGAAAGAAATCAGATTTGGTTTTCAAAATGATAGTTTTTTCTCCATTGTGTTTGGCCACCACTTTCTACCACTCAATCGTAAATGTAACAGTCTTCTTCATACTTGCCCACATAGTCAACACTGAGTTACACAGCACACGACATCCTTGGCACATCACTTACTTTCTACTGACCGCCCTGTAACACCCGTGTTTTTGCATCATCTTAAAAACCCCTAAAAATTTAAACTTTTAAAAATTTACAACCAATTAAAACTTGATTAGTTTATTTTCCCACAAAACCGTTTTAAAATAAAATGATTTACAAAAACCCTTGTATCAAAATTCACCATATGCATTCTCCTTGCCTTGCAATTATTTGAATGTTTGTTTGACTGAATGCTTGCTTGCTTGTATGTTTGCCTCCTAGAATTTATATTGCGGCACCAAAATAAACCCCCTTAATTAATTGCATTCTTGACCTTTCTTTATAATATAGCAGTAGATAATGCATCGTAATTATAAACAATATTTTGTTGCCTTCTCTGCTTAATTATATTGGCCATCGCATTGTTAGATTATTGTTTTCGTAATATTAGTTACATTTAACTTCTATACATATGAAATTCCCTGCTCTATAGTTATAATAGAATATATAGATATATACATCATGGTTACATTCTTTAATTTCCTAGTACTAGAAATGCTTCATTTATAATGCGCATACATACATATATATACATGGTTAATTTATCATCCTTTCTCTTAGTAGTTAAATTCCTTGCCGTTGTATACATACATCATATATATATATATCTTGCTCCTTTCCCATTTACCTATGAATTAATAAAGTCATATGCGCACACCCACACTGTCTGTTGTTATTTACAAAAAGAATAGAAAATCCCTATTGTGTACGCTCCCTCCCTCCTGCCGAACGGGCACAGACCAGCCCACAGCGGGCAACGGCCTAGCGCCCTCGGCCCAGTTTGGGCAGCAGCCCTCAGCGCCGCGGCACCGCGTCGTCTCCGTGTCCGCACTGCCGTCCCGAGCACGTGAAAGCCATGGTCGGAGATATTTTCCGCGAACGGACCTTCTCATTCGTCGTGTTCCCGGCGATCTTGTCTCCTTCCCGTGTTTCCCGTCGACAGCGCACCCGCGACCGTACGACATGGGCGCCACAGCCTTCAAGGGTGGCCGAGATATTTTGGGGCGCCACCGCCTCGCTGCGCGCCTATAAAAGGCACCAGCGAGCTCGCCGTGGGCAGGGTGGAGGAGGCCGACCTCGAGCGGGAGGACACGTCGAAGAAGCCGGAGCATGGAGTCGCCGCCGCCAAGGCCTGCAGAGGGGCACGGCGCCCCTGCCTTGCCGCGTCGGGAACGCCTCCGCCGGAACGTTTCGGCCGCGCTCACCACAGTACGCGACCGCCGGTGCTGTGGCCGAAGCGCCGCCGCGCTCCTTGCTTGAAGCGAATAGGAGCTCACCGCGAACCGCCGCCACCACCGCTTGCCCGCGCCGCCGGGAGCTCGCCTTGCGCCTCCGGCTCTCCTCTGCTCAGCACCGCGCCGCGCGCAGCCGTCCTCTCCATCTCCCCTGCTCTCTTCCTTCCCCTTGCTATCCCTCTCTTCCAGTTAAAGGACGAACGCCGTCGCCGAGCTCTACAGCTCAGTCGGATCCTCTCCTTCCTTCTTCTCCTCCCTCCCAGCTGCCTCTTTTCCCCCAGCCGGAGACGAGCACAGCCGCCGGCGTCCTGCGCTGCTCTGCTCCCTCTTTCTCTTGCTCGTTGACTCGCGCCTGAATGAGGACGGCAGACGGAACGGCACAGCGTCAAGTTCAATACCGAGTGCCTGGCCACTTCACGCAGGCAATGGGAGCTGGCCATCTCACCCTTGGGGACCCACATGGCAGCAGCACAGTCCATCTCTTTTTTTCTTCTCTGTAGAACCGGTGCACAAGAAACGCAGGAAGAAAAGAGGAAGACCAGGAATGGCAACGGGGAATTCCCCGTCGGGGAATGCATCCCCATCCCCGTCCCCGCGGGGAAGAAAACTCCCCGTCCCCGTCTCCGTCCCCGTCCCCGTCGAAGCTCACGGGCATGGACGGAGCTAATGGGCTGTCCGGGTATGGCATGGCATACCCTAAGCACAGCCCAACAATGGGGATACCCCTCTGTAAAAAAACGAAACGAGGCTCTGCTCTTCTTCCGCGTCGCCCGTAGCCCCGACCCCGACAACGGCTCCGCGCGAGTTCGCTCGTCGCGTCGTCGCGACCGGGAGAGGGGCAACCGAGCGCAGGCCGCGCACGCGTAGCCCCCGCCACCGTCGGCCAGCCTCCCCGGTCGCCAGCTGCCAACGCCCGCCGCTGCCGGCTACCGCAGCAACGCCCGCGCTTGGCCGGAGCCCGGAGGCGCCTGGCGCGGTGGTTCCCTGTCCGAGCTGTCCCCTCCCTCTTGCATTCTCGCTACGTCGCATCTCTCAGTGTCCGGCGACCAGCTTCCTCTCCCTGGCTCCCTCTCCCTGCTGAAGCAAAGATACTGCTGTCTACTAAACGCTGAAGCATTTGCCCCCAAATCTCTAACCCTAACTGTTGGTTGTTGTTCAATTTCTCCTCAAATTAGTTCAATTCTTCAATTGATGTAGCTGTAGCTGTGTAATTGTACTGTTGCAGGCAATGAGAACTGGAATTGGGGAATAGGGACGAATTAATTGATTACTACTTATACAGAACTGGAATTAGGCAGTGAGAACTGGAATTATGCTATTTAGTAATTGTGTACCGAATTGTGAAGCAATTTTTATGATACTGTACCAAATTGCTAAATGGATTTTACCGGTTTGCATATATAAATTTTCGTTCGGCATACCCTTCACAAACATCCTAGCTCCGTCACTGCTCACGGGGGAGGTTTGCTTCCCATCCCCATCCCCGAGCGGGGATTAATCCCACAGGGATCCCCGTCCCCGTATTATTTTATTAGTACATTATCAATGATGCAAAGTCATCGCAATACAAAATCACAACTCATCCACCGCCACTGAGATCTATTCAAGCCATGACGCCCTTACAGTTGCACTACAAAGCTCCAATTAGCAACACGGAGATAGATCTGCTTGATAGATCCTTCACCCGTGCAGCAGAAGGCATGCAAAAATAAAAAATCAAGCAGCAATTTGCAGCACAAATTCCAGGATGGGAAAAGGCAAGCAAATACAAAATGGATTGGACTATCGGTGACAAACAAAAGGCCCTACAGAAAGAGACGTGTTCCCATGGAGGACTCATCTCCAGGCACACACCGCCGATGTTAGCTTCACTCGTGCAGCCATGGCTACAATGCTCGTGGCGTCCGCTGCCGTCGCCTCCGATGTCGTGCGTGTGGTGCCCCTCGACGCGGCGTCCCTTGTTGCCGCAGCAGCACAGGCGCAGCTACCTTCAGGCATTAGCTAGCCTAGTGAGGAAAAGCGGCAGCTGGTGTTCTGAGGAAGAGGAACCGGAGTGAAGTCTGTGCCTCTGTGAAGACTGAACACTAGGGTTATTTGCATTATATATACTCGGCCAGCTGCACATGGGCCTTAGATGGGCCTTGTCTTCGTTCACTTCTGCGCGTTCCCTCGACGTCTGCTTCCGTAGCGGGGCGGGTTGGCGGGGAATGGGGACGGGGAACAACCAGTCATCCCCGTCCCCGCGATCCCCGACGGGGATAATATTTCTACCATATCATTCCCTGTGGGGAATCATTTCATCTCATCCCCGTCCCCTAATAGGGGAATTCCCCGCGGGGAATCGGGGATCGGGTCCGTTGCCATTTTAAGGAAGACCACCGATCGGTGCATGAGAGCACAGCGGCAGGCAGCGCTCTGCAGACTGGACAGCTTCTGATTCCAAAACAAATTGCTAAGGTATCCAGGAACGTACACAGAGTGTTAAATGGTAAGTTTATAAATATAGAAATAATTGTAGTAAAATTCTAAAATAAACTAGAACTACTCTAGGTCATATTTATATAATTTTCACTCATTTAAATTATATAAAAAATTGTAGAAATATTTACCATGCTTTATTCATACGTAGTTAGTTGGTAGATTTTAGAAATTTATATCTCGCTCAATTTAATTCTGAATGCCGTAATTAGTTAACCGTAAATCCTCTAAAATAAATCCTACATATTAAAATACTTAAACCTAATTTTTTTTGTGTCCATTTAGATTCTAGATTTGTTGCCTTGATTTACTTTATTAGTAAATACGCCGTAGACGCATATATTAATTAGATGCTCTGTAACTGATCACTTAAATATAAATACAGGAATAAATAAAACATATTACCTTGTAATATATAACACCATGCAAATATATACAAATAAATAAGTAGTTTGAGCACCGATAGTTATGCCTACACGTCTCGCGTAGATAATGTAATAACTCATAGCAGCAAACCTCCGCCGTAGTCATAGTTAGCCATATGTTCATGTACGTGCATGTACCATGCCCGAATATACCCGTGCTTAATCACATAAAATGATAGTTTAGATTTAAGTTCACTAACCAGTCAGAGCCAACCTAGCTAGGATTGTCCTCTTTATTTGATCGATGATGCTTGTTTGTTCTATTTGTTTGGTGTTTTTCTTGCCTGTCAATGCTGGATAACGTAGGATAAAAACATGGATAGAATTTGATTGAGCCCGGAAATACTATTACACGAAGACAGAGAAACAAGAAGCACATGAATCATAACCTAGGAATAAGGATATTATCCTCAGCAATCGGAGGCAAGTCCTGACTCCCACCTCCCCTTTTCCTCCATATATTATGCCACATCCATCCCGCTACCTTTTCTTCTCTACATAAATTTACCACTCCTAAACCACTCCCTTTTCCACCGCTCCTTCACTACCATGTTCCACCGCTCCCACTATACTCCACTACCCCAACCATAAAACCTACCACTCCCCTTTTAACTAATTATTTAATTAAATTAATCATAAAAGATGTTATCCATATTATCAGGTGAACCAATGTTATGAACGTATATGACATATGATGAATATTATGATAAACGATGAATATTGTGATATATGATGAATATTGTGATATACAATGAATGTCGTGATATATAATGAATAATGTGATATATATGCTATGAGCTTTATGATATGGATAACCTAACAACATGGATGTTAATTGAACTGGTAAAATAGAACTTATTTTCGACGGGAGCGAGTGGGGGTATTTCACGTGGTGTGGATTACCTTGGCAGGATCGCCTAGTGAGGGTTCCTGTTGGGAGATACTCGCTTCGGTCATATAAGGACCAGTTCATTTGCCATCTCGCCTAGCCTGAATTTCGTACAGCCACATGTTTATATGGGTAGACTTGATCTCACACCCCGTTAGATTAAAGTATAATTTTCACTAGGAGGCCGGAGTGGCAACGAACTAACAGGAGAGGACACGACTGCTGTGTGATCTACCGTGGTCTGATCGGCATGGTTGCTTTGTGGTCTTCCATGTAAAATTTATTGTTGTGCCGTGTGCGAGCACCCTTTTATTATTTAATCTGGATGCTATGTGATCATCCAACCACTCGATATTCTAGGATGCTGTGTGATCATCCTGATGCTCATGGGTTCCGGTCCCTGAGTAGTCCGTGGTGGATTTATATGGAAATCTAAGGTAGCACCATCCGGGTACGAGGTCTCGTTAGGCCAGTTGCAGTCAGTCGCCATGGTGTTGGACTGTGCCTATCATGTGGGGAAATTTGTACACCTCTGCAGAGTTTACCAAATCTATTCGAATAGCAACGTCCTTGGAATGGGCAACCGCTGGGATGAGGTCTCAAATGATTCGGGAGATGATATTCACGTTGCTAGGTTCGGGATATTCACGTTGCTAGGTTCGGGAGATGAAGAGAGAGTGAGGGAGATAGAGGGGAGGGACACACCCATGAATCTTGGTTGGGGTAGGTTGCCACCTGTGGTGCTTGGACCCCACAATGAGCCAAAGTGTTGTGAAGTTTGGTGTGGGCGAAAGAGTCGCTAGTGTTTTTAGGGTAGTGTCTTTCTTATGGGCGTGCGGGCATTTAATTACCCACACACCTGTGGCTCGCATGCGCCCGCACGCTCTCTCTCTCTATCACTCTCTCCCTGTGACCGGTTGAGGATGTCCACCATGGACGGCGTCTGGTGCCTATGGATGAGGCCCATGAGCCCTGTCGAGTCGCCACCTGCAGTGGCACGCTGGCACGAGTGGGAGCTCAGCCCGGACAGGATGTAGGCGCGGGCAGACCCCTCATACAGCCACGGGCTCAGCACGCGCTCCTGCCTCTCCCGCACCCCAGCCACCAGCGCATGCGTTTGCTGGTCCTAGGACAGTGTACGCGCACGACTCTAGCAGCAGACGGCGGGCCTAGGATCGAAGCCGCACGGGTGTAGTCACCATCCTCCCACGGCGGCCTACTCCGCGGCCATGACCTCCTTGGCGTGGAAGCGTTGCCACTCGAACTCCACCTGCAGGGACATCACCGCGCTCACCGGGAACTCCGGGCGAAGCAGCAACACCGGGTCACCTCCCACCCTCACCATCTCCATGGAGACCACGTCGTGGTAGGTGCAGCTTGGTGGATGAGTGCAATGCACACGCATGATGATGGCGTGCGTGTGATGAGGAAGTCCCTCACCTCGTCGGCGTAGATGTGGCCGACGTGGACGACCACCGGGGCCCTCGCCGTCCACTCCGCTGGTGTAGCTGTCAGACATGATGGACGTGAGCAGCACGCCTTGGCCGGCGCACTCGACGTTGAGCCACGTCTCCTGCGCCACCACGCTAAGGAGGTCGCCGATGCACTGCACGAAAGCGTCCTGGATCGACCCCACCATGTCGATAAACGAGAAGGTGCCACTGGACATCAGGGCAACAGCGTGCATCGCCCTAGAGTGGTGATCCATGCCGAAGCCAAAGGCATGGATCGGGACATGGTGCTCACACTCGGGAAGGATGGAGCGTGGGATGAGCAGCACGTAGTCTGGCGCCGAGCCGTCCCGCGGCGGGAGGTTGTGGGAGTCCACACCATCAGAGAGCAGGATGATGCTACACACCATGTTCCTGGTGTTCGCACACAAGCACATCACCATGTGCCTCCGGCGATGAGCGCGATACGTAGGACACGTCGCCGGAAATAGTAGATTGGAAAACATGATAAAAGACAATAGTAGATGTGTTTGACAGATTCGATTGTGTGTTGTCAATCGGCCGTCACCCTTTATATTTATAGGGCGGCTGGTCTTCCCAAAGATACAAGAATCCGTCTCTATCTAATTAAAGAGACCGGACAAATAATTTCATGTCAGTTTCGGCCATGGCAATCCGAAACACTAACATCCGAGGCTAACTGGTACTCTAATAAGGAAACCTGAACGTCTTACATGCATGTGCGTCCAACTTGCCATCCAGGTCGGCTCCATGAGACAAACTCGTTTCCTTGCCATGTGATACACACGTAAACTTATTGTTTCCTTTCTCCACGTGAGCCAACAATTGAACCGTGTTCTGATTGGACTCTCAAACGCTTGCACAGCCTTCTCCATGCACTAGACACCATCGCCTGCAACTCTGGATAGGCCAGACAAACTGCAGAAAGATGACCAGACAAGTCTGGCATATACGGAAACATAGCTCTTGTATGTTTAGCCTTTAAACAATATATCCACAACCAGAGATTCTGGGTTCGTTCCCCAGCGGAGTCGCCAAAAAGTGTGTTCGCACACGAACACGTCACCGTGTGCCTCCGGCGATGAGCGCGATACGCAGGACACGTCGCCGGAGGAGCCTCGCCGGGAGCGCGATACGCAAGACACACTGGCGAGGTCTCCTGAGACCCGAA
Source organism: Saccharum hybrid cultivar R570 (assembly GCA_038087645.1). Taxonomy (NCBI): domain Eukaryota; kingdom Viridiplantae; phylum Streptophyta; class Magnoliopsida; order Poales; family Poaceae; genus Saccharum; species Saccharum hybrid cultivar. The sequence continues at coordinate 4,942,418 of JAQSUU010000368.1, forward strand.
ACCCCACACACCCGGGAGGGACCCCGTCAGGGCGTGCGGCGACTATGGGCTGCCCTAGCCGGCCTGACCGCTCTAGGGCTTCGCCATCGTTGAAGCGATGAACAACGTCAACAACGAAGAACGAGAAGAAATAGTAGATTGAAAAACATGATAAAAGACAATAGTAGATGTGTTTGATAGATTCGATTGTGTGTTGTCAATCGGCCGTCACCCTTTATATTTATAGAGCGGCTGGTCTTCCCAATGATACAAGAATCCGTCTCTATCTAATTAAAGAGATCGGACAAATACTTTCACGTCAGTTTCGGCCATGGCAATCCGAAACACTAACATCCGAGGCTAACTGGTCGGCTGCACGTGGACCCATCTAAGTGATTTACCAAAACTTACGTACTCTAATAGGGAAACCTGAACGTCTTACATGCATGTGCGTCCAACTTGCCATCCAGGTCGGCTCCATGAGACAAACTCGTTTCCTTGCCATGTGATACACACGTAAACTTTTTGTTTCCTTTCTCCACGTGAGCCAACAATTGAACCGTGTTCTGATTGGACTCTCAAACGCTTGCACAACCTTCTCCATGCACTAGACACCATCGCCTGCAAATCTGGATAGGCCAGACAAACTGCAGAAAGATGACCAGACAAGTCTGGCATATACGGAAACATAGCTCTTGTATGTTTAGCCTTTAAACAATATATCCACAACGATCTCATCACTTTTTCTAATTAAATAATTATTAATCGGCTAAGTATATGGCAGCCGAATTAACTAAAGCAACAAAGACTAAACTTATTTAACATCAAATTTGGCTATATGTAAAATATGACTCTAAGCCAAATTTGGGTATCAACACATGCCCCCCTGTTTTTTGGCATAGCTTGCGTGCCAAAAAATAATCATTCCTTGATCATAAGACTAAGGACGATGTCAACACACCCATCGGTCATATTTATATTTTATCTAAGGTCGATATAAAATATCGGCCTTGTTTATATTTGTTCTCAAGTGATAATGAAACATCAGCCATACATTTCATCTAAGGGCGATCATAAACATGCATCGGCCATAAATATAATGCATATGTTTCTTTTGAATATGCTACTATAGCCTAAATAAATTCTATTATATCCGATAAAGCACTAATCTTATGCATCAAAAATATTTCGTCCATTTTTATAAGACACAAGCATACTTGATCAATAATAACTTTCTAGATACGGCCACGACGTGTTACCATAAATAATATTACGTTCTTTTGGCAAAGCCCAACTAGAATATGGGATTTCATGACACGTCCAAGGACTATACCAAAACCATGGACCATTATAATTGTATACGTACCTTGAGAAGTAGACCACGGTGCACACACTGGCGGAGTAGAATATGAAGTCTGATGAGACGATTGCCAATGGCGTCGATGTCTATATGCAAGCTCCTGATGTTGTAACAGTGAATGTGGAATTCTTAGTTGGGGCTTTCTTTTTCGGCAGCTGGGAAACTTTTCTCTTGTTTATTTGAGCAGTTATCTTCTCAGGAGGTACGACAAAGTTTGGTGTCTTTGATACGTCCTTTAAATATGAACTACACATATATAGACGCTGCTGCACTTAATTTTACACCGTTGATCTTTATAACTGAGCTATTCACATGATTTAATACTTCTGTATTTCGCCTTGCATCCTGATGGACAGGTACATTACACAAAACTGCAGAGCTCATGTCCTGGCTGCATAGACTCAGATCAATACCAAAAGCACACTCGTCTATGGCATTATTTTCTTCTGTTGTTTGGGCGCTGTGACAATCAACTGTCAACTCTATTTTATCATCTTTTCCTCGTGATACACTTTCTGAAATGCAAGCAGCACTAGTATTGGCCAATTTCACCGCACCAGGCTTCTCAGACGGCACAGCCTGCACCTCATCTCTGTTACTGGCTACCCGTCTCATTAATTCACATGATTGTAAATTTCCAGTCGCCCTTCTATTGTGCTTCACTTGATAAACCCTTTTAATCAACTTTTCACCACCTCTAAAACTCAGCTGACCATTGACCGGAATTTTCTCATTGCCATGAACAAAAATAACATCAAGTCCTGTAAATTTAGTTCCTTTTGATCCAGTGGCCTGTGGTGCCCTTCCAGTCACAACTGTGTTGACCGACACACCCTTTCTGTTAACCATACTATGTGACAGTCTTTTATTTGCCTTTACTACACCGTTGGCCTGAGATGCTTGCACAACACTCTTGTCTTGATTTTGATTGCTCTTCTTAGGAACCCATGCCATCTTCTTCATTTTCAGCTCCTGCTCACAACACCTCTGTAATCTCTTCTCTTGCCAACTTGATAAACCGAGTGGGCATCTCGGCTCTGATTTTGATTTCAGCAGTGGCAATTCTTTCTTGATCTTGGGCACCTCCAACCTCCTTTGTTCAGAATTGACAATTCTATCATTAATAATTATTTGCTTCACCTCTTTGCCAACAGTAGCCAATGTCTCCAACACCTTAATCGGCTTTTTATTATTTGAAATCAGATCTGAACTTGCATCCTTGCAACCATCTTTTTTGACACAGCAAACTTGCTTGATTACTGTTTTCTTCTTCCCTTGAGCTCCGAACCAATTCTTTTGATTGAAACGGCTTTTGACATGTGACTGTCCTTCAAATGTCAGTCTTCTTGGAGCTGCATATTCTATATAATATGGTCTATAATATGATGAAAGATGTGCCCTTGTATCATACCAGCCCCATGATGAATGTGGAGAGAAATCAGCATATGGTGGTACCCATGATATCGACATTGGCGGCCCAAAAGGATAATATGGAGCTATTGTACAAAACTCCTCCCTTCGCCAATCCCGAGTTTTGAACATGTGCCTTGGGGGTGATCTCGAGTTCTTTGCATCACTTGGCCGATAAGCACGCTTCGCTTCACTCTCCTTCTGGTATTTAGCTAGTAGCTGCTCAAAAGTAACTTTTGATTTCTTTCCCTTGTGCTTATCACGGCCTTTGCTTTCTTTGATCTTGAATGCATCAATCTTAGCATCTCTTTGCTGCCCCCAGTGCTTGATATCTCACTTGCATCTTGGATAGATTTTCCACCTTCAAGAATGTCTTCAACGTGCACTTCAGCAATGTCTCTAGTCTCACTTGAAGGCTTCAGTCCATCCTCTCCTGTACTTACCTTCTCACCTTTGAATGAATCGGCTTGGAGTAACCGATGCAATGGTTTGCTGCCATCAAGACTAACTGAATTCAATTGGCCCTTTACTTGCAATCCAGCAACTTTTAATCGTCCTTTATCAATGGCCGATTGTACTATTTTGTGAAACGTGTTGCAATCTTTGGTGCTATGTTTGAATGAATTATGCAACTTGCAATATATTCGTTCTTGTATGGATGGCAAGACATGGTGATCAGAAATTCTAATAAAATTATTCTCTACTAAAATGTCAAGTATATGATCACACATGCTCAAATCAAAGGTGTACTTTTTTCTATTTAGCCGATCCTGCTGAGAGAACGGCCTTAGAGCTGAACAAACAAAAGATTCAGATTTGACATCCACACATTCAGCTATGCATTGTGTTTTGAAACTTTTAACCGATGTTCTTTGATAGGAAATTATATTAGCATCGGTTTCTACAACATATTTTATCCTCGGTTTTATGTCTTTGAAACCAAAATAATTACAGCACCTTTGTCTTGTGTTAGACCAAGTGTAAACCGAGTATAAGAGCACAAAAGCTACCCATATAGATATAAAATTTAAATAAATCAATGGGCAAAGCTTTGACTGTAATGAATTAGCAGTATCGGCCACTCTGGATGGCATAATATGTTGACCGATATGCTTTATAATAATCTGATTGCTAGCAAGTAAATCACCCTTCTCAATCGGTCTTTAAAGATTGCTTATAAGAATTTTACTAAAAGAAGTATTAATAATAAATCTATGACCAGATTGTAAAATTGGTAAAATACTTGTAACATGTACCTTTTTAATTATGTTGGAGAAGCATGATGGTTGTATGAATTGAATTATATCTTGCTTTGCATTCTGACAGCTCTCCAACACCTTCTCTTCATGTCCAAGATCATGTGCATCATCAACTTGGTACTGCCCCTTAGCTGAACATGGTTCGCCTACATGTTGTCGTTCTTCATATGCCGAACTTGATTTAGCTATGGGCTGCTGATCTTGACAATCACCAACTTCTTTAGCACGGTACTCGTATGGTAGGATGTAGGCTCCTTTAATCCCAGAAAAATCAAGCATGGTTGACTTGTTACGCTTGCTGCATTTTTGCTCGACCATGTTTGTTTCTTTTAATTCAATAATAGATTTGGCATATGCGCTATTTGGTTTGGCTCTTTCCATAGCTGAACTAGTCTTGTCATCCGAATCACTCTTCTCTTTGCCAATTTTATCTATTGGCAATTCTTTTTCTTCTTGCTCCATTCTAGCCCGTATTGTGCCATAATCTATCTTGTTCCCCTTACTTGCTTCTTCAAAGAAAATAGCAGTAATCCTATTCATTCCGGCTAGAAGCTTTTCATGTGCAACTTCATCCCATTCTATCTGGGATTGCCCCCCAAAACTTTCTGACCCTTTCGGCAATGAAACATGAGTGCTGCCGAAACTTTGCAATTGAGTATGGGGTGAATCATATGCTACACTAGTAGATGAAGGCAGATGCATGCTTGCTGAAATTTCTTGCATTCGGCTATGATCATAAGTTAAATATGAAGCCGAATTGTGAGCATCAACATGTGCATATGGTGCTGAAAAATTAGTAACATGAGCTAGAGCATATGGTGATTGAGAATAAGTAGCCGGACAAGTTCTAGACACGTGACCAATTCTCCCATTCATCGGCATATTTTGAGATGAACTCACATATTGGGGATTAGTTGCCGATGAATAATAAGCTGAAACATCCCTTTGCATGCTATTAAATTTTTCATCATGAGATGTTTGATAATAATTAACTGAACTCATCATGTTGTTCATCGGCATATGAATTTGCGGGGTTGCCGATGCATGCGAGTTCATAGACATATGTTGCCTATCACTAGCATCATAATTACTTGAAGCATGTAAATTATTTTGCATCGGCATTTGTGTATAATCAGATTCGTAACTGAAAACTTGAGGCCTAGCCGATACACCATGCTTGTCAATAAATCTAGCAACACTAACATATGAATTATTTGCATCTACATAATTAACCGGGTACTCATACCGTCGTTGTAGATTGCAAATCCTTGATGACGACCTCCTCGCAGCAGCAACGATCACGGAGACCGTCGAAACTTCGTTCCCCAGCGGAGTCGCCAAAAAGTGTGTTCGCACACAAACACGTCACCGTGTGCCTCCGGCGATGAGCGCGATACGTAGGACACGTCGCCGGAGGAGCCTCGCCGGGAGCGCGATACGCAAGACACACTGGCGAGGTCTCTTGAGACCCGAAACCCCACACACCCGGGAGGGACCCCGTCAGGGCGTGCGGCGGCTATAGGCTGCCCTAGCCGGCCTGACCGCTCTAGGGCTTCGCCATCGTTGAAGCGATGAACAACGTCAACAACGAAGAACGAGAAGAAATAGTAGATTGAAAAACATGATAAAAGACAATAGTAGATGTGTTTGATAGATTCGATTGTGTGTTGTCAATCGGCCGTCACCCTTTATATTTATAGAGCGGCTGGTCTTCCCAAAGATATAAGAATCCGTCTCTATCTAATTAAAGAGACCGGACAAATACTTTCACGTCAATTTCGGCCATGGCAATCCGAAACACTAACATCCGAGACTAACTGGCCGGCTGCACGTGGACCCATCTAAGTGATTTACCAAAACTTACGTACTCTAATAAGGAAACCTGAACGTCTTACATGCATGTGCGTCCAACTTGCCATCCAGGTCGGTTCCATGAGACAAACTCATTTCCTTGCCATGTGATACACACGTAAACTTCTTGTTTCCTTTCTCCACGTGAGCCAACAATTGAACCGTGTTCTGATTGGACTCTCAAACGCTTGCACAACCTTCTCCATGCACTAGACACCATCGCCTGCAACTCTGGATAGGCTAGACAAACTGCAGAAAGATGACCAGACAAGTCTGGCATATACGGAAACATAGCTCTTGTATGTTTAGCCTTTAAACAATATATCCACAACGATCTCATCACTTTTTCTAATTAAATAATTATTAATCGGCTAAGTATATGGCAGCCGAATTAACTAAAGCAACAAAGACTAAACTTATTTAACATCAAATTTGGCTATATGTAAAATATGACTCTAAGCCAAATTTGGGTATCAACACCTGGCTTAGCTGTCCTCCACCACCCTGGCAGCTTTCCGCAGCCCCTCGGCGATGTTGGTACCGCCATCACAGTTGAGGGAGTCGACAACCCGCAGCGACTGCGGCTATCCGAAGGCGGTCATCTTCCGGAAGCGGGAACAGCCTGCAGGCTGACTAGGAGAAGGTGACGACAGAGAGCACGTCGCTGGGTTCAAAGTTTTTGATCACGAACCTCATGGCGCACTTCAGTAGCGCAAGCTTGGGGCCAGACATGCTCCCGCTGACGTCGAGCACAGTCACCAGATCCAGTGTTGATCGGGTGCTCACCCACACCGGCATATGTGGAGCCTTCAGATGGATGAAGATGGCAAACTGCTCCTGTGTGCCACGGACTCCTGCATTGCTTGGAAATCAGCGTATGTAAAATATGATTTTTTTTCTATATATGCACTAGATTAAAATTGTAGGATACATTTTCCTAGGTTTGGTTAGTCATAATTTATTTGAATTACCTGCAGATATTTATTTTTTTTGCTAAATTAGTAACTTCTTTTGTGGGGGACATTAAATGATTTTTTTGGGGCTTTTCACTCCCGTGGTCGAAACCATTGGCTTTCACACCCGCACATGCACCCAGTGGCTGCATGCGCCATGCCCATGCCCCTTGGCACCGCTGCCAGAGTTGAACACTTGGAATGTGTTGCTTACGGTAGCCGTGGCATCCATGATGTTCCACTATGTAACATACTCAAATAGCTGCCAGCGTACCCAACAGACGCCGGATGAATGCACATCTGTGATATCAATTCAGAGACGCACGCTCCCAACACACGTCTATAGTAATTTGCCGACTAGGGTCACCGCACTACTAGAATCTAGATATTTCGTGAGAGGGCAAAACAGTCACGAAATATGGTTTTACTCTCACGAAAATAATGTGTGAGGGTACAACGTCACGCATCACCTCTCACGGTAATAGACTCACGAAATACACATTTTCGTGAGAGTTCACCACCACGGATTATTTTCATGGGAGTTCACTGTGACGGCCACCCTCATCAAAATAACATTGCCGCCAGGTTTGCATCAGTATTTTCATGGTGGTTTTTTTGTGGTATTTTGTGAGAGCTCACCGTCATGAAGTTATTTCGTGAGAGTTATGGTATTTCATGAGAGCTTACCGTCATGAAGTTATTTTGTGAGAGTTATGGTATTTCATGAGAGCTCACCGTCATGAAGTTATTTCGTGAGAGTTTGGTATTTCGTGAGAGTTTCTAAACTCACAGGAAATATAGTATTTCATGAGCGCACACCATCACGAAAAATATGTTCAGACAATCACAAAAGTATGTTTTCCTGAGGGTCAATACCATCATGAAAATTACCCAACAGGAGCATCTCAAACCAAATTCAAAATACACACATATGATCCAAATGCCAATCCAACACACATACAATAAAAATTCTAATACATGCAGATATGCAACTGATTCCAATTGGAATACATTCTAACTGCATCCAAGTGGTCCAACCATTACACTAAAAGGCTTACTAGCTCATAGTCTTAGACACCCAACATGATAAGTTACAGTCCTAACCATCCGATATGACAAGTTCCAGCACAAGTCCCAACCATGTTAAGTTTTATTCCCATCTATTGCATCAGTTGTCGACTTTTTTGGATCCATACTTCATTAGAACATATGTGTTCAAAACGCTATCCTTCTCGGAGCCAAACATATATTCCTACATGACCACAAAATTGAATAAAGTTACAAGATAGGCCGAGAACACGGCTAACAAGTAATTTAAAATATGGCAATGGTCAAAGTTAACTTGGAACAAAATAGGTTCAAATTATCATGCTAATGCCAGCTAAAGCAAAATACGGACAGAGGAAATAACATCAGGCAGGTTTATGAACTATGCTCATCAGGTAACAGAAAATTAAAAACCGAAAGCTTTGCCACATGAACCATGGAACTGTCTACTGATGAAAACTGAAAACCACATGACTGAGCACAGGTTTTTATATATGCTGCTTGATTAGTATAGTATCAGAGGATAGGTGTGTTGCCATCCAAGTACACTAAGCTTAAAATATATATAGATACATGGACTACCTCTGTGTCTTCCATTTGTTTGTACACACTGAATCTGAGGGGGGGAACGTTAGAAGAATTTTACTTGCGTCTTCGATTTGTCTGAACTCACTGAATTTTTTTAGGTTCTAGTCTTTTTTGTACACAACAAATTGGAGCGATATTGTACTAAACAGAATCATACAGGCAATGTGAATGGCTCAGAAATCATATGATTAATATGTGAAGGTGTGTGGATTATATGGAAGGAAAGGTTTGTACATACACTAGTTATATGACATGCTGGCAGAAATGTCTATGAGATGATAAGATTTTATTTCCCATTTGCTTATGAGAGTGAAGGGACATACAGGTACAATGTTCAATGTAGCAATTTCGTAAGCTCATATCTTAGAAAGAGCTTTTGATCATGTGTAGATGTTTCTTCCAGTGTCCGAGTTGCAGGCTAATTATAAAAAATGAGTGGGACTGGTTCAGATAATAATTGTTAGTGTGACTTGCAGGCTACATTTGTGTCATGCTTTGTACGTCAAACTTTTGTTCATGTGACTTGCTCAGTAGGAACAGTTTTGTAGATCGACTGAATCTATGGCAGCATATAAGGAGAATCATAACTTTGGTTCTATTTCCTCTGAACTACAGGTACAATGTTTCTCAGTTCTAGGTCTAGTTTACTTGATAACATCATAGTTAAACCATGTCTATTTTCATTAGTTTTCTATAATATCAGTATCCATATTCATGGCTAGGAGTCACTAAGCCAATTACTGAGAAAATGCACATCTGAAGGTTTTGATCTAAGTAAACCTGCACAAATTGAGTTAGGTTTCGCTGTTCGAGCTCACCAGAGTGGATGTATGGACGCTGGGGATGGGGCTCACCATGGATGTAGCCGCCGGAGAAGGAGGAGCTCCCTGGCCGCCACCAGACTTCATCGCAGCGTATGTGTTCAATGCGCCAGCCTTTTGTAAAGAAAGAAATCAGGACATGAATGACAACAAACTGAACTCATATTCATTTTCCTAAGATTTGAGACGCAAATATGCCTCTAACAGGATACAAGGAACTCATACACAAGAAACACACACGAGCACATAATATTGTCCAACTATAATCAGCCTATTCCTCCTATTACTCCATGCTGAAATTTAGCTTAAATAAATGCTATGAACCTAGACATTAGCTAACTGCGTTCATGTTTCTTTAATGAAGCGGCGCTCAGGGGCATGGACTATGGGAGCAGCGGGGCAGGCACCTGGGTAACAGCGCTGCACATACAGTGCTGGTAGCATGCAGACAAGCAAAGTACAGCAACGACAACGAGCCGTTGCTTGTGGTATGCTCTCACATCTGGACACCCTCCCTCAGCAATCACTAATACATTCAGATAGCTGCACCTAAATCATTGGAATTGATTAATAAATCAGTTGCCCATTAGAACGTTCTGGAGTTCTAATATTTACCTCTGAAACTCAGTATTTTGTCCCGTGTAGAACATTTGAAAGTTGGTTTTAACAACAGTTTGAGATGCTTCCCTGTTAGTATTCCTAGCAACCAAAGTTCAAGATCTTTTTCTCTATGCTGAAATTGTTACTCAATGCTGCACAATTCTTCAACCAAGACTGAAAAAAGAAGCACATCTAACAAATCAACATTGATCCCCATCTCAATCTCGTTTCCCCTTGTCTACCAGCCCAAATCAACACAAGTTCTAATACCAATCTCATTCTCCCTAAATTCCTTTGGGCTATAGGGCTGCTGTACAGTGCAGTAAGGATGGGGAGCTCACCAAGGCCGCATTTAGGGGAAGAACAGCCGAAAGCCCTCCGCCGCCGCCGACTCCCGGGCTCCCGCTCGCCACTGCTGCAGCTGCCTGCTCTTGACTCACTGGATCCATGCCGCGAGCGCCGTAGCCTTGTCCTCCTTGGATTTGCAGCACTAGGAGCCCTCCCAAGCCTGCGCCAGAGCCCCTCTCAGGCCCGAGCAGCTGTGGTCGCCGCCGCCTGGATCAATGGAGGGGGCACGGCCGCACCTTGCGGGTTGCGTCCCAAAGTACGGAGTGGATCATGAATCGATGGTCAGCAATTATGGGCTGAGCATAGTAACGGGCTTGTTCCGAGGTTTAGGCCCATTGCTATCTTGTGTTACTTTTATTTTAAATTTCTAGTAAAGTTCATAGTTATTATTGTAATAAAATTTTAAACTATAAATGAATTCAAATAAAAAAATCTTCAACTACAAAGTTTTAGAAATCATCGAGATCTATGACTTTTGTTCTAGTCATTTCTCCACCCGACTTCATTTGAACAATTTAAGATTTGAATTTCAAAATACGAAAACTTCAAACATAGTTTTTTATGACAAAATAATTTCAAATCAAAAAGTTGTCAATTACAAAGTTTTATAACTTTTCTAGATCTACAACTTTCATTTTGGTCATCTTCTCATGTGATTTTTTTATCAATTCAAAATTTGAATTTAAAAAAAAAGTCAACTTGAAACAACACTTTCAAAGGGTAAATGATTTCAGTGGAAAAAGTCATGAACATAAAAGTTGTAGAAATTATCAAAATCTACAACTTTTATTTAGGTCATTTTTTCATCCGACAAAGTGATAATAACATTGTTCATATGTAAAATTTGTGAACAATGTTATTATCAGTTGAGATATGTAAAATTTGTGAACAATGTTATTATCACTTTGTCGGATGAAAAAATAAGCAAAATAAAAGTTGTAGATCTTGATGAGTTGTACAACTTTTATGTTCGTAACTTTTTCAGCTGAAATCATTTACTGCTTAAAAATGTTGTTTGAAGTTGCTATTTTTTGAAATCCAAAATTTGAATTGATAGAACAAAGTCACATGAAAAGATGAAAAAAATAATAGCTATAAGAACACAATAAATGGATAGAGCATGATTTTAGAAACATTTAGCAAAAAGAATCACCACATTTGGAGTTAACATGAGGGAGAAAAACTAGTTACAAAATTTCAATGCAGATTAAAAGAAGAAAACTTTTGTTCATGTTCTTCAATTTCTAGTATTTGAAGCAACTATTTTTCTACTGAAAACCAGCAACTCATATTTCGTGGCAGTGGTTTGACTCTCATGAAAATAGACAATTTCGTAGTGGGATAGTCATTTTCATGGGGGTATTTAAATACTCTCACGAAAACAGATGATTTTCATGATGGTTTGTGGAGCACTCTCATGAAAATAAGATTTCGTGATGGGATTTAAATCACTATCATGAAAACGTTTATTTTCATGAGAGTTTATTTTCCACTCTCACGAAAAGCTGCCCCTCTCACGAAATATCCATTTTCTGGTAGTGCCAGTCCTCGGGTCTTGGAGTTCTCCTAAATTGACATGATGGACAGATTCTGGATCATACGCATCTGTCCAAACTGACCAGGGACACTATCAAGAAGGATGTATTCCATGCCTAACTTCTTGAGATTTGGAGTGACAATTGCGAGCTGCTGCATGCTCCTACCAATGTCGAATAGCTTTATTCTTAAGAGAGACTTGGACTCGATGTAGAGATTGTCCAGCTGGTTGGATTCGAGGATGCTGAGCTTCAGCAAGAACGGGCACCACAGTTCGGAGACAACATTGCTGAGGTTGCACAGGCCGTGGAATCGGACGCGGCTGTGGGAGAGGATGGTGAGCTTGTCGAAGATGCCCTGGGGAGGGAAGACGAGGCCTTGATACCGTAGCTTGAGCTGAATCTTTGTGGCATTGTCGAAACAGGGCAGCTCAACAAGGCCTCTCCTCCCGGCTTCCTCCACCTCCTCCTCCTCGTCATCGCCAGCGGCTGCATCTGCACTCTTTGGAACTACATTGCAATTGATAAGGTCACCGACCAGGCGGTGCGCGGCGGCAGGAAGCTAGGCATCGACAACAACATCAACATCGTGGTTCGGAGACAGCATTGCTGACATTGACAATAACGACAATGACATCCTGGCAAGTTCACACACGACAAAAACATTTGTTAGTGCCAGAACATTGCTTCTCGTTGTCAACGACAAGGGAGAAGAGGTCGACGTGTGCCACCTCGTGGCTGATGACGATGCAAGCCCAGCAACATGGCCACATTACATCCATCACAATTTGCAGCAACATGAGCATCAGTTCATAAAAAACATTTGTGGTAAAATATGATTTTCCATGTATGCATCTGATTAAAAATGTGGGATACATTTTTCTAGGTTTGGTATGTCATAATTTATGTGAATTCCCCACATATATTTATTTTTTTATTAAGTTACTAACTTCTTTTATGGGAGACATGAAATGATTTTTAGGGGCTTTGGATTGTATTATTGATGGAGTATACCTCAATACAATAAAAACATTAATTGCCGAAAGAAATCAGATTTTGTTTTGAACATGATAGTTCTTTCTCCATTGTGTTTGGCCACCACTTTCTACCACTCAATCATAAATGTAACCGTCCTCTTCATATTTGCCCACATAGTCAACACTGAGTTCCATAGCACATGACATGGCCTCCGAACAACGATTTTGCCTGTGTGCCAAAACTGCTATTGTAGTAATGGATGACTACCTCCCATCGTGGGGTGGGGCCAGAAAGGGGAAGAAGCGTCGATAGAACGATGCGTCTGCTGGACGGATTGAGCAGAAGGATGCAATGACCGCGGGAGTACCATGGCCTTGTCCATGTTAGGGTACAGCAGTGGGGAGCGCACAGTGAGACCAGTGCGCGCGGTGGAAGGTCTCGCCGCCGAACTCGAAGAGGACTAAGCCGTTCCTGCAGTCCCGAACGTTCAGCACCAGCAAGTCCCTGAAACTGAAGTCAGCACTCACCACCGGGCTAGAGGCATCAGGTAACAGGATGAACTCCGAGCTAGAGATGCCTGCACTGGAGATGTAACCCCGAGTAGGCACGGCGAGTGGAGGCGCCGCGAGGCCAGCACTTGCTGGTGCCTGGTGAGCACGACACTAATGACTCAGCTCCAGCATCCAAGGCGGAGAAGGCTCTTGTCAAGGAGATCTCCGTTGGTGGGGGCGTGGTGCAATGATGGGAGCCCCACTCGGTTAAAAACATTTCATGCAAAATATGATTTTTTCTATATATGCACCAGATTAAAAAGTGTGGGATACATTTTCCTAGGTTTGGTTTGTCATAATTTATGTGAATTCCCTGCATATATATTTTTTGGCTAAATTAGTAACTTCTTTTATGGGGGGACATTAAATGATTTTTTGGGGCTTTGGATTGTATTGTTGCGAGAGTATATCTCAATAAAAAGACGTCCAACACAATTTGTAGCGACTTGAGCAACGGTTGGTAAATAAATCTGTGGTAAAGTATGCTTTTTTATGTACGCACCTGACCAAAAGTGTGGGATACATTTATCTAACTATGTATGTGTACAGACAGCAACAATACTCTCAATTTCCCTCCTGATTCCTGAAGCCGCAATTGGTGGCCTCCGTCATGGCGATCCACCATGCCAAAACCCACACACTGATGTTGCAGAAGCGGCCTCATCATTTCCAGCCATAGCTCTCCGACCGGCCGTCTTCCTCCTCACAGCTGATGGTGGCTGCACATGAAACGGAGATCTGAGGTGGAGAAGTGGAGGGGGCCATGGGGAGACCCAGACTGCGAGCTGCTTTGCTCCTGGGAAATCTAGAGCCCTCCCACGAGCACGATTGGCTGGCTCACCACACCGGATCCAAGCGCCCTCTGGTTGTGCAGCCAGTATTTCTGAAGAAACACCACAATGAGAGAATCCATGTCAGCAGACATCACAACAAACAACGGCAATGAATCTTTATGAGATGGATCAATGAAAGGGGATCACCTGGATTGTTATCCTGAAGTTGGCTTTTCACTTCATCATTTGTCAGCCCATCCACCTTCATCAGCTCCCTGATTTGCTTTGGGGTGGCAACATGGCATGCCATGAATGAACTCATTAATTCCAATTTTGTGTTTCTAATATCGCAAGCAATTAGGTAATACTAAGATCTTGGTGGCCCAAAATTGGCAAGAAAAATTGTGAATTTGGTATCAGGAGAAGGCTCACCTTGGGGGCCACCGAGTTGATTAAAGGCAGCAACGAACTGGGGATGCAGCTCCGTCGACCAGCAGCACCAAACTTTGCTTGCCTGCTGCTGCTGCTGCTGCTGCGATTGAGACTGGAAGCCAAGCACAGGGGCAGTTGGCGCACACACCGCACATAGACTCAATGTTCGGTAACAAGGTTTGGCCTAAGCCTACGTACCCTAGGCATGCTTACGGGCTCTTCTCCCCCAAACCGCGGCCGTGGCCACCCGGGGTGCCAGCAAAAGCCGCCAGCTAGCACCTCCATGAGCCTGTCACTTTGTCTTGTCTCCCACTCTCGTGATTAAGTTACAAGGACAACCCCCTCCTTTCGTAGAGGGGCTGGGTTACAAGAGCCAACACCTAGTTCACCTAACCCTATACTACTATACAACACAAGTCCCTAAGCACCCACCTGTCGGCACTGCTGCCAGCAGACCAGCGCCACCGTGCCCGCAGTCGTTCATCCTGCAGAGCCAGATATTGAGCCAGTTCTCCCTATCCACATGGAAGAGGTAGAGGACAGAGTTGTCCCCCGGACAATGGACAAGGTTGCTTGGGTACTGATCAGGCTTCACACCCACAGGGAGATTGATGATGAAGAATCTCTCCATGGCGAGGTCCGGTCCCAGGATGTACCGGCTTGGGTCGCAAAGTAGATCTTGCCACATGCGAGCACAATAGTGGGCAGGATCTGGACTGGCGACTTCGTGAGCATAGAAAAATGTGATTTTTTATGTATGCACCTGATTAAAAGTTTGGGATACATTTTTCTAGATTTGGTATGTCTTAGTCAATGCGAATTCTCCGCATATATTTATTTATTTATTTTTGCTAAATTAGTAACTTCTTTTATGGGGGGATATTAAATGATTTTTAGGGGATTTGAACCAGCGACTTAGCCAGAAGACCCGTGCCTATGCAGCTGACGGCCCAGCAGCCAGACTGCAGGACACACACCAGCGCCGCGACCTTAATGTCCCAGTCCGAGGTGTGGATGTTGACGTGGTAGCACAAGGCGTCGTCGCCATGGTCGGCTGGGATGAGCATCACATGAGGGGGTACTCTGAGAAGAAGGACAGCTGCAGCGACCGCGGGAGCTCCACGGCCTTGTCCATGTTGGCTACAGCAGTGGGGAGCGCACAGAGAGACCAGCGCGGTGGAAGATCTTGCCATCAAACTTGAAGCGGACCAAGCCGTTCCTGCAGTCCCAAACGTTCGGTTCCAGCAAGTGTCGCCGAAACCGAAGTCAGCACTCACCTTCAGGCTAGAGGTAGTGCGATGAACTTGAAGTCAGAGATGACTCCACTGGAGACGTAGACCCCGACTAGGCGCGACGAGTGGAGACACCGCGAGGCCAGCACTTGCTGGTGAGCACAGTACTAACAAGGCAGCTCCGGCATCTGAGGCGGAGAAGGATCTTGTCAAGGAGATCTCCGTTGGTGGGGGCGTCGTGCAAGATGGGAGCCCCACTCGGTTAAAAACATTTCATATAAAATATGATTCTTTTTCTATATATGCACTAGATTAAAAGTGTGGGATACATTTTCCTAGGTTTGGTTAGTCATAATTTATGTGAATTCCCTGCAGATATTTATGTTTTTGCTAAATTAGTAACTTCTTTTGTGGGGGGACATTAAATGATTTTTAGGGGCTTTTCACAAACGTGGTGGAAACCATTGGCTCTCACACCCGCACATACACCTAGTGGCTGCATGCGCCATGCCCATGCCCCTTGGCGCCGCTGCCAGAATTGAACACTTGGAATGTGTTGCTTGCGGTAGCCGTGCCATCCACAATGTTCCACTATGTAAAAAACTCAAATAGATGCCAGCGCCCCCTATAGACGCCGGACGAACGCATGTCTGTGATATCAATTCACAATCGCGCGTTCCCAACACACGCCTGTAGTAATTTGCCGACTAGGGTCACCGGTCCTCAGGTCTTGGAATTCTCCTAAATTGCCAAGATGGACAGATTCTGGATCATACGCATCTGCCCACACCAGCGACACTATCAAGAAGGCTGTATGCCACATCTAACTTGTTGAGATTTTTATGAGAGAATTGGAGTGGATGGAGAGATTGTCCAGCCGGTTCAGAGACAGCGTTGCTGAGATTGCACGGGCCGTGGAATTGGACGCAGCTCAGGGAGAGGATGGTGAGCTTGTCGAGGATGCCTTGGGAAGGGAAGGCAAGGCCTTGCTATTGTAGCTTGAGCTGAATCTTGGTGGCATTCTCGAAGCAGGGCGATGCCTCTCTCCCCGGCTTCCTCCACCTCCTCAACATCGTCAGCAGCAGCGGCGGCGCTCTTCGGAACCACATTGCAGTAGAGAAGGTCACCGACCAGGTGGCGCGCGGTGGCAGGAAGCCAGGCATTGACAACAACATCGACATCGTGGTTTAGAGACAGTGTTGCTGACATTGACAATAACAATGACCACATTCTGGCACGTTCACACACAACAAAAAGATCTGTTAGTGCTAGAACATTGCTTCTCAGTGTCAATGACGAGGGAGAAGCGGTCGAGGATGTGTGCCACCTCGTGGTTGATAATGATGCAGGCCCAGCAACATGGCCACAATACATCCATCACAAATTGCAGTGACATGAGCATCGGTTCGTAAAAAACATTTGTGGTAAAACATGATTTTTCTATGTATGCATCTCATTAAAAATCTGGGTTACATTTTTCTAGGTTTGGTATGTCATCATTTTTGTGAATTCCCTACATATATTTATTTTTTTGCTAAGTTACTAACTTCTTTTATGGGGGGACATGAAATGATTTTTAGGGGCTTTGGATTGTATTATTGTGGGAGTATACCTCAATACAAGAAAAACATTAATTGCCACCAGTTTCTACCACTCAATCGTAAATGTAACCATCTTCTTCATACTTACCCACATAGTCAACACTGAGTTCCACAGCACACGACATCCTTGGCACATCACTTATTACTTTCTACTGACCGCCCTACCCACTGTGTAGATCTACAATTTGGAATGTTGTGATGGATCGCACCATCACAGGAACTACACCAACCTGTAATATCATTGCTTGTAATTTGATATAAAGGCCAAACATGGAACTTTTAAAAACATTTGTTAAGTAACATAAATTCGTATGTGGTTTGGACCAGAACTAAAACTTAGTACCTAGAACCATACAAACACAGAGCAAGTTCATTACTATAAACATCACATCATCATTGGTTCGAAAGTGCCCATCACCATGGCATAGGCTTTCGCCCTCGTTGGTGCAAGGTCAGCAGAAATAATAATCTGGACACCATCGGATTCAAACCGACCTTGGAAATGAAGATCACCTCGGCTCGTAATAGCTATAAAAAAATCCAGCTTTTGGCAAGCTGAGCCTACTTCTAGCCCACTGTCGTGCCCCTGCCACATCTGCAAGAGGGAGAGTAGGTGAGCGATATTCGCTCTGCTAGGTTCGAGAGATGAAGAGAGAGTGAGGGAGATAGAGGGGAGGGACACACCCATGCATCATGGTTGGGGTAGGCTGGCACCTGTGGTGCTTGGACCCCACAATGAGCCAAAGTGTTGTGAAGTTTGGCGAGGGCGAAAGAGTCGCTAGTATTTTTAGGGTAATGTCTATCTTATGGGCATGTGGGCATTTAACGACCCACACGCCCGCGGCTCGCACGTGCCCACACCTTTTCTGTCTCTATCTATCTCTCTCCCTCCCTCTCTCTCTCTCTCTCTCTAGCGTCCAACAACCTTCTCCGTGGCGACCTTCACCCGGCACCCACGCCCTACCGCCTCCCTGTGCCGGGCTCCTCCCCCTACCCACACCGACCATGGCAGATCCGGCAAGGTTGGTAGGCCTCCTCCTCCTCCTCCTCCTCAAGGATCTCCGAGCTAGGGTTCCGATGAACTCTCCCTCTCATCTTCCCCAACTCTGGTGGGTTAGAAGGGAAGGTTTGGGGGAGGATGGTCAGCTAGACTGTGGGGATGGTTGGACAGGAGTTAGGGGCCCTAGTGGCAGTGGAGGCGGCCGGGCCAGGTCGGGGCGGGGGAGCTCAGGCAAGGGGGGAGGTGGCCGCTGCGGGTGTGCTAGGGCTTGGCCGGCGGTAGGGGCGAGGACGAGGTACCGGCGAGGAGGAAGAAGCGGGAGGGGGGGCATGCGTGCGAAGATTGAAGACAGTCGTGCGAGTGAACTTTTTCTTTAGAGGCATGGGTTGTATGGTGGCATGTTGGAGACACATTTTGTATAAAAGTAGTAGGGAGTGGACTTTTTCTTTTTATTGTGACCTGAGCCGTTAGTTGATATAGAAAGTAGTAGCAAGTGGAATATTTTTGTTTCATTGTGGCCAGATGTGTCATGAGGTGGCGCGTTGGTACATAAAGGATTAGCAAGTGAACATCTTTTTGTTTTGATGAGGCTCAGCGGGTTGGTATAAAAAGTAATAGCAAGCACACATGATTTAATGTGCGGGATACATTTTTCCAGGTTTCATATCTCAATACAGGAAAAACATTTTTTTTGCCTGAAGGAATCCGATGTGGTTTTGAAAATTGAAAATATTTCTCCATTGTGTTTGGCCTCCTTTTTCTACCACTCCATAGTCAATGTAACAATCTTCATCATAGTTGCCCACATAATAGTCACCACTCAGTTCCCAGCGCTCCCTCCGCCCGCACGCTACTGCAAGGCGATCCAAAGCCCCTGTGACTGGCTGAGCATGTCCACTGTGGATGGCTTCCGGTACCTGTGGATTGCCATGCACAGTGGCACGCTGCCACGAGTGGGAGCTCAGCCCAGACAGGATGTAGGCGCGGCCAGACCCCTTGTACAGCTGCGGGTTAACCACGCGCTCCTGCATCTCCCGCAGCTCGGCCACCAGCACCTGCGTTTGCTGGTCCCAGGACAGCGATGCGCACAACTCCAGCAGCAGGCGGCGGGCTCCCAGTATCAAAGCTGCGCGGGTGTAGTTGCCCTCCTCCGCGGTGGTCTGCGCCACGGCCATGTCCTCCGTGGCGCGGATGCGGTGCCACTTGCGCTCCGCCTGCAGGGACATCCCCGCGCTCACCGGGAACTCCGGGTGAGCAGCATCACCAGGTTACCTTCCTCCCGCACCTTCTCTGTGGTGACTGCGTCGCGGTAGGTGCAGCTCAGCCTGTTGAGTACAATGGACACGCGTGACGGCGGCACGCATACGGTGATGAGGAAGTCCCTCTCCTTGTCAGCGTAGAGGCAGCCGACGTGGACGAAGCCGCCACGGCCGTCACTGTCCACTCCCCTGGCTTAGCTGCCAGACATGATGGACGTGAGCAGCACACCTTGGTCGGTGCACTCGACACTGAGCCGCGTCTCCTGCACCACCATGCTAAGGAGGCCGCTGATGCACTGCACAAAAGCGTCCTGGATGTGGTGCTCGCTCCCGGGAAGGATGGAGCACGGGACGAGCGCTGAGTAGTCCGGCGCCGAGCTGTCCCGCTACGGGAGGTTGTGGGAGTCCACGCCATCAGAGAGCAGGATGATGCTACAAACCGGGTTCCTGGCTTACCTATCCACCACCACCCTGGCAGCTTTCCGCAGCCCCTCGGCGATGTTGGTGCCGCCATTGGTGACGAGGGAGTCGACAGCCTGCAGCGACTGCTGCTGTCTGAAGGCGGTCATCTTCCGGAGTGGGAACAGCCTGCAGGCCGACGGGGAGAAGGCGACGACGGAGAGGCGGTTGCTGGGGTCATTGTTTTCGATCACGAACCTCATGGCACACTTCAGGAGCGCAAGCTTGGGGCCAGACATGCTCCCGCTGACGTCGAGCACAGTCACCAGATCCAGTGGTGCTCTGGTGCTCAACCACGCCGGCACATGCGGAGCCTTCAGATGGATCAAGATGGCAAACTGCTCCTGTGCCGCGGACTCCTGAATTGCTGGGAATTCAGTGTATGTCGTGATCTCAAGCAAATGAACCCTCATCAATCGGTGATTTCCTTTTCCCACCTGCTTCATTTAGCATCCCGTGCTTCAACTAGACTGAAGGATTGAATTACTCGACTGGACAGTAACTTCTACAGAATTACCGTTTCGGTTTCTTCTTCGTGATCAGCCAGTCAGCCACCACTTGATCCAATTGTAGATTTAGAAAGATTACTTATTTTCAAAGGAATATTTTTGGACATCTCGGTTATCTCTGCGCCAAGATTGCATATTTTGGGAAAACTGTTTGACAACACGCCTGGCTTGAGTTTCGCAACACAGTTTTTCAAGTATGGGCATGGGGCATCATTAGTGGGCGCGCATGCGTGCTTGCAGGGGCGGAGCTAGAGAAATATGGAG
Source organism: Saccharum hybrid cultivar R570 (assembly GCA_038087645.1). Taxonomy (NCBI): domain Eukaryota; kingdom Viridiplantae; phylum Streptophyta; class Magnoliopsida; order Poales; family Poaceae; genus Saccharum; species Saccharum hybrid cultivar. The sequence continues at coordinate 4,963,227 of JAQSUU010000368.1, forward strand.
GGGGGTGCGGCCGTGTAGTCTTCCTTCGTAGCAATTACTCAGATATATGCAATGTTCACACTGTATTGTAACTTAATAGCTCTACTGACAAGATTTTAGCATCAATAATTGAACACAAGCAATATTGATATATACCAACACTGAAATAGTAGTAATAGTGCTTACCATTTAACAAAATTTAGTTAGAGAATGCCACAATTATTAAAAAAAGATTGTTGCCATTGAAATAAAGAAAAAAGAACGAACCATCCAATTTTAAGCAAAGAGTTAATAAAATGATTCGTTGAAAAATTAAAATCACATCTGATATGTAGAGGCAAAATTGGTGGCTAAGATCTCTCAAATCTCTAGAGCAAGATTGTCTTCCTAGAATTTTTGGACCAATATTCATTTTCCGTTTCTAATCATGCAATACCTTTGCACTAAGACTGTATGGTGCTTTCCTTTGGAAAACCTTTGCATATACTTTTCCTAACATTCACAAAAATATTTATATTTTAGTTGATTTTGTTGCTTTCATAAATATCAATTACCAAATATGAGAGAGAATACAAAAGCATGACCCTCGAATATGGACAAACTACCAAAAAGCTACGAACTACAAATTTGCAACCCATTTGGATTTCCGATTGCTGGAAGTTGAAAAAATAAAGAATTTTTAAAGTTGCTTACTTTGCCTTGTGGTCAAGATTGTGGGCGCACTGCCTTCCTGAACTCCTGGTGCCCGTGCTCGGAGTCGGAGCCCCGGAGTGCTTGCGAGTAGCCGCCTGGCCAGCTGCGCAGCAGTGCCGCTGCCGTCGGCCAGCCGACCAGAATAGACGTGGGGAAGTGTGAAGGGCCGGAGAGAAGAGGCGCGGGAGGGGAGGCGACGCGTGACGGCGTGAGTCGAAGCGCCGCCTGACGGTTCCGTGTGGCCGTGCGAAGGTGTGGTGGCTGATGTTTGGCTGCTTGTTGGGCCATTGTTGGGCAGCCGTGGGCTCTCTCTGGCTGAGCTGCGCTGTGGGTGCAGATGATTGTGCGAGAGGGGTGCGAATACGGTAGGAACATGTATCGTACAGCGTATTTCACGTATTGGTCTGGGTGCGGCCGCACCCAGTTGGACCTATATGGATCCGCCCGTGCGTGCTTGTGTGTGTGTCTTGTGTGTGTGTGTGCACATGTGTTGTGCGTGTGTGCGCGGGTGCGTGTTGTGCAGGTGTGTGTGTGTGTGGTGGGGTGCATGTGTGGGCGCGTCTATGTGTGGGGGTGCGTGGATGTGTGTGTGCGTGTGCGTGTGCCTGTGCGTGTGGGTGCGCGCGTGTGTGCGTGTGCGTGTTGTGTGTGTGTATTCGGGCGTGTGTGCATGTGGGTGTGGGTGTGCGCGTGTGTGCGTGTTGTCTGTGTGTGTGTGTGTTGTCTGTGTGTATTCGGGCGTGTGTGCATGTGTGCGCGCGTGTGTGCGTATGTGTATATGTGCATGTGCATGCGTGTGTGTATGTGACATGTGCAGAAGCTCACCAAGGGAATAACATGATAGCCATGCAGATTCAAACCCTTATTTCCTATGTCCCTAGCACTGCTTGACTTAAAGATCAATAGTAAACAGCTGACTACCTGTCCGTGGTAGTAGAGGTTTAATCGTGCCTACTACAGGCTGCTCACTCTTCTTATATCACAAGCTGGGACCGTCATGCGAGGCACAAGAATAACAGTTATGCTATTCCAGCTTCAAGGTTATGTCAAATTCTAAGCTATCACGACACATATGTAATGTTTTACATTTCAGTGTTGGGTAATAATATTATATTTTCCTTCCTAAATTTATTTGCATCTTGTCTCATCAGCTATGTTGTGTCGCCCGCTGTTGCTATCCCAGCTGGATATTATGTCCCCCATGTATCATAATGAAAACGGCATGTATCTGCCAGTGCCACCACCAGGTAACAAGTCTTGCAGCCTGCTATCTTGTGCTAATCTGACTGTCATCTGATGATGTTCGAAATTATTTATGATGTGCTGCTCTTGCTATCAGATTTGAATAATGGACTGGCCGGGACCATCGGGAAGAAGTCAGGTAATAAACCTTCTCATCCATGTGTTCACAGCTTTTTCTGTAAGCAAATGACACTCTTTCAAGAGGAAAATTGATTCAATTAACTTAAGTACTGCTACCTTATTCCATTTATTTGATTCATGTTTCATTTATGTCGAACTTGATCAATAATAATTGTTGATCTTATTCCTTTGTTCAGATGGGGCATTCTGGTTCTTCCAGACCAGACGGCCAGCCACATATATAGAAGCAGAAATTAACAAAAATGTAAGTATGCCTAGCTTGCCCATCATTGGCTTCACCGCAATTTAGACATGATATCTCATATTCTACATATTGTCCCATGGACTTCCACAGGTTTGCTGCAGTTAATGATGGTGACTTAGGTAAGTAGAGACTAGTGACTAGCAAGGACTCATTTCGTAAAGCTAACCAATCGAACCGGATCCAAGAGGACATTAACAGGGAGCGAAGCGCCGAGCTCAATGACTCTGGTCTGTGCCCATATACGATACTGTTAAGTTCAATTTACATATACGACACTGAAATCCATAAATATTATGAAAAATATTTAATCAATATAAAATTTATGGGGCCTAGAAACAGTCTCCCCAAAAATGTCACAACTATCACTATACAGCGACGTGCATAAATAAGCGACTTTCTTTATCCGACGGTTAGCGTGGCTATTGTTATTTTTAAAATGAAGAAACTAGCTTTACTAATAAATAAATTTTCAGCTTTTACTACTACAAAATGATTTGAGGTGATAGACCATTTCATCTACAGAGACGATAAAAAAATGTCTGTCTCCAAAAGTATCCAACCTATAAATTCAAACTGAAACATGCAGCCATGAAAAAAGAAAAAAAGAAAAAGAAGTTCAAAATTGTATGTTTTCTAAGCAAAATATAACCCAAACTCAAATTACAACTCGAGAACCACCTTTCAATCCAACTTTCCCGGCATCTAAGGGGCTATTTTCACTAGTACAAAGACACTGGAGGTCAAAATACAATGGTTTTGACCACGGGTGTGAAAAGGCCAGAAATGGTCCATTCTCACTAGAGGCACTATGGTTTATTGTTACATAGTGAATATTGTGTTTTTATGGACTTGGGTAATGTGGAGAACATCAATTAATGCCAATACATTTTCATTAGGTAATGTCAGATTCTATTCCATTCATGAAGGTCGAAGGACGCACCTTGAGAGTTCTTAGATTCAACCATGCTCAATGAGCAGTCCTCCTACCAGACTCTTAGTAGGTTTGTTACCGACATGTGTCATGAACATGTATGTACAACATGCAAATACCGTGATCCTATTGTTTTTGTGTAGAGGTTTACATGTTATGTACATTGTGTGATAAAAGCAAGTACATAGAATATGTGTCTGCATGTGTGTTTGTGTTCGTGTTTTTGTGTTTGTGTTTGTGTCTGCAAGTTCCTACAGGTTTTCTATCTAGTTATTTAGTGTTTAGTCCAATAAGTCTTTCGGCGAAATCAGATGATTTTCGGTTGGGATCGTGTTTTCTGTGATGACTTCGGTGATTGCCATAACGAGATCGCCGCTGCAGGCGTCAATTTTATCGGTAGACAGCCAATTTGTGACCTTTATCAGCAAGGGGGGGTGCTTCTGGGAGCTCCCTAAGAAAACAGTGATTCCGAGTCATCGATCTCATCGTCGATGGTTGCGGCGAGGATTTCAAGGTCTTGAGGTAATGAATCTGCAGCCTATGTCATACTCCATGATGCAACTGTTGATATCTGTTCAGCAATTTCGATGCGTTTTTTGATTGGTTCTGAAGCATTGGATCTTATGGTATGTCCAATGTTTTGGGATTGGCCATTGAATTCGGTATAAGGACTGCACTTTGGCTCCAACGTTCGAGGGAAGCCATTGGAAAAGAAGACGATGAAAGAATCTTGATAGAATATTATGTATTTTTTATTTCAGATTTTTTCATATATAACTTGGAAATGTACTGTGCCAAGATTTAATATAAGTACCCTTCCCTTCGGAAAAAAAAAAGAATATATGTGGGCCTGTATGTTTGTGTGTGGGCTCGTGTGCGTGTCTTGTGTCTGTGCGCGCACATGTGTTGTGTGTGTCTTGTGTCTGTGCGTGGACATTTGTTGTGTGTGTGTGCGTGCGCGCGTGTTGTGCGTGCGTGTGCGCGCATGTGTATGTGTGTCTGTGTGTCCGCGTGTGTGCGGTGGATTGCATGTGTGGGCGGGTGTATGTGTGGGGGTGCGTGGATGTGTGCGTGTGTGTGCCAATGCGTGTGGTTGCGCGCGTGTGTGCGTGTGCCTGTGTGTTGTGCGTGTGTCAATGTGTATTCGGGCGTGTATGCGTGTGGGTGTGGGCAGTGGGCACGTGTGTGCATGCGTGTGTATGTGACATGTGCGGAAGCTCACAGCAAAAGGAACACCATGATAGCCATGCAGGTTCAAACCTTTTCCTATCTGACCTTAACACTGCTTGACTTAAGATCAATAGCGAACAGCGGACCAACAGTCCAAAGCCAACCAATCGTGCCGCATCCAAGAGGACATTAACAGGGAGCACAGCACCAAGCTCAATGATGACTCAGCTCTGTGCCCATCCGGCGTCCTCCTTCCTGCTATCGAGTTGAGGTAGAGCCTCCCTTGACAACAGGACGAGTTTGGACTACTGAATGACAGCCAATCCTAGTTTACCATCTTCTGTAGTCATGAGCACGGCGCGTGATCTTGCATGAAGAATGCAGGTGTTTGTCTAACATTAGACTCATGTGTGTCCAAATCATGCTCCAGGATTCCGGAGGAGCATCGAAAATAGAGTGCATTACCCACCAGGGTACTAGGCCCTAGGTTGGTAGGGTGCCAGGTGGCGATCGTCATTAAAAGGGCGAAACCATAGCGCTCACTCCATGCACCCGCCTCAGATGAGTTGACGCAAGCGGACGTGACGAATGGCCACACCTTGTCGAGTCCCACAAAGACAACACAGAATGGTCCACGGGCACAGCAGGGCCGGTCCTGAGTATTTTTCAACCTAGAATGAAACTAAAATTTTAGACCTTTTTTATATGAATGTGATAATACTACTAGTACTACCCATTGGTACTATATACACACACATACAAAGTGTCATTAATAAACAGTTAACTGAATGCAAAAGCAATATTCATATGAAATAATGTGTATACATATTAAATTACCACAAAAATTTCTTCTAACATTCCTTGATGCGAAGCCATCGATATCAATCTTATCCAACAATCGCTTGACATGGTACTGTTAAAATTAAGATCAACAATTACTCAATTAGCAACTACAATTTCATAAAGTAGAGATCATGCAAGAAATAATTAGTAAATAAATTTCAGATTCCAACCTTGCTGGTTGGTGGTGCCTGGCGCCTGCCTACGATCCTCTCCTCGCTAGAATTGCCAATAAGCCGTAAGCCGATTGCCGAATAGGGATTCAGGTTTAGGGAATCAGAGACGGGGGATCACGTCCACGTAAGAGGTGAGGTGAGATTAGGGCCTTGTGATACTGATTTGCCGCTGGAATTCTGGAAACTGGAAGTCTGGAACGCGCCGCCAGGCCCCGCCCGCCACGCGCCGACGCCGCACGCGCAGGAAAGGCCGAAGGCGGAACCGTGAAGGTCGCGTGCGTGCTCCTGGCGCCGTGATCACGGGAATACGGGATCTAGCGTTGGCGTCATAGCATATACGTATTATTACTAGTAGCGTATAGTCGTATACATATATGGATGGGGGCGCATCGGTGGAATGGACCAGGGACGGATGTCCCTCCCGCCCCCCCTCAGGGCCAGGTCTGGGGCACAGTCAAGGTGGTCGCACACGACAACCGCACAGACCAACGCCGCGGTCCAGTCATCATAGCACTATTCATAGGTCGCCCCTGACAGGGTCCCATACACAGAGGTCCTCCTTGCTCTCCGGCGTAGATCTATGCGAGTAGCAGATGAGGAGGACATGGCCGTGGCAGGTGTCGAGTGCCATCTAGATCTGTACTCCGTTTTGTACTTGAATTTGCAGATCCTTCTGTTTCGCCACAGCTTCATTAGAGAGAGCTAGGTCCGGTAAGCAGCGTGTTCAAGTGATGCATCCCATGTGTGTAAAGTGCCATCCACTTGTACATTCGACGCGGTTATGCCGCGACCGATTGTGCGCTCGGGGGAGTGTGTAACCCAGCTCCAGCCCGCACTCATCTTGCTCCTCACCTCGTCTTCCTTCTCGTGCCACCTCCGCCTCCTCACCCGCCCCCGCCCCTCAATCCTGCCCTCCTCCTCGTCCTCACGCCGCTGTCGACCACTAGCGCACCCGTGGTGGCCGCCATCAACCCCTCCCTCCTCCTGCCGTGGTGAGTTCTGGCCATGGCGCCCCCGCCTCATCCTGGCCCGGCCGCCTCCACCGCCGCCTAGGCCCTAACCGTGCGGTCGCTGTCTCCACCGCCTGGCCGGCCTGCCTCCGCGGACCCCTTTTCTTCTAAGCCAGCCGATCGAAGTTGGGGAAGAAGAGTGGGGCGCAGGCCACTGGCTAGAGTTAGAGAACAAGAGCCGGGTGTGCTTGGGCCTAAGCGTGGTCGCATGGGACAGGGAGAGGGAAAGGTGTGCCTGCCAGCGTCGCGCCGTCCGCACTCCACGGACCGGGGCGTGCGATAGAGTTTTGACGATGTCCTCTCCTGCTTCTTGGTTTGCATAAGCAGTTTTGACGATGTCCTCTCCTGCTTCTTGGCAAAGCCGTCAGGCCTCAAACTTTTTTCTTAGGCCCACTAGTAATACTGCGTTGAATACCTTCATTCTGGTTAGTCAAACAGTTTGGCCGCTGCACCTTGGCCCCACCTGGCAGAGGCCTCAGGAAATAACCCATCCCCAGTCCCAATCCCAACCAAAAAAAAAATACATACATGCAAGTATAAGCTCCGCCGCCGCTGGGTGAGATCCATCCGATCGAGCAGCATGGCGACGGTGCAGCCGGTACCGGCGCTGGTGGACGACCTCGTGGAGGAGATCCTCCTACGCTTCCCGCCGGACGATCCCGCGGCCCTCGTCCACGCCGCCCTCGTCAGCAAGGGCTGGCGCCGCGTGGTCTCCGGCCTCGGATTCCGGTGCAGATTCCGCGAGGCCCACAGCACGGCCCCGATGCTTGGCTTCCTCCGCCAGCGCAGGGCTCTATTCCGCTTCCAGCCCACCACCTCCTTCCGCCCGCGTTTTGCAGGCGAGCGCAGCGGCACCATCTGCCGGGCTGTCGACGCCCACCACGGCCGCGTCCTCATCAACCGCTACTCCTCGCCCGACCTGGCCTTCTTCATCTGGGATCCCATCACGGGCGACCTGCGGACGCTGCCCAGGCCATGGCTCCTTCCGTCTTGCTGCAGCTGGACTGCAGCTTTTGTCTGCGTGGCAGCCGGTTGCAACCACCTTGACTGCGCCGGCAGTCCCTTCCGTATCGTCTTCGTGGGGACACTGGCTTTCGCCGTCACTCGCGTCTGTTTACGTCTACTCGTCTGAGATTGGTGTGTGGAGTGATGAGCTCACCAACCTAGTTGGGAATGCAGTTTTCAAGGCCGCAGCGGAATCCTCAAGCACGATCTGGACACCCAGATGTCTTGTGTTGAGCAAACACCTGCGTCCATCGAAGGTGAGAGAGTATTGCTCACGGCTACCGAAGATGGCAAGCTGGGATTTGCCATGATCCAGCAGTCTAAATTCTCCATGTGGTCAAGGGACGCTGATGGATGGGCACAGAACAGAGTCATTGAGCTCAGCACTTTGCTCCCTGCTAGCACCTTCTCGCTGTTTTAGAATTGAATCACTACCGGAAATAGTATCTTTGCCGAGCGTCATATGCTTTCCCGAGCACCAAATATCGGGCGCTCGGCAAAGAATCCTTTGCCGAGTGCCTGCGCTCGGCAAAGATTGGCTCTCGGCAAATCCAAGTTTTGCCGAGAGCTCGACGCTCGGCAAATATTGGCTCTCGGCAAAGCCAAACTTTGCCGAGAGCTCGACTCTCGGTAAACAAAAAATCTCGGCAAAGCCTCAACCCCCACAAACGGCACCCTTACACCGTCATCTTTGCCGAGAGCCTGCTGTTAGGCTCTCGGCAAAATATTTTCTTTGCCGAGAGCCTCAGCCAAGGCTCTCGGCAATTTTTTTTTTTGGATTTTTGGTCCTAAATTTTTTGTGCAGCCTTGCTACAGTACTATAAGCCAAAATTTGAAATTTGGTGTATTTTCCATCCCTCTTGCTATATTTCATGTATTTTTTTCATTTTCTTGATTTTTTCCGCAAGACACACATTTGTACTGCAGGTGCATGAAATAATGAATCTCGGCGATTCAAAAAATTATATTTATTCTTCCGAGGGTATTTTGACGCCGTATCTAGGGACAAATGCGGAAACTCGACCATCTCGTGCACGCGACATGGCGACCAAGTTGCGTGAGATTTGATTTAAAAAATATATAAAATGTGAATGGAGTCAGAAAATCATGAAATAGACGGCAGACCTTGACATCGCATGTAGAAGCTATAAAATTTTTTTGAAAATGTTTGAAGCAAGTTGTGCCGCAAGATGGTTAAAACCCTTAGATCTCCACATGTGATAACAAGATATCGCATGCGGAGATCTCAGGGTTTCAACCATCTTGTGTCACAACTTGCTTCAAACATGTTCAAATTTTTTTATAGCTTCTACATGCGACGTCAAGGCCTCCCGTCTATTTTCATGATTTTCCGACTCCGTTCACATTTTATATATTTTTAAATCAAATCTCACGCAACTTGGTCGCCATGTCGCGTGCACGAGATGGTCGAGTTTCCACGTTTGTCCCGAGATACGGCGTCGAAATACCCTCGGAAGCATGAATATCATTTTTTGAATCGCTAAGATTCATTATTTCATGCACCTGCAGTTCAAATGTGCGTCTTGCGGGAAAAATAAAGAAAATAAAGAAAATACGCGAAATATAGCAAGATGCATGGAAAAATACACCAAATTTCAAATATGGTCACCTAGTACTATATCAAGGCTGCAGGAAAAAATTAGGAGCAAAAATCAAAAAAATATATATATATTTTGCCGAGAGCCTGGGCTTGGGGGCTCTCCGCAAAGAAAATCAAAAAAAATAAAAACTCTTTGCCGAGAGCCGACTGACCTAGCTCTCGGCAAAGAACGCCGGCAAATAAAATAAAAAAGAACCTCTTTGCCGAGAGCCAGGGCTGGGGCTCTCGGCAAAGAAAATCAAAAAAAAGAAAAACTCTTTGCCGAGAGCCGTCTGATCTAGCTCTCGGCAAAGGGGTTCGTACATTTAAAAAAAACCCGCCCCTCTCACCCCTCACACACGCGCCCCTCTGCCCTCACCCGACCGAACGCCCCTCACCCTGTCGGGCCCCTATTTTAGGGTCCACTGTGCATCACGTATCAGTCCCTGGATCAGTAGCTGATACACACAGAGCGAGCAAGATTGATATCAAAAACCATACTTTTATTGATAACGGGAAAACATATTACATAGTTCATATTACACAGCTTGGGCTATTGGTCTTATAATGTACATCAGAGTTCTAATACAGCGGTCCTATAACGACGTGGTTCCATTCCTACAGGCAACTTGGAGTGCGGACGTAAACCTTATTTCTGGGCTCAATCCTATATCTTTATCCTAGTGGTCATCGAGTAGCTCCCTTGTGTAGTCGTACATCTCCATCATCGTACGTACTCCTATCTTCCCATATTGTCGTAGCTTCAAAAGCTTCATCCTCGTATGTACTCCTGTCGCTTGACTCCTAAAAACATAGAATGGAGGGGATTGAGTACATAAAGTACTCAGCAAGCCCTAACCTTAGAGTGGAGTGAGGTGGTTGGTGGAGGCCATATGTGGAGGTGGTTAGTGTTAAAGGTGGAGGTAAAGATAGTATGGTATAGTAATTATAAATTTAGGTTGGGCCCTGGTAGGGTATTACCATCCTCACCAGTTCCCGAGTTAAGTTTATATTATCCAAAACATAAACACGTCTTACCAGATCATTTTAGTTGTGAAAGTCTAATCATTTGAGACCTCATCCCAGCGGTTGCCCATTCCAAGGACGTGGCTATTCGAATAGATTCAGGAAACTCTGCAGAGGTTGTACAAATTTCTCCACATGATAGGCACAGTCCGACACCAGACGTCATTGGCTTGGACAGGCCTAACGAGACCTCGTACCCGAAAGAGCGCTACCTTAGATGTCCGTATAATTCTACCACGGCTTCTCAGGGGTCGGAAACGACTTGGATGATCACACAGCATCCAATGAACAACGACTTGGATGATCACACAACATCCAATAGATATATATATATATATATATATATATATATATATATATATATATATATATATATATATATATATATATATATATATATATATATATATATATATATATATATATATATATATATATATACAGAGGGGCTCGCACACGGCCCAACAATAATTTTACATGGAAGATCACATAGCATCCATGCCGATGAAAGCCCAAGTTTGGTTTTGGTAATTAATGACACCAAGTTGCTAATGCCATGTGTTAAGTGTTTTGAGTTAGGCATAAGCAACGCATGTGATGAAAGTGTACGTGGCAAGGAGTGGTGGCCACAAGATCACAAAGAAATGGTGCATGGACATGAAATGACGATCATGGTGGAGATGCACATAATATGATGAGCTTGATGATCAAGTGGAGGAGAAAGATCTAAGAGCGCAAGGCAAAGGTATAACCATAGGGTTTTCCTTTTGCCGGTCTAAGTTGAGTAGAGAAGTGATTGACCGGATTTAGGATATATAGTCGACTATCAAGAGGGGCAATCATGGTTAGCTCGGGAATCAAGTGCCACTAGATCAATGTCTTGAGCATATGCATTAGGATCTAGTTGAGAACTAACATAACGCCTTGAAAAATGTTTGTGAAATGCTAACACACATGCACTTTGTGGTGTACACTTGGTGGTGTTAGCACATTTGCGAAGGCGGTGGTGTTAGCACATTCAGGCGTTTTCGAGAAAATGAAATGCCTATTTTCTATTGCGCCGGAGGCGAGAAAAGGTGGCGAAAGTCCGAAATATTTTTCACTGAAAAACGGCGATCGGACGCTGCACCGGACGCGGTCTCGGTTTGACCGGACGCGTCCGGTCAGTTCAACGCGGCGCGAGCTCTAGGGTTTGTGACCGGACGCGGGTCTGGCCTGACCAGCGCGTCCGGTCAGTACAACTGAGCGTAAGAGAGAAGCGCGCGACCGGCGCGTCCGGTCCTTCACGGGACCGGAGCGTCCGGTCAGGCGTCTAGGAACACAGAGCGAAGCGGAGTGACGATCGGACGCGCGGCGCGTCCGGTCACGTACGATCGGACGCGTCCGGTCGTAGCTGGAGCTTACTGGAACGCGACCGGACGCTGGCACTGTCGCGTCCGGTCACTCGTTGAGCGCGTCCGGTCACGTGTGATCTGACGCGTCCGGTCTCAACGGGAGCTTACTGGAACGCGACCGGACGCTGGCACTGTCGCGTCCGGTCACTCGGTTCAGCGCGTCCGGTCAGGGCAACGGCTAGTTCTGACGCGCACAGTTCATGGTTGTCGTGTAGTGACCGGACGCGTCCGGTCACCCTGACCGGAGCGTCCGGTCAGAACGATTTTCGCTGCGTCGTCCGTAACGGCTAGCTGCGTACCCCTTCGTTATAAATAGAGGATGTCCAGGGTTTGAGGGCAACTCTTGCATATTTTGAGATATAGAGACATCCTTTGAGCTAGAGAACAACCCCTCCACTCATCTCTTTGATTGATTGCACATCTTGAGTGAGATTGAGTGAGATTCAAGTGCATTGCTTGAGAGTTGCATTCTAGAGGCACTTGATCTTCGAGTTGCTGCGGATTTCTCGTTACTCTTCCGTGTTTCCCGACACGGTAGACGGCTTGGAGCAGTGGAGGTGATTGAGCTCGCAATTGGAGATTGTTGGAGCCTTCACCAAGTGTTGTAAGGGGTTCTTGATCCTTCCTCGCGGGAGTTCGCAAATTGGATACTCTAGTGGAGCTCGTGGCTTGGAGGATCCCCATCTTGTGTGCGGTTGTGCGGCGCCCACCGAGGGCTCAACTCTTGATAGTTGATTAGCTCGCGAACCGACAAGTGGGTGCATCGCCACAACGAGGAGTAGCTTGCCGGGAAGCAAGTGAACCTCGGGATAAATTCTTGTGTCATTCTCTTCCCGAGGATTTCTCTTGTGTGATTGATTGATTGGTACTTCTCATCTCTACACGGCGGTATAATCACTCGAAGCTCTTCTCTCGTTTTACATCTTGTATCTAGCTTGTTGTTGTTGTAGTGTTTAGTGGATAGCCTTGTACTAGACTTGTGTAGGTGGCTTGCTTAATTAGTTAGAGCTAGTGCATTTTGCTCCGCCACCTTTTATACTAACTTGTGGTTAAGTAATTCTTGTAGAAGTTTTAATTAGGCTATTCATCCCCCCCCTCTAGCCATTCGGACCTTACAGCCGACCAGACCGCGGAAGATCACCCAGCATCCGTGTCGTCTCCTGATAGTCCGTTGCCACTCCGGCCTCCTAGTAGAATTTATACTTCTATCTAACGGGGTGTGAGATCAAGTCTACCCATATAGACATGTGGTTGTACGAAAATCTGGCTAGGCGAGATGGCAAATGAACCGGTCCTTATATGACCGAAGCGAGTATCTCCCAACAGGAACCCTCACTAGGCGATCCTGTCCAAAAGGATAGTCCACACCACGTGAAATATCCCCACTCGCTCCCGTCGAAAATAAGTTATATTTTACCAGTTCAATTAACATCCATGTTCTTAGGTTATCTATATCATAAAGCTCATAGCATATATATATATATCACATTATTCATTATATATCACGACATTCATCATATATCACAATATTCATTATATATCACAATATTCATCATATGTCATATATGCTCATAACATTGGTTCCCATGATAATATGGATAACATCATTTATGTTTAATTTAATAATTATTTATAAAGGAGAGTGGAAGACTTTATGGTGGGAGTGGTGGAATATAGTGGGAGCGGTGGAATGTGATAGTGGTGGAGCGGTGGATGAGGGAGTGGTTAATTTATGTGGAGGAGAAAGAGTAACGGGATGGATGTGGTATAATATATGGAGGGAAAAGGGGAGGTGGGAGTCAGGACTTGCCTCCGCTCGCTGTCGATTATATCGTTATTTCCGAGATCCTGCGTGCTTCTTGCCCCTGTCCTGGTGTAACCGTGCTCCTAGGATCCATCGGGTTGTCTCCATGTCTTCTACCCTACGCTTGTCTAGCGTTGACAGACAAAAGAAAATACCAAGCAAGGCATACATAGCAAGCATAATCAATCAAGAAAGGAAACGGTCCTAGATGGATTGACTTTTATCTGGTTGATGGGTACTACGGCGATGGATGCTACTACGGATTATTAAAAGAAATGGAAAGCAACATATCTAGAATTTAAATGGGCACCAAAAGTTAGGAAAGGCATTTTAATATGTAGGGTTATATTTTAAAAGATTTATGGTGCAAGCATTATGGATTTCTGAATTACGATGATGAAGATATAAATTATTAAAGTCTATCGATTATACGCGAATGGAAACAAGCATGAAAATTAATTCTACAATTTTTATTTATGCAATATCAGTGGAAATTATAAAAGTATGATCTAGAGCTACTCTAGTTTATTAGAAATTTCGTAGGAATTTTTCTTTAATTAATAAGCTTACCCTTTGCTCTACTGTGTACAATCCCATAGGTACCCTAGCATTTTCCTCTGCGCAGTGGTGGCTGACACGTGGGGCTAGTTAGCTGTCCGGGCTGACCGCACTATTCCATGGACCTGTTCCTACTGTGTTGTAGACGAGATGCGCTCCACCCTTCGGTTCACGTGCACCACACCCATGGAAACAGAGAGAGGGAATTGGGATAGTGGGCCGCCGCTTGGGTCCCAAAGGGATGACGTGTCGCGCGCCTATTGGGTGGAGTGATGTGGCCATCGCTCGGTTATTGGCCTGGCTGCCTGCTGCCTCCGTTCGATACGCTCGGTCAACAGAGAAGGAAGAGAGAGGGCGAGAGACAGAGAGAGAGGGAGGGAGAGAAAGAGAAAGTGAGCAGAGCGCCGTCGGCCAGTGGTGGCCTCGGCACCGGCGAGGTGGCCAGCGGCATGCACTGGGTAGTGAAGGAGGAGGGAGGGAGGAATAGCAGAGAGAGAAGCGGAGATGGGGAAGCAGAGCAGAGGCGATGGCGGCAACCTCGGCGGCATCCCGGCTGGCAGGGGCGAGCGCGACGGCGGTCTCAGCTCCACGAGCAGGGGCGAGGCAAGGCGGCGGCGGCGTCAGCTCGCGGCTCTGGCAGGCTGAGGCGTGGCAGCGGCCATGACAGGCGAGGGCGTGGCGCTCCGACGGCTTCGAGCTTCGGCAACCATGGCCTCGGCTCGAGGTGCTCCGGCGGAGGCGGGGCGCAGTCCTCCAGCGCTTGGCCTCGGCAGCGACTCCGACTTCGTCGACCTTCCCTTCGCGTGCTCGAAGCTCGGCTCCGGTGCGTCGAGGCAGGGGCGCCGTGCCCCTCGGCAGGCCTCATCGGCGTCGGTTCCGAACTCCGGGTCGCGGTGGAGTGCTCGTCGACGGCAACTCCCGGTGGCTATTTATAGCCCCGGGAGTTCGGTTGGAGCAGCCGATATTTTCCGGCAAATGGAGATTTTTGCCGGCAGGGTGGGCAGGCAGCAGCGTCTTCGTGGCGTGCTTGAGCTGGCGTTTGGCGAGCTGGATGGGACACGGCAGCATGTACAGCGAGGATATTTCTCCGGCCGGGGAGATTTTTGCCGGCATGATCTGCAGCGCACAGCAGCGGCAGTCAACGTCTACATGGGCGCATGCAAAGCTCAGCTGGCCTTTCTGGAATCGGCAGCGGCACAAGGTGTGAGCTGGCGACGGGAATCGTGTGGGAAGAAGACGACATCCGTGAAGGCCAGTGCGCGAAGAAATATTTCCGGCCATGGTTTTCACGTGCTCGGGAGCGGCAGCGGTAACGCGGAGGAGACGCGGTTCGGCGTCAAGTATCTGCGTGTGCGTGCTCTGCTGCTGCTCGGTCGCTGTGCCCGATTGGCCGGTGGGAGAAAGTACACAGTAGTCCTTTTCCATTTTTTATTTTTGTAAATACCAAGTATATGTAACAATGAGTCAATGACTGCCTACACGTACGACTTTACTAATTCTTATAATGGATCAAGGTACATATGGTGTATGTATGTATATTTTAATTAAAATATGTAAACATGTATGTATATATATGCATTATGACGTATTACTAATTAAGAATGCAGTACTAGTATTGAAACATATTATAGCTAATTATTATTATTATTATTATTATTATTATTATTATTATTATTATTATTATTATTATTATTATTATTATTATTATTATTATTATTATTATATATATGCATATCCTTTTATAACCATGATAGTAAGTAAAGGCAAGGGATTTCATACGTAAACTAATATTAAGAGAAAAAAAAATTGTATCTATAATTTATTAACGTGATGGCTAATATAAATAAGCCGAGAGGGCAACAAAGTATTTTTATAACTACGATGAATTATCTACTTGCTATATTATAAAGGAAAGTTCCGAAATGCCAGTTATAGTTAAGCAAGTTATTTTGGTGCCGCAAATAAATTCCAAAAAGCACACAAGCAGTCAAGCAATCAAGCATTTCATGCAAGCAACCAATTCAAGCCTTATGCACATGGTGAATTTTACTGCAGGGTTCTAGAGAAAAGTTTTTTCTAAAATGGTTCCGTAGAAAATAAACTAATCAAGCTTTAATTTGTTGTAAAATTTTTAAAGTTCAAATTTTTAGTGATTTTTATCATGATGCAAAAACACGGGTGTTACACACCCGACCCACCGCCGCCCGGTCGCGCCCCCGCCCCTGCCCCCGCGCCGGCGCCACCGCGCCCCCCGCACGTCCGCTCCCCCGCCCGGCCACGCCCCCGCACGTCCGCTCCCCCGCCCTCGCCCGAGCGCGCCCCCGCCCCTGGCCGTCCCCCGCCCGGCCACGCCGCGGCTGTGCAGCCGGCCCCGCGTCGCCGCTTCACCGCCCGTCCGACCGGTTGGAGAGGAGGCTGAGAGGGGGAGTAGGTGGAGGAGAAGGAGAATAGGAGGTGGAAGAAGAGGGAGAGGAGGAGCTCACCCCGGCCGTCCAAGATCCGGTGGAGGAGGGAGGAGGAGCTCGCCGCGGACCTTGCGTCGTCCCCACAGCCGTCACCGTCCGCTCACCGGCAAAGGTATACCCTTCCCTGCATAACGTCTGTTCCTATATCCAATGGCAGATTGTGGATGCAAATGGTGGGGAGTCGGTTCTTATCGTTAGATGCAATTGGGATTCACAAAGGTCTTGCTAAGCACCGAAAATACAGGAGTAGTAAACTTCAGAGTAGCAAAATGGTGTTTTACCACAACAGCTGTGATCATTGGCGGATGGGTTCCCTTTGTGATGTAATTGAACAGCTTCTTAGTTGCCTAGTCTTGATCATCCAGGGCACAACCATCAATTCGCTATGCGGCTGAGTTGATGCATAGACACTTTGAGCAAATCCCTGAACCCTGATTAAATCTGTCTAGAATAACTCAAAACAAAGAACACTCTAGCACGCCAACAAGGAATTCTCCTTGATCATTATTTTACATCTTTTTATGCGTTGCCTCAGCAAGAAAATGAATGCACCAAGACGTCCAATAATGTTGGTCCTAGATGCCACCTTCATGACTTGGAAGCACATAGCATTTTTTGTTCAACTGAAACCAAATACTGCGTCCTATGCTTAGCAGCACCAGCCAGCCATCTCGTGTGGGCAAACTGGCATGTGCCCATGTCCTTGGCTCCTTGCACCTCGAAAAGAAGAAAAGAGTAGTGCATATCCCTAACTCCTTCCAAGTTTTCAGACTACAATGGCCTTGTGGTTAATGTATAGTCCTGATGCTGTTTAAGTAGTTAGATGTTTGTTAACGGTGAGCCTTTAGAATATCTGATCCACCATTTCTGACTCAAAAGGATCATGCTTGTTTTAGTTTGGCTGAATTCATTGCTATGCAAGGTGCCAGTCTTGCAACCATGAAATTTGCTTTGTCAGAAGTCGCCAGAATTCATGACCAACATTGCTTTGTCACAGCCAAATGAATTTAGCAAATCGTCAGAAGTCAGAACTTGTAGGCACATACAATTTGCTGACAATGACATGCAAACTCAAAATAAAAACAGCAGCGAGTATAATTATATGTAGTTGCAGGATCGTCCACTGCGGGTCTGCCTGCACCGCTTCACCTCGCCACTGCACTGACTCGTCACTGCGCGGATGAGGCCTTGTCGAAGATGCCCTGGGGAGGGAAGACGAGGCCTTGATACCGTAGCTTGAGCTGAATCTTTGTGGCATTGTCGAAACAGGGCAGCTCAACAAGGCCTCTCCTCCCGGCTTCCTCCACCTCCTCCTCCTCGTCATCGCCAGCGGCTGCATCTGCACTCTTTGGAACTACATTGCAATTGATAAGGTCACCGACCAGGCGGTGCGCGGCGGCAGGAAGCTAGGCATCGACAACAACATCAACATCGTGGTTCGGAGACAGCATTGCTGACATTGACAATAACGACAATGACATCCTGGCAAGTTCACACACGACAAAAACATTTGTTAGTGCCAGAACATTGCTTCTCGTTGTCAACGACAAGGGAGAAGAGGTCGAGGACGTGTGCCACCTCGTGGCTGATGACGATGCAAGCCCAGCAACATGGCCACATTACATCCATCACAATTTGCAGCAACATGAGCATCAGTTCATAAAAAACATTTGTGGTAAAATATGATTTTTCCATGTATGCATCTGATTAAAAATGTGGGATACATTTTTCTAGGTTTGGTATGTCATAATTTATGTGAATTCCCCACATATATTTATTTTTTTATTAAGTTACTAACTTCTTTTATGGGGGACATGAAATGATTTTTAGGGGCTTTGGATTGTATTATTGATGGAGTATACCTCAATACAATAAAAACATTAATTGCCGAAAGAAATCAGATTTCGTTTTGAACATGATAGTTCTTTCTCCATTGTGTTTGGCCACCACTTTCTACCACTCAATCATAAATGTAACCGTCCTCTTCATATTTGCCCACATAGTCAACACTGAGTTCCACAGCACATGACATCCTCGGCACATCACTTACTTTCTACCGACCGCCCTACCCACAGTGTATATCTACAATTTGGAATGTTGTGATGCATCGCGCCATCACAAGAACTACATCAACCTGTAATATGATTGCATGTAATTTGATATAAAGGCCAAACATGGAACTTTTAAAAACATTTGTTAAGTTATAGAAACTCGTATGAGGTTTGGACCAGAACTAAAACTTAGTACCTAGAACCATACAAAACCGAACAAGTGCACTACTATAAACGTACATCTCATCATCAGTTCAAAAGTGTCCAGCACCGAAGGGCGTAGCCTTTCGCCCTCGTTGGTGAAAGGTCGGCAGAGATAGTAATCTTGCCACCTTCGGATTCAAACAGACTATGGAAATGAAGATCACCATGGCTCGTAATAGCTATAAAAAACAAAAAAAAACCCAGCTGTTGGCAAGCCGAGCCTACTTCTACCCCACCGTCGTGGCCCCTGCCAAATCTGAGAGAGGGAGAGTGGGTGAGCAATATTCGTGTTGCTACGTTCGAGAGATGAAGAGAGAGTGAGGGAGATAGAGGGGAGGGACACACCCATGAATCATGGTTGGGGTAGGTTGCCACCAGTGGTGCTTGGACCCCACAATGAGCTAAAGTGTTGTGAAGTTTGGTGACGGCGAAAGATTCGCTAGTATTTTTAGGGTAATGTCTTTCTTATGGGTGTGCGGGCATTTAATGACCCACACGCCCGTGGCTCGCATGCGCCCGCGCCCTCTCTCTATCTATCTATCTCCCTCTCGCTCTCTCTATCTATCACTCTCTCCCTGTGACTGGTTGAGCATGTTCACCATGGACGGCGTTTAGTACCTATGGATGAAGCCTGTGAGCTCCGTCGAGTCACCACGTGCAGTGGCACGCTGGTATGAGTGCGAGCTCAGCCTGGACGGGATGTAGGCGCGGCCAGACCCCTCGTACAGCCATGGGTTCAGCACGCACTCCTGCCTCTCCCGCAGCTCGGCCACCAGCGCATGCGTTTGCTGGTCCCAGGACAGCGGGGCTAGGATCGAAGCCGCACAGGTGCAGTCCACGTCCTCCCACGGCGGCCTAAGCCGCGGCCATGACCTCCTTGGCATGGATTCAGTGCCACTCGAACTCCACCTGCAGGGACATCCCCGCGCTCACCGGGAACTCCGGGCAGAGCAGCAACACCGGGTCGCCTCCCACCCACACCATCTCCATGATGACCGCGTTGTGGTAGGTGCAGCTCGGTAGATGAGTGCAATGCACACGCGTGACGATGGCATGGCATGCGTGTGATGAGGAAGTCCTTCACCTTGTCGGCATAGATGCGGCCGACGTGGACGACCGCCATGGCCCTTGCCATCCACTCCACTGGTGTAGGTGCCAGACATGATGGACGTGAGCTGCACGCCTTGGCCGGCGCACTCGACGCTGAGCCGTGTCTCCTTCACCACCACGCTAAGAAGGCCGCCGATGCACTGTGCGAAGGCGTCCTGGATTGACCCCACCATGTTGATAAATGAGAAGGTGCCGCTGGACATCTGGGCGACAGCGTGCATCATCCTAGAGTCATGGTCCATGCTGAAGCCAAAGGCATGGATCGGGACATGGTTTTCGCTCCCAGGATGGATGGAGTGTGGGACGAGGGGCGCGTAGTCCGGCGCCGAGCCGTCCTGTGGCAGGAAGTTGTGGGAGTCCACACCGTCAAAGAGCAGGATGATGCTACACACAGGGTTCCTGGCTTGCCAGTCCTCTACCACCCTGGCAGCTTTCCGCAGCCCCTCGGCAATGTTGGTGCCACCATCGGCGATTAGGGAGTCGACAGCCTGCAGCGACTGTGGCTGTCCGAAGGCGGTCATCTTCTGGGATCACGAACAGCCTGCAGGCTGACGAGGAGAAGGCGACAACAGAAAGCCGGTCGCTGGGGTCAAGGTTTTCGATCACGAACCTCATGGCGCGCTTCAGGAGTGCAAGCTTGGGGCCAGACATGCTCCCGCTGACGTCGAGCACAGTCACCAGATCCAGTGGTGCTCGGGTGCTCACCCACGCAGGCACATGCGGAGCCTTCAGATGGATCAAGATGGCAAACTGCTCCTGTGCCACGGACTCCTGAATTGCTGGGAATTCAGTGTATTTCGTGATCTCAAGCAAAGGAGCCCTCATCAATCGGTGAATTCCTTTTCCCGCCCACCTGCTTCATTTAGCATCCCGTGCTTCAACTAGACTGAAGGATTGAATTACTCGACTGGACAGTAACTTCTACCAAGCCGTTCTACAGAATTACCGTCCCGGTTTCTTCTTCGCCGATCAACCAGTCAGCCACCACTTGATCCAATTGTAGATTTAGAATTCTAATAGACTGAAGATTGTTGAGGTTGCGAGATCAGATTGAAGTGGGCCCAGCCCTGAATGCCCTATGCAAGTTTGTATCATGATTCATGCATGCATATATGGAAGTTTAGCAGGCGGTGCGCGGGGTGTGTGTTGTGCAGGTGTGTGTGTGCGCGCGCGCGTGCGTTTGTATGCATGTGCATGTGCGTCTGTGTGTGTGCACGCGTGTGGTGGGGTGCATGTGTAGGCGCGTCTATGCGTGGGGTGGGTGTGCGTGTGTGTGCGTGATATGCGTGTGTGCGTGTGGGTGTGGTTGTGCGTGTGTGCGCGCGTGTGTGCGTACGTGTATATGTGCATATGCATGTGCATGCATGTGCGTGTACGTGACATGTGCAGAAGCTCACAAAGGGAATAACATGATTGCCATGCATGTTCAAACCCTTTCCTATCTCCCTAACTTAAGATCAATACTAGTAAACACCTGACCACCAGTCCGAGCTAGTAGGTTTAATCGTGCCTACTGCAGGCTGCTCGTTCTTCTTATATCACAAGCTGGGACTGTCATGCGAGGCACGAGAATAACAGTTACGCTATTCCAGCTTCATGGTTATGTCAAATTCTAAGCTATCACGACACATCCATAATGTTTTACATTTCAGCGTTGGGTAATAATATTATGTTTCCTTCCTAAATTTATTTGCATCTTGTCTCGTCAGCTATGTTGTGGCGCCCGCTGTTGCTATCGCAGCTGGATGTTATATCCCCATGTATCATAATGGAAACGGCATGTATCTGCCAGTGACACCACCAGGTAATAAGTCTTGCAGCCTGCTATCTTGTGCTAATCTGACTGTCATCTGATGATGTTCGAAATTATTTTATGTGCTGCTCTTGCTATCTGATTTGAATCATGGACTGGCCAGACCATCGGGAAGAAGTCAGGTAATAAACCTTCTCATCATGCGTTCACAGCTTTTTCTGTGAGCAAATGACTCTCTTTCAACAGGAAAATTGATTTGATTAACTTAACTGCTACCTTATTCCATTTATTCTGATTCATGTTTCATTTATGTCGAACTTGATTAATAATAATTGTTGATCTTATTCCTTTGTTCAGATGGGGCAATCTGGTTCTAGATATTAAGAAAAATTATGGGACCAAGAAACAGTCTCGGTGACTTTAACAAAGGCTGTCTATGACTTGCTAAGTTCAATTTACATATACGACACTGAAATCCATAAATATTATGAAAAATATTTAATCAATGTAAAAAAATAATGGGGCCTAGAAACAGTCTCCGTAAAAATGTCACAACTATCACTATACACAGTGATGTGCATAAATAACCAACTTTCTTTATGCGACGATTAGCGTGGCTATTGTTATTTTTAAAATGAAGAAACTAGCTTTACTATTAAATAATTTTTCAGCTTTTACTACTACAAAATGATTTGAGATGATAGACCATTTCATTTACAGAGACAGTAAAAAAAATGTAAACATGCAGCCATGAAAAAGGAAAAAAAAAAGAAAAAGAAGTTCAAAATTGTATGTTTTCTAAGTAAAATATAACCCAAACTCAAATTATAACTCAAGAGCCACCTTTCAATCCAACTTCCGAGCATCTAAGGGGCTATTTTCACTAGTACAAAGACACTAGAGGTTAAAATACAATGGTTTCGACCACGGGTGTGAAAAGGCCAGAAATGGTCCATTCTCACTAGAGGCACTATGGTTTATTGTTACATAGTGAATAATATGTTTTTATAGACTTGGGTAATGTTGAGAAAATAAAAAATACCAATATATTGTCATTAGGTAATGTCAGATTCTATTCCATTCATGGAGGGCGAAGGACGCACCTTGAGAGCTCTTGGATTCAACCATGCTCAATTAGCAATGTTCCTACAGACACTCAATAGGTTTCTTACTGATATGTCTCATGAACATGTATAGGCATAGCCATCTAAGCCAAGAGATCAATCGTCGTTCAAAAGGAAAGGTTATCCGCAGCAGCCATGGCCGACGCTCCACCCCAGAAAAATGACCTTCTCCAGCCTGCTCAGGAACTCAAGACAACGATTGTGTACGAGCGCAATGTCGTGCGTGAAGTACATACGAGCTTGCTCACGTTTGTTGTCCCTTTTTCGATTGCATTAGGTGGTGCACTGTTGATCATTTATGACTCATGAGGAGTATCATAACTTTTTCTCTCGACGCCTACTTGCAGATTAGGGTTCTAGACGCAAAGATTGGTAAACTCGAGCTCCAGCTCAACAGTGAGCAGGAAAAGATCTCCTCCTGCTCAGGCTTGCTGGAGAAGATCATCTCCAATCCACAAGGCTCACCGTGTTCTTCAGTGCCGGCAGAGCTAGACAGGGCCCGCGCCAAGAGAGATATAGGGCATACCAGAAGCTCCAGCGCCATCTGCTGGAGATGGAGATCCCTGGCCACAACGGTCAGGGCGGCGCCCCTAATCCTCCTGCCGGCGCCGCCAGCAACTAGCGCATCAGCAAGGAGCTGGGCGCGGCTAGCTAGCTTAGAATTAATTGCGCTGTATCAGTATGCGAGCTAGTTGAGTGATTTATTCGCCTACACAACACGCAAATACGATGATCCTATTGTTTCTGCGTAGAGGTTTACACGTTATGTACATTGTGTGATAAAGCAAGTACATAGAATATGTGTCTGCATGTGTGTTTGTGTTTCTGTTTGTGTGTGGGCGCGCGTGCGTGCTCGTGTGTGTGTGTCTTCTGTCTGTGCGTGCACATGTGTTGTGCGTGTGTGTGTGCGCATGTGTGTGTTGTGCAGGTGTCTGTGCGTGCGTGCGTGTGTGCCCATGTGCATGTGCGTCTGTGTGTGTGCGCGCGTGTGTGGTGGGGTGCATGTGTGGACGCGTCTATGTGTGGGGGTGCGTGGATGTGTGCGTGTGCGTGTTGTGTGTGTACTCGGGCGTGTGTACGTGTGGGTGTGGTTGTGCGTGTGTGCGCGCGTGTGCGTACGTGTATATGTTAATGTGCATGCATGTGTGTGTATGTGACATGTGGAGAAGCTCACAAAGGGAATAATATGATAGCCATGCAGGTTCAAACCCTTTCCTATCTCCCCAACATAAGGTCAATAGTAAACAGCTGACCACCAGTCGGTGCTAGTAGTGGTTTAATCGTGCCAGCTGCAGGCTGCTCATTCTTCTTATATCACAAGCTGGGACCGTCATGCGAGGCACGAGAATAACACTTATGATATTCCTGCTTCAAGGTTATCTCAGATTCTAAGCTATCGCGACACATATATAATGTTTCACATTTCAGCGTTGGGTAATAATATTATATTTTCCTTCCTAAATTTATTTCTATCCTGTCTCATCAGCTATGTTGTGTGGCCCGCTGTTGCTATCCCAGTTGGATATTATATCCCCATGTATCATAATGGAAACGGCATGTATCTGCCAGTGACACCACCAGGTAATATATAGGTCTTGAAGCCTGCTATCTTGCGCTAATCTGATTGTCATCTGATGATGTTCGAAATTATTTATGATATGGTGCTCTTGCTATCAGATTTGAATCACGGACTGGTCAGACCATCGGGAAGAAGTCACAGCTTTTTCTGTAAGCAAATGACACTCTTTCAAGAGGAAAATTGATTCAATTAACTTAACTGCTACCTTATTCCATTCATTCTGATTCACGTCTCATTTATGTCGAACTTGATCAATAATAATTGTTGATCTTATTCCTTTGTTAGGGTGGGGCATTCTGTAAGCAAATGACACTCTTCCAGACCAGCAGGGCGACCACATAGAAGCAGAAATTAACAAAAATGTAAGTATGCCTAGCGTGCCCATCATTGGCTTCACGGCAATATAATTTAGACATGATATCTTATATTCTACATATTGTTACATGAACTTGCACAGGTTTGCTGCAGCTAATGATGGTGACTTGGGTAAGTAGAGACTAGTGACTAGGAAGGACTCCTTTCATAAAGCCAACCAATCGAGCCGGATACAAGAGGACATTAATAGGGAGCGAAGCGCAGAGCTCAATGACTCTACTCTGTGTCCATCCAGCATCCTCCTTCCTGCTATCGAGTCGAGGTAGAGCCTCCATTGACCACAGGACGAGCTTGGACTGCTGAATGACAGCCAATCCTAGGTTACCATCTTCTGTAGTCATGAGCATGGCGCCGTGATCCTGCATGAAGAATGCAAGTGCTTTCCTAACATTAGACTTCTGTGTGTCCAAATCGAAAAAAGAGCACATTCCCCACCAGGGCACTTGGCCCCAGGTTGGTAGAGTGCCAGGCGGTGATAGTCGTTAAAAGGGGAAAACCACAGCACTCACTCCATGCACCCGCCTCAGATGAGTAGACGCATGCGGACGTGACGAACGGCCACGCCTTGTTGATTGCCACGAAGACAAAACGGAAGGGTCCGCGGGCACAGTCGAGGTGATCGCACCCGGCGACCGCACAGACCAACGTTGTGGTCCAGTCATCGCGGCACCAGTGGCGGAGCCATGGCAGTGTTCGCAGGTCATCCCTGACAGGGTCCCACATGACAAGGTCCTCCTCGCTCTCATGCGTAGATCTAGACGAGTACGTAGCAGATGAGGATGACACGGTCGTGGCAGGAGTCAAGTGCCCTCTGGATATGGACACCCTTTGTATTTGAATTTGCAGCTCCTTCTGTTTTGCCACAGCTTCATCCAAGAGAGGTCCGGTAAGCTGCTTGTTCAGGTGATGCTGGAGTTTTATAAGCCTTTTACATGGACCCTGTTAAAGCTTTGCATCCCATATTCCCATGGGTGTAAAGTGCCATGCACTTCACTTGTATATTGTGCCAGCTATATTATACCCGTTGTTTGGAGAGGCGTGCTAGGGTCCGACCAAGGTGGCACCCAGCATCGTGCGGACCACCTCCAGTTCATCTTGGGTCTCACCGCTGAACTTGAAGAGGACCAAGCCGTTCCTGCAGTCCCAAACGTTCAGCACCAGCAAGTCCACGAAAACGAAGTCAGCACTCACCACCGGGCTAGAGGCATCAGGCAGCAGGATGAACTCTGAGCTAGAGATGCCTGCACTGAAGATGTAGACCCCAAGTAGACACGACGAGTGGAGGCACCGCTAGGCCAGCACATGCTGGTGAGCACGGCACCAACAACTTTGCTCCGGCATCCAAGGCGGAGAAGGATCTTGTCTAGGAGATCTCTATTGGTGGGGGCATGGTGCAACGATGGGAGCCCCACTCGGTTAAAACCATTTCATGCAAAATATGATTTTTTTTCTATATATGCACCAGATTAAAAGTGTGGGATACATTTTCCTTGGTTTGGTTTGTCATAATTTATGTGAATTCCATGCATTTTTTTTGCTAAATTAGTAACTTCTTTTATGGGGGACATTAAATGATTTTTAGGGCTTTGGATTGTATTGTTGTGGGGGAGTATATCTCAATAAAAGAAAAACATCCATTCTTGGCCATAGTCATCTTGGGTCGTCGGCCTATGGTTGCGCACTATGTTTTTTCTAAGTGTTGCTATGGACATAGCGCCTGTGTATCTCACATCCAACACATATTAGTCCACCTAGGTTGTCAGTCAATTATCAAAGCCAAACTAAGTCTTTCACAAGCTCCCACACAATTCTTGTGAGCATGGTAAACAACAAGCAACCACTAGAACTAGCAAGCTACTCAAACAAGTACAAAAACTACTTGAGGCAACACAAGCTAGTGAGCAAAACAACTACACAGGCACAAGATTGCACAAAGTATAAAGAGCAAGTGTAGAATATGCAAACCACGGGAACAATGGAGATACAAGATTTTTCTTCCAAGGTTCAATGATTCGCCGATCACCTACTCCCCATTGTGGCATGTACAGTGATTACATATCACACCTAGTAGCATAATTTATATCCCACTCTTATAATTAGGTGGATACATGAAGAAAACATATTTTACAACAAATATTTTTTTGTTTCCAAACAAGTCCACAAATACTTGATTTTTGCATAGTGATTCAATTAACACATAGCAGAAGGTTCAAATGGCAAGACCTTCCTATCGTCCTTACTCTTCCTGCATGGCGGTGGATGTTACTATAGTTCCCTTGCATCCCTCCCGCCTCATCACACCGAACGCACCCAAGGTCATGCTAACAATCATCCCATCACCATTTACCAAATCTGCCCGCACTTCCCCCCACACAGCACCTCACACCAACCGGAGAGGAAGTATAAATGGTGCCTCGCCACCGATCTCCAAATCCACCACAAAACCCTAGCCTTCACGGATCAGGCAGTGGCGGCGCTAGAGGTGGAACGAGAGCTTGGCAGAGGCATCTAGGTATCGGAGTGGCATTGCTTGCTCACTCACTGCCAGGTTCTGACCGTAGATTAGCGCAACTAGAGGAGGGGCCAACATTCGAAGAACGTGTATTCAAAATTTCAAAAGGTAAACATATGGATTGATTTAGCATTATTTTTTAACATATATGATTGATTGTACCTTTAAATACCATTGATTGGTAAAAAAAATGGGTATTCAATGAATACCATTGAAAACCCCTGGTTGATGATGAGCAGTCTTGTGGAGCGGCTATGTGTGCGGCCAGATAAGCAGAGCGCTCAACTATGATGCAGCATCAAGGCTCGCGGCCACCCAGATCCGGTGATGGCACATGCACGGGCCGCACTGGCTTCGAGTCCGGAGAGCGTGGGCCTCTCAGGCGACGGCACACGCGTGGGCCTCTTGGAGCGTGGTGGACGATCAGATCCAGCGGCGCACGGCGGATCTGGTGAGCGGCGGCAGCTCGTCGTTGTGCTCAGCGGGTGCTGTGGGTGGGCTCGGCGGGCCAATCGATGGGCTTGTTGTTTTTTTATTTTTTTAATTCATTAATGCAGGCGAGCACATGTCCACCTTGGTTAATCCGGATTTATCTAGATGATTTGGCGGAGGCGAACTAGTTGCCCGTCTCCGAACAACGATTTTGCCTGTGTGCCAAAACTGCTATTGTAGTAATGGATGACTACCTCCCATCGTGGGGTGGGGCCGGAAAGGGGAAGAAACGTCGACAGAACGATGCGTCTGCTGGACGGATTGAGCACAAGGATGCAATGACCGCGGGAGTACCATGGCCTTGTCCATGTTAGGGTACAGTAGTGGGGAGCGCACAGTGAGACCAGTGCGGTGGAAGGTCTCGCCGCCGAACTCGAAGAGGACTAAGCCGTTCCTGCAGTCCCGAACGTTCAGCACCAGCAAGTCCCTGAAACTGAAGTCAGCACTCACCACCGGGCTAGAGGCATCAGGTAACAGGATGAACTCCGAGCTAGAGATGCCTGCACTGGAGATGTAGACCCCGAGTAGGCACGGCGAGTGGAGGCACCGCGAGGCCAGCACTTGCTGGTGAGCACGACACTAATGACTTAGCTCCAGCATCCAAGGCGGAGAAGGCTCTTGTCAAGGAGATCTCCGTTGGTGGGGGCGTGGTGCAATGATTGGAGCCCCACTCGGTTAAAAACATTTCATGAAAAATATGATTTTTTTTCTATATATGCACCAGATTAAAAAAGTGTGGGATACATTTTCCTAGGTTTGGTTTGTCATAATTTATGTGAATTCCCTGCATATATATTTTTTTGGCTAAATTAGTAACTTCTTTTGTGGGGGGACATTAAATGATTTTTTGGGGCTTTGGATTGTATTGTTGTGAGAGTATATCTCAATAAAAAAACGTCCAACACAATTTGTAGCGACTTGAGCAACGGTTGGTAAATAAATCTGTGGTAAAGTATGCTTTTTTATGTACGCACCTGACCAAAAGTGTGGGATACATTTATCTAACTATGTATGTGTATAGACAGCTACAATTGGTGGCCTCCGTCATGGCGATCCACCATGCCAAAACCCACACACTGATGTTGCAGAAGCGGCCTCATCATTTCCAGCCATAGCTCTCCGACCGCCCGTCTTCCTCTTCACAGCTGATGGTGGCTGCATATGAAACGGAGATCTGAGGTGGAGAAGTGGAGGGGGCCATGGGGAGACCCAGACTGCGAGCTGCTTTGCTCCTGGGAAATATAGAGCCCTCCCACGAGCACGATTGGCTGGCTCACCACACCGGATCAAAGCGCCCTCTGGTTGTGCAGCCAGTATTTCTGAAGAAACACCACAATGAGAGAATCCATGTCAGCAGACATCACAACAAACAACGGCAATGAATCTTTATGAGATGGATCAATGAAAGGGGATCAGCTGGATTGTTATCCTGAAGTTGGCTTTTCACTTCATCATTTGTCAGCCCATCCACCTTCATCAGCTCCCTGATTTGCTTTGGGGTGGCAACTGCACACATGGCATGCCATGAATGAACTCATTAATTCCAATTTTGTGTTTCTAATATCTCAAGCAATTAGGTAATACTAAGATCTTGGTGGCCCAAAATTGGCAAGAAAAATTGTGAATTTGGTATCAGGAGAAGGCTCACCTTGGGGGCCACCGAGTTGATTAAAGGCAGCAACGAACTGGGGATGCAGCTCCGTCGACCAGCAGCACCAAACTTTGCTTGCCTGCTGCTGCTGCGATTGGGACTGGAAGCCAAGCACAGGGGCAGTTAGCGCACACACCGCACATAGACTTGATGTTTGGTAACAAGGTTTGGCCTAAGCCTACATACCCTAGGCATGCTTACGGGCTCTTCTCCCCCAAACCGCGGCAGTGGCCACCCGGGGTGCCAGCAAAAGCCGCCAGCTAGCACCTCCATGAGCCTGTCACTTTGTCTTGTCTCCCACTCTCGTGATTAAGTTACAAGGACAACCCCCTCCTTTCGTAGAGGGGCTAGGTTACAAGAGCCAACACCTAGTTCACCTAACCCGATACTGCTATACAACACAAGTCCCTAAGCACCCACCTGTCGGCACTGCTGCCAGCAGACCAGCGCCGCCGTGCCCGCAGTCGTTCATCCTGCAGAGCCAGATATTGAGCCAGTTCTCCCTATCCACATGGAAGAGGTAGAGGACAGAGTTGTCCCCCGGACAATGGACAAGGTTGCTTGGGTACTGATCAGGTTTCACACCCACAGGGAGGTTGATGATGAAGAATCTCTCCATGGCGAGGTCCGGTCCCAGGATGTACCGGCTTGGGTCGCAAAGTAGATCTTGCCACACGCGAGCACAATAGTGGGCAGGATCTGGACTGGCGACTTCTTGAGCATAGAAAAATGTGATTTTTTATGTATGCACCTGATTAAAAGTTTGGGATACGTTTTTCTAGGTTTGGTATGTCTTAGTCAATGCGAATTCCCCGCATATATTTATTTATTTATTTTTGCTAAATTAGTAACTTCTTTTATGGGGGGATATTAAATGATTTTTAGGGGATTTGAACCAGTGACTTAGCCAGAAGACCCGTGCCTATGCAGCTGACGGCCCAGCAGCCAGACTGCAGGACACACACCAGCGCCGCGACCTTAATGTCCCAGTCCGAGGTGTGGATGTTGACGTGGTAGCACAAGGCGTCGTCGCCATGGTCGGCTGGGATGAGCATCACATGAGGGGGTACTCTGAGAAGGAGGACAGCTGCAGCGACCGCGGGAGCTCGCTCCCAGGAAGGATGGAGCACGGGACGAGCGGTGAGTAGTCTGGCGCCGATCGAGCCGTCCCGCTGCGGGAGGTTGTGGGAGTCCACGCCAGCCATCAGAGAGCAGGATGATGCTACACACCGGGTTCCTGGCTTGCCTGTCCTCCACCACCCTGGCAGCTTTCCGCAGCCCCTCGGCGATGTTGGTGCCGCCATTGACGATGAGGGAGTCGACAGCCTGCAGGGACTGCTGCTGTCCGAAGGCGGTCATCTTCCGGAGTGGGAACAGCCTGCAGGCCGACGAGGAGAAGGCGACAACGGTGAGGCAGTCACTAGGGTCATTGTTTTCGATCACGAACCTCATGGCACACTTCAGGAGCGCAAGCTTGGGGCCAGACATGCTCTCACTGACGTCGAGCACAATCACCAGATCCAGTGGTGCTCTGGTGCTCAACCACGCCAGCACATGCGGAGCCTTCAGATGGATCAAGATGGCAAACTGCTCCTGTGCTGCGGACTCTTGCTGGGAATTCAGTGTATGTCGTGATCTCAAGAAAATGAACCCTCATCAATCGGTGATTTCCTTTTCCCACCCACCTGCTTCATTTAGCATCCCGTGCTTCAACTAGACTGAAGGATTGAGTTACTCGACTGGACAGTAACTTCTACAGAATTACCGTTTCGGTTTCTTCTTCGTCGATTAGCCAGTCAGCCACCACTTGATCCAATTGTAGATTTAGAAAGATTACTTATTTTCAAAGGAATATTTTTGGACATCTCGGTAATCTCTGCGCCAAGATTGCATATTTTGGGAAAACTGTTTGACAACACGCCCTGACTTGAGTTTCGCAACACAGTTTTTCAAGTATGGGCATGGGGCATCATTAGTGGGCGCGCATGCGTGCTTGTGTGTGTGTGCACATGTGTTGTGCGTGTGTGCGCGGGTGCGTGTTGTGCAGGTGTGTGTGTGCGCGTGCGTGTGTGGTGGGGTGCATGTGTGGGCGCGTCTATGTGTGGGGGTGCGTGGATGTGTGCGTGCGTGTGCCTGTGCGTGTGGGTGCGCGCGTGTGCGTGTGCGTGTTGTGTGTGTGTATTCGGGCGTGTGTGCATGTGGGTGTGGGTGTGCGCGTGTGTGCGTGTTGTCTGTGTGTGTGTGTGTGTTGTCTGTGTGTTGTCTGTGTGTATTCGGGCGTGTGTGCATGTGTGCGCGCGTGTGTGCGTATGTGTATATGTGCATGTGCATGCGTGTGTGTATGTGACATGTGCAGAAGCTCACCAAGGGAATAACATGATAGCCATGCAGATTCAAACCCTTATTTCCTATGTCCCTAGCACTGCTTGACTTAAGATCAATAGTAAACAGCTGACTACCTGTCCGTGGTAGTAGAGGTTTAATCGTGCCTACTACAGGCTGCTCACTCTTCTTATATCACAAGCTGGGACCGTCATGCGAGGCACAAGAATAACAGTTATGCTATTCCAGCTTCAAGGTTATGTCAAATTCTAAGCTATCACGACACATATGTAATGTTTTACATTTCAGTGTTGGGTAATAATATTATATTTTCCTTCCTAAATTTATTTGCATCTTGTCTCATCAGCTATGTTGTGTCGCCCGCTGTTGCTATCCCAGCTGGATATTTTGTCCCCCATGTATCATAATGAAAACGGCATGTATCTGCCAGTGCCACCACCAGGTAACAAGTCTTGCAGCCTGCTATCTTGTGCTAATCTGACTGTCATCTGATGATGTTCGAAATTATTTATGATGTGCTGCTCTTGCTATCAGATTTGAATCATGAACTGGCCGGACCATCGGGAAGAAGTCAGGTAATAAACCTTCTCATCATGTGTTCACAGCTTTTTCTGTAAGCAAATGACACTCTTTCAAGAGGAAAATTGATTCAATTAACTTAAGTACTGCTACCTTATTCCATTTATTCTGATTCATGTTTCATTTATGTCGAACTTGATCAATAATAATTGTTGATCTTATTTGTTTGTTCAGATGGGGCAATCTGGTTCTTCCAGACCAGCCGGGCAGCCACATATATAGAAGCAGAAATTAACAAAAATGTAAGTATGCCTAGCTTGCCCATCATTGGCTTCACCGCAATTTAGACATGATATCTTATATTCTACATATTGTCCCATGGACTTCCACAGGTTTGCTGCAGTTAATGATGGTGACTTAGGTAAGTAGAGACTAGTGACTAGGAAGGACTCATTTCCTAAAGCTAACCAATCGAACCGGATCCAAGAGGACATTAACAGGGAGCGAAGCGCCGAGCTCAATGACTCTGCTCTGTGGCCATATACGATACTGTTAAGTTCAATTTACATATACGACACTGAAATCCATAAATATTATGAAAAATATTTAATCAATATAAAATTTATGGGGCCTAGAAACAGTCTCCCCAAAAATGTCACAACTATCACTATACAGCGACGTGCATAAATAAGCAACTTTCTTTATCCGACGCTTAGCGTGGCTATTGTTATTTTTAAAATGAAGAAACTAGCTTTACTAATAAATAAATTTTCAGCTTTTACTACTACAAAATGATTTGAGGTGATAGACCATTTCATCTACAGAGACGATAAAAAAAAGTCTGTCTCCAAAAGTATCCAACCTATAAATTCAAACAGAAACATGCAGCCATGAAAAAGGAAAAAAAGAAAAAGAAGTTCAAAATTGTATGTTTTCTAAGCAAAATATAACCCAAACTCAAATTACAACTCGAGAACCACCTTTCAATCCAACTTTCCCGGCATCTAAGGGGCTATTTTCACTAGTACAAAGACACTGGAGGTCAAAATACAATGGTTTCGACCACAGGTGTGAAAAGGCCAGAAATGGTCCATTCTCACTAGAGGCACTATGGTTTATTGTTACATAGTGAATATTGTGTTTTTATAGACTTGGGTAATGTGGAGAACATCAATTAATGCCAATACATTTTCATTAGGTAATGTCAGGTTCTATTCCGTTCATGAAGGTCGAAGGACGCACCATGAGAGTTCTTAGATTCAACCATGCTCAATGAGCAGTCCTCCTACCAGACTCTCAGTAGGTTTGTTACCGACATGTGTCATGAGCATGTATGTACAACATGCAAATACCGTGATCCTATTGTTTTTGTGTAGAGGTTTACATGTTATGTACATTGTGTGATAAAAGTAAGTACATAGAATATGTGTCTGCATGTGTGTTTGTGTTTGTGTTTTTGTGTTTGTGTCTGCAAGTTCCTATAGGTTTTCTATCTAGTTATATAGTGTTTAGTCCAATAAGTCTTTCGGCGAAATCAGATGATTTTCGGTTGGGATCGTGTTTTCTGTGATGACTTCGGCGATTGCCATAACAAGATCGCCGCTGCAGGCGTCAATTTTATCGGCATACGGCCAATTTGTGGCCTTTATCTGCAAGGGGAGGGGTGCTTCTAGGAGCTCCCTAAGAGGACAGCGATTCCGGGTCATCGATCTCATCGTCGATGGTTACGGCGAGGATTTGAAGGTCTTGAGGTAATGAATCTGCAGCCTATGTCATACTCCACGATGCAACTGTTGATATCTGTTCAGCAATTTCGATGCGTTTTTTGACTGGTTCCGAAGCATTGGATCTTACGGTATGTCCAATGTTTCGGGATTGGCCATTGAATTCGGCATAAGGTTTGGCCATTCAAATTTTTTCATATATAACTTGGGAATGTAGTGTGCCAAGATTTAATATAAGTACCCTTCCTTCGAAAAAAAGAATATATGTGGGCCTGTATGTTTGTGTGTAGGCTCGTGTGCATGTCTTGTGTCTGTCTGTGTGCGCACATGTGTTGCGTGTCTTGTGTCTGTGCGTGGACATTTGTTGTGTGTGCGTGCGTGTGTTGTGCGTGCATGTGCGCACATGTGCATGTGTGTCTGTGTGTGCACGTGTGTGCGGTGGATTGCATGTGTGGGCGAGTCTATGTGTGGGGGTGCACTATGCCAGAAAACCTTATCAGTGACGCGTAAAAGACGCGTCGCTGTTTTTGTGTCTATGATAAGGGCAAACCAGTGACACGTAAAAACGCGTCACTGATAACCCTCTATCAGCGACGCGTCTAGCCAATACGCGTCACTGATAACCCTCTGTCAGCGATGCGTCTAGCCAATACGCATCACTGATAACCCTCTATCAGCGACGCGTCCAACCAATACTTTCAGAAAAACAAAAAAAATATAATGATCCCATATACATCTACCATGATCCTATATATATATATACACACACATATCAGACAAGTTCCACCATTTCAATAATCAATTCTTTACAAGCTTTTTAGATACAAGTTATACTACAAAATGTGTTCAGTAACAGAATAACAACCCCATAGAACATTCTAATCATCCAACGAGTCAATTCTAATCACACTAGCTACTTAATTACATATCCTTTGCTTCGAATCCCCAAAAGATGAACTAAAACACAAATTGTATGAGACCCTTGTTGATTCTGCAGGAATAGGAACAGATCTGTCATTGTCAACATACTAGTATTACCACCTAAAATAAGAAGAAACAGGTCTCAGACATTATAAACTGGGATTCATTGATCAGCGCACTAGAAATAAAAAAAATAAAAACCCAAAACACAACTATAAGAACTAACCTGAGCATATAACTGGGATTCATTGAACTTGACAACCAAACTAGCACAAGACATTGGATTTACAGGTTGGTCAACTTGTGCACTAACCTGCTACAGCCCAGATCGAGTTAAGAAATACACAACATATAAAGTCCAAAAAAATAGAAGGCAGCTTTTGTGATACCACTAAATTGGCAAAACTATTGTAGGTCCTGCAAACATATCACAACCAGCACATCATAATTCCCAGTTTAAATGAGATATCATTGTGCTGTGCTTAGTAGAAGTAGTCTAAACAGGGAACAGAAGGTAAAACTAAATTTGTCTAAACATATGGAGAACCTATTAGCATTTCAAAATTTGATACTAAGTAGGTACCAGTGGGGCACTTGTTCGAGCAGGCAAAAAAGCAGTAACATGAGTCCTGGACAAAGCACCATTTTATGAAATACAAAGGAGAGGACGATCGACAGTAGGTGTATTTGTGTAGAACAAAGTAATATGGTGAGAATTAAACTTAACTTTCCAGAAAAACTTTAGTAGCAAACTAATCCAATTTCACTTGAAATGCATGTGCAAACAAAATTGAGATGCGCAGATCACAGTTCCATTGTATCATGAAACAATGGTTTAGTGGTAAAGTATCATGAAACAAAATTGAGATGCTTGAACAGCAACAATTTTTCTCACAGGATAAGTACATCATCAGCAATCACTACAACACGTCCTTTAATTAAAGGCATTTTGTTAAAGGCATCTTTCTTAAATTGCCTTAATTTCCTTTTATCTAAAGGCATTCTTATGAAAAGGCCTTTAAAACTATGGTTTTTGAAGGCTAATATAAAAAACGCCTTTAATTATCTGAGCATTGGAGGCATTTTTTAAAAACGCCTTTAATTATGTGAGCATTGGAGGCGTTTTTAAAATGCCTTCTATAATCTTTCGTACGAACATGTAGATCGACTAGTCATCATTTGGGCCTTGCTACCACGGAGAGGCACTTGGGCCTTGCTACTCAGGCACCGATCGGACCTTCACAAATAAAACATATCGGAGAGACAGAGGAGGCGGCCACGGCTCTACTGTTGCGAATCGTTCCCCAAAATCGCGAGACAGAGGAGGCGGCCACGGCTCGCGACTCAGAGTCACACCGGCTTGAGGAGGACACGCGGGCTCGCGAGCTCGCCGACGAGGAGGCCCTCCACCACATCCCGGCATAAGGCGGCCGCGAGGGCTCGTGAGCTCACTGACGAGGAGGTCCTCCACTACATCCCGGCCTGAGGCGTCCGCTAGGGCTCGCAATTCAGAATCACGCCGGCCTGAGGCGGCCGGCGAGGGCTCGCTAACGAGGAGTTCCTCGCCGACGCCGACCATCAGTACCACCACCGCGCCTCCCCCTTCGCCGAGGTCAGGTTTCTGTGCCCACGCCGAGGTCACCGACGAGGAGGTCGAGATCCTGAAGGGCTCCTCCACAAGCATCGTTGTTCCCTGCTACGACTGAGTTCCTACACAAGCATCGCTGTTCCCTGCTATGACTAGTAATCCAGGTATATCCCCATAGCCACCAATCATCTGAATCCTCTATTGAGATGTTGATTGATTCAAAATGTGTTACCATTTTTTCTATTTGACTTGATCTGTGTTAAATAAACGGTGCTAGTTATCTATACCGAGATGGAATTTCACTGTGCTTAACTTGTTTTCTATGTGCTTACTGCTTGACCGTATCTGCTAGCCTTGCTTGTGACTTCTCCTCAGAAGTCGTAGCCAGCTGGTCATGGGTCGTCTAGTCTGGGGAATAGTTCGTTTTTTATGCTATTGCTATGATCGAGTTGCTCCTCCTGTAAATGCAAATTTTATTCCTGTGATGGGCACTAGGTCATGGGTCTGATTAGTGTTGCTCATATCTGAATGGATGGTCTTGCTCACTCATTGACAGGCAGACACATATGCTTCTTTGCTTCTGTAGAGACTGTTGCACATTTGTACTATTATTATTTGCCTTGATGCCAGTGTGATGATGATAAGATCTAGCAGGCAGCCTCTCTAGTCTATAGAATTTAGTAAGGAAGAAAAATAGTATTGACATTTCTACTATTAATAGGTGTCCCTCTCTTCACCTTTTCAGCACTAGGCAACCTACATTAGCTGTAGAGAGATTTACAGTGTTGCAGCCATCATGGACAACCCATGGATGAGAGCACCTAGGTAATACTAGTTAAAAATTGGTCATGTTTTTTTCCTGTGTCGAGTACAAGTGTTTAGCAAGCTGAATTTTTATCATTGCATCATAGGTGGTCAGTTGAGTATGATGAAGGCCTTCACAACTTTATAGAATTTGCCTTTGCCACATCAGCCCAACAGAATAGGATACTGTGTCCTTGCCATGACTGTGGAAATAATTATTGGTTAGAGGCAAAAGAAGTCCGGGAACATTTAATTTGCATTGGGTTCATGGATGGATATTCACCATTGTTTCATCATGGCGAGGGCATGTCATCTGTACCAAGTCCTAGTTTGCGCTCACAATCTGAAGACGACGATGCTAAGATTGATCCAATGGAACAGATGCTAATTGAGGGTTTTGGGATGTATGATGCCCGTGCTTTAGGGGAAGAAGAGGGATTTGAGGATGAGGATGATATTGATGCTGAAGCATACTACAAGTTAGTCCGTGATGGGAGCCAAGAGTTGTATCCGGGCTGCAAGACATTCTCGAAGCTGCAATTTCTCATTAGGCTCCTTACCATGAAGAATCGATGGGGGGTGAGCAATGGTTATTTTCATGAGCTCCTGCCTTTAATTAAGGACGCACTTCCAGAGGGTGAGGTGTTGCCAAAGAACTTCCATGAAGCAAAGCAATTCGTGAAGGCTATTGGAATTGGTTATCACTGCATTGACGCTTGCAGAAATGACTGCATATTGTTTAGGAAAGAATATGCCAATGACAACTCGTGTCCAGTGTGTAAATCAAGCAGGTGGAAGAGTGTGAACGGTGGAGTTGATGGAAGACGTGTCCATAGAGTTCCTGCAAAGGTGGTTCGACATTTCCCACTAAAGAAGAGGCTCCAAAGGTTATTCATGTCTTCAAAGACTGCGCATAACATGAGGTGGCATAGCGAAAGTCGCACGAAAGATGGCTTGCTACGTCATCCGGCTGACTCTCCATCATGGAAGAATTTTGATGCCACACACCAATGGTTTAGTTCAGAGGTTAGAAATGTTAGGCTTAGGTTGGCAACAGATGGTTTCAACCCTTTTGGGAACATGAATGTGTCCTATAGTGTATGGCCTATCATCTTGATCCCATACAACCTTCCTCCATGGGTTTGCATGAAGCAATCAAATTTTATTCTATCTATTCTTATCCCGAGTAAAAGGGCTCCAGGAAAAAACATAGATGTCTATATGCAATTAGTGATTGATGATCTCCTTGAATTATGGAAGCCTGGTGTGATGACTTATGATGTATCTTGTAATAAGAAGTTTCGCCTACATGCTGCACTGCTATGGACAATAAGTGATTGGCTTGGACGGGGAGTACTATCTGGAG
The DNA here is from genome assembly GCA_038087645.1 of Saccharum hybrid cultivar R570. NCBI lineage: Eukaryota > Viridiplantae > Streptophyta > Magnoliopsida > Poales > Poaceae > Saccharum > Saccharum hybrid cultivar. Next base: position 5,001,621 of record JAQSUU010000368.1, read on the forward strand.
AAAGTATAGCAGCATGCTCCCATTGTCTCATGGACACATGTTCACTTCGGTTGAAACATGGGCACAAGACCTGCTATATGGGACATCGTAGATTCTTAGATGCTAATCACAGGTTCAGATTTCAAGCTAGATTATTTGATGGTACCCAGGACTTTCGTGAGCCTCCTGTTCAACTTTCAGGGCAGGAAATATCTGAAATGACAAAAGACATGGTAACAGTATTTGGGAAACTATATAAGGATAAGAACAAGAAGCGAAAGAGGAATGCTGAAGTAGAGGAAGTGAATGAGAATGACTTATCAAAAGTATTCAAAAAGAGGTGTTGCTTATTTCAATTGCCATACTGGAAGACACTTCTTGTGCGCCACAACATTGATGTCATACATACAGAGAAAAATGTCTATGGTAATATAGTCAATACATTTCTTGATGTTGACAAGAGATCAAAGGATAATTTGAATGCTCGCCTTGACCTCCAGGAAATGGGCATACGACCAGATCTTCACCCACAGACAGAGGGGAATAAATCATACATACCTCCTGCACTATATTCTCTTAATTCAGAGGAGAAAAGGATGTTCTGTCAGGTTCTAAAAGATGCAAGGTTTCCTGCTGGATATGCATCCAACTTGCAAAATAAGGTTCTTATCGAGGAGAAGAGATTAGTTGGGTTAAAGACTCATGATTGTCATATTATAATGTGTGACCTGCTACCCTTAGCTATTAGCAAAATTTTACCAGATAGAGTTTCCATGTCGTTGGTTCGTCTTAGCAATTACTTTAAGAAATTATACGCAAAGGTTATTTGTGTTAGTGAGATTGAAAGGTTGGAAGCAGAGATACCTGAGATCCTGTGCCAATTAGAAAAGGTTTTTCCTCCTTTCTTTGATATCATGGTCCATTTGACTATCCATCTTGCTACTGAAGTAAGGCTTGCTGGACCAGTGCATTACCGGAACATGTACCCTATAGAGAGATGTCTATCTAAGTACAAATCCATGGTTACAACTCGCAGCCATCCTGAAGGAGCAATAGCTGAAGGCTACCAGTTCAATGAGAGTATGACATTTTGCTCACGGTATTTGCAAAGTACCAGCAATCAACCTTCTGCCTCAGCAAGCCATCTACCATACTTAAAAATAGTTGGTCTTCCTTTGTCGGGGCCTTCTGCTTGTGAATTGTCCTACATAACTTGGATCCAAGCTCACCGATATGTCTTGATGAATTATCCTCATATTATTCTATTTGTCGAGTATGTTGGTAACCTCTTCTTTATCCCTTGCATGCTTTCTATATTAGTTACTATATATAGGAGCCTAATTCTCCTTCCATTCTGATGTAGAGAACATCTAAATGAGCTATCTACAAATAAACAAAAAAATAAACGTGACATTGAACGTGCCCATCATAGCAGCTTCCATAATTGGTTTTCAGACCATGTAAGTACCTATAATATTTCCCACTTCGGATTAGGACACCACATTGTTTTGACATCATTGAATTTTTAGGTTCAAGGGCTGATATCTAGGGGTAATGAGATTTCTAATGAAGTGAGGCTCCTAGCACAGAAGCCTTATATGATGGTCAAAAAGTACAACAGCTACTCTATAAATGGTTACACATTCCACACAAGGGATTATGCTGAAGGCAAAGCCACTCAATGTGATGCAGTAGCACTTGTAGCAAAAACATCTAGTTTTTCAAGTTCAAAAGATAACAACCCATCTATAGGAGATGTTGCTTATTATGGCCGCATAATAGAAATAATTGAATTAAATTACTCAAATACAGGACATGTGGTTTTGTTCAAGTGTGATTGGGTTGACAGTGTACATCAAGGTAGAGGTGTCCGAAAGAACAAATTTGGGACAACACAAGTGAATTTCAACAACCTACTTAATAGTGGTAACGACGTCTTTGATGAGCCATTCATCTTAGCAACACAAGCGACCCAAGTTTATTATGTACAAGATCTTGTTTATACGGACTGGCATTCTGTGGTTGATGCAACTCCAAGGGATTATTTTGATATGGGTGTTAGAATTGACGACAATGAAGATGAGACCGATTCATATTATACCACTGAACCTCAACCTTTACCAACAGAAAATTTGAGCAATGATATGCCTGATCATGATGAGGATGAAAATTGGATTAGGAATGATATTGTTGGGACCACTGTTGATCTACTAAGGTAAAGGTACCGCTGACCCCAGTGAGCCATACTTATTTGACATGGTCATAATTATTTCTGTAAATTGACAGTGAGCCATTGACACTTAAATGATTTTATTGCAACCTATTTCAAACCTTTTCCTGGACATTTACCAAATCTTCTTGGTTTATTGTCTTTTGGCTTTGTGATAGTGCGTATGCTATATTGTTTCACTAGCTTTGCTATGTTTACTAATGTATACTAGATAAAATTTATTGCAGTAAAGATGGACAAGTGGAGGAGAAAGATCTAAGAGCGCAAGGCAAAGGTATAACCATAGGGTTTTCCTTTTGCCGGTCTAAGTTGAGTAGAGAAGTGATTGACCGGATTTAGGATATATAGTCGACTATCAAGAGGGGCAATCATGGTTAGCTCGGGAATCAAGTGCCACTAGATCAATGTCTTGAGCATATGCATTAGGATCTAGTTGAGAACTAACATAACGCCTTGAAAAATGTTTGTGAAATGCTAACACACATGCACTTTGTGGTGTACACTTGGTGGTGTTAGCACATTTGCGAAGGCGGTGGTGTTAGCACATTCAGGCGTTTTCGAGAAAATGAAATGCCTATTTTCTATTGCGCCGGAGGCGAGAAAAGGTGGCGAAAGTCCGAAATATTTTTCACTGAAAAACGGCGATCGGACGCTGCACCGGACGCGGTCTCGGTTTGACCGGACGCGTCCGGTCAGTTCAACGCGGCGCGAGCTCTAGGGTTTGTGACCGGACGCGGGTCTGGCCTGACCAGCGCGTCCGGTCAGTACAACTGAGCGTAAGAGAGAAGCGCGCGACCGGCGCGTCCGGTCCTTCACGGGACCGGAGCGTCCGGTCAGGCGTCTAGGAACACAGAGCGAAGCGGAGTGACGATCGGACGCGCGGCGCGTCCGGTCACGTACGATCGGACGCGTCCGGTCGTAGCTGGAGCTTACTGGAACGCGACCGGACGCTGGCACTGTCGCGTCCGGTCACTCGTTGAGCGCGTCCGGTCACGTGTGATCTGACGCGTCCGGTCTCAACGGGAGCTTACTGGAACGCGACCGGACGCTGGCACTGTCGCGTCCGGTCACTCGGTTCAGCGCGTCCGGTCAGGGCAACGGCTAGTTCTGACGCGCACAGTTCATGGTTGTCGTGTAGTGACCGGACGCGTCCGGTCACCCTGACCGGAGCGTCCGGTCAGAACGATTTTCGCTGCGTCGTCCGTAACGGCTAGCTGCGTACCCCTTCGTTATAAATAGAGGATGTCCAGGGTTTGAGGGCAACTCTTGCATATTTTGAGATATAGAGACATCCTTTGAGCTAGAGAACAACCCCTCCACTCATCTCTTTGATTGATTGCACATCTTGAGTGAGATTGAGTGAGATTCAAGTGCATTGCTTGAGAGTTGCATTCTAGAGGCACTTGATCTTCGAGTTGCTGCGGATTTCTCGTTACTCTTCCGTGTTTCCCGACACGGTAGACGGCTTGGAGCAGTGGAGGTGATTGAGCTCGCAATTGGAGATTGTTGGAGCCTTCACCAAGTGTTGTAAGGGGTTCTTGATCCTTCCTCGCGGGAGTTCGCAAATTGGATACTCTAGTGGAGCTCGTGGCTTGGAGGATCCCCATCTTGTGTGCGGTTGTGCGGCGCCCACCGAGGGCTCAACTCTTGATAGTTGATTAGCTCGCGAACCGACAAGTGGGTGCATCGCCACAACGAGGAGTAGCTTGCCGGGAAGCAAGTGAACCTCGGGATAAATTCTTGTGTCATTCTCTTCCCGAGGATTTCTCTTGTGTGATTGATTGATTGGTACTTCTCATCTCTACACGGCGGTATAATCACTCGAAGCTCTTCTCTCGTTTTACATCTTGTATCTAGCTTGTTGTTGTTGTAGTGTTTAGTGGATAGCCTTGTACTAGACTTGTGTAGGTGGCTTGCTTAATTAGTTAGAGCTAGTGCATTTTGCTCTGCCACCTTTTATACTAACTTGTGGTTAAGTAATTCTTGTAGAAGTTTTAATTAGGCTATTCATCCCCCCCCTCTAGCCATTCGGACCTTACAGCCGACCAGACCGCGGAAGATCACCCAGCATCCGTGTCGTCTCCTGATAGTCCGTTGCCACTCCGGCCTCCTAGTAGAATTTATACTTCTATCTAACGGGGTGTGAGATCAAGTCTACCCATATAGACATGTGGTTGTACGAAAATCTGGCTAGGCGAGATGGCAAATGAACCGGTCCTTATATGACCGAAGCGAGTATCTCCCAACAGGAACCCTCACTAGGCGATCCTGTCCAAAAGGATAGTCCACACCACGTGAAATATCCCCACTCGCTCCCGTCGAAAATAAGTTATATTTTACCAGTTCAATTAACATCCATGTTCTTAGGTTATCTATATCATAAAGCTCATAGCATATATATATATATCACATTATTCATTATATATCACGACATTCATCATATATCACAATATTCATTATATATCACAATATTCATCATATGTCATATATGCTCATAACATTGGTTCCCATGATAATATGGATAACATCATTTATGTTTAATTTAATAATTATTTATAAAGGAGAGTGGAAGACTTTATGGTGGGAGTGGTGGAATATAGTGGGAGCGGTGGAATGTGATAGTGGTGGAGCGGTGGATGAGGGAGTGGTTAATTTATGTGGAGGAGAAAGAGTAACGGGATGGATGTGGTATAATATATGGAGGGAAAAGGGGAGGTGGGAGTCAGGACTTGCCTCCGCTCGCTGTCGATTATATCGTTATTTCCGAGATCCTGCGTGCTTCTTGCCCCTGTCCTGGTGTAACCGTGCTCCTAGGATCCATCGGGTTGTCTCCATGTCTTCTACCCTACGCTTGTCTAGCGTTGACAGACAAAAGAAAATACCAAGCAAGGCATACATAGCAAGCATAATCAATCAAGAAAGGAAACGGTCCTAGATGGATTGACTTTTATCTGGTTGATGGGTACTACGGCGATGGATGCTACTACGGATTATTAAAAGAAATGGAAAGCAACATATCTAGAATTTAAATGGGCACCAAAAGTTAGGAAAGGCATTTTAATATGTAGGGTTATATTTTAAAAGATTTATGGTGCAAGCATTATGGATTTCTGAATTACGATGATGAAGATATAAATTATTAAAGTCTATCGATTATACGCGAATGGAAACAAGCATGAAAATTAATTCTACAATTTTTATTTATGCAATATCAGTGGAAATTATAAAAGTATGATCTAGAGCTACTCTAGTTTATTAGAAATTTCGTAGGAATTTTTCTTTAATTAATAAGCTTACCCTTTGCTCTACTGTGTACAATCCCATAGGTACCCTAGCATTTTCCTCTGCGCAGTGGTGGCTGACACGTGGGGCTAGTTAGCTGTCCGGGCTGACCGCACTATTCCATGGACCTGTTCCTACTGTGTTGTAGACGAGATGCGCTCCACCCTTCGGTTCACGTGCACCACACCCATGGAAACAGAGAGAGGGAATTGGGATAGTGGGCCGCCGCTTGGGTCCCAAAGGGATGACGTGTCGCGCGCCTATTGGGTGGAGTGATGTGGCCATCGCTCGGTTATTGGCCTGGCTGCCTGCTGCCTCCGTTCGATACGCTCGGTCAACAGAGAAGGAAGAGAGAGGGCGAGAGACAGAGAGAGAGGGAGGGAGAGAAAGAGAAAGTGAGCAGAGCGCCGTCGGCCAGTGGTGGCCTCGGCACCGGCGAGGTGGCCAGCGGCATGCACTGGGTAGTGAAGGAGGAGGGAGGGAGGAATAGCAGAGAGAGAAGCGGAGATGGGGAAGCAGAGCAGAGGCGATGGCGGCAACCTCGGCGGCATCCCGGCTGGCAGGGGCGAGCGCGACGGCGGTCTCAGCTCCACGAGCAGGGGCGAGGCAAGGCGGCGGCGGCGTCAGCTCGCGGCTCTGGCAGGCTGAGGCGTGGCAGCGGCCATGACAGGCGAGGGCGTGGCGCTCCGACGGCTTCGAGCTTCGGCAACCATGGCCTCGGCTCGAGGTGCTCCGGCGGAGGCGGGGCGCAGTCCTCCAGCGCTTGGCCTCGGCAGCGACTCCGACTTCGTCGACCTTCCCTTCGCGTGCTCGAAGCTCGGCTCCGGTGCGTCGAGGCAGGGGCGCCGTGCCCCTCGGCAGGCCTCATCGGCGTCGGTTCCGAACTCCGGGTCGCGGTGGAGTGCTCGTCGACGGCAACTCCCGGTGGCTATTTATAGCCCCGGGAGTTCGGTTGGAGCAGCCGATATTTTCCGGCAAATGGAGATTTTTGCCGGCAGGGTGGGCAGGCAGCAGCGTCTTCGTGGCGTGCTTGAGCTGGCGTTTGGCGAGCTGGATGGGACACGGCAGCATGTACAGCGAGGATATTTCTCCGGCCGGGGAGATTTTTGCCGGCATGATCTGCAGCGCACAGCAGCGGCAGTCAACGTCTACATGGGCGCATGCAAAGCTCAGCTGGCCTTTCTGGAATCGGCAGCGGCACAAGGTGTGAGCTGGCGACGGGAATCGTGTGGGAAGAAGACGACATCCGTGAAGGCCAGTGCGCGAAGAAATATTTCCGGCCATGGTTTTCACGTGCTCGGGAGCGGCAGCGGTAACGCGGAGGAGACGCGGTTCGGCGTCAAGTATCTGCGTGTGCGTGCTCTGCTGCTGCTCGGTCGCTGTGCCCGATTGGCCGGTGGGAGAAAGTACACAGTAGTCCTTTTCCATTTTTTATTTTTGTAAATACCAAGTATATGTAACAATGAGTCAATGACTGCCTACACGTACGACTTTACTAATTCTTATAATGGATCAAGGTACATATGGTGTATGTATGTATATTTTAATTAAAATATGTAAACATGTATGTATATATATGCATTATGACGTATTACTAATTAAGAATGCAGTACTAGTATTGAAACATATTATAGCTAATTATTATTATTATTATTATTATTATTATTATTATTATTATTATTATTATTATTATTATTATTATTATTATTATTATTATTATTATTATTATTATTATTATATATATGCATATCCTTTTATAACCATGATAGTAAGTAAAGGCAAGGGATTTCATACGTAAACTAATATTAAGAGAAAAAAAAATTGTATCTATAATTTATTAACGTGATGGCTAATATAAATAAGCCGAGAGGGCAACAAAGTATTTTTATAACTACGATGAATTATCTACTTGCTATATTATAAAGGAAAGTTCCGAAATGCCAGTTATAGTTAAGCAAGTTATTTTGGTGCCGCAAATAAATTCCAAAAAGCACACAAGCAGTCAAGCAATCAAGCATTTCATGCAAGCAACCAATTCAAGCCTTATGCACATGGTGAATTTTACTGCAGGGTTCTAGAGAAAAGTTTTTTCTAAAATGGTTCCGTAGAAAATAAACTAATCAAGCTTTAATTTGTTGTAAAATTTTTAAAGTTCAAATTTTTAGTGATTTTTATCATGATGCAAAAACACGGGTGTTACACACCCGACCCACCGCCGCCCGGTCGCGCCCCCGCCCCTGCCCCCGCGCCGGCGCCACCGCGCCCCCGCACGTCCGCTCCCCCGCCCGGCCACGCCCCCGCACGTCCGCTCCCCCGCCCTCGCCCGAGCGCGCCCCCGCCCCTGGCCGTCCCCCGCCCGGCCACGCCGCGGCTGTGCAGCCGGCCCCGCGTCGCCGCTTCACCGCCCGTCCGACCGGTTGGAGAGGAGGCTGAGAGGGGGAGTAGGTGGAGGAGAAGGAGAATAGGAGGTGGAAGAAGAGGGAGAGGAGGAGCTCACCCCGGCCGTCCAAGATCCGGTGGAGGAGGGAGGAGGAGCTCGCCGCGGACCTTGCGTCGTCCCCACAGCCGTCACCGTCCGCTCACCGGCAAAGGTATACCCTTCCCTGCATAACGTCTGTTCCTATATCCAATGGCAGATTGTGGATGCAAATGGTGGGGAGTCGGTTCTTATCGTTAGATGCAATTGGGATTCACAAAGGTCTTGCTAAGCACCGAAAATACAGGAGTAGTAAACTTCAGAGTAGCAAAATGGTGTTTTACCACAACAGCTGTGATCATTGGCGGATGGGTTCCCTTTGTGATGTAATTGAACAGCTTCTTAGTTGCCTAGTCTTGATCATCCAGGGCACAACCATCAATTCGCTATGCGGCTGAGTTGATGCATAGACACTTTGAGCAAATCCCTGAACCCTGATTAAATCTGTCTAGAATAACTCAAAACAAAGAACACTCTAGCACGCCAACAAGGAATTCTCCTTGATCATTATTTTACATCTTTTTATGCGTTGCCTCAGCAAGAAAATGAATGCACCAAGACGTCCAATAATGTTGGTCCTAGATGCCACCTTCATGACTTGGAAGCACATAGCATTTTTTGTTCAACTGAAACCAAATACTGCGTCCTATGCTTAGCAGCACCAGCCAGCCATCTCGTGTGGGCAAACTGGCATGTGCCCATGTCCTTGGCTCCTTGCACCTCGAAAAGAAGAAAAGAGTAGTGCATATCCCTAACTCCTTCCAAGTTTTCAGACTACAATGGCCTTGTGGTTAATGTATAGTCCTGATGCTGTTTAAGTAGTTAGATGTTTGTTAACGGTGAGCCTTTAGAATATCTGATCCACCATTTCTGACTCAAAAGGATCATGCTTGTTTTAGTTTGGCTGAATTCATTGCTATGCAAGGTGCCAGTCTTGCAACCATGAAATTTGCTTTGTCAGAAGTCGCCAGAATTCATGACCAACATTGCTTTGTCACAGCCAAATGAATTTAGCAAATCGTCAGAAGTCAGAACTTGTAGGCACATACAATTTGCTGACAATGACATGCAAACTCAAAATAAAAACAGCAGCGAGTATAATTATATGTAGTTGCAGGATCGTCCACTGCGGGTCTGCCTGCACCGCTTCACCTCGCCACTGCACTGACTCGTCACTGCGCGGATGAGGCCTTGTCGAAGATGCCCTGGGGAGGGAAGACGAGGCCTTGATACCGTAGCTTGAGCTGAATCTTTGTGGCATTGTCGAAACAGGGCAGCTCAACAAGGCCTCTCCTCCCGGCTTCCTCCACCTCCTCCTCCTCGTCATCGCCAGCGGCTGCATCTGCACTCTTTGGAACTACATTGCAATTGATAAGGTCACCGACCAGGCGGTGCGCGGCGGCAGGAAGCTAGGCATCGACAACAACATCAACATCGTGGTTCGGAGACAGCATTGCTGACATTGACAATAACGACAATGACATCCTGGCAAGTTCACACACGACAAAAACATTTGTTAGTGCCAGAACATTGCTTCTCGTTGTCAACGACAAGGGAGAAGAGGTCGAGGACGTGTGCCACCTCGTGGCTGATGACGATGCAAGCCCAGCAACATGGCCACATTACATCCATCACAATTTGCAGCAACATGAGCATCAGTTCATAAAAAACATTTGTGGTAAAATATGATTTTTCCATGTATGCATCTGATTAAAAATGTGGGATACATTTTTCTAGGTTTGGTATGTCATAATTTATGTGAATTCCCCACATATATTTATTTTTTTATTAAGTTACTAACTTCTTTTATGGGGGACATGAAATGATTTTTAGGGGCTTTGGATTGTATTATTGATGGAGTATACCTCAATACAATAAAAACATTAATTGCCGAAAGAAATCAGATTTCGTTTTGAACATGATAGTTCTTTCTCCATTGTGTTTGGCCACCACTTTCTACCACTCAATCATAAATGTAACCGTCCTCTTCATATTTGCCCACATAGTCAACACTGAGTTCCACAGCACATGACATCCTCGGCACATCACTTACTTTCTACCGACCGCCCTACCCACAGTGTATATCTACAATTTGGAATGTTGTGATGCATCGCGCCATCACAAGAACTACATCAACCTGTAATATGATTGCATGTAATTTGATATAAAGGCCAAACATGGAACTTTTAAAAACATTTGTTAAGTTATAGAAACTCGTATGAGGTTTGGACCAGAACTAAAACTTAGTACCTAGAACCATACAAAACCGAACAAGTGCACTACTATAAACGTACATCTCATCATCAGTTCAAAAGTGTCCAGCACCGAAGGGCGTAGCCTTTCGCCCTCGTTGGTGAAAGGTCGGCAGAGATAGTAATCTTGCCACCTTCGGATTCAAACAGACTATGGAAATGAAGATCACCATGGCTCGTAATAGCTATAAAAAACAAAAAAAAACCCAGCTGTTGGCAAGCCGAGCCTACTTCTACCCCACCGTCGTGGCCCCTGCCAAATCTGAGAGAGGGAGAGTGGGTGAGCAATATTCGTGTTGCTACGTTCGAGAGATGAAGAGAGAGTGAGGGAGATAGAGGGGAGGGACACACCCATGAATCATGGTTGGGGTAGGTTGCCACCAGTGGTGCTTGGACCCCACAATGAGCTAAAGTGTTGTGAAGTTTGGTGACGGCGAAAGATTCGCTAGTATTTTTAGGGTAATGTCTTTCTTATGGGTGTGCGGGCATTTAATGACCCACACGCCCGTGGCTCGCATGCGCCCGCGCCCTCTCTCTATCTATCTATCTCCCTCTCGCTCTCTCTATCTATCACTCTCTCCCTGTGACTGGTTGAGCATGTTCACCATGGACGGCGTTTAGTACCTATGGATGAAGCCTGTGAGCTCCGTCGAGTCACCACGTGCAGTGGCACGCTGGTATGAGTGCGAGCTCAGCCTGGACGGGATGTAGGCGCGGCCAGACCCCTCGTACAGCCATGGGTTCAGCACGCACTCCTGCCTCTCCCGCAGCTCGGCCACCAGCGCATGCGTTTGCTGGTCCCAGGACAGCGGGGCTAGGATCGAAGCCGCACAGGTGCAGTCCACGTCCTCCCACGGCGGCCTAAGCCGCGGCCATGACCTCCTTGGCATGGATTCAGTGCCACTCGAACTCCACCTGCAGGGACATCCCCGCGCTCACCGGGAACTCCGGGCAGAGCAGCAACACCGGGTCGCCTCCCACCCACACCATCTCCATGATGACCGCGTTGTGGTAGGTGCAGCTCGGTAGATGAGTGCAATGCACACGCGTGACGATGGCATGGCATGCGTGTGATGAGGAAGTCCTTCACCTTGTCGGCATAGATGCGGCCGACGTGGACGACCGCCATGGCCCTTGCCATCCACTCCACTGGTGTAGGTGCCAGACATGATGGACGTGAGCTGCACGCCTTGGCCGGCGCACTCGACGCTGAGCCGTGTCTCCTTCACCACCACGCTAAGAAGGCCGCCGATGCACTGTGCGAAGGCGTCCTGGATTGACCCCACCATGTTGATAAATGAGAAGGTGCCGCTGGACATCTGGGCGACAGCGTGCATCATCCTAGAGTCATGGTCCATGCTGAAGCCAAAGGCATGGATCGGGACATGGTTTTCGCTCCCAGGATGGATGGAGTGTGGGACGAGGGGCGCGTAGTCCGGCGCCGAGCCGTCCTGTGGCAGGAAGTTGTGGGAGTCCACACCGTCAAAGAGCAGGATGATGCTACACACAGGGTTCCTGGCTTGCCAGTCCTCTACCACCCTGGCAGCTTTCCGCAGCCCCTCGGCAATGTTGGTGCCACCATCGGCGATTAGGGAGTCGACAGCCTGCAGCGACTGTGGCTGTCCGAAGGCGGTCATCTTCTGGGATCACGAACAGCCTGCAGGCTGACGAGGAGAAGGCGACAACAGAAAGCCGGTCGCTGGGGTCAAGGTTTTCGATCACGAACCTCATGGCGCGCTTCAGGAGTGCAAGCTTGGGGCCAGACATGCTCCCGCTGACGTCGAGCACAGTCACCAGATCCAGTGGTGCTCGGGTGCTCACCCACGCAGGCACATGCGGAGCCTTCAGATGGATCAAGATGGCAAACTGCTCCTGTGCCACGGACTCCTGAATTGCTGGGAATTCAGTGTATTTCGTGATCTCAAGCAAAGGAGCCCTCATCAATCGGTGAATTCCTTTTCCCGCCCACCTGCTTCATTTAGCATCCCGTGCTTCAACTAGACTGAAGGATTGAATTACTCGACTGGACAGTAACTTCTACCAAGCCGTTCTACAGAATTACCGTCCCGGTTTCTTCTTCGCCGATCAACCAGTCAGCCACCACTTGATCCAATTGTAGATTTAGAATTCTAATAGACTGAAGATTGTTGAGGTTGCGAGATCAGATTGAAGTGGGCCCAGCCCTGAATGCCCTATGCAAGTTTGTATCATGATTCATGCATGCATATATGGAAGTTTAGCAGGCGGTGCGCGGGGTGTGTGTTGTGCAGGTGTGTGTGTGCGCGCGCGCGTGCGTTTGTATGCATGTGCATGTGCGTCTGTGTGTGTGCACGCGTGTGGTGGGGTGCATGTGTAGGCGCGTCTATGCGTGGGGTGGGTGTGCGTGTGTGTGCGTGATATGCGTGTGTGCGTGTGGGTGTGGTTGTGCGTGTGTGCGCGCGTGTGTGCGTACGTGTATATGTGCATATGCATGTGCATGCATGTGCGTGTACGTGACATGTGCAGAAGCTCACAAAGGGAATAACATGATTGCCATGCATGTTCAAACCCTTTCCTATCTCCCTAACTTAAGATCAATACTAGTAAACACCTGACCACCAGTCCGAGCTAGTAGGTTTAATCGTGCCTACTGCAGGCTGCTCGTTCTTCTTATATCACAAGCTGGGACTGTCATGCGAGGCACGAGAATAACAGTTACGCTATTCCAGCTTCATGGTTATGTCAAATTCTAAGCTATCACGACACATCCATAATGTTTTACATTTCAGCGTTGGGTAATAATATTATGTTTCCTTCCTAAATTTATTTGCATCTTGTCTCGTCAGCTATGTTGTGGCGCCCGCTGTTGCTATCGCAGCTGGATGTTATATCCCCATGTATCATAATGGAAACGGCATGTATCTGCCAGTGACACCACCAGGTAATAAGTCTTGCAGCCTGCTATCTTGTGCTAATCTGACTGTCATCTGATGATGTTCGAAATTATTTTATGTGCTGCTCTTGCTATCTGATTTGAATCATGGACTGGCCAGACCATCGGGAAGAAGTCAGGTAATAAACCTTCTCATCATGCGTTCACAGCTTTTTCTGTGAGCAAATGACTCTCTTTCAACAGGAAAATTGATTTGATTAACTTAACTGCTACCTTATTCCATTTATTCTGATTCATGTTTCATTTATGTCGAACTTGATTAATAATAATTGTTGATCTTATTCCTTTGTTCAGATGGGGCAATCTGGTTCTAGATATTAAGAAAAATTATGGGACCAAGAAACAGTCTCGGTGACTTTAACAAAGGCTGTCTATGACTTGCTAAGTTCAATTTACATATACGACACTGAAATCCATAAATATTATGAAAAATATTTAATCAATGTAAAAAAATAATGGGGCCTAGAAACAGTCTCCGTAAAAATGTCACAACTATCACTATACACAGTGATGTGCATAAATAACCAACTTTCTTTATGCGACGATTAGCGTGGCTATTGTTATTTTTAAAATGAAGAAACTAGCTTTACTATTAAATAATTTTTCAGCTTTTACTACTACAAAATGATTTGAGATGATAGACCATTTCATTTACAGAGACAGTAAAAAAAATGTAAACATGCAGCCATGAAAAAGGAAAAAAAAAAGAAAAAGAAGTTCAAAATTGTATGTTTTCTAAGTAAAATATAACCCAAACTCAAATTATAACTCAAGAGCCACCTTTCAATCCAACTTCCGAGCATCTAAGGGGCTATTTTCACTAGTACAAAGACACTAGAGGTTAAAATACAATGGTTTCGACCACGGGTGTGAAAAGGCCAGAAATGGTCCATTCTCACTAGAGGCACTATGGTTTATTGTTACATAGTGAATAATATGTTTTTATAGACTTGGGTAATGTTGAGAAAATAAAAAATACCAATATATTGTCATTAGGTAATGTCAGATTCTATTCCATTCATGGAGGGCGAAGGACGCACCTTGAGAGCTCTTGGATTCAACCATGCTCAATTAGCAATGTTCCTACAGACACTCAATAGGTTTCTTACTGATATGTCTCATGAACATGTATAGGCATAGCCATCTAAGCCAAGAGATCAATCGTCGTTCAAAAGGAAAGGTTATCCGCAGCAGCCATGGCCGACGCTCCACCCCAGAAAAATGACCTTCTCCAGCCTGCTCAGGAACTCAAGACAACGATTGTGTACGAGCGCAATGTCGTGCGTGAAGTACATACGAGCTTGCTCACGTTTGTTGTCCCTTTTTCGATTGCATTAGGTGGTGCACTGTTGATCATTTATGACTCATGAGGAGTATCATAACTTTTTCTCTCGACGCCTACTTGCAGATTAGGGTTCTAGACGCAAAGATTGGTAAACTCGAGCTCCAGCTCAACAGTGAGCAGGAAAAGATCTCCTCCTGCTCAGGCTTGCTGGAGAAGATCATCTCCAATCCACAAGGCTCACCGTGTTCTTCAGTGCCGGCAGAGCTAGACAGGGCCCGCGCCAAGAGAGATATAGGGCATACCAGAAGCTCCAGCGCCATCTGCTGGAGATGGAGATCCCTGGCCACAACGGTCAGGGCGGCGCCCCTAATCCTCCTGCCGGCGCCGCCAGCAACTAGCGCATCAGCAAGGAGCTGGGCGCGGCTAGCTAGCTTAGAATTAATTGCGCTGTATCAGTATGCGAGCTAGTTGAGTGATTTATTCGCCTACACAACACGCAAATACGATGATCCTATTGTTTCTGCGTAGAGGTTTACACGTTATGTACATTGTGTGATAAAGCAAGTACATAGAATATGTGTCTGCATGTGTGTTTGTGTTTCTGTTTGTGTGTGGGCGCGCGTGCGTGCTCGTGTGTGTGTGTCTTCTGTCTGTGCGTGCACATGTGTTGTGCGTGTGTGTGTGCGCATGTGTGTGTTGTGCAGGTGTCTGTGCGTGCGTGCGTGTGTGCCCATGTGCATGTGCGTCTGTGTGTGTGCGCGCGTGTGTGGTGGGGTGCATGTGTGGACGCGTCTATGTGTGGGGGTGCGTGGATGTGTGCGTGTGCGTGTTGTGTGTGTACTCGGGCGTGTGTACGTGTGGGTGTGGTTGTGCGTGTGTGCGCGCGTGTGCGTACGTGTATATGTTAATGTGCATGCATGTGTGTGTATGTGACATGTGGAGAAGCTCACAAAGGGAATAATATGATAGCCATGCAGGTTCAAACCCTTTCCTATCTCCCCAACATAAGGTCAATAGTAAACAGCTGACCACCAGTCGGTGCTAGTAGTGGTTTAATCGTGCCAGCTGCAGGCTGCTCATTCTTCTTATATCACAAGCTGGGACCGTCATGCGAGGCACGAGAATAACACTTATGATATTCCTGCTTCAAGGTTATCTCAGATTCTAAGCTATCGCGACACATATATAATGTTTCACATTTCAGCGTTGGGTAATAATATTATATTTTCCTTCCTAAATTTATTTCTATCCTGTCTCATCAGCTATGTTGTGTGGCCCGCTGTTGCTATCCCAGTTGGATATTATATCCCCATGTATCATAATGGAAACGGCATGTATCTGCCAGTGACACCACCAGGTAATATATAGGTCTTGAAGCCTGCTATCTTGCGCTAATCTGATTGTCATCTGATGATGTTCGAAATTATTTATGATATGGTGCTCTTGCTATCAGATTTGAATCACGGACTGGTCAGACCATCGGGAAGAAGTCACAGCTTTTTCTGTAAGCAAATGACACTCTTTCAAGAGGAAAATTGATTCAATTAACTTAACTGCTACCTTATTCCATTCATTCTGATTCACGTCTCATTTATGTCGAACTTGATCAATAATAATTGTTGATCTTATTCCTTTGTTAGGGTGGGGCATTCTGTAAGCAAATGACACTCTTCCAGACCAGCAGGGCGACCACATAGAAGCAGAAATTAACAAAAATGTAAGTATGCCTAGCGTGCCCATCATTGGCTTCACGGCAATATAATTTAGACATGATATCTTATATTCTACATATTGTTACATGAACTTGCACAGGTTTGCTGCAGCTAATGATGGTGACTTGGGTAAGTAGAGACTAGTGACTAGGAAGGACTCCTTTCATAAAGCCAACCAATCGAGCCGGATACAAGAGGACATTAATAGGGAGCGAAGCGCAGAGCTCAATGACTCTACTCTGTGTCCATCCAGCATCCTCCTTCCTGCTATCGAGTCGAGGTAGAGCCTCCATTGACCACAGGACGAGCTTGGACTGCTGAATGACAGCCAATCCTAGGTTACCATCTTCTGTAGTCATGAGCATGGCGCCGTGATCCTGCATGAAGAATGCAAGTGCTTTCCTAACATTAGACTTCTGTGTGTCCAAATCGAAAAAAGAGCACATTCCCCACCAGGGCACTTGGCCCCAGGTTGGTAGAGTGCCAGGCGGTGATAGTCGTTAAAAGGGGAAAACCACAGCACTCACTCCATGCACCCGCCTCAGATGAGTAGACGCATGCGGACGTGACGAACGGCCACGCCTTGTTGATTGCCACGAAGACAAAACGGAAGGGTCCGCGGGCACAGTCGAGGTGATCGCACCCGGCGACCGCACAGACCAACGTTGTGGTCCAGTCATCGCGGCACCAGTGGCGGAGCCATGGCAGTGTTCGCAGGTCATCCCTGACAGGGTCCCACATGACAAGGTCCTCCTCGCTCTCATGCGTAGATCTAGACGAGTACGTAGCAGATGAGGATGACACGGTCGTGGCAGGAGTCAAGTGCCCTCTGGATATGGACACCCTTTGTATTTGAATTTGCAGCTCCTTCTGTTTTGCCACAGCTTCATCCAAGAGAGGTCCGGTAAGCTGCTTGTTCAGGTGATGCTGGAGTTTTATAAGCCTTTTACATGGACCCTGTTAAAGCTTTGCATCCCATATTCCCATGGGTGTAAAGTGCCATGCACTTCACTTGTATATTGTGCCAGCTATATTATACCCGTTGTTTGGAGAGGCGTGCTAGGGTCCGACCAAGGTGGCACCCAGCATCGTGCGGACCACCTCCAGTTCATCTTGGGTCTCACCGCTGAACTTGAAGAGGACCAAGCCGTTCCTGCAGTCCCAAACGTTCAGCACCAGCAAGTCCACGAAAACGAAGTCAGCACTCACCACCGGGCTAGAGGCATCAGGCAGCAGGATGAACTCTGAGCTAGAGATGCCTGCACTGAAGATGTAGACCCCAAGTAGACACGACGAGTGGAGGCACCGCTAGGCCAGCACATGCTGGTGAGCACGGCACCAACAACTTTGCTCCGGCATCCAAGGCGGAGAAGGATCTTGTCTAGGAGATCTCTATTGGTGGGGGCATGGTGCAACGATGGGAGCCCCACTCGGTTAAAACCATTTCATGCAAAATATGATTTTTTTTCTATATATGCACCAGATTAAAAGTGTGGGATACATTTTCCTTGGTTTGGTTTGTCATAATTTATGTGAATTCCATGCATTTTTTTTGCTAAATTAGTAACTTCTTTTATGGGGGACATTAAATGATTTTTAGGGCTTTGGATTGTATTGTTGTGGGGGAGTATATCTCAATAAAAGAAAAACATCCATTCTTGGCCATAGTCATCTTGGGTCGTCGGCCTATGGTTGCGCACTATGTTTTTTCTAAGTGTTGCTATGGACATAGCGCCTGTGTATCTCACATCCAACACATATTAGTCCACCTAGGTTGTCAGTCAATTATCAAAGCCAAACTAAGTCTTTCACAAGCTCCCACACAATTCTTGTGAGCATGGTAAACAACAAGCAACCACTAGAACTAGCAAGCTACTCAAACAAGTACAAAAACTACTTGAGGCAACACAAGCTAGTGAGCAAAACAACTACACAGGCACAAGATTGCACAAAGT
Organism: Saccharum hybrid cultivar R570; assembly: GCA_038087645.1. Classification (NCBI taxonomy): domain Eukaryota; kingdom Viridiplantae; phylum Streptophyta; class Magnoliopsida; order Poales; family Poaceae; genus Saccharum; species Saccharum hybrid cultivar. Next base: position 5,019,724 of record JAQSUU010000368.1, read on the forward strand.
ATAAAGAGCAAGTGTAGAATATGCAAACCACGGGAACAATGGAGATACAAGATTTTTCTTCCAAGGTTCAATGATTCGCCGATCACCTACTCCCCATTGTGGCATGTACAGTGATTACATATCACACCTAGTAGCATAATTTATATCCCACTCTTATAATTAGGTGGATACATGAAGAAAACATATTTTACAACAAATATTTTTTTGTTTCCAAACAAGTCCACAAATACTTGATTTTTGCATAGTGATTCAATTAACACATAGCAGAAGGTTCAAATGGCAAGACCTTCCTATCGTCCTTACTCTTCCTGCATGGCGGTGGATGTTACTATAGTTCCCTTGCATCCCTCCCGCCTCATCACACCGAACGCACCCAAGGTCATGCTAACAATCATCCCATCACCATTTACCAAATCTGCCCGCACTTCCCCCCACACAGCACCTCACACCAACCGGAGAGGAAGTATAAATGGTGCCTCGCCACCGATCTCCAAATCCACCACAAAACCCTAGCCTTCACGGATCAGGCAGTGGCGGCGCTAGAGGTGGAACGAGAGCTTGGCAGAGGCATCTAGGTATCGGAGTGGCATTGCTTGCTCACTCACTGCCAGGTTCTGACCGTAGATTAGCGCAACTAGAGGAGGGGCCAACATTCGAAGAACGTGTATTCAAAATTTCAAAAGGTAAACATATGGATTGATTTAGCATTATTTTTTAACATATATGATTGATTGTACCTTTAAATACCATTGATTGGTAAAAAAAATGGGTATTCAATGAATACCATTGAAAACCCCTGGTTGATGATGAGCAGTCTTGTGGAGCGGCTATGTGTGCGGCCAGATAAGCAGAGCGCTCAACTATGATGCAGCATCAAGGCTCGCGGCCACCCAGATCCGGTGATGGCACATGCACGGGCCGCACTGGCTTCGAGTCCGGAGAGCGTGGGCCTCTCAGGCGACGGCACACGCGTGGGCCTCTTGGAGCGTGGTGGACGATCAGATCCAGCGGCGCACGGCGGATCTGGTGAGCGGCGGCAGCTCGTCGTTGTGCTCAGCGGGTGCTGTGGGTGGGCTCGGCGGGCCAATCGATGGGCTTGTTGTTTTTTTATTTTTTTAATTCATTAATGCAGGCGAGCACATGTCCACCTTGGTTAATCCGGATTTATCTAGATGATTTGGCGGAGGCGAACTAGTTGCCCGTCTCCGAACAACGATTTTGCCTGTGTGCCAAAACTGCTATTGTAGTAATGGATGACTACCTCCCATCGTGGGGTGGGGCCGGAAAGGGGAAGAAACGTCGACAGAACGATGCGTCTGCTGGACGGATTGAGCACAAGGATGCAATGACCGCGGGAGTACCATGGCCTTGTCCATGTTAGGGTACAGTAGTGGGGAGCGCACAGTGAGACCAGTGCGGTGGAAGGTCTCGCCGCCGAACTCGAAGAGGACTAAGCCGTTCCTGCAGTCCCGAACGTTCAGCACCAGCAAGTCCCTGAAACTGAAGTCAGCACTCACCACCGGGCTAGAGGCATCAGGTAACAGGATGAACTCCGAGCTAGAGATGCCTGCACTGGAGATGTAGACCCCGAGTAGGCACGGCGAGTGGAGGCACCGCGAGGCCAGCACTTGCTGGTGAGCACGACACTAATGACTTAGCTCCAGCATCCAAGGCGGAGAAGGCTCTTGTCAAGGAGATCTCCGTTGGTGGGGGCGTGGTGCAATGATTGGAGCCCCACTCGGTTAAAAACATTTCATGAAAAATATGATTTTTTTTCTATATATGCACCAGATTAAAAAAGTGTGGGATACATTTTCCTAGGTTTGGTTTGTCATAATTTATGTGAATTCCCTGCATATATATTTTTTTGGCTAAATTAGTAACTTCTTTTGTGGGGGGACATTAAATGATTTTTTGGGGCTTTGGATTGTATTGTTGTGAGAGTATATCTCAATAAAAAAACGTCCAACACAATTTGTAGCGACTTGAGCAACGGTTGGTAAATAAATCTGTGGTAAAGTATGCTTTTTTATGTACGCACCTGACCAAAAGTGTGGGATACATTTATCTAACTATGTATGTGTATAGACAGCTACAATTGGTGGCCTCCGTCATGGCGATCCACCATGCCAAAACCCACACACTGATGTTGCAGAAGCGGCCTCATCATTTCCAGCCATAGCTCTCCGACCGCCCGTCTTCCTCTTCACAGCTGATGGTGGCTGCATATGAAACGGAGATCTGAGGTGGAGAAGTGGAGGGGGCCATGGGGAGACCCAGACTGCGAGCTGCTTTGCTCCTGGGAAATATAGAGCCCTCCCACGAGCACGATTGGCTGGCTCACCACACCGGATCAAAGCGCCCTCTGGTTGTGCAGCCAGTATTTCTGAAGAAACACCACAATGAGAGAATCCATGTCAGCAGACATCACAACAAACAACGGCAATGAATCTTTATGAGATGGATCAATGAAAGGGGATCAGCTGGATTGTTATCCTGAAGTTGGCTTTTCACTTCATCATTTGTCAGCCCATCCACCTTCATCAGCTCCCTGATTTGCTTTGGGGTGGCAACTGCACACATGGCATGCCATGAATGAACTCATTAATTCCAATTTTGTGTTTCTAATATCTCAAGCAATTAGGTAATACTAAGATCTTGGTGGCCCAAAATTGGCAAGAAAAATTGTGAATTTGGTATCAGGAGAAGGCTCACCTTGGGGGCCACCGAGTTGATTAAAGGCAGCAACGAACTGGGGATGCAGCTCCGTCGACCAGCAGCACCAAACTTTGCTTGCCTGCTGCTGCTGCGATTGGGACTGGAAGCCAAGCACAGGGGCAGTTAGCGCACACACCGCACATAGACTTGATGTTTGGTAACAAGGTTTGGCCTAAGCCTACATACCCTAGGCATGCTTACGGGCTCTTCTCCCCCAAACCGCGGCAGTGGCCACCCGGGGTGCCAGCAAAAGCCGCCAGCTAGCACCTCCATGAGCCTGTCACTTTGTCTTGTCTCCCACTCTCGTGATTAAGTTACAAGGACAACCCCCTCCTTTCGTAGAGGGGCTAGGTTACAAGAGCCAACACCTAGTTCACCTAACCCGATACTGCTATACAACACAAGTCCCTAAGCACCCACCTGTCGGCACTGCTGCCAGCAGACCAGCGCCGCCGTGCCCGCAGTCGTTCATCCTGCAGAGCCAGATATTGAGCCAGTTCTCCCTATCCACATGGAAGAGGTAGAGGACAGAGTTGTCCCCCGGACAATGGACAAGGTTGCTTGGGTACTGATCAGGTTTCACACCCACAGGGAGGTTGATGATGAAGAATCTCTCCATGGCGAGGTCCGGTCCCAGGATGTACCGGCTTGGGTCGCAAAGTAGATCTTGCCACACGCGAGCACAATAGTGGGCAGGATCTGGACTGGCGACTTCTTGAGCATAGAAAAATGTGATTTTTTATGTATGCACCTGATTAAAAGTTTGGGATACGTTTTTCTAGGTTTGGTATGTCTTAGTCAATGCGAATTCCCCGCATATATTTATTTATTTATTTTTGCTAAATTAGTAACTTCTTTTATGGGGGGATATTAAATGATTTTTAGGGGATTTGAACCAGTGACTTAGCCAGAAGACCCGTGCCTATGCAGCTGACGGCCCAGCAGCCAGACTGCAGGACACACACCAGCGCCGCGACCTTAATGTCCCAGTCCGAGGTGTGGATGTTGACGTGGTAGCACAAGGCGTCGTCGCCATGGTCGGCTGGGATGAGCATCACATGAGGGGGTACTCTGAGAAGGAGGACAGCTGCAGCGACCGCGGGAGCTCGCTCCCAGGAAGGATGGAGCACGGGACGAGCGGTGAGTAGTCTGGCGCCGATCGAGCCGTCCCGCTGCGGGAGGTTGTGGGAGTCCACGCCAGCCATCAGAGAGCAGGATGATGCTACACACCGGGTTCCTGGCTTGCCTGTCCTCCACCACCCTGGCAGCTTTCCGCAGCCCCTCGGCGATGTTGGTGCCGCCATTGACGATGAGGGAGTCGACAGCCTGCAGGGACTGCTGCTGTCCGAAGGCGGTCATCTTCCGGAGTGGGAACAGCCTGCAGGCCGACGAGGAGAAGGCGACAACGGTGAGGCAGTCACTAGGGTCATTGTTTTCGATCACGAACCTCATGGCACACTTCAGGAGCGCAAGCTTGGGGCCAGACATGCTCTCACTGACGTCGAGCACAATCACCAGATCCAGTGGTGCTCTGGTGCTCAACCACGCCAGCACATGCGGAGCCTTCAGATGGATCAAGATGGCAAACTGCTCCTGTGCTGCGGACTCTTGCTGGGAATTCAGTGTATGTCGTGATCTCAAGAAAATGAACCCTCATCAATCGGTGATTTCCTTTTCCCACCCACCTGCTTCATTTAGCATCCCGTGCTTCAACTAGACTGAAGGATTGAGTTACTCGACTGGACAGTAACTTCTACAGAATTACCGTTTCGGTTTCTTCTTCGTCGATTAGCCAGTCAGCCACCACTTGATCCAATTGTAGATTTAGAAAGATTACTTATTTTCAAAGGAATATTTTTGGACATCTCGGTAATCTCTGCGCCAAGATTGCATATTTTGGGAAAACTGTTTGACAACACGCCCTGACTTGAGTTTCGCAACACAGTTTTTCAAGTATGGGCATGGGGCATCATTAGTGGGCGCGCATGCGTGCTTGTGTGTGTGTGCACATGTGTTGTGCGTGTGTGCGCGGGTGCGTGTTGTGCAGGTGTGTGTGTGCGCGTGCGTGTGTGGTGGGGTGCATGTGTGGGCGCGTCTATGTGTGGGGGTGCGTGGATGTGTGCGTGCGTGTGCCTGTGCGTGTGGGTGCGCGCGTGTGCGTGTGCGTGTTGTGTGTGTGTATTCGGGCGTGTGTGCATGTGGGTGTGGGTGTGCGCGTGTGTGCGTGTTGTCTGTGTGTGTGTGTGTGTTGTCTGTGTGTTGTCTGTGTGTATTCGGGCGTGTGTGCATGTGTGCGCGCGTGTGTGCGTATGTGTATATGTGCATGTGCATGCGTGTGTGTATGTGACATGTGCAGAAGCTCACCAAGGGAATAACATGATAGCCATGCAGATTCAAACCCTTATTTCCTATGTCCCTAGCACTGCTTGACTTAAGATCAATAGTAAACAGCTGACTACCTGTCCGTGGTAGTAGAGGTTTAATCGTGCCTACTACAGGCTGCTCACTCTTCTTATATCACAAGCTGGGACCGTCATGCGAGGCACAAGAATAACAGTTATGCTATTCCAGCTTCAAGGTTATGTCAAATTCTAAGCTATCACGACACATATGTAATGTTTTACATTTCAGTGTTGGGTAATAATATTATATTTTCCTTCCTAAATTTATTTGCATCTTGTCTCATCAGCTATGTTGTGTCGCCCGCTGTTGCTATCCCAGCTGGATATTATGTCCCCCATGTATCATAATGAAAACGGCATGTATCTGCCAGTGCCACCACCAGGTAACAAGTCTTGCAGCCTGCTATCTTGTGCTAATCTGACTGTCATCTGATGATGTTCGAAATTATTTATGATGTGCTGCTCTTGCTATCAGATTTGAATAATGGACTGGCCGGACCATCGGGAAGAAGTCAGGTAATAAACCTTCTCATCATGTGTTCACAGCTTTTTCTGTAAGCAAATGACACTCTTTCAAGAGGAAAATTGATTCAATTAACTTAAGTACTGCTACCTTATTCCATTTATTTTGATTCATGTTTCATTTATGTCGAACTTGATCAATAATAATTGTTGATCTTATTCCTTTGTTCAGATGGGGCATTCTGGTTCTTCCAGACCAGACGGCCAGCCACATATATAGAAGCAGAAATTAACAAAAATGTAAGTATGCCTAGCTTGCCCATCATTGGCTTCACCGCAATTTAGACATGATATCTCATATTCTACATATTGTCCCATGGACTTCCACAGGTTTGCTGCAGTTAATGATGGTGACTTAGGTAAGTAGAGACTAGTGACTAGCAAGGACTCATTTCGTAAAGCTAACCAATCGAACCGGATCCAAGAGGACATTAACAGGGAGCGAAGCGCCGAGCTCAATGACTCTGGTCTGTGCCCATATACGATACTGTTAAGTTCAATTTACATATACGACACTGAAATCCATAAATATTATGAAAAATATTTAATCAATATAAAATTTATGGGGCCTAGAAACAGTCTCCCCAAAAATGTCACAACTATCACTATACAGCGACGTGCATAAATAAGCGACTTTCTTTATCCGACGGTTAGCGTGGCTATTGTTATTTTTAAAATGAAGAAACTAGCTTTACTAATAAATAAATTTTCAGCTTTTACTACTACAAAATGATTTGAGGTGATAGACCATTTCATCTACAGAGACGATAAAAAAATGTCTGTCTCCAAAAGTATCCAACCTATAAATTCAAACTGAAACATGCAGCCATGAAAAAAGAAAAAAAGAAAAAGAAGTTCAAAATTGTATGTTTTCTAAGCAAAATATAACCCAAACTCAAATTACAACTCGAGAACCACCTTTCAATCCAACTTTCCCGGCATCTAAGGGGCTATTTTCACTAGTACAAAGACACTGGAGGTCAAAATACAATGGTTTTGACCACGGGTGTGAAAAGGCCAGAAATGGTCCATTCTCACTAGAGGCACTATGGTTTATTGTTACATAGTGAATATTGTGTTTTTATGGACTTGGGTAATGTGGAGAACATCAATTAATGCCAATACATTTTCATTAGGTAATGTCAGATTCTATTCCATTCATGAAGGTCGAAGGACGCACCTTGAGAGTTCTTAGATTCAACCATGCTCAATGAGCAGTCCTCCTACCAGACTCTTAGTAGGTTTGTTACCGACATGTGTCATGAACATGTATGTACAACATGCAAATACCGTGATCCTATTGTTTTTGTGTAGAGGTTTACATGTTATGTACATTGTGTGATAAAAGCAAGTACATAGAATATGTGTCTGCATGTGTGTTTGTGTTCGTGTTTTTGTGTTTGTGTTTGTGTCTGCAAGTTCCTACAGGTTTTCTATCTAGTTATTTAGTGTTTAGTCCAATAAGTCTTTCGGCGAAATCAGATGATTTTCGGTTGGGATCGTGTTTTCTGTGATGACTTCGGTGATTGCCATAACGAGATCGCCGCTGCAGGCGTCAATTTTATCGGTAGACAGCCAATTTGTGACCTTTATCAGCAAGGGGGGGGTGCTTCTGGGAGCTCCCTAAGAAAACAGTGATTCCGAGTCATCGATCTCATCGTCGATGGTTGCGGCGAGGATTTCAAGGTCTTGAGGTAATGAATCTGCAGCCTATGTCATACTCCATGATGCAACTGTTGATATCTGTTCAGCAATTTCGATGCGTTTTTTGATTGGTTCTGAAGCATTGGATCTTATGGTATGTCCAATGTTTTGGGATTGGCCATTGAATTCGGTATAAGGACTGCACTTTGGCTCCAACGTTCGAGGGAAGCCATTGGAAAAGAAGACGATGAAAGAATCTTGATAGAATATTATGTATTTTTTATTTCAGATTTTTTCATATATAACTTGGGAATGTACTGTGCCAAGATTTAATATAAGTACCCTTCCCTTCGGAAAAAAAAAAGAATATATGTGGGCCTGTATGTTTGTGTGTGGGCTCGTGTGCGTGTCTTGTGTCTGTGCGCGCACATGTGTTGTGTGTGTCTTGTGTCTGTGCGTGGACATTTGTTGTGTGTGTGTGCGTGCGCGCGTGTTGTGCGTGCGTGTGCGCGCATGTGTATGTGTGTCTGTGTGTCCGCGTGTGTGCGGTGGATTGCATGTGTGGGCGGGTGTATGTGTGGGGGTGCGTGGATGTGTGCGTGTGTGTGCCAATGCGTGTGGTTGCGCGCGTGTGTGCGTGTGCCTGTGTGTTGTGCGTGTGTCAATGTGTATTCGGGCGTGTATGCGTGTGGGTGTGGGCAGTGGGCACGTGTGTGCATGCGTGTGTATGTGACATGTGCGGAAGCTCACAGCAAAAGGAACACCATGATAGCCATGCAGGTTCAAACCTTTTCCTATCTGACCTTAACACTGCTTGACTTAAGATCAATAGCGAACAGCGGACCAACAGTCCAAAGCCAACCAATCGTGCCGCATCCAAGAGGACATTAACAGGGAGCACAGCACCAAGCTCAATGATGACTCAGCTCTGTGCCCATCCGGCGTCCTCCTTCCTGCTATCGAGTTGAGGTAGAGCCTCCCTTGACAACAGGACGAGTTTGGACTACTGAATGACAGCCAATCCTAGTTTACCATCTTCTGTAGTCATGAGCACGGCGCGTGATCTTGCATGAAGAATGCAGGTGTTTGTCTAACATTAGACTCATGTGTGTCCAAATCATGCTCCAGGATTCCGGAGGAGCATCGAAAATAGAGTGCATTACCCACCAGGGTACTAGGCCCTAGGTTGGTAGGGTGCCAGGTGGCGATCGTCATTAAAAGGGCGAAACCATAGCGCTCACTCCATGCACCCGCCTCAGATGAGTTGACGCAAGCGGACGTGACGAATGGCCACACCTTGTCGAGTCCCACAAAGACAACACAGAATGGTCCACGGGCACAGCAGGGCCGGTCCTGAGTATTTTTCAACCTAGAATGAAACTAAAATTTTAGACCTTTTTTATATGAATGTGATAATACTACTAGTACTACCCATTGGTACTATATACACACACATACAAAGTGTCATTAATAAACAGTTAACTGAATGCAAAAGCAATATTCATATGAAATAATGTGTATACATATTAAATTACCACAAAAATTTCTTCTAACATTCCTTGATGCGAAGCCATCGATATCAATCTTATCCAACAATCGCTTGACATGGTACTGTTAAAATTAAGATCAACAATTACTCAATTAGCAACTACAATTTCATAAAGTAGAGATCATGCAAGAAATAATTAGTAAATAAATTTCAGATTCCAACCTTGCTGGTTGGTGGTGCCTGGCGCCTGCCTACGATCCTCTCCTCGCTAGAATTGCCAATAAGCCGTAAGCCGATTGCCGAATAGGGATTCAGGTTTAGGGAATCAGAGACGGGGGATCACGTCCACGTAAGAGGTGAGGTGAGATTAGGGCCTTGTGATACTGATTTGCCGCTGGAATTCTGGAAACTGGAAGTCTGGAACGCGCCGCCAGGCCCCGCCCGCCACGCGCCGACGCCGCACGCGCAGGAAAGGCCGAAGGCGGAACCGTGAAGGTCGCGTGCGTGCTCCTGGCGCCGTGATCACGGGAATACGGGATCTAGCGTTGGCGTCATAGCATATACGTATTATTACTAGTAGCGTATAGTCGTATACATATATGGATGGGGGCGCATCGGTGGAATGGACCAGGGACGGATGTCCCTCCCGCCCCCCCTCAGGGCCAGGTCTGGGGCACAGTCAAGGTGGTCGCACACGACAACCGCACAGACCAACGCCGCGGTCCAGTCATCATAGCACTATTCATAGGTCGCCCCTGACAGGGTCCCATACACAGAGGTCCTCCTTGCTCTCCGGCGTAGATCTATGCGAGTAGCAGATGAGGAGGACATGGCCGTGGCAGGTGTCGAGTGCCATCTAGATCTGTACTCCGTTTTGTACTTGAATTTGCAGATCCTTCTGTTTCGCCACAGCTTCATTAGAGAGAGCTAGGTCCGGTAAGCAGCGTGTTCAAGTGATGCATCCCATGTGTGTAAAGTGCCATCCACTTGTACATTCGACGCGGTTATGCCGCGACCGATTGTGCGCTCGGGGGAGTGTGTAACCCAGCTCCAGCCCGCACTCATCTTGCTCCTCACCTCGTCTTCCTTCTCGTGCCACCTCCGCCTCCTCACCCGCCCCCGCCCCTCAATCCTGCCCTCCTCCTCGTCCTCACGCCGCTGTCGACCACTAGCGCACCCGTGGTGGCCGCCATCAACCCCTCCCTCCTCCTGCCGTGGTGAGTTCTGGCCATGGCGCCCCCGCCTCATCCTGGCCCGGCCGCCTCCACCGCCGCCTAGGCCCTAACCGTGCGGTCGCTGTCTCCACCGCCTGGCCGGCCTGCCTCCGCGGACCCCTTTTCTTCTAAGCCAGCCGATCGAAGTTGGGGAAGAAGAGTGGGGCGCAGGCCACTGGCTAGAGTTAGAGAACAAGAGCCGGGTGTGCTTGGGCCTAAGCGTGGTCGCATGGGACAGGGAGAGGGAAAGGTGTGCCTGCCAGCGTCGCGCCGTCCGCACTCCACGGACCGGGGCGTGCGATAGAGTTTTGACGATGTCCTCTCCTGCTTCTTGGTTTGCATAAGCAGTTTTGACGATGTCCTCTCCTGCTTCTTGGCAAAGCCGTCAGGCCTCAAACTTTTTTCTTAGGCCCACTAGTAATACTGCGTTGAATACCTTCATTCTGGTTAGTCAAACAGTTTGGCCGCTGCACCTTGGCCCCACCTGGCAGAGGCCTCAGGAAATAACCCATCCCCAGTCCCAATCCCAACCAAAAAAAAAATACATACATGCAAGTATAAGCTCCGCCGCCGCTGGGTGAGATCCATCCGATCGAGCAGCATGGCGACGGTGCAGCCGGTACCGGCGCTGGTGGACGACCTCGTGGAGGAGATCCTCCTACGCTTCCCGCCGGACGATCCCGCGGCCCTCGTCCACGCCGCCCTCGTCAGCAAGGGCTGGCGCCGCGTGGTCTCCGGCCTCGGATTCCGGTGCAGATTCCGCGAGGCCCACAGCACGGCCCCGATGCTTGGCTTCCTCCGCCAGCGCAGGGCTCTATTCCGCTTCCAGCCCACCACCTCCTTCCGCCCGCGTTTTGCAGGCGAGCGCAGCGGCACCATCTGCCGGGCTGTCGACGCCCACCACGGCCGCGTCCTCATCAACCGCTACTCCTCGCCCGACCTGGCCTTCTTCATCTGGGATCCCATCACGGGCGACCTGCGGACGCTGCCCAGGCCATGGCTCCTTCCGTCTTGCTGCAGCTGGACTGCAGCTTTTGTCTGCGTGGCAGCCGGTTGCAACCACCTTGACTGCGCCGGCAGTCCCTTCCGTATCGTCTTCGTGGGGACACTGGCTTTCGCCGTCACTCGCGTCTGTTTACGTCTACTCGTCTGAGATTGGTGTGTGGAGTGATGAGCTCACCAACCTAGTTGGGAATGCAGTTTTCAAGGCCGCAGCGGAATCCTCAAGCACGATCTGGACACCCAGATGTCTTGTGTTGAGCAAACACCTGCGTCCATCGAAGGTGAGAGAGTATTGCTCACGGCTACCGAAGATGGCAAGCTGGGATTTGCCATGATCCAGCAGTCTAAATTCTCCATGTGGTCAAGGGACGCTGATGGATGGGCACAGAACAGAGTCATTGAGCTCAGCACTTTGCTCCCTGCTAGCACCTTCTCGCTGTTTTAGAATTGAATCACTACCGGAAATAGTATCTTTGCCGAGCGTCATATGCTTTCCCGAGCACCAAATATCGGGCGCTCGGCAAAGAATCCTTTGCCGAGTGCCTGCGCTCGGCAAAGATTGGCTCTCGGCAAATCCAAGTTTTGCCGAGAGCTCGACGCTCGGCAAATATTGGCTCTCGGCAAAGCCAAACTTTGCCGAGAGCTCGACTCTCGGTAAACAAAAAATCTCGGCAAAGCCTCAACCCCCACAAACGGCACCCTTACACCGTCATCTTTGCCGAGAGCCTGCTGTTAGGCTCTCGGCAAAATATTTTCTTTGCCGAGAGCCTCAGCCAAGGCTCTCGGCAATTTTTTTTTTTGGATTTTTGGTCCTAAATTTTTTGTGCAGCCTTGCTACAGTACTATAAGCCAAAATTTGAAATTTGGTGTATTTTCCATCCCTCTTGCTATATTTCATGTATTTTTTTCATTTTCTTGATTTTTTCCGCAAGACACACATTTGTACTGCAGGTGCATGAAATAATGAATCTCGGCGATTCAAAAAATTATATTTATTCTTCCGAGGGTATTTTGACGCCGTATCTAGGGACAAATGCGGAAACTCGACCATCTCGTGCACGCGACATGGCGACCAAGTTGCGTGAGATTTGATTTAAAAAATATATAAAATGTGAATGGAGTCAGAAAATCATGAAATAGACGGCAGACCTTGACATCGCATGTAGAAGCTATAAAATTTTTTTGAAAATGTTTGAAGCAAGTTGTGCCGCAAGATGGTTAAAACCCTTAGATCTCCACATGTGATAACAAGATATCGCATGCGGAGATCTCAGGGTTTCAACCATCTTGTGTCACAACTTGCTTCAAACATGTTCAAATTTTTTTATAGCTTCTACATGCGACGTCAAGGCCTCCCGTCTATTTTCATGATTTTCCGACTCCGTTCACATTTTATATATTTTTAAATCAAATCTCACGCAACTTGGTCGCCATGTCGCGTGCACGAGATGGTCGAGTTTCCACGTTTGTCCCGAGATACGGCGTCGAAATACCCTCGGAAGCATGAATATCATTTTTTGAATCGCTAAGATTCATTATTTCATGCACCTGCAGTTCAAATGTGCGTCTTGCGGGAAAAATAAAGAAAATAAAGAAAATACGCGAAATATAGCAAGATGCATGGAAAAATACACCAAATTTCAAATATGGTCACCTAGTACTATATCAAGGCTGCAGGAAAAAATTAGGAGCAAAAATCAAAAAAATATATATATATTTTGCCGAGAGCCTGGGCTTGGGGCTCTCCGCAAAGAAAATCAAAAAAAATAAAAACTCTTTGCCGAGAGCCGACTGACCTAGCTCTCGGCAAAGAACGCCGGCAAATAAAATAAAAAAGAACCTCTTTGCCGAGAGCCAGGGCTGGGGCTCTCGGCAAAGAAAATCAAAAAAAAGAAAAACTCTTTGCCGAGAGCCGTCTGATCTAGCTCTCGGCAAAGGGGTTCGTACATTTAAAAAAAACCCGCCCCTCTCACCCCTCACACACGCGCCCCTCTGCCCTCACCCGACCGAACGCCCCTCACCCTGTCGGGCCCCTATTTTAGGGTCCACTGTGCATCACGTATCAGTCCCTGGATCAGTAGCTGATACACACAGAGCGAGCAAGATTGATATCAAAAACCATACTTTTATTGATAACGGGAAAACATATTACATAGTTCATATTACACAGCTTGGGCTATTGGTCTTATAATGTACATCAGAGTTCTAATACAGCGGTCCTATAACGACGTGGTTCCATTCCTACAGGCAACTTGGAGTGCGGACGTAAACCTTATTTCTGGGCTCAATCCTATATCTTTATCCTAGTGGTCATCGAGTAGCTCCCTTGTGTAGTCGTACATCTCCATCATCGTACGTACTCCTATCTTCCCATATTGTCGTAGCTTCAAAAGCTTCATCCTCGTATGTACTCCTGTCGCTTGACTCCTAAAAACATAGAATGGAGGGGATTGAGTACATAAAGTACTCAGCAAGCCCTAACCTTAGAGTGGAGTGAGGTGGTTGGTGGAGGCCATATGTGGAGGTGGTTAGTGTTAAAGGTGGAGGTAAAGATAGTATGGTATAGTAATTATAAATTTAGGTTGGGCCCTGGTAGGGTATTACCATCCTCACCAGTTCCCGAGTTAAGTTTATATTATCCAAAACATAAACACGTCTTACCAGATCATTTTAGTTGTGAAAGTCTAATCATTTGAGACCTCATCCCAGCGGTTGCCCATTCCAAGGACGTGGCTATTCGAATAGATTCAGGAAACTCTGCAGAGGTTGTACAAATTTCTCCACATGATAGGCACAGTCCGACACCAGACGTCATTGGCTTGGACAGGCCTAACGAGACCTCGTACCCGAAAGAGCGCTACCTTAGATGTCCGTATAATTCTACCACGGCTTCTCAGGGGTCGGAAACGACTTGGATGATCACACAGCATCCAATGAACAACGACTTGGATGATCACACAACATCCAATAGATATATATATATATATATATATATATATATATATATATATATATATATATATATATATATATATATATACAGAGGGGCTCGCACACGGCCCAACAATAATTTTACATGGAAGATCACATAGCATCCATGCCGATGAAAGCCCAAGTTTGGTTTTGGTAATTAATGACACCAAGTTGCTAATGCCATGTGTTAAGTGTTTTGAGTTAGGCATAAGCAACGCATGTGATGAAAGTGTACGTGGCAAGGAGTGGTGGCCACAAGATCACAAAGAAATGGTGCATGGACATGAAATGACGATCATGGTGGAGATGCACATAATATGATGAGCTTGATGATCAAGTGGAGGAGAAAGATCTAAGAGCGCAAGGCAAAGGTATAACCATAGGGTTTTCCTTTTGCCGGTCTAAGTTGAGTAGAGAAGTGATTGACCGGATTTAGGATATATAGTCGACTATCAAGAGGGGCAATCATGGTTAGCTCGGGAATCAAGTGCCACTAGATCAATGTCTTGAGCATATGCATTAGGATCTAGTTGAGAACTAACATAACGCCTTGAAAAATGTTTGTGAAATGCTAACACACATGCACTTTGTGGTGTACACTTGGTGGTGTTAGCACATTTGCGAAGGCGGTGGTGTTAGCACATTCAGGCGTTTTCGAGAAAATGAAATGCCTATTTTCTATTGCGCCGGAGGCGAGAAAAGGTGGCGAAAGTCCGAAATATTTTTCACTGAAAAACGGCGATCGGACGCTGCACCGGACGCGGTCTCGGTTTGACCGGACGCGTCCGGTCAGTTCAACGCGGCGCGAGCTCTAGGGTTTGTGACCGGACGCGGGTCTGGCCTGACCAGCGCGTCCGGTCAGTACAACTGAGCATAAGAGAGAAGCGCGCGACCGGCGCGTCCGGTCCTTCACGGGACCGGAGCGTCCGGTCAGGCGTCTAGGAACACAGAGCGAAGCGGAGTGACGATCGGACGCGCGGCGCGTCCGGTCACGTACGATCGGACGCGTCCGGTCGTAGCTGGAGCTTACTGGAACGCGACCGGACGCTGGCACTGTCGCGTCCGGTCACTCGTTGAGCGCGTCCGGTCACGTGTGATCTGACGCGTCCGGTCTCAACGGGAGCTTACTGGAACGCGACCGGACGCTGGCACTGTCGCGTCCGGTCACTCGGTTCAGCGCGTCCGGTCAGGGCAACGGCTAGTTCTGACGCGCATAGTTCATGGTTGTCGTGTAGTGACCGGACGCGTCCGGTCACCCTGACCGGAGCGTCCGGTCAGAACGATTTTCGCTGCGTCGTCCGTAACGGCTAGCTGCGTACCCCTTCGTTATAAATAGAGGATGTCCAGGGTTTGAGGGCAACTCTTGCATATTTTGAGATATAGAGACATCCTTTGAGCTAGAGAACAACCCCTCCACTCATCTCTTTGATTGATTGCACATCTTGAGTGAGATTGAGTGAGATTCAAGTGCATTGCTTGAGAGTTGCATTCTAGAGGCACTTGATCTTCGAGTTGCTGCGGATTTCTCGTTACTCTTCCGTGTTTCCCGACACGGTAGACGGCTTGGAGCAGTGGAGGTGATTGAGCTCGCAATTGGAGATTGTTGGAGCCTTCACCAAGTGTTGTAAGGGGTTCTTGATCCTTCCTCGCGGGAGTTCGCAAATTGGATACTCTAGTGGAGCTCGTGGCTTGGAGGATCCCCATCTTGTGTGCGGTTGTGCGGCGCCCACCGAGGGCTCAACTCTTGATAGTTGATTAGCTCGCGAACCGACAAGTGGGTGCATCGCCACAACGAGGAGTAGCTTGCCGGGAAGCAAGTGAACCTCGGGATAAATTCTTGTGTCATTCTCTTCCCGAGGATTTCTCTTGTGTGATTGATTGATTGGTACTTCTCATCTCTACACGGCGGTATAATCACTCGAAGCTCTTCTCTCGTTTTACATCTTGTATCTAGCTTGTTGTTGTTGTAGTGTTTAGTGGATAGCCTTGTACTAGACTTGTGTAGGTGGCTTGCTTAATTAGTTAGAGCTAGTGCATTTTGCTCCGCCACCTTTTATACTAACTTGTGGTTAAGTAATTCTTGTAGAAGTTTTAATTAGGCTATTCATCCCCCCCCTCTAGCCATTCGGACCTTATAGCCGACCAGACCGCGGAAGATCACCCAGCATCCGTGTCGTCTCCTGATAGTCCGTTGCCACTCCGGCCTCCTAGTAGAATTTATACTTCTATCTAACGGGGTGTGAGATCAAGTCTACCCATATAGACATGTGGTTGTACGAAAATCTGGCTAGGCGAGATGGCAAATGAACCGGTCCTTATATGACCGAAGCGAGTATCTCCCAACAGGAACCCTCACTAGGCGATCCTGTCCAAAAGGATAGTCCACACCACGTGAAATATCCCCACTCGCTCCCGTCGAAAATAAGTTATATTTTACCAGTTCAATTAACATCCATGTTCTTAGGTTATCTATATCATAAAGCTCATAGCATATATATATATATCACATTATTCATTATATATCACGACATTCATCATATATCACAATATTCATTATATATCACAATATTCATCATATGTCATATATGCTCATAACATTGGTTCCCATGATAATATGGATAACATCATTTATGTTTAATTTAATAATTATTTATAAAGGAGAGTGGAAGACTTTATGGTGGGAGTGGTGGAATATAGTGGGAGCGGTGGAATGTGATAGTGGTGGAGCGGTGGATGAGGGAGTGGTTAATTTATGTGGAGGAGAAAGAGTAACGGGATGGATGTGGTATAATATATGGAGGGAAAAGGGGAGGTGGGAGTCAGGACTTGCCTCCGCTCGCTGTCGATTATATCGTTATTTCCGAGATCCTGCGTGCTTCTTGCCCCTGTCCTGGTGTAACCGTGCTCCTAGGATCCATCGGGTTGTCTCCATGTCTTCTACCCTACGCTTGTCTAGCGTTGACAGACAAAAGAAAATACCAAGCAAGGCATACATAGCAAGCATAATCAATCAAGAAAGGAAACGGTCCTAGATGGATTGACTTTTATCTGGTTGATGGGTACTACGGCGATGGATGCTACTACGGATTATTAAAAGAAATGGAAAGCAACATATCTAGAATTTAAATGGGCACCAAAAGTTAGGAAAGGCATTTTAATATGTAGGGTTATATTTTAAAAGATTTATGGTGCAAGCATTATGGATTTCTGAATTACGATGATGAAGATATAAATTATTAAAGTCTATCGATTATACGCGAATGGAAACAAGCATGAAAATTAATTCTACAATTTTTATTTATGCAATATCAGTGGAAATTATAAAAGTATGATCTAGAGCTACTCTAGTTTATTAGAAATTTCGTAGGAATTTTTCTTTAATTAATAAGCTTACCCTTTGCTCTACTGTGTACAATCCCATAGGTACCCTAGCATTTTCCTCTGCGCAGTGGTGGCTGACACGTGGGGCTAGTTAGCTGTCCGGGCTGACCGCACTATTCCATGGACCTGTTCCTACTGTGTTGTAGACGAGATGCGCTCCACCCTTCGGTTCACGTGCACCACACCCATGGAAACAGAGAGAGGGAATTGGGATAGTGGGCCGCCGCTTGGGTCCCAAAGGGATGACGTGTCGCGCGCCTATTGGGTGGAGTGATGTGGCCATCGCTCGGTTATTGGCCTGGCTGCCTGCTGCCTCCGTTCGATACGCTCGGTCAACAGAGAAGGAAGAGAGAGGGCGAGAGACAGAGAGAGAGGGAGGGAGAGAAAGAGAAAGTGAGCAGAGCGCCGTCGGCCAGTGGTGGCCTCGGCACCGGCGAGGTGGCCAGCGGCATGCACTGGGTAGTGAAGGAGGAGGGAGGGAGGAATAGCAGAGAGAGAAGCGGAGATGGGGAAGCAGAGCAGAGGCGATGGCGGCAACCTCGGCGGCATCCCGGCTGGCAGGGGCGAGCGCGACGGCGGTCTCAGCTCCACGAGCAGGGGCGAGGCAAGGCGGCGGCGGCGTCAGCTCGCGGCTCTGGCAGGCTGAGGCGTGGCAGCGGCCATGACAGGCGAGGGCGTGGCGCTCCGACGGCTTCGAGCTTCGGCAACCATGGCCTCGGCTCGAGGTGCTCCGGCGGAGGCGGGGCGCAGTCCTCCAGCGCTTGGCCTCGGCAGCGACTCCGACTTCGTCGACCTTCCCTTCGCGTGCTCGAAGCTCGGCTCCGGTGCGTCGAGGCAGGGGCGCCGTGCCCCTCGGCAGGCCTCATCGGCGTCGGTTCCGAACTCCGGGTCGCGGTGGAGTGCTCGTCGACGGCAACTCCCGGTGGCTATTTATAGCCCCGGGAGTTCGGTTGGAGCAGCCGATATTTTCCGGCAAATGGAGATTTTTGCCGGCAGGGTGGGCAGGCAGCAGCGTCTTCGTGGCGTGCTTGAGCTGGCGTTTGGCGAGCTGGATGGGACACGGCAGCATGTACAGCGAGGATATTTCTCCGGCCGGGGAGATTTTTGCCGGCATGATCTGCAGCGCACAGCAGCGGCAGTCAACGTCTACATGGGCGCATGCAAAGCTCAGCTGGCCTTTCTGGAATCGGCAGCGGCACAAGGTGTGAGCTGGCGACGGGAATCGTGTGGGAAGAAGACGACATCCGTGAAGGCCAGTGCGCGAAGAAATATTTCCGGCCATGGTTTTCACGTGCTCGGGAGCGGCAGCGGTAACGCGGAGGAGACGCGGTTCGGCGTCAAGTATCTGCGTGTGCGTGCTCTGCTGCTGCTCGGTCGCTGTGCCCGATTGGCCGGTGGGAGAAAGTACACAGTAGTCCTTTTCCATTTTTTATTTTTGTAAATACCAAGTATATGTAACAATGAGTCAATGACTGCCTACACGTACGACTTTACTAATTCTTATAATGGATCAAGGTACATATGGTGTATGTATGTATATTTTAATTAAAATATGTAAACATGTATGTATATATATGCATTATGACGTATTACTAATTAAGAATGCAGTACTAGTATTGAAACATATTATAGCTAATTATTATTATTATTATTATTATTATTATTATTATTATTATTATTATTATTATTATTATTATTATTATTATTATTATTATTATATATATGCATATCCTTTTATAACCATGATAGTAAGTAAAGGCAAGGGATTTCATACGTAAACTAATATTAAGAGAAAAAAAAATTGTATCTATAATTTATTAACGTGATGGCTAATATAAATAAGCCGAGAGGGCAACAAAGTATTTTTATAACTACGATGAATTATCTACTTGCTATATTATAAAGGAAAGTTCCGAAATGCCAGTTATAGTTAAGCAAGTTATTTTGGTGCCGCAAATAAATTCCAAAAAGCACACAAGCAGTCAAGCAATCAAGCATTTCATGCAAGCAACCAATTCAAGCCTTATGCACATGGTGAATTTTACTGCAGGGTTCTAGAGAAAAGTTTTTTCTAAAATGGTTCCGTAGAAAATAAACTAATCAAGCTTTAATTTGTTGTAAAATTTTTAAAGTTCAAATTTTTAGTGATTTTTATCATGATGCAAAAACACGGGTGTTACACACCCGACCCACCGCCGCCCGGTCGCGCCCCCGCCCCTGCCCCCGCGCCGGCGCCACCGCGCCCCCGCACGTCCGCTCCCCCGCCCGGCCACGCCCCCGCACGTCCGCTCCCCCGCCCTCGCCCGAGCGCGCCCCCGCCCCTGGCCGTCCCCCGCCCGGCCACGCCGCGGCTGTGCAGCCGGCCCCGCGTCGCCGCTTCACCGCCCGTCCGACCGGTTGGAGAGGAGGCTGAGAGGGGGAGTAGGTGGAGGAGAAGGAGAATAGGAGGTGGAAGAAGAGGGAGAGGAGGAGCTCACCCCGGCCGTCCAAGATCCGGTGGAGGAGGGAGGAGGAGCTCGCCGCGGACCTTGCGTCGTCCCCACAGCCGTCACCGTCCGCTCACCGGCAAAGGTATACCCTTCCCTGCATAACGTCTGTTCCTATATCCAATGGCAGATTGTGGATGCAAATGGTGGGGAGTCGGTTCTTATCGTTAGATGCAATTGGGATTCACAAAGGTCTTGCTAAGCACCGAAAATACAGGAGTAGTAAACTTCAGAGTAGCAAAATGGTGTTTTACCACAACAGCTGTGATCATTGGCGGATGGGTTCCCTTTGTGATGTAATTGAACAGCTTCTTAGTTGCCTAGTCTTGATCATCCAGGGCACAACCATCAATTCGCTATGCGGCTGAGTTGATGCATAGACACTTTGAGCAAATCCCTGAACCCTGATTAAATCTGTCTAGAATAACTCAAAACAAAGAACACTCTAGCACGCCAACAAGGAATTCTCCTTGATCATTATTTTACATCTTTTTATGCGTTGCCTCAGCAAGAAAATGAATGCACCAAGACGTCCAATAATGTTGGTCCTAGATGCCACCTTCATGACTTGGAAGCACATAGCATTTTTTGTTCAACTGAAACCAAATACTGCGTCCTATGCTTAGCAGCACCAGCCAGCCATCTCGTGTGGGCAAACTGGCATGTGCCCATGTCCTTGGCTCCTTGCACCTCGAAAAGAAGAAAAGAGTAGTGCATATCCCTAACTCCTTCCAAGTTTTCAGACTACAATGGCCTTGTGGTTAATGTATAGTCCTGATGCTGTTTAAGTAGTTAGATGTTTGTTAACGGTGAGCCTTTAGAATATCTGATCCACCATTTCTGACTCAAAAGGATCATGCTTGTTTTAGTTTGGCTGAATTCATTGCTATGCAAGGTGCCAGTCTTGCAACCATGAAATTTGCTTTGTCAGAAGTCGCCAGAATTCATGACCAACATTGCTTTGTCACAGCCAAATGAATTTAGCAAATCGTCAGAAGTCAGAACTTGTAGGCACATACAATTTGCTGACAATGACATGCAAACTCAAAATAAAAACAGCAGCGAGTATAATTATATGTAGTTGCAGGATCGTCCACTGCGGGTCTGCCTGCACCGCTTCACCTCGCCACTGCACTGACTCGTCACTGCGCGGATGAGGCCTTGTCGAAGATGCCCTGGGGAGGGAAGACGAGGCCTTGATACCGTAGCTTGAGCTGAATCTTTGTGGCATTGTCGAAACAGGGCAGCTCAACAAGGCCTCTCCTCCCGGCTTCCTCCACCTCCTCCTCCTCGTCATCGCCAGCGGCTGCATCTGCACTCTTTGGAACTACATTGCAATTGATAAGGTCACCGACCAGGCGGTGCGCGGCGGCAGGAAGCTAGGCATCGACAACAACATCAACATCGTGGTTCGGAGACAGCATTGCTGACATTGACAATAACGACAATGACATCCTGGCAAGTTCACACACGACAAAAACATTTGTTAGTGCCAGAACATTGCTTCTCGTTGTCAACGACAAGGGAGAAGAGGTCGAGGACGTGTGCCACCTCGTGGCTGATGACGATGCAAGCCCAGCAACATGGCCACATTACATCCATCACAATTTGCAGCAACATGAGCATCAGTTCATAAAAAACATTTGTGGTAAAATATGATTTTTCCATGTATGCATCTGATTAAAAATGTGGGATACATTTTTCTAGGTTTGGTATGTCATAATTTATGTGAATTCCCCACATATATTTATTTTTTTATTAAGTTACTAACTTCTTTTATGGGGGACATGAAATGATTTTTAGGGGCTTTGGATTGTATTATTGATGGAGTATACCTCAATACAATAAAAACATTAATTGCCGAAAGAAATCAGATTTCGTTTTGAACATGATAGTTCTTTCTCCATTGTGTTTGGCCACCACTTTCTACCACTCAATCATAAATGTAACCGTCCTCTTCATATTTGCCCACATAGTCAACACTGAGTTCCACAGCACATGACATCCTCGGCACATCACTTACTTTCTACCGACCGCCCTACCCACAGTGTATATCTACAATTTGGAATGTTGTGATGCATCGCGCCATCACAAGAACTACATCAACCTGTAATATGATTGCATGTAATTTGATATAAAGGCCAAACATGGAACTTTTAAAAACATTTGTTAAGTTATAGAAACTCGTATGAGGTTTGGACCAGAACTAAAACTTAGTACCTAGAACCATACAAAACCGAACAAGTGCACTACTATAAACGTACATCTCATCATCAGTTCAAAAGTGTCCAGCACCGAAGGGCGTAGCCTTTCGCCCTCGTTGGTGAAAGGTCGGCAGAGATAGTAATCTTGCCACCTTCGGATTCAAACAGACTATGGAAATGAAGATCACCATGGCTCGTAATAGCTATAAAAAACAAAAAAAAACCCAGCTGTTGGCAAGCCGAGCCTACTTCTACCCCACCGTCGTGGCCCCTGCCAAATCTGAGAGAGGGAGAGTGGGTGAGCAATATTCGTGTTGCTACGTTCGAGAGATGAAGAGAGAGTGAGGGAGATAGAGGGGAGGGACACACCCATGAATCATGGTTGGGGTAGGTTGCCACCAGTGGTGCTTGGACCCCACAATGAGCTAAAGTGTTGTGAAGTTTGGTGACGGCGAAAGATTCGCTAGTATTTTTAGGGTAATGTCTTTCTTATGGGTGTGCGGGCATTTAATGACCCACACGCCCGTGGCTCGCATGCGCCCGCGCCCTCTCTCTCTCTATCTATCTATCTCCCTCTCGCTCTCTCTATCTATCACTCTCTCCCTGTGACTGGTTGAGCATGTTCACCATGGACGGCGTTTAGTACCTATGGATGAAGCCTGTGAGCTCCGTCGAGTCACCACGTGCAGTGGCACGCTGGTATGAGTGCGAGCTCAGCCTGGACGGGATGTAGGCGCGGCCAGACCCCTCGTACAGCCATGGGTTCAGCACGCACTCCTGCCTCTCCCGCAGCTCGGCCACCAGCGCATGCGTTTGCTGGTCCCAGGACAGCGGGGCTAGGATCGAAGCCGCACAGGTGCAGTCCACGTCCTCCCACGGCGGCCTAAGCCGCGGCCATGACCTCCTTGGCATGGATTCAGTGCCACTCGAACTCCACCTGCAGGGACATCCCCGCGCTCACCGGGAACTCCGGGCAGAGCAGCAACACCGGGTCGCCTCCCACCCACACCATCTCCATGATGACCGCGTTGTGGTAGGTGCAGCTCGGTAGATGAGTGCAATGCACACGCGTGACGATGGCATGGCATGCGTGTGATGAGGAAGTCCTTCACCTTGTCGGCATAGATGCGGCCGACGTGGACGACCGCCATGGCCCTTGCCATCCACTCCACTGGTGTAGGTGCCAGACATGATGGACGTGAGCTGCACGCCTTGGCCGGCGCACTCGACGCTGAGCCGTGTCTCCTTCACCACCACGCTAAGAAGGCCGCCGATGCACTGTGCGAAGGCGTCCTGGATTGACCCCACCATGTTGATAAATGAGAAGGTGCCGCTGGACATCTGGGCGACAGCGTGCATCATCCTAGAGTCATGGTCCATGCTGAAGCCAAAGGCATGGATCGGGACATGGTTTTCGCTCCCAGGATGGATGGAGTGTGGGACGAGGGGCGCGTAGTCCGGCGCCGAGCCGTCCTGTGGCAGGAAGTTGTGGGAGTCCACACCGTCAAAGAGCAGGATGATGCTACACACAGGGTTCCTGGCTTGCCAGTCCTCTACCACCCTGGCAGCTTTCCGCAGCCCCTCGGCAATGTTGGTGCCACCATCGGCGATTAGGGAGTCGACAGCCTGCAGCGACTGTGGCTGTCCGAAGGCGGTCATCTTCTGGGATCACGAACAGCCTGCAGGCTGACGAGGAGAAGGCGACAACAGAAAGCCGGTCGCTGGGGTCAAGGTTTTCGATCACGAACCTCATGGCGCGCTTCAGGAGTGCAAGCTTGGGGCCAGACATGCTCCCGCTGACGTCGAGCACAGTCACCAGATCCAGTGGTGCTCGGGTGCTCACCCACGCAGGCACATGCGGAGCCTTCAGATGGATCAAGATGGCAAACTGCTCCTGTGCCACGGACTCCTGAATTGCTGGGAATTCAGTGTATTTCGTGATCTCAAGCAAAGGAGCCCTCATCAATCGGTGAATTCCTTTTCCCGCCCACCTGCTTCATTTAGCATCCCGTGCTTCAACTAGACTGAAGGATTGAATTACTCGACTGGACAGTAACTTCTACCAAGCCGTTCTACAGAATTACCGTCCCGGTTTCTTCTTCGCCGATCAACCAGTCAGCCACCACTTGATCCAATTGTAGATTTAGAATTCTAATAGACTGAAGATTGTTGAGGTTGCGAGATCAGATTGAAGTGGGCCCCAGCCCTGAATGCCCTATGCAAGTTTGTATCATGATTCATGCATGCATTATGGAAGTTTAGCAGGCGGTGCGCGGGGTGTGTGTTGTGCAGGTGTGTGTGTGCGCGCGCGCGTGCGTTTGTATGCATGTGCATGTGCGTCTGTGTGTGTGCACGCGTGTGGTGGGGTGCATGTGTAGGCGCGTCTATGCGTGGGGTGGGTGTGCGTGTGTGTGCGTGATATGCGTGTGTGCGTGTGGTGTGGTTGTGCGTGTGTGCGCGCGTGTGTGCGTACGTGTATATGTGCATATGCATGTGCATGCATGTGCGTGTACGTGACATGTGCAGAAGCTCACAAAGGGAATAACATGATTGCCATGCATGTTCAAACCCTTTCCTATCTCCCTAACTTAAGATCAATACTAGTAAACACCTGACCACCAGTCCGAGCTAGTAGGTTTAATCGTGCCTACTGCAGGCTGCTCGTTCTTCTTATATCACAAGCTGGGACTGTCATGCGAGGCACGAGAATAACAGTTACGCTATTCCAGCTTCATGGTTATGTCAAATTCTAAGCTATCACGACACATCCATAATGTTTTACATTTCAGCGTTGGGTAATAATATTATGTTTCCTTCCTAAATTTATTTGCATCTTGTCTCGTCAGCTATGTTGTGGCGCCCGCTGTTGCTATCGCAGCTGGATGTTATATCCCCATGTATCATAATGGAAACGGCATGTATCTGCCAGTGACACCACCAGGTAATAAGTCTTGCAGCCTGCTATCTTGTGCTAATCTGACTGTCATCTGATGATGTTCGAAATTATTTTATGTGCTGCTCTTGCTATCTGATTTGAATCATGGACTGGCCAGACCATCGGGAAGAAGTCAGGTAATAAACCTTCTCATCATGCGTTCACAGCTTTTTCTGTGAGCAAATGACTCTCTTTCAACAGGAAAATTGATTTGATTAACTTAACTGCTACCTTATTCCATTTATTCTGATTCATGTTTCATTTATGTCGAACTTGATTAATAATAATTGTTGATCTTATTCCTTTGTTCAGATGGGGCAATCTGGTTCTAGATATTAAGAAAAATTATGGGACCAAGAAACAGTCTCGGTGACTTTAACAAAGGCTGTCTATGACTTGCTAAGTTCAATTTACATATACGACACTGAAATCCATAAATATTATGAAAAATATTTAATCAATGTAAAAAAATAATGGGGCCTAGAAACAGTCTCCGTAAAAATGTCACAACTATCACTATACACAGTGATGTGCATAAATAACCAACTTTCTTTATGCGACGATTAGCGTGGCTATTGTTATTTTTAAAATGAAGAAACTAGCTTTACTATTAAATAATTTTCAGCTTTTACTACTACAAAATGATTTGAGATGATAGACCATTTCATTTACAGAGACAGTAAAAAAAATGTAAACATGCAGCCATGAAAAAGGAAAAAAAAAAGAAAAAGAAGTTCAAAATTGTATGTTTTCTAAGTAAAAATATAACCCAAACTCAAATTATAACTCAAGAGCCACCTTTCAATCCAACTTCCGAGCATCTAAGGGGCTATTTTCACTAGTACAAAGACACTAGAGGTTAAAATACAATGGTTTCGACCACGGGTGTGAAAAGGCCAGAAATGGTCCATTCTCACTAGAGGCACTATGGTTTATTGTTACATAGTGAATAATATGTTTTTATAGACTTGGGTAATGTTGAGAAAATAAAAAATACCAATATATTGTCATTAGGTAATGTCAGATTTCTATTCCATTCATGGAGGGCGAAGGACGCACCTTGAGAGCTCTTGGATTCAACCATGCTCAATTAGCAATGTTCCTACAGACACTCAATAGGTTTCTTACTGATA
The DNA here is from genome assembly GCA_038087645.1 of Saccharum hybrid cultivar R570. Classification (NCBI taxonomy): domain Eukaryota; kingdom Viridiplantae; phylum Streptophyta; class Magnoliopsida; order Poales; family Poaceae; genus Saccharum; species Saccharum hybrid cultivar. The sequence continues at coordinate 5,045,827 of JAQSUU010000368.1, forward strand.
TGTCTCATGAACATGTATAGGCATAGCCATCTAAGCCAAGAGATCAATCGTCGTTCAAAAGGAAAGGTTATCCGCAGCAGCCATGGCCGACGCTCCACCCCAGAAAAATGACCTTCTCCAGCCTGCTCAGGAACTCAAGACAACGATTGTGTACGAGCGCAATGTCGTGCGTGAAGTACATACGAGCTTGCTCACGTTTGTTGTCCCTTTTTCGATTGCATTAGGTGGTGCACTGTTGATCATTTATGACTCATGAGGAGTATCATAACTTTTTCTCTCGACGCCTACTTGCAGATTAGGGTTCTAGACGCAAAGATTGGTAAACTCGAGCTCCAGCTCAACAGTGAGCAGGAAAAGATCTCCTCCTGCTCAGGCTTGCTGGAGAAGATCATCTCCAATCCACAAGGCTCACCGTGTTCTTCAGTGCCGGCAGAGCTAGACAGGGCCCGCGCCAAGAGAGATATAGGGCATACCAGAAGCTCCAGCGCCATCTGCTGGAGATGGAGATCCCTGGCCACAACGGTCAGGGCGGCGCCCCTAATCCTCCTGCCGGCGCCGCCAGCAACTAGCGCATCAGCAAGGAGCTGGCGCGGCTAGCTAGCTTAGAATTAATTGCGCTGTATCAGTATGCGAGCTAGTTGAGTGATTTATTCGCCTACACAACACGCAAATACGATGATCCTATTGTTTCTGCGTAGAGGTTTACACGTTATGTACATTGTGTGATAAAGCAAGTACATAGAATATGTGTCTGCATGTGTGTTTGTGTTTCTGTTTGTGTGTGGGCGCGCGTGCGTGCTCGTGTGTGTGTGTCTTCTGTCTGTGCGTGCACATGTGTTGTGCGTGTGTGTGTGCGCATGTGTGTGTTGTGCAGGTGTCTGTGCGTGCGTGCGTGTGTGCCCATGTGCATGTGCGTCTGTGTGTGTGCGCGCGTGTGTGGTGGGGTGCATGTGTGGACGCGTCTATGTGTGGGGGTGCGTGGATGTGTGCGTGTGCGTGTTGTGTGTGTACTCGGGCGTGTGTACGTGTGGGTGTGGTTGTGCGTGTGTGCGCGCGTGTGCGTACGTGTATATGTTAATGTGCATGCATGTGTGTGTATGTGACATGTGGAGAAGCTCACAAAGGGAATAATATGATAGCCATGCAGGTTCAAACCCTTTCCTATCTCCCCAACATAAGGTCAATAGTAAACAGCTGACCACCAGTCGGTGCTAGTAGTGGTTTAATCGTGCCAGCTGCAGGCTGCTCATTCTTCTTATATCACAAGCTGGGACCGTCATGCGAGGCACGAGAATAACACTTATGATATTCCTGCTTCAAGGTTATCTCAGATTCTAAGCTATCGCGACACATATATAATGTTTCACATTTCAGCGTTGGGTAATAATATTATATTTTCCTTCCTAAATTTATTTCTATCCTGTCTCATCAGCTATGTTGTGTGGCCCGCTGTTGCTATCCCAGTTGGATATTATATCCCCATGTATCATAATGGAAACGGCATGTATCTGCCAGTGACACCACCAGGTAATATATAGGTCTTGAAGCCTGCTATCTTGCGCTAATCTGATTGTCATCTGATGATGTTCGAAATTATTTATGATATGGTGCTCTTGCTATCAGATTTGAATCACGGACTGGTCAGACCATCGGGAAGAAGTCACAGCTTTTTCTGTAAGCAAATGACACTCTTTCAAGAGGAAAATTGATTCAATTAACTTAACTGCTACCTTATTCCATTCATTCTGATTCACGTCTCATTTATGTCGAACTTGATCAATAATAATTGTTGATCTTATTCCTTTGTTAGGGTGGGGCATTCTGTAAGCAAATGACACTCTTCCAGACCAGCAGGGCGACCACATAGAAGCAGAAATTAACAAAAATGTAAGTATGCCTAGCGTGCCCATCATTGGCTTCACGGCAATATAATTTAGACATGATATCTTATATTCTACATATTGTTACATGAACTTGCACAGGTTTGCTGCAGCTAATGATGGTGACTTGGGGTAAGTAGAGACTAGTGACTAGGAAGGACTCCTTTCATAAAGCCAACCAATCGAGCCGGATACAAGAGGACATTAATAGGAGCGAAGCGCAGAGCTCAATGACTCTACTCTGTGTCCATCCAGCATCCTCCTTCCTGCTATCGAGTCGAGGTAGAGCCTCCATTGACCACAGGACGAGCTTGGACTGCTGAATGACAGCCAATCCTAGGTTACCATCTTCTGTAGTCATGAGCATGGCGCCGTGATCCTGCATGAAGAATGCAAGTGCTTTCCTAACATTAGACTTCTGTGTGTCCAAATCGAAAAAAGAGCACATTCCCCACCAGGGCACTTGGCCCCAGGTTGGTAGAGTGCCAGGCGGTGATAGTCGTTAAAAGGGGGGAAAACCACAGCACTCACTCCATGCACCCGCCTCAGATGAGTAGACGCATGCGGACGTGACGAACGGCCACGCCTTGTTGATTGCCACGAAGACAAAACGGAAGGGTCCGCGGGCACAGTCGAGGTGATCGCACCCGGCGACCGCACAGACCAACGTTGTGGTCCAGTCATCGCGGCACCAGTGGCGGAGCCATGGCAGTGTTCGCAGGTCATCCCTGACAGGGTCCCACATGACAAGGTCCTCCTCGCTCTCATGCGTAGATCTAGACGAGTACGTAGCAGATGAGGATGACACGGGTCGTGGCAGGAGTCAAGTGCCCTCTGGATATGGACACCCTTTGTATTTGAATTTGCAGCTCCTTCTGTTTTGCCACAGCTTCATCCAAGAGAGGTCCGGTAAGCTGCTTGTTCAGGTGATGCTGGAGTTTTATAAGCCTTTTACATGGACCCTGTTAAAGCTTTGCATCCCATATTCCCATGGGTGTAAAGTGCCATGCACTTCACTTGTATATTGTGCCAGCTATATTATACCCGTTGTTTGGAGAGGCGTGCTAGGGTCCGACCAAGGTGGCACCCAGCATCGTGCGGACCACCTCCAGTTCATCTTGGGGTCTCACCGCTGAACTTGAAGAGGACCAAGCCGTTCCTGCAGTCCCAAACGTTCAGCACCAGCAAGTCCACGAAAACGAAGTCAGCACTCACCACCGGGCTAGAGGCATCAGGCAGCAGGATGAACTCTGAGCTAGAGATGCCTGCACTGAAGATGTAGACCCCAAGTAGACACGACGAGTGGAGGCACCGCTAGGCCAGCACATGCTGGTGAGCACGGCACCAACAACTTTGCTCCGGCATCCAAGGCGGAGAAGGATCTTGTCTAGGAGATCTCTATTGGTGGGGGGCATGGTGCAACGATGGGAGCCCCACTCGGGTTAAAACCATTTCATGCAAAATATGATTTTTTTTCTATATATGCACCAGATTAAAAGTGTGGGATACATTTTCCTTGGTTTGGTTTGTCATAATTTATGTGAATTCCATGCATTTTTTTTGCTAAATTAGTAACTTCTTTTATGGGGGACATTAAATGATTTTTAGGGCTTTGGATTGTATTGTTGTGGGGGAGTATATCTCAATAAAAGAAAAACATCCATTCTTGGCCATAGTCATCTTGGGTCGTCGGCCTATGGTTGCGCACTATGTTTTTTCTAAGTGTTGCTATGGACATAGCGCCTGTGTATCTCACATCCAACACATATTAGTCCACCTAGGTTGTCAGTCAATTATCAAAGCCAAACTAAGTCTTTCACAAGCTCCCACACAATTCTTGTGAGCATGGTAAACAACAAGCAACCACTAGAACTAGCAAGCTACTCAAACAAGTACAAAAACTACTTGAGGCAACACAAGCTAGTGAGCAAAACAACTACACAGGCACAAGATTGCACAAAGTATAAAGAGCAAGTGTAGAATATGCAAACCACGGGAACAATGGAGATACAAGATTTTTCTTCCAAGGTTCAATGATTCGCCGATCACCTACTCCCCATTGTGGCATGTACAGTGATTACATATCACACCTAGTAGCATAATTTATATCCCACTCTTATAATTAGGTGGATACATGAAGAAAACATATTTTACAACAAATATTTTTTTGTTTCCAAACAAGTCCACAAATACTTGATTTTTGCATAGTGATTCAATTAACACATAGCAGAAGGTTCAAATGGCAAGACCTTCCTATCGTCCTTACTCTTCCTGCATGGCGGTGGATGTTACTATAGTTCCCTTGCATCCCTCCCGCCTCATCACACCGAACGCACCCAAGGTCATGCTAACAATCATCCCATCACCATTTACCAAATCTGCCCGCACTTCCCCCCACACAGCACCTCACACCAACCGGAGAGGAAGTATAAATGGTGCCTCGCCACCGATCTCCAAATCCACCACAAAACCCTAGCCTTCACGGATCAGGCAGTGGCGGCGCTAGAGGTGGAACGAGAGCTTGGCAGAGGCATCTAGGTATCGGAGTGGCATTGCTTGCTCACTCACTGCCAGGTTCTGACCGTAGATTAGCGCAACTAGAGGAGGGGCCAACATTCGAAGAACGTGTATTCAAAATTTCAAAAGGTAAACATATGGATTGATTTAGCATTATTTTTTAACATATATGATTGATTGTACCTTTAAATACCATTGATTGGTAAAAAAAATGGGTATTCAATGAATACCATTGAAAACCCCTGGTTGATGATGAGCAGTCTTGTGGAGCGGCTATGTGTGCGGCCAGATAAGCAGAGCGCTCAACTATGATGCAGCATCAAGGCTCGCGGCCACCCAGATCCGGTGATGGCACATGCACGGGCCGCACTGGCTTCGAGTCCGGAGAGCGTGGGCCTCTCAGGCGACGGCACACGCGTGGGCCTCTTGGAGCGTGGTGGACGATCAGATCCAGCGGCGCACGGCGGATCTGGTGAGCGGCGGCAGCTCGTCGTTGTGCTCAGCGGGTGCTGTGGGTGGGCTCGGCGGGCCAATCGATGGGCTTGTTGTTTTTTTATTTTTTTAATTCATTAATGCAGGCGAGCACATGTCCACCTTGGTTAATCCGGATTTATCTAGATGATTTGGCGGAGGCGAACTAGTTGCCCGTCTCCGAACAACGATTTTGCCTGTGTGCCAAAACTGCTATTGTAGTAATGGATGACTACCTCCCATCGTGGGGTGGGGCCGGAAAGGGGAAGAAACGTCGACAGAACGATGCGTCTGCTGGACGGATTGAGCACAAGGATGCAATGACCGCGGGAGTACCATGGCCTTGTCCATGTTAGGGTACAGTAGTGGGGAGCGCACAGTGAGACCAGTGCGGTGGAAGGTCTCGCCGCCGAACTCGAAGAGGACTAAGCCGTTCCTGCAGTCCCGAACGTTCAGCACCAGCAAGTCCCTGAAACTGAAGTCAGCACTCACCACCGGGCTAGAGGCATCAGGTAACAGGATGAACTCCGAGCTAGAGATGCCTGCACTGGAGATGTAGACCCCGAGTAGGCACGGCGAGTGGAGGCACCGCGAGGCCAGCACTTGCTGGTGAGCACGACACTAATGACTTAGCTCCAGCATCCAAGGCGGAGAAGGCTCTTGTCAAGGAGATCTCCGTTGGTGGGGGCGTGGTGCAATGATTGGAGCCCCACTCGGTTAAAAACATTTCATGAAAAATATGATTTTTTTTCTATATATGCACCAGATTAAAAAAGTGTGGGATACATTTTCCTAGGTTTGGTTTGTCATAATTTATGTGAATTCCCTGCATATATATTTTTTTGGCTAAATTAGTAACTTCTTTTGTGGGGGGACATTAAATGATTTTTTGGGGCTTTGGATTGTATTGTTGTGAGAGTATATCTCAATAAAAAAACGTCCAACACAATTTGTAGCGACTTGAGCAACGGTTGGTAAATAAATCTGTGGTAAAGTATGCTTTTTTATGTACGCACCTGACCAAAAGTGTGGGATACATTTATCTAACTATGTATGTGTATAGACAGCTACAATTGGTGGCCTCCGTCATGGCGATCCACCATGCCAAAACCCACACACTGATGTTGCAGAAGCGGCCTCATCATTTCCAGCCATAGCTCTCCGACCGCCCGTCTTCCTCTTCACAGCTGATGGTGGCTGCATATGAAACGGAGATCTGAGGTGGAGAAGTGGAGGGGGCCATGGGGAGACCCAGACTGCGAGCTGCTTTGCTCCTGGGAAATATAGAGCCCTCCCACGAGCACGATTGGCTGGCTCACCACACCGGATCAAAGCGCCCTCTGGTTGTGCAGCCAGTATTTCTGAAGAAACACCACAATGAGAGAATCCATGTCAGCAGACATCACAACAAACAACGGCAATGAATCTTTATGAGATGGATCAATGAAAGGGGATCAGCTGGATTGTTATCCTGAAGTTGGCTTTTCACTTCATCATTTGTCAGCCCATCCACCTTCATCAGCTCCCTGATTTGCTTTGGGGTGGCAACTGCACACATGGCATGCCATGAATGAACTCATTAATTCCAATTTTGTGTTTCTAATATCTCAAGCAATTAGGTAATACTAAGATCTTGGTGGCCCAAAATTGGCAAGAAAAATTGTGAATTTGGTATCAGGAGAAGGCTCACCTTGGGGGCCACCGAGTTGATTAAAGGCAGCAACGAACTGGGGATGCAGCTCCGTCGACCAGCAGCACCAAACTTTGCTTGCCTGCTGCTGCTGCGATTGGGACTGGAAGCCAAGCACAGGGGCAGTTAGCGCACACACCGCACATAGACTTGATGTTTGGTAACAAGGTTTGGCCTAAGCCTACATACCCTAGGCATGCTTACGGGCTCTTCTCCCCCAAACCGCGGCAGTGGCCACCCGGGGTGCCAGCAAAAGCCGCCAGCTAGCACCTCCATGAGCCTGTCACTTTGTCTTGTCTCCCACTCTCGTGATTAAGTTACAAGGACAACCCCCTCCTTTCGTAGAGGGGCTAGGTTACAAGAGCCAACACCTAGTTCACCTAACCCGATACTGCTATACAACACAAGTCCCTAAGCACCCACCTGTCGGCACTGCTGCCAGCAGACCAGCGCCGCCGTGCCCGCAGTCGTTCATCCTGCAGAGCCAGATATTGAGCCAGTTCTCCCTATCCACATGGAAGAGGTAGAGGACAGAGTTGTCCCCCGGACAATGGACAAGGTTGCTTGGGTACTGATCAGGTTTCACACCCACAGGGAGGTTGATGATGAAGAATCTCTCCATGGCGAGGTCCGGTCCCAGGATGTACCGGCTTGGGTCGCAAAGTAGATCTTGCCACACGCGAGCACAATAGTGGGCAGGATCTGGACTGGCGACTTCTTGAGCATAGAAAAATGTGATTTTTTATGTATGCACCTGATTAAAAGTTTGGGATACGTTTTTCTAGGTTTGGTATGTCTTAGTCAATGCGAATTCCCCGCATATATTTATTTATTTATTTTTGCTAAATTAGTAACTTCTTTTATGGGGGGATATTAAATGATTTTTAGGGGATTTGAACCAGTGACTTAGCCAGAAGACCCGTGCCTATGCAGCTGACGGCCCAGCAGCCAGACTGCAGGACACACACCAGCGCCGCGACCTTAATGTCCCAGTCCGAGGTGTGGATGTTGACGTGGTAGCACAAGGCGTCGTCGCCATGGTCGGCTGGGATGAGCATCACATGAGGGGGTACTCTGAGAAGGAGGACAGCTGCAGCGACCGCGGGAGCTCGCTCCCAGGAAGGATGGAGCACGGGACGAGCGGTGAGTAGTCTGGCGCCGATCGAGCCGTCCCGCTGCGGGAGGTTGTGGGAGTCCACGCCAGCCATCAGAGAGCAGGATGATGCTACACACCGGGTTCCTGGCTTGCCTGTCCTCCACCACCCTGGCAGCTTTCCGCAGCCCCTCGGCGATGTTGGTGCCGCCATTGACGATGAGGGAGTCGACAGCCTGCAGGGACTGCTGCTGTCCGAAGGCGGTCATCTTCCGGAGTGGGAACAGCCTGCAGGCCGACGAGGAGAAGGCGACAACGGTGAGGCAGTCACTAGGGTCATTGTTTTCGATCACGAACCTCATGGCACACTTCAGGAGCGCAAGCTTGGGGCCAGACATGCTCCCACTGACGTCGAGCACAATCACCAGATCCAGTGGTGCTCTGGTGCTCAACCACGCCAGCACATGCGGAGCCTTCAGATGGATCAAGATGGCAAACTGCTCCTGTGCTGCGGACTCTTGCTGGGAATTCAGTGTATGTCGTGATCTCAAGAAAATGAACCCTCATCAATCGGTGATTTCCTTTTCCCACCCACCTGCTTCATTTAGCATCCCGTGCTTCAACTAGACTGAAGGATTGAGTTACTCGACTGGACAGTAACTTCTACAGAATTACCGTTTCGGTTTCTTCTTCGTCGATTAGCCAGTCAGCCACCACTTGATCCAATTGTAGATTTAGAAAGATTACTTATTTTCAAAGGAATATTTTTGGACATCTCGGTAATCTCTGCGCCAAGATTGCATATTTTGGGAAAACTGTTTGACAACACGCCCTGACTTGAGTTTCGCAACACAGTTTTTCAAGTATGGGCATGGGGCATCATTAGTGGGCGCGCATGCGTGCTTGTGTGTGTGTGCACATGTGTTGTGCGTGTGTGCGCGGGTGCGTGTTGTGCAGGTGTGTGTGTGCGCGTGCGTGTGTGGTGGGGTGCATGTGTGGGCGCGTCTATGTGTGGGGGTGCGTGGATGTGTGCGTGCGTGTGCCTGTGCGTGTGGGTGCGCGCGTGTGCGTGTGCGTGTTGTGTGTGTGTATTCGGGCGTGTGTGCATGTGGGTGTGGGTGTGCGCGTGTGTGCGTGTTGTCTGTGTGTGTGTGTGTGTTGTCTGTGTGTTGTCTGTGTGTATTCGGGCGTGTGTGCATGTGTGCGCGCGTGTGTGCGTATGTGTATATGTGCATGTGCATGCGTGTGTGTATGTGACATGTGCAGAAGCTCACCAAGGGAATAACATGATAGCCATGCAGATTCAAACCCTTATTTCCTATGTCCCTAGCACTGCTTGACTTAAGATCAATAGTAAACAGCTGACTACCTGTCCGTGGTAGTAGAGGTTTAATCGTGCCTACTACAGGCTGCTCACTCTTCTTATATCACAAGCTGGGACCGTCATGCGAGGCACAAGAATAACAGTTATGCTATTCCAGCTTCAAGGTTATGTCAAATTCTAAGCTATCACGACACATATGTAATGTTTTACATTTCAGTGTTGGGTAATAATATTATATTTTCCTTCCTAAATTTATTTGCATCTTGTCTCATCAGCTATGTTGTGTCGCCCGCTGTTGCTATCCCAGCTGGATATTTTGTCCCCCATGTATCATAATGAAAACGGCATGTATCTGCCAGTGCCACCACCAGGTAACAAGTCTTGCAGCCTGCTATCTTGTGCTAATCTGACTGTCATCTGATGATGTTCGAAATTATTTATGATGTGCTGCTCTTGCTATCAGATTTGAATCATGAACTGGCCGGACCATCGGGAAGAAGTCAGGTAATAAACCTTCTCATCATGTGTTCACAGCTTTTTCTGTAAGCAAATGACACTCTTTCAAGAGGAAAATTGATTCAATTAACTTAAGTACTGCTACCTTATTCCATTTATTCTGATTCATGTTTCATTTATGTCGAACTTGATCAATAATAATTGTTGATCTTATTTGTTTGTTCAGATGGGGCAATCTGGTTCTTCCAGACCAGCCGGGCAGCCACATATATAGAAGCAGAAATTAACAAAAATGTAAGTATGCCTAGCTTGCCCATCATTGGCTTCACCGCAATTTAGACATGATATCTTATATTCTACATATTGTCCCATGGACTTCCACAGGTTTGCTGCAGTTAATGATGGTGACTTAGGTAAGTAGAGACTAGTGACTAGGAAGGACTCATTTCCTAAAGCTAACCAATCGAACCGGATCCAAGAGGACATTAACAGGGAGCGAAGCGCCGAGCTCAATGACTCTGCTCTGTGGCCATATACGATACTGTTAAGTTCAATTTACATATACGACACTGAAATCCATAAATATTATGAAAAATATTTAATCAATATAAAATTTATGGGGCCTAGAAACAGTCTCCCCAAAAATGTCACAACTATCACTATACAGCGACGTGCATAAATAAGCAACTTTCTTTATCCGACGCTTAGCGTGGCTATTGTTATTTTTAAAATGAAGAAACTAGCTTTACTAATAAATAAATTTTCAGCTTTTACTACTACAAAATGATTTGAGGTGATAGACCATTTCATCTACAGAGACGATAAAAAAAAGTCTGTCTCCAAAAGTATCCAACCTATAAATTCAAACAGAAACATGCAGCCATGAAAAAGGAAAAAAAGAAAAAGAAGTTCAAAATTGTATGTTTTCTAAGCAAAATATAACCCAAACTCAAATTACAACTCGAGAACCACCTTTCAATCCAACTTTCCCGGCATCTAAGGGGCTATTTTCACTAGTACAAAGACACTGGAGGTCAAAATACAATGGTTTCGACCACAGGTGTGAAAAGGCCAGAAATGGTCCATTCTCACTAGAGGCACTATGGTTTATTGTTACATAGTGAATATTGTGTTTTTATAGACTTGGGTAATGTGGAGAACATCAATTAATGCCAATACATTTTCATTAGGTAATGTCAGGTTCTATTCCGTTCATGAAGGTCGAAGGACGCACCATGAGAGTTCTTAGATTCAACCATGCTCAATGAGCAGTCCTCCTACCAGACTCTCAGTAGGTTTGTTACCGACATGTGTCATGAGCATGTATGTACAACATGCAAATACCGTGATCCTATTGTTTTTGTGTAGAGGTTTACATGTTATGTACATTGTGTGATAAAAGTAAGTACATAGAATATGTGTCTGCATGTGTGTTTGTGTTTGTGTTTTTGTGTTTGTGTCTGCAAGTTCCTATAGGTTTTCTATCTAGTTATATAGTGTTTAGTCCAATAAGTCTTTCGGCGAAATCAGATGATTTTCGGTTGGGATCGTGTTTTCTGTGATGACTTCGGCGATTGCCATAACAAGATCGCCGCTGCAGGCGTCAATTTTATCGGCATACGGCCAATTTGTGGCCTTTATCTGCAAGGGGAGGGGTGCTTCTAGGAGCTCCCTAAGAGGACAGCGATTCCGGGTCATCGATCTCATCGTCGATGGTTACGGCGAGGATTTGAAGGTCTTGAGGTAATGAATCTGCAGCCTATGTCATACTCCACGATGCAACTGTTGATATCTGTTCAGCAATTTCGATGCGTTTTTTGACTGGTTCCGAAGCATTGGATCTTACGGTATGTCCAATGTTTCGGGATTGGCCATTGAATTCGGCATAAGGTTTGGCCATTCAAATTTTTTCATATATAACTTGGGAATGTAGTGTGCCAAGATTTAATATAAGTACCCTTCCTTCGAAAAAAAGAATATATGTGGGCCTGTATGTTTGTGTGTAGGCTCGTGTGCATGTCTTGTGTCTGTCTGTGTGCGCACATGTGTTGCGTGTCTTGTGTCTGTGCGTGGACATTTGTTGTGTGTGCGTGCGTGTGTTGTGCGTGCATGTGCGCACATGTGCATGTGTGTCTGTGTGTGCACGTGTGTGCGGTGGATTGCATGTGTGGGCGAGTCTATGTGTGGGGGTGCACTATGCCAGAAAACCTTATCAGTGACGCGTAAAAGACGCGTCGCTGTTTTTGTGTCTATGATAAGGGCAAACCAGTGACACGTAAAAACGCGTCACTGATAACCCTCTATCAGCGACGCGTCTAGCCAATACGCGTCACTGATAACCCTCTGTCAGCGATGCGTCTAGCCAATACGCATCACTGATAACCCTCTATCAGCGACGCGTCCAACCAATACTTTCAGAAAAACAAAAAAAATATAATGATCCCATATACATCTACCATGATCCTATATATATATATACACACACATATCAGACAAGTTCCACCATTTCAATAATCAATTCTTTACAAGCTTTTTAGATACAAGTTATACTACAAAATGTGTTCAGTAACAGAATAACAACCCCATAGAACATTCTAATCATCCAACGAGTCAATTCTAATCACACTAGCTACTTAATTACATATCCTTTGCTTCGAATCCCCAAAAGATGAACTAAAACACAAATTGTATGAGACCCTTGTTGATTCTGCAGGAATAGGAACAGATCTGTCATTGTCAACATACTAGTATTACCACCTAAAATAAGAAGAAACAGGTCTCAGACATTATAAACTGGGATTCATTGATCAGCGCACTAGAAATAAAAAAAATAAAAACCCAAAACACAACTATAAGAACTAACCTGAGCATATAACTGGGATTCATTGAACTTGACAACCAAACTAGCACAAGACATTGGATTTACAGGTTGGTCAACTTGTGCACTAACCTGCTACAGCCCAGATCGAGTTAAGAAATACACAACATATAAAGTCCAAAAAAATAGAAGGCAGCTTTTGTGATACCACTAAATTGGCAAAACTATTGTAGGTCCTGCAAACATATCACAACCAGCACATCATAATTCCCAGTTTAAATGAGATATCATTGTGCTGTGCTTAGTAGAAGTAGTCTAAACAGGGAACAGAAGGTAAAACTAAATTTGTCTAAACATATGGAGAACCTATTAGCATTTCAAAATTTGATACTAAGTAGGTACCAGTGGGGCACTTGTTCGAGCAGGCAAAAAAGCAGTAACATGAGTCCTGGACAAAGCACCATTTTATGAAATACAAAGGAGAGGACGATCGACAGTAGGTGTATTTGTGTAGAACAAAGTAATATGGTGAGAATTAAACTTAACTTTCCAGAAAAACTTTAGTAGCAAACTAATCCAATTTCACTTGAAATGCATGTGCAAACAAAATTGAGATGCGCAGATCACAGTTCCATTGTATCATGAAACAATGGTTTAGTGGTAAAGTATCATGAAACAAAATTGAGATGCTTGAACAGCAACAATTTTTCTCACAGGATAAGTACATCATCAGCAATCACTACAACACGTCCTTTAATTAAAGGCATTTTGTTAAAGGCATCTTTCTTAAATTGCCTTAATTTCCTTTTATCTAAAGGCATTCTTATGAAAAGGCCTTTAAAAACTATGGTTTTTGAAGGCTAATATAAAAAACGCCTTTAATTATCTGAGCATTGGAGGCATTTTTTAAAAACGCCTTTAATTATGTGAGCATTGGAGGCGTTTTTAAAATGCCTTCTATAATCTTTCGTACGAACATGTAGATCGACTAGTCATCATTTGGGCCTTGCTACCACGGAGAGGCACTTGGGCCTTGCTACTCAGGCACCGATCGGACCTTCACAAATAAAACATATCGGAGAGACAGAGGAGGCGGCCACGGCTCTACTGTTGCGAATCGTTCCCCAAAATCGCGAGACAGAGGAGGCGGCCACGGCTCGCGACTCAGAGTCACACCGGCTTGAGGAGGACACGCGGGCTCGCGAGCTCGCCGACGAGGAGGCCCTCCACCACATCCCGGCATAAGGCGGCCGCGAGGGCTCGTGAGCTCACTGACGAGGAGGTCCTCCACTACATCCCGGCCTGAGGCGTCCGCTAGGGCTCGCAATTCAGAATCACGCCGGCCTGAGGCGGCCGGCGAGGGCTCGCTAACGAGGAGTTCCTCGCCGACGCCGACCATCAGTACCACCACCGCGCCTCCCCCTTCGCCGAGGTCAGGTTTCTGTGCCCACGCCGAGGTCACCGACGAGGAGGTCGAGATCCTGAAGGGCTCCTCCACAAGCATCGTTGTTCCCTGCTACGACTGAGTTCCTACACAAGCATCGCTGTTCCCTGCTATGACTAGTAATCCAGGTATATCCCCATAGCCACCAATCATCTGAATCCTCTATTGAGATGTTGATTGATTCAAAATGTGTTACCATTTTTTCTATTTGACTTGATCTGTGTTAAATAAACGGTGCTAGTTATCTATACCGAGATGGAATTTCACTGTGCTTAACTTGTTTTCTATGTGCTTACTGCTTGACCGTATCTGCTAGCCTTGCTTGTGACTTCTCCTCAGAAGTCGTAGCCAGCTGGTCATGGGTCGTCTAGTCTGGGGAATAGTTCGTTTTTTATGCTATTGCTATGATCGAGTTGCTCCTCCTGTAAATGCAAATTTTATTCCTGTGATGGGCACTAGGTCATGGGTCTGATTAGTGTTGCTCATATCTGAATGGATGGTCTTGCTCACTCATTGACAGGCAGACACATATGCTTCTTTGCTTCTGTAGAGACTGTTGCACATTTGTACTATTATTATTTGCCTTGATGCCAGTGTGATGATGATAAGATCTAGCAGGCAGCCTCTCTAGTCTATAGAATTTAGTAAGGAAGAAAAATAGTATTGACATTTCTACTATTAATAGGTGTCCCTCTCTTCACCTTTTCAGCACTAGGCAACCTACATTAGCTGTAGAGAGATTTACAGTGTTGCAGCCATCATGGACAACCCATGGATGAGAGCACCTAGGTAATACTAGTTAAAAATTGGTCATGTTTTTTTCCTGTGTCGAGTACAAGTGTTTAGCAAGCTGAATTTTTATCATTGCATCATAGGTGGTCAGTTGAGTATGATGAAGGCCTTCACAACTTTATAGAATTTGCCTTTGCCACATCAGCCCAACAGAATAGGATACTGTGTCCTTGCCATGACTATGGAAATAATTATTGGTTAGAGGCAAAAGAAGTCCGGGAACATTTAATTTGCATTGGGTTCATGGATGGATATTCACCATTGTTTCATCATGGCGAGGGCATGTCATCTGTACCAAGTCCTAGTTTGCGCTCACAATCTGAAGACGACGATGCTAAGATTGATCCAATGGAACAGATGCTAATTGAGGGTTTTGGGATGTATGATGCCCGTGCTTTAGGGGAAGAAGAGGGATTTGAGGATGAGGATGATATTGATGCTGAAGCATACTACAAGTTAGTCCGTGATGGGAGCCAAGAGTTGTATCCGGGCTGCAAGACATTCTCGAAGCTGCAATTTCTCATTAGGCTCCTTACCATGAAGAATCGATGGGGGGTGAGCAATGGTTATTTTCATGAGCTCCTGCCTTTAATTAAGGACGCACTTCCAGAGGGTGAGGTGTTGCCAAAGAACTTCCATGAAGCAAAGCAATTCGTGAAGGCTATTGGAATTGGTTATCACTGCATTGACGCTTGCAGAAATGACTGCATATTGTTTAGGAAAGAATATGCCAATGACAACTCGTGTCCAGTGTGTAAATCAAGCAGGTGGAAGAGTGTGAACGGTGGAGTTGATGGAAGACGTGTCCATAGAGTTCCTGCAAAGGTGGTTCGACATTTCCCACTAAAGAAGAGGCTCCAAAGGTTATTCATGTCTTCAAAGACTGCGCATAACATGAGGTGGCATAGCGAAAGTCGCACGAAAGATGGCTTGCTACGTCATCCGGCTGACTCTCCATCATGGAAGAATTTTGATGCCACACACCAATGGTTTAGTTCAGAGGTTAGAAATGTTAGGCTTAGGTTGGCAACAGATGGTTTCAACCCTTTTGGGAACATGAATGTGTCCTATAGTGTATGGCCTATCATCTTGATCCCATACAACCTTCCTCCATGGGTTTGCATGAAGCAATCAAATTTTATTCTATCTATTCTTATCCCGAGTAAAAGGGCTCCAGGAAAAAACATAGATGTCTATATGCAATTAGTGATTGATGATCTCCTTGAATTATGGAAGCCTGGTGTGATGACTTATGATGTATCTTGTAATAAGAAGTTTCGCCTACATGCTGCACTGCTATGGACAATAAGTGATTGGCTTGGACGGGGAGTACTATCTGGAGAAAGTATAGCAGCATGCTCCCATTGTCTCATGGACACATGTTCACTTCGGTTGAAACATGGGCACAAGACCTGCTATATGGGACATCGTAGATTCTTAGATGCTAATCACAGGTTCAGATTTCAAGCTAGATTATTTGATGGTACCCAGGACTTTCGTGAGCCTCCTGTTCAACTTTCAGGGCAGGAAATATCTGAAATGACAAAAGACATGGTAACAGTATTTGGGAAACTATATAAGGATAAGAACAAGAAGCGAAAGAGGAATGCTGAAGTAGAGGAAGTGAATGAGAATGACTTATCAAAAGTATTCAAAAAGAGGTGTTGCTTATTTCAATTGCCATACTGGAAGACACTTCTTGTGCGCCACAACATTGATGTCATACATACAGAGAAAAATGTCTATGGTAATATAGTCAATACATTTCTTGATGTTGACAAGAGATCAAAGGATAATTTGAATGCTCGCCTTGACCTCCAGGAAATGGGCATACGACCAGATCTTCACCCACAGACAGAGGGGAATAAATCATACATACCTCCTGCACTATATTCTCTTAATTCAGAGGAGAAAAGTGTAACACCCTAAAATTTTGCTTTGTTTTAAAATAGCTAAATATGAATTAATTAGGTATGTGTGTGTGCATTTAAATATAGAGAATAATAAATTTTGTGGAATTAAAATTAATCATAAGGCTAATCATTTATTTTTGCACTCATGCTGTTGCACTATATTTTGTGATGATTGGTTTGAGTCAAAGTTTAAAAGGCATTCAAAAACCTTTGGAAATGTGAATTGAAAATCAAATTTGAAAAAGGAAAAATAAATTCTTTTCCGTTTTCTTTCCTTCCTCAGTTTTGGCCCGTTAGCCGAATTCCGGCCGGCCCAGCAAATTCCGCTCGCGTTTTCCTTCCTGGGCCGTGGCCCAGCCCACTTCGTCGCCAGCAGCCGTTGCCCTCTCCTTTTCAGTGTCGCTGGCAGCTGGGGCCCACTCGTCAGACGTTTCCCCTTCCCAACCGTCTTCTCCGCTCCAACTGCCGGTCAAGCCGCTCACCGAGCCGCCCGCGCCCACGTTCCTGCGTCGTGGGAGCGCCTCCATGCCCAGCGCCCGGCCTTAAAAGGGAGCCGCAACCCCCTTCGCCCCTCCCCTGCTGCATTCCCACTCCAATCCCCCACCCAATCGAGCACCCGAAGCCGCATCGACGAATCGCCGGAGCGTCCCGTCCGCCACCCCGCGTCGGCCGGCACCCCCGAGCCACCTCCGTCCCGTCTAAATCGCTCGGTGAGCTCGCCTTCATCCCCGCATCCTCCCTATGCTGTCACATTCTCCGATAGTGGTCGTTTTGGACTCTTTCCCGTGCTCCGGCGAGGTCTCCATCACCGACCATGGCGGCCACCGCGTCGGGCACTTTCCCCGCCCGCGTAAAGCGCATGGTTGAACTCGTCATCTCCCCCGCATCGTCCCGGTGCCTTTAGTTTTTCGAACTGTGGGCCGTAGGTGGATTTTCCACGCACTCCGGCGTGGTTTGGTCGCCGGCAATGGCTGCACCGCCGCGGTCGCCACTGTTCCGGCCAGCCCGCCGCCCTCTCCCTCCCCCTTTTCTTTCTTATCCGTTCATCACAAGATCGACGGCCGTCGGTAGCCGATACCCCTTCGGGGCAAACTTTGCTAAAGAGACCCCGTGCTTTTCATTATTTAACCCGCAGTCCTCAGTTAAAATGAATTTCCTGATTTTCGATTTATTTTAAATCCAAAAAATAGTTTGATCTATTTACAGTTTTGCCACTGCAATAAAACGCTTATAAAATCGTCGTTTTAGCTCCGATTCGACCCATTCAACTTGCGTTAGGTTCGTAATTTCATAACCTATGTGTTAATGCCACTGTTAGTTAGGTTTGCAACATTTAAAATTCTTGATTAGGTTAAGTTAATTAACTCGTTATAGGAACCTTGTTTAGTTTGTAACTTTTGCGTCGTAGCTCCGTTTTTTGTGCACTTCGCGTCGATGTGATCGTAGCGAGACGTAGAATATTTTCATAAACTTTTTATCTTGTTTTTATACTGCTGGTGTACTGTTCTAATTATAGGTTTGTTTGCTATGCATGAATGCTCCTGAAATGTGTATGTTGCCGTGTTGGTCGAGTTCAGACGGTGAGGAGTACGTTGAGAGCCAGGAGTACTTTGAAGACCCAAGATCAGCAGGAGGGTGCTAACTAAGGCAAGTATAGCATGGGCCTACCTTGATTCCTATTCATTATATAATCTACTCATTATGCATGTGTCTAATATTGCTCGACTATAAGGACATCCTAGCCATTGATGACTTATACCTTGATGCCTATGGGTTTTATTGCATATGGGTAGAATGCTAGTGCTCTATTCAAACATGATCAATACTATGATTAATGGAACAAACGGATAAACATGATGGTAATAATTGAACTATAGGGTGATGGTGCAAATGATGTCGATCATGTTGCCCTAAACTCTCCATAAGGACTTATCTGTAGGGCAAAAGCTGGGACATACAGTGCAACCGTGAGAGTTATATGGCTCTGACTTTAGCTCAGTAATAGGATCTTTTCTAGCTTGTTAGAGGTTACCCGAAAGGGCGCAAGAGGGGCTTGCCACTTTGGGTATAGAACTGCCTCTGTTCTTGTGTGTATAGCCTGCGGGAATTGTGCCACAGAAAGGGGGGTTCTCTATATCTGCCTGCCGAGGAAACCTCGCGGCCCTAACTTGTTAGACGAGACCTATGGAAGGCTTCATAGTGTACCCTGCCCGCTCACCTTGGAAGTGTTATGGGAGTAATTAACCCGGGCATATGGGCAACACGACTCACGGGTAAAGATGCACAACCTCTGCAAAGTGTTAAAACTGTTATAACAGCCGTGCTCACGGTCACGAGCGGCCCGGAAAACTCACAGAATAACTGGTTACTGATGATGATGTTGTTGTCCATGGTGAACTATGACGGTATTATGATGATGATGACGATGATGATGATATAATGTTGATCAATAACTCTATTTAATTCTATTATATGATCATGTGGGTTAATTGGGAGCCTAAGCTTAAGTTGATGTTAACCAATGATAAAATGTTGACTTACTAAAATGCTAAATGCAGTAAACCGTGTCTGCCTTTTGAGCCTCATGAATCCCCATGTTATGCTTGTGGAGTACGAAATGTACTCACGCTTGTTTATTTTTCAATACTTTGGAAAAATCCCGGATGGGTACCAGATTTCTAAAAATTGGAGCAGACAGGCTTGTGATCAACCAGTCAGTTGTCCCTGTGGAGTGGAGTCTTCACCTGAAGACCGGAGTTGTCTTTCCACTGTTTGATATCTAAGGTTATATCTTTTTATAATAAGTGCGTTATATATTAAGCATTGTCATTTGGTATTACCTTTATTTGTAGCTATATGTGAGATTTGACTTCCTGGGCTCACATATGGTGTGTATCTGGTTTTGTTCTTAAAACCGGGTGTGACAAAGTGGTATCAGAGCAATGCTGACTGTAGGACGCAAGCCTAGTTAGAAATTGGCCATCTTAAGGTTTAGGAACTGCTATAAGACCCTTGTTCTATAAACCTTGATATTCCTCCTCTATTATTTCCTTATCCTTGATATTCATCTCCTCCTTGATACTTGTTTAAGCCTTTGTTCTAATCTTCACTCCTTGCTTTGATATGCTCTTAGAATCTTGTCTCTTACCATCTTCCTGCGATATCGGAAGCGGAGCTTTAGGATATTTGCCCTTAATATGAATAGAACGATAGTATCGCAAGCTGGGTCAATGATTGAAGTGTGCACCTTAATTGCTTGTTGAATTGTCATTATGCATGTGCTTGTTTGGATCTTTGTAATGATTGTAATGATCTTGTGGGGATTGTCCACAATTTCATTTAGTCTATAGGCCTAAGGCATAAGGATTAATGAAGTAAATATGCGGGTTTTGGTTTTCTCCTGTTTTATCAATCCTGTTTTCCAGAGCAGTCTGTGTTCATCATGATATATCTCCAGATCTGGACATCCAAAAGTTATGAAACTTTTATAGATAAAAGAAGACTCTTGTATGTTTCATCTGCCGCTGGAATCACTTCTATAGCTGTTTTGGTTTGCGAGTTATGAAAATCACAAGACGATATAGCTGTGCTGTCTGAAACCTAGAGTAGTTTTTGTGGTGCATAGTTTTCGACCAAATTATGTTTGGAATCAGGAAAAGTGTTATATACAAAAGTTGTAGAGGATTTCAATAGCTTTCCAACAGTATAAACTACAACTTCATTGGATTAACAGAATAGGAGTTACAGCTGTTTTCCTGCGCTGCTACTCATGAGAAATTTCAGACTTTTTGTTCTTACTTATGCACGTGAGTTTCCGTGGGATATCAGAAGGTCATTATGATAGTTAACTCACTTGGAAGAAGATGCAAGCTACCCTTTGTTGTTCCCCTAGTTGATCTTTTCTTAAGGGGGGTAGCCAAGTTGAAAAAAAAAAGTTGCATGATGAAGGTTTCTTATGATGAAATGCTTCACTTAAAAGTATCTGCTGATCCTAGAGATGAGAAGTTACCATCAAGTGACTGGTATTCTTTGGTCAGAATCGTTAATTCGTTGGACCATCTATGAGGAGTTAAGTGTAAAGAAGAATCTTTCCTATACCAAGTACTCTGTCAAAGTTTTGGAAATAGATGAGTAAGTTATTTGGAGTAAGGTTGTAACGACAGGCAAAGCAGCGTGGAATGGTAAATTGGAGAATCAAACTACTCAAGAAAGTGGAAAAGATCCAAAGGCGGAGTACGTATACCTCTTTGTTCACCGTCTTCCGAATCTCGAGGACGAGATTCTTTTAAGGGGGTAGCATTGTAACACCCTAAAATTTTGCTTTGTTTTAAAATAGCTAAATATGAATTAATTAGGTATGTGTGTGTGCATTTAAATATAGAGAATAATAAATTTTGTGGAATTAAAATTAATCATAAGGCTAATCATTTATTTTTGCACTCATGCTGTTGCACTATATTTTGTGATGATTGGTTTGAGTCAAAGTTTAAAAGGCATTCAAAAACCTTTGGAAATGTGAATTGAAAATCAAATTTGAAAAAGGAAAAATAAATTCTTTTCCGTTTTCTTTCCTTCCTCAGTTTTGGCCCGTTAGCCGAATTCCGGCCGGCCCAGCAAATTCCGCTCGCGTTTTCCTTCCTGGGCCGTGGCCCAGCCCACTTCGTCGCCAGCAGCCGTTGCCCTCTCCTTTTCAGTGTCGCTGGCAGCTGGGGCCCACTCGTCAGACGTTTCCCCTTCCCAACCGTCTTCTCCGCTCCAACTGCCGGTCAAGCCGCTCACCGAGCCGCCCGCGCCCACGTTCCTGCGTCGTGGGAGCGCCTCCATGCCCAGCGCCCGGCCTTAAAAGGGAGCCGCAACCCCCTTCGCCCCTCCCCTGCTGCATTCCCACTCCAATCCCCCACCCAATCGAGCACCCGAAGCCGCATCGACGAATCGCCGGAGCGTCCCGTCCGCCACCGCGTCGGCCGGCACCCCCGAGCCACCTCCGTCCCGTCTAAATCGCTCGGTGAGCTCGCCTTCATCCCCGCATCCTCCCTATGCTGTCACATTCTCCGATAGTGGTCGTTTTGGACTCTTTCCCGTGCTCCGGCGAGGTCTCCATCACCGACCATGGCGGCCACCGCGTCGGGCACTTTCCCCGCCCGCGTAAAGCGCATGGTTGAACTCGTCATCTCCCCCGCATCGTCCCGGTGCCTTTAGTTTTTCGAACTGTGGGCCGTAGGTGGATTTTCCACGCACTCCGGCGTGGTTTGGTCGCCGGCAATGGCTGCACCGCCGCGGTCGCCACTGTTCCGGCCAGCCCGCCGCCCTCTCCCTCCCCCTTTTCTTTCTTATCCGTTCATCACAAGATCGACGGCCGTCGGTAGCCGATACCCCTTCGGGGCAAACTTTGCTAAAGAGACCCCGTGCTTTTCATTATTTAACCCGCAGTCCTCAGTTAAAATGAATTTCCTGATTTTCGATTTATTTTAAATCCAAAAAATAGTTTGATCTATTTACAGTTTTGCCACTGCAATAAAACGCTTATAAAATCGCCGTTTTAGCTCCGATTCGACCCATTCAACTTGCGTTAGGTTCGTAATTTCATAACCTATGTGTTAATGCCACTGTTAGTTAGGTTTGCAACATTTAAAATTCTTGATTAGGTTAAGTTAATTAACTCATTATAGGAACCTTGTTTAGTTTGTAACTTTTGCGTCGTAGCTCCGTTTTTTGTGCACTTCGCGTCGATGTGATCGTAGCGAGACGTAGAATATTTTCATAAACTTTTTATCTTGTTTTTATACTGCTGGTGTACTGTTCTAATTATAGGTTTGTTTGCTATGCATGAATGCTCCTGAAATGTGTATGTTGCCGTGTTGGTCGAGTTCAGACGGTGAGGAGTACGTTGAGAGCCAGGAGTACTTTGAAGACCCAAGATCAGCAGGAGGGTGCTAACTAAGGCAAGTATAGCATGGGCCTACCTTGATTCCTATTCATTATATAATCTACTCATTATGCATGTGTCTAATATTGCTCGACTATAAGGACATCCTAGCCATTGATGACTTATACCTTGATGCCTATGGGTTTTATTGCATATGGGTAGAATGCTAGTGCTCTATTCAAACATGATCAATACTATGATTAATGGAACAAACGGATAAACATGATGGTAATAATTGAACTATAGGGTGATGGTGCAAATGATGTCGATCATGTTGCCCTAAACTCTCCATAAGGACTTATCTGTAGGGCAAAAGCTGGGACATACAGTGCAACCGTGAGAGTTATATGGCTCTGACTTTAGCTCAGTAATAGGATCTTTTCTAGCTTGTTAGAGGTTACCCGAAAGGGCGCAAGAGGGGCTTGCCACTTTGGGTATAGAACTGCCTCTGTTCTTGTGTGTATAGCCTGCGGGAATTGTGCCACAGAAAGGGGGGTTCTCTATATCTGCCTGCCGAGGAAACCTCGCGGCCCTAACTTGTTAGACGAGACCTATGGAAGGCTTCATAGTGTACCCTGCCCGCTCACCTTGGAAGTGTTATGGGAGTAATTAACCCGGGCATATGGGCAACACGACTCACGGGTAAAGATGCACAACCTCTGCAGAGTGTTAAAACTGTTATAACAGCCGTGCTCACGGTCACGAGCGGCCCGGAAAACTCACAGAATAACTGGTTACTGATGATGATGTTGTTGTCCATGGTGAACTATGACGGTATTATGATGATGATGACGATGATGATGATATAATGTTGATCAATAACTCTATTTAATTCTATTATATGATCATGTGGGTTAATTGGGAGCCTAAGCTTAAGTTGATGTTAACCAATGATAAAATGTTGACTTACTAAAATGCTAAATGCAGTAAACCGTGTCTGCCTTTTGAGCCTCATGAATCCCCATGTTATGCTTGTGGAGTACGAAATGTACTCACGCTTGTTTATTTTTCAATACTTTGGAAAAATCCCGGATGGGTACCAGATTTCTAAAAATTGGAGCAGACAGGCTTGTGATCAACCAGTCAGTTGTCCCTGTGGAGTGGAGTCTTCACCTGAAGACCGGAGTTGTCTTTCCACTGTTTGATATCTAAGGTTATATCTTTTTATAATAAGTGCGTTATATATTAAGCATTGTCATTTGGTATTACCTTTATTTGTAGCTATATGTGAGATTTGACTTCCTGGGCTCACATATGGTGTGTATCTGGTTTTGTTCTTAAAACCGGGTGTGACAAAAAGGATGTTCTGTCAGGTTCTAAAAGATGCAAGGTTTCCTGCTGGATATGCATCCAACTTGCAAAATAAGGTTCTTATCGAGGAGAAGAGATTAGTTGGGTTAAAGACTCATGATTGTCATATTATAATGTGTGACCTGCTACCCTTAGCTATTAGCAAAATTTTACCAGATAGAGTTTCCATGTCGTTGGTTCGTCTTAGCAATTACTTTAAGAAATTATACGCAAAGGTTATTTGTGTTAGTGAGATTGAAAGGTTGGAAGCAGAGATACCTGAGATCCTGTGCCAATTAGAAAAGGTTTTTCCTCCTTTCTTTGATATCATGGTCCATTTGACTATCCATCTTGCTACTGAAGTAAGGCTTGCTGGACCAGTGCATTACCGGAACATGTACCCTATAGAGAGATGTCTATCTAAGTACAAATCCATGGTTACAACTCGCAGCCATCCTGAAGGAGCAATAGCTGAAGGCTACCAGTTCAATGAGAGTATGACATTTTGCTCACGGTATTTGCAAAGTACCAGCAATCAACCTTCTGCCTCAGCAAGCCATCTACCATACTTAAAAATAGTTGGTCTTCCTTTGTCGGGGCCTTCTGCTTGTGAATTGTCCTACATAACTTGGATCCAAGCTCACCGATATGTCTTGATGAATTATCCTCATATTATTCTATTTGTCGAGTATGTTGGTAACCTCTTCTTTATCCCTTGCATGCTTTCTATATTAGTTACTATATATAGGAGCCTAATTCTCCTTCCATTCTGATGTAGAGAACATCTAAATGAGCTATCTACAAATAAACAAAAAAATAAACGTGACATTGAACGTGCCCATCATAGCAGCTTCCATAATTGGTTTTCAGACCATGTAAGTACCTATAATATTTCCCACTTCGGATTAGGACACCACATTGTTTTGACATCATTGAATTTTTAGGTTCAAGGGCTGATATCTAGGGGTAATGAGATTTCTAATGAAGTGAGGCTCCTAGCACAGAAGCCTTATATGATGGTCAAAAAGTACAACAGCTACTCTATAAATGGTTACACATTCCACACAAGGGATTATGCTGAAGGCAAAGCCACTCAATGTGATGCAGTAGCACTTGTAGCAAAAACATCTAGTTTTTCAAGTTCAAAAGATAACAACCCATCTATAGGAGATGTTGCTTATTATGGCCGCATAATAGAAATAATTGAATTAAATTACTCAAATACAGGACATGTGGTTTTGTTCAAGTGTGATTGGGTTGACAGTGTACATCAAGGTAGAGGTGTCCGAAAGAACAAATTTGGGACAACACAAGTGAATTTCAACAACCTACTTAATAGTGGTAACGACGTCTTTGATGAGCCATTCATCTTAGCAACACAAGCGACCCAAGTTTATTATGTACAAGATCTTGTTTATACGGACTGGCATTCTGTGGTTGATGCAACTCCAAGGGATTATTTTGATATGGGTGTTAGAATTGACGACAATGAAGATGAGACCGATTCATATTATACCACTGAACCTCAACCTTTACCAACAGAAAATTTGAGCAATGATATGCCTGATCATGATGAGGATGAAAATTGGATTAGGAATGATATTGTTGGGACCACTGTTGATCTACTAAGGTAAAGGTACCGCTGACCCCAGTGAGCCATACTTATTTGACATGGTCATAATTATTTCTGTAAATTGACAGTGAGCCATTGACACTTAAATGATTTTATTGCAACCTATTTCAAACCTTTTCCTGGACATTTACCAAATCTTCTTGGTTTATTGTCTTTTGGCTTTGTGATAGTGCGTATGCTATATTGTTTCACTAGCTTTGCTATGTTTACTAATGTATACTAGATAAAATTTATTGCAGTAAAGATGGACAGAAAAAGAGCAAGAGGAGACGTCGGTAAATATCCTTGTGAAGATCCTGAAAGTAGCAAGAAGAGAAGGCTTAATAAGAAGTTCAAAGATAGACTTGGAAAAGCCAACATTGCACCATCAAAGATGTTGAAGGTGATAATGGATTGCACCATCAAATTTGCTAATTTTTTTTTCTTTCGGTTTTCTAATGTTTTTTATTATTTTTTCTAGGTCACCTCAGGAAGTGATGATGATGCATATCCAAGCAAATTCATGGATGAACAGAGAGATTATGAAAGGCTAGTTTTTCTGCAGAATCAACAAGGAGATGAATTGAGCAACAATGAAGATGATGATGAATATCAGTACACTGAGGAAGATGGAAGTGAAGATGACTTTGGATATGAAGATGATGAGGAAGAACCTGAAGATGACTTGGAACATGCAAATAACTTTCATGAGATCAATATGCATGGTGAGTCTTTGAACACTGAAAATTGAGTTTTTTGTCATATCAAACATTGATGCAGTAATTTGTTTTTACATACCAAAAGAACAAAAAAGGAATGTGAGGGGGCCAACTAAGATGAAGAGGATGTGGAAAGAGTATGATCCTAACAGCAAGATCCAGTTGAAGTTCAATAGATACGGTCAGCCATGTGGACTGAAGACATGCAAATTAACAAGTTTGATTGGATACCTTGTTAGAGGGAAGGAAATTTCTTTAGGACACAAAAATTGGAGTAAGGTAGATAAATCTCACAAAGAGAAGTTGTGGACAACTATAAAGGTACATAGGCACAACCTTCACTTATTTACTTGATGATTTTGAAAGTTAATATTGATTAGAAATGTAAATTCATGCAGGGATTTTTTGACATTAATGAGTCTTACAAGCCTTGGGTTTTGAAGTCTGCAAGCAAAAAGTGGAAAGATTTTAAGGTTGTCTTGAAGAGGAAGTATTTTGATCCTAATTTATCTAGGAGACAAAATATCAGTAATGGTTGTGAGGAAAGGATTCCAGCACCTCAATGGGAGTGGCTGGTGAACCACTGGACATCAAATGCGGGACAGGTATGCTGTGCTAGCTTAAATTAATTATTTCCATTGGTGCTTATTTTGCTGTACTAAAACTTCATAGACCTTCTATCCTCAACTTAATGTATTTATTTAGCTTAAATCTGAGAAGAACAAGGCCACTAGGGCACTGCAACTGAATGGAAGGCACACCACTGGATCCAGAAGTAATGCAGTTGTTTTAGATCAAATGGTATTTCCTGATTGCAGAGCTATTACTGTTGTTGACCTTTAATCATTGATTGCCTTTGTGTGGTACCACCTAATGTTCTTAATACAGGAACCAAAGCCATCTCAATCTTAATGCCCTTGCAAATCTCTCCAGGTCCAAAACTCCTAGGCCCTCCTTTCCTTTTGGGCGGCATGTGGTTGGCCAGTTTATTAGGGAATGCCCTCCCTTGACATTTTCTGGTGCTTCTCCACGCCATAAGAAACTCCTTCTGATTTTATCTATTCTCTTGATCAAACATTTTTGTGTCGGGAAAGCCGTAAGGTGATAGATTGATTGTGAGGATAGAACAGTTTTTACCAGTATTTCTCTTCCGGCGATTGACAGTAATTTACCTTGCCATCCAGGTAGTCGGGATCCTATCCTGTCAATGAGAGGCTGAATTTCAACTCTTCTTAATATTCTGGTGTGAAGCGGTAATCCCAAATATTTCCCCGGGAAGCTGCAGATCTTTCCCGGAAAATTTTGAAGAAGAGTTTGCACCGTGGATGTATCCAACCTGATTGGGAAAATTTCCGTTTTGGCCATGTTTATTGTCAAACCCGAGCATTCTCCGAAGGTATGTAAAATTCTACTCAATCTTGACAGATCGTTAGCTGTTGGTGCCGAAAATATTGCCACGTCATCCGCGTACAGAGAACATCTCAGCTTTGATGTCTTCGGTAGAACCGGCTGGAGGAACCCCTTTTCAGCAGCCATTTCAATGATGCGTTGGAGAGGGTCAATTGCCAAGATGAATAGCAACGGCAAGAGTGGGTCTCCCTGCCTCAACCCCCGAGCATGTTTGATGCTTTTCCCTGGCCTGCCGTTGATCAAAATCTTAGACGATGAAGTCATAAGCAATGATGAGATCCAGTCCCGCCATTTTGACTAAAACCTAATGCCTGTAATACTTCCAGCAGATAGGGCCAACTGATAGAATCAAAGGCCTTGGAAATGTCCAGCTTGATGAAAAGGGCCGGGTTATTTTTCTTGTGTAATGTTTGAATGACCTTTTGTGCATAGATGAAGTTATCGTGGATGCACCTTTTCCTAATGAAAGCGTTATGTGCATTTGACACCATGTTGTCCAGCTTTGGTGCAAGTCTGGAGGCAAGAATCTTTGTTATTATTTTGACGACGCTGTTAATCAAGCTTATTGGTCTATAGTCTGCCATGCTGGAAGCTTCTTGTTTCTTGCGCAGCAGGATTATGTTTGCCTCATTCAGTAAGTGCAACTTGGATGTTCTGTGGTTGTAAAAAGCTTGCACTGCTTCTATTAAATTGTATTTTATGACGTTCCAACATTTTTTATAAAAGAGACCGATGAAGCCATCCGGCCCGGGTGCTTTCATGGAAGGCATTTTTTTATGACGAGAGATACTTCCTGCTCTGCTAAAGGTGAATCCAGGGAGTCCAAATCAAATTGTTCATATCCCAGTGCTTCCCAATTCAGCGCAAGGCTTCTCGGCTTTGGCGTGCCAATGGACTGACTAAAAAACTGGAATGCGACGTTGTCTTTTTCTGATTGTGACACCGCTATTATATCACCATCTTGGATAACGCTTATAAAGTTTTGTTTCCTCCTTGCATTTGCACGTATATGAAACAAACGACTGTTAGTATCACCATGGCGGATCCAAGTTAGTCTTGAATGTTGTTTGGCCTTGCTTTTCTGTATGACTGCCATACCTACTAATTTGGATTTGATGGATTTCTTGAACTCCAATTCTTCTGAGGTTAGATTCCTCCTTTCCTGCGCTCTTTCAAGTTCCAGCAGTATCGTCTGTAGTATTGCCATTCTTAAGTTCCAGTTACTGAAATGTGTGTGCCTCCATGACTTGAGTGCTTTGGCCGTACGTAGCATTTTAACATGTAGCCGGAGCATTGCATCTTGGGTGTTGACCGGTTTATCCCATGCCTTCTTGATAGTGTCCATGAAATCCGGCATGTTGACCCAGCAAGCTTCAAACCTAAAGCCTCTGTAAAATTCCATCTGGGTATCCCCTTGTAGGCACCGCGAGGCCATCACATGCTGGTGAGCACGGTACTAAAAAGGCAGCTCCGGCATCTGAGGCAGAGAAGGACCTTGTCAAGGAGATCTCCGTTGGTGGGGAAGTGGTGCAAGATGGGAGCCCCACTCGGTTAAAAACATTTCATATAAAATATGATTCTTTTTCTATATATGCACTAGATTAAAAGTGTGGGATACATTTTCCTAGGTTTGGTTAGTCATAATTTATGTGAATTCCCTGCAGATATTTATGTTTTTGCTAAATTAGTAACTTCTTTTGTGGGGAGACATTAAATGATTTTTAGGGGCTTTTCACAGCCGTGGTGGAAACCATTGGCTCTCACACCCGCACACACACCTAGTGGCTGCATGCACCATGCTCATGCCCCTTGGCGCCGCTGCCAGAGTTGAACACTTGGAATGTGTTGCTTGCGGTAGCCGTGCCATCCACAATGTTCCACTATGTAAAAAACTCAAATAGCTGTCAGCACCCCCTATAGACGCTGGACGAACGCACGTATGTGATATCAATTCACAAACGCGCGTTCCCAACACACGCCTGTAGTAATTTGCTGACTAGGGTCACCGGTCCTCAGGTCTTGGAGTTCTCCTTAATTGCCAAGATGGACAGATTCTGGATCATACGCATCTGCCCACACCAGCGACACTATCAAGAAGGCTGTACCACATCTAACTTCTTGAGATTTTTAGGAGAGAATTGGAGTAGATGGAGAGATTGTCCAGCCGGTTTAGAGACAGTGTTGCTGAGATTGAACGGGCCGTGGAATTGGACGCAGCTCAGGGAGAGGATGGTGAGCTTGTCGAGGATGCCCTAGGGAGTGAAGGCAAGGCCTTGATACTGTACCTTGAGCTGAATCTTGGTGGCATTCTCGAAGCAGGGCAGCTCAACGATGCCTCTCTCCCCAGCTTCCTCCACCTCCTCCTCCTCAACATCGTCAGTGGCAGCGGCGGCGCTCTTTGTAACCACATTGCAGTAGAGAAGGTCACCGACCAGGCGGCACGCGGTGGCAGGAAGCCAGGCATTGACAACAACATCGACATCATGGTTTGGAGACAGCGTTGCTGACATTGACAATAACAATGACCACATTCTGGCAGGTTCACACACAACAAAACATCTGTTAGTGCCAGAACATTGCTTCTCATTGTCAACGACGAGGGAGAAGCGGTCGAGGACGTGTGCCACCTCGTGGTTGATAATGATGCAGGCCCAGCAACATGGCCACAATACATCCATCACAATTTGCAGTGACATGAGCATCGGTTCGTAACAAACATTTGTGGTAAAACATGATTTTTCTATGTATGCATCTGATTAAAAATCTGGGTTACATTTTTCTAGGTTTGGTATGTCATCATTTTTGTGAATTCCCTATATATATATATATATTTTGCTAAGTTACTAACTTCTTTTATGGGGGGACATGAAATGATTTTTAGGGGCTTTGGATTGTATTATTGTGGGAGTATACCTCAATACAAGAAAAACATTAATTGCCACCAGTTTCTACCCCTCAATCGTAAATGTAACAATATTCTTCATACATGCCCACATAGTCAACACTGAGTTCCACATAGCCTTGGCACATCACTTATTACTTTCTACTGACTGCCCTACCCACTGTGTAGATCTACAATTTGGAATGTTGTGGTGCATCGCGCCATCACAAGAACTACATCAACCTGTAATATCATTGCTTGTAATTTGATATAAAGGCCAAACATGGAACTTTTAAAAAACATTTGTTAAGTTACATAAACTCGTATGTGGTTTGGACCAGAACTAAAACTTAGTACCCAGAACCATACAAAACAAAGCAAGTTCATCTATACTATAAAGGAGCGAAGGAATTAGAAAATACTTGTTACTAGAAAAGTCGCCTACCCACCTATAATCTACACTCTCTGACATGCGGCCCCGAAGACCGAAACAACGATACTTATATGACAAAACATGCTTCGCTGTTGCCGATTTCCCCTCCCCATGCTGCCCTGGCATTTTTTTTCACCGAAAGATTCCTTACCCGCCCGCGTGTACCCCTGGCAGTTTCCTTCTCGGTGAATCACGGTTGGTTACCAATCTCCAAACGACGGTTTCCTTCTCGGTGAATCACGCTTCCTTCCCCATCTCCAAACACCGCCGCTGTAGTGTGCACCTCTCCACCTTCGCCAATATGCCTCCATCACTGTTCATCGAGCGAAGCGGCTGCGGGCGCGCGGGGTATGCAGCATGGAGGCATTCGGTGGGAGCGGCGGTGGTGACGCGGAGAGAGCCGTCGGTGTCCAAGGTGGCAGCGTAGAAGACCGCACGTGGGGCCTCCAACGGTGGGCTCAGTTCGAGGTCTCCCCCGCGGCGGGTGCTGGCCGGCAAGTTACTATAAACATCACATCATCATTGGTTCAAAAGTGCCCATCACCATGGCCTAGGCTTTCGCCCTCGTTGGTGAAAGGTCAGCAGAAATAATAATCTGGACACCATCGGATTCAAACCGACTTTGGAAATGAAGATCACCTCGGCTCGTAATAGCTATAAAAAAATCCAGCTGTTGGCAAGCTGAGCCTACTTCTAGCCCACCGTCGTGCCCCTGCCACATCTGCAAGAGGGAGAGTGGGTGAGCGATATTCACTCTGCTAGGTTCGATAGATGAAGAGAGAGTGAGAGAGATAGAGGGGAGGGACACACCCATGCATCATGGTCGGGGTAGTCATGATGCTGATTGACTGGGAAAAAACAGACTGAAGTATGACTGCATCCTACAGAGCTGTGCAAATACGTAGAAGAGAGAACATTTTCTGAACCTGAAACACTGATTTTCGATGGAAGTACACATGTCAATTTACTACTACCACGCTAAGTCTCATTATTGATCATATGTCTGCTATAGACATTGCTGGATATATATAACAAGCCTTAGTTTCTGCAGCAGGCGATGCGGTTTAATAATACGTCTAAAATGGCTATGCTTTTCTTTTCCTTTTGTGAGTTTTTCAGTTTTCAGTTAGACAAGAACATGCCTGCCCAGGCCCCAAGCCTCAATCTAGTATATGATAAGGGCATGATTGGTTCAGTGATCAGAGGAGTCTGGCTTGCTCGCTCCTACCGTCCTACGGCCAGGCTGAGCTAGGCCAGGCCTACTATATCCAACGTACTCAAGATTAGTTGATTATATTGAGTATATACTAGATGAGCACATCGGTTGATTGGTGTCAATTTAGTTAGATCAGAGGAATCTGCGCTCGCTCTCTCGCAGGGGCCATGGCGTCATGCCCTCGTGAGCCAGGCCCAGAAGAAACGGAAACGGTGTTCGTTGGCTGAAATTTATCTTATGCTAATGCTTATACTGATTTGTTGTGATAGGAAAACATTGTTCATTGGCTGAAAAGTAGTTCAAACGAACAGGGCGTGGTTTCCCAGAGAGGCCTGAAGGGGGGGTTTTGCGTGCTACCAGACAACCAATCACCACAGAACCAACTCAAAGCCGGAACCTGCCTACCAATCATGCCCTTAGTTTCCATGCCCACTGAATTTGTTGTCCGGTGCAACGTTAGGTATGCTTCAGTTTCAGTAAACTAATATGCACAGGCCCACTGAATTTCGACTGACAGCGTTCGCTTGAATTTGCCTGTAACTGAGGATCAGACCACCTCTCTGTCATCTTAAGGCAACCTGGATGCTTTCTTGATTTAATTATTAGCTGAGGCCGCACTAATTCCCAGATTTAGGCCAACCTTAAAATCATGATGTAAACTTGCTTCATACACATACATTATTGCTTTGCTAGTCATTTCGGTGCTTGTGTTGCTGCATGCATGCTTAATTAGCCGTTGCTTCGTAGCCACCATTTTGATATATAATACATACAGTAATATAAAGGCATTATTCAACTTCAGTACTTCCTTGAGCATTGTGCAGTGCATGTTCTTGAGCTGGTTCCCTCCCCTGTCTGTGCATGCTATGCATATGGCCTCAAGAGTCAAGACTGGATTGCTTAGAGGGCACGTTGATCAGTCGTTGCTTTTAGAAGCCATCAGTGCCTTAGTCAGCACTCAGCAGCCAAGTCAATGCCGGAAGTTCTGCACATTGTTTTGCATAGAGAATAATTATTGTCCAAAGGTTTTCCAGTTTCATCCGAGCCGTGTAATAAAATTCAATTTGGTACTACTTCATTATATTGAATACCTGATCTTCGAATTCAGGTCGGTCCATTTAGTTTGGTTTGTCACACAAGTGAAGTACGAGAGCGACAAAGCTACTCAACCGACGTGACGAGGACTCCAGCTCCAGCTTCTACTTCTCTTCCGGTACGCGCAGCCGCGTATCGGATCCATTAAATGCAGCTTGGTCGTCGGCAAGCGCACGCGGTACAGAGCTGATCGACGGAGATGACAACGAGTGGCGGCGCTGCACGCATGGTACCAAAGCCGGTGGACGATCCGGAGGCGGAGCCAGCGGTGGAGCCGTGGCCGGTGAGGGAGAAGAAGGTGTGTCAACGGGCTTTCCTCACCAGCAGCCTGATGACGCTGCTGCTCATCGCGTGCTTCGTCCTCGGCCGGGAGAGCGCGTCGTCAGCGATCGACCTCGCCAAGCTCACAGCCATGACCAATGGAACAGCAGGTACTTACGGTCACTCCTGCTCGTGCATGTCCATGTCATTCCCGTGCTATGTATGCTATAGCACTGTAGCATATCCGCAAAACTAACCTCAGTCGCCACCTGCCTCCAGGGCTTACGACGAACGCTCCTCATAGCCGCGACGAGCTTCTCGGCGGGCTTCTCCCGGCGGGCATGGACCGGTGGGCATGCCAGAGCCGGTACGAGTTGTGGCAATACTACAAGCACTTCCCGTACGCGGCGTCGCCGTACCTCCAGCGCAAGCTTCGCGCCTACGAGGCTCGCCACCGGCGGTGCGCCCCCGGCACGCCGCTCTACGCCAAGTCCGTGGAGCAGCTCCGGTCCGGCCGCAGCGCCGACGGCATGGAGTGCACCTACATCGTGTGGCTCCCCTTCGACGGCCTCGGCAACTGCATACTATCCATGTTGAGCGGCTTCCTCTACGCCCTGCTCACCGATCGCGTCCTCCTCGCCGCCCTGCCCCCGGACTCGGCCGACCTCTTCTGCGAGCCGTTCCCGGGCGCGACGTTGTTAGGATGATCTCAGAGGCCCAGCCCAACGGCTGGGGCCTCATCCCCTGGATCGCGCCCTGATCGGGGCGCCCAACCGTTCCATGGTTGGTGGGCCCCCGACGCGCTGCGCTATATAAAGGGAGTGGGGGCCGCAGGCTCGCGTAACGAGGTTCGCCGTGCCCCAAACCCCACTCTACAACCCTAGGCCACCGATCGGCATCGCGCAGTGGCGTCGGGAAGCACCACCGCGCCGTCACCTCTCTACTGCCGCACCACCATCGTCGGACAACGCCGGTGGAGGCCCGAAGGAAGGCGTGATCTACTTCACC
Organism: Saccharum hybrid cultivar R570; assembly: GCA_038087645.1. Lineage (NCBI taxonomy): Eukaryota > Viridiplantae > Streptophyta > Magnoliopsida > Poales > Poaceae > Saccharum > Saccharum hybrid cultivar. The sequence continues at coordinate 5,080,076 of JAQSUU010000368.1, forward strand.
GACACATCTACGCCATGGACACCTCCGGATCTGCTCCCTCCAACGACGGTTTAACTTCTAAACCCCTAGATCTACCTCACAGTACATCACAGTTTGTTCTTTGTATCCCGATTCCCGTTCGCGCTACTAGTCATAGATCCTAGCAAGTTTATCAAAGTCTATCAATGGTATCAGCCGATCTAGTAGTAGATCGGGCTCGGGAATCTTCTAGAACGAACAGCAAGAAACAAGAAAGGGGGTTTTTCTTTTTCAAACCCTAACCCTAGCTAGCGCAAGAACACGGAACCCTAACCCTAAAAGCAAAGAGGAACGGCCGGGGGGGATCCATGCACTTACCTTTTGCCGCGGTCCTCCCCGCACCGCCGCCAGGTCGCCGACGTCCGGGACAAGCACAGAAACCGGCCGGGGGATTCCACGCCGCCGCGCGGCCCTCCGTAATCGGCCATCCAGTGAGCCAACCGCGCTCGGGCACCGCACTCGAAAACCCTAGACGGCGGCGCGCTCCACCATCGGAGAGCGCGCGCACCGGCCAGGGCCCTCGGGGCGGCGCCGTCCTCCTCTCCGGCCGCCGCAAGGAGCCCCGCCTCCGAGTTCTCTTCGTTGCCGGTGAGAGAGGAGCAAGGGAAGAGAGAGATGGCGTCGGTAGAAATGGACTAGGGTTTCCACCGACCGGCAGCTCGAGGGGTTTTGTTCACCCGAAAACGAAGGCCGACCGTCGGATGTGATCCAACGGCCAAGATTGGTTTGGACCAGATTAAGCCCAGGCGGGTTTCGGCGCTGGGCCGAATGCGCGCCGCCGGCCCAGGTTGCGGCCTGGCCGAGCGAGCCGTCCCGCGCGCGCAGTTGGGCTGGGCCCAAAGTGGCCGTGGGCCAAATCGTTGGCCGCGGCCCGATAAGCACAGTGAAATTTTTTCTTTATTCTATTTGATTTTCAGAAGCATTTAATATTTGTTTTGCCCAGTAATTAATCTCTAATTAATTGCACCAACGTGTTTATTACTTAGAGAGCAAAGTCAGCAAGTTATGCTTCTGAAAAATAGCAAGTTAATTTCAAGTTTTCCGCTGCGCAAGCTCTAACATTTTATGCATTTATTCTATTCTGCCCAACGGTGATTAGAATTTATGTAAAGGGTCAATTTTTGTATATCTTGATTTTGACCAACGTTAAATTAAGATATGCAATTATTTTTCCTAGATTTACTATTCATGTCCTCACTATTTTATTATGTTTAATTTCAGACCAAGCTCTCAATGCGATGCACTTTATTAGTGCAATCCCAAAGCTGACGGGACAGAACTATGTTCTGTGGCGAGAAGAACTTGATGCTGCTCTAGCACTTGCAGAGATAGATTTGGCTCTTCAGGAGCCAAAACCCACTGAGCCAGAGGAGCCCGAAAGGGCCCACAATGAGACCGATGAAGCTTTTGCTAATCGGAAGCGAGACTATGCTCCCATTAGAGCAAAGTATGATCTTGAGAAATACAAGTGGGAAAAATCAAACCGCAAGTGCAAGATTGTCATCAAGAAAACCATCACAGAGGGCTTAAGAGGTGCCATCCCAGAATGTGAAACAGCAAAAGAATATCTTGAGAAAGTGAAGAATCAGTTCACTGGTTCCACCAAAGCTCATGCTTCCACACTGATCCAGAAACTCACTAACATGAAGTTCACAGGTGGAAGTGTGAGAGAGCACATTCTGAGCATGAGCACCATGGCAGCTAAGTTAGACAAGCTAAAGATGCCCCTGGCAGATGGTTTCATCATTCACTTAGCTCTAAACTCCCTTCCCAAAGAGTACGAGACATTTGTTGTCAATTACAATACACAGCCAGAGGATTGGGATTTAGAGAAGGTGATTGCAATGTGTGTACAAGAAGAAGAAAGGCTAAAGAATGCAAATGGTGGTTCTGTGAACTTTGTCAAAGGAAAGAACAAGAAGCCATTCTACAACAAGAAAGCTCCAGATGCCTCCACCTCTCATAACAAGGGAGGAAACTCTTCACAGCACAAAGCACAGCCAAAACAAGACAACCAGCAGAAGCAGGAGGACCCGGATCGCTGTAGATGGTGCAATGAGACAGGGCATTGGAAGCACGACTGCCCTAAGTTCATGAGACACTGCCTAGTCAAGGGTGAGGACATTATAACTTTTGTTGATGAATCCTTATATCTAAGTTATGCTAGATCCACATGGTGGATTGACTCAGGTGCAACTGTTCATGTTGCTAACTCTTTGCAGGGATTCAATGGAGGGAGAACCCTTCAAAGAGGAGAAAGACAGATTAAGGTGGCCACTGGCGTTGAAGCTGAAGTTCGAGCTATAGGAAATTTATCTCTAGACTTAGCTAGTGGCTTCACACTTCAGCTGCATGATGTTCTTTATGTTCCCTCTTTAGCCAGGAATTTGATTTCAGTATCATGTTTGTCAGACTATGGTTTTGATTGTCATTTTAGCAAGAACAATTGCAAGTTACAATTAAATAATCAGTGTGTGGGTCTTGCCTTCCGACAAGACAAACTTTATTTATTATCTACGTCTGAGAATGTGAATGCTGAATGTAACAATGCTGAGAATGCAATACCCGCAGATGCTAGCAAGAAAAGGAAAAGAATTGATTCCTCATCGAAATTATGGCACTGTCGTTTAGGCCATATTTCGAGGGGGAGAATAGAACGCTTAGTCAAAGAATCAATACTCCCACCACTAGAACTCTCAGAGTTAGAGCAATGCGTTGATTGCATTAAAGGTAAGTTAGCAAAGAACATAAAGAAAGGCGCTAAGCGAAGCACGGGAGTACTAGAATTGATCCACACAGACATCTGTGGACCTTTTCCAGTAACATCTGTGGATGGTTTTGATTCCTTCATCACATTCACAGATGACTACTCTCGTTTTGGATATATATATCCAATCAAAGAACGTTCAGAAGCTTTAGACAAGTTTAAGATATTCAAGGCTGAGGTTGAAAATCAACTAGACAGAAAAATCAAAGTAGTGAGATCTGACCGTGGGGGGGAGTACTACGGTCGACATACCCCTTATGGACAAGTTCCTGGACCTTTTGCAAGGTTCTTACAGGAAAATGGCATAGTAGCCCAGTATTCAATGCCGGGCGACCCACAGCAAAATGGAGTAGCAGAAAGGCGTAACCGTACTCTGATGGATATGGTGCGCAGCATGATGAGTTATTCCACTCTGCCACTGAGTTTGTGGATGGAGGCCTTGAAAACTGCCATTCACATTCTCAACACAGTTCCGAGCAAGTCAGTACTTAAAACACCGTATGAGTTGTGGACCGGCAGGAAGCCCTCAGTCAACCATCTGCGTGTCTGGGGGAGCCCTGCTGAAGCAAAAGTATTTAACCCGAACATAGGAAAGCTAGACCCCAAAACAGTAAGTTGCCATTTCATTGGCTATCCAGAAAAGTCCAAAGGTTATCGTTTTTACTGCCCTGGTAGACATACCAAGTTTGTGGAAACGAGACACGCTAGTTTTCTAGAAGATCAGATGATCAGGGGGAGCAAGACAGCGCGAGAAATCACCCTTGAAGAGAAGCGGGTGTTCGTGCCCATCCCTATGGTGCAGGAACCCTACTTCACGCTGCCTGTTGTTGTTGGACCTACGCAAGTGGTGACAACACCTGCTGTAATTTCGCCCACGGCTAATTCGGAACCTGTCCTTCAGGAACCGAATGAACCCATAGTTGATGAACAGCAGCCCCAGCAAGATCAGCCTCAAGAACAAGAAATGCCAGTAGCAGAACCTTCTGGCAGACCTCAAAGAGTGAGAAAGTCTCCTATTCCAGATGACTATATAGTCTATGAATGCGAAGAAGTTCAGATGGAGGATGAACCTACCTCATTTGAAGAAGCCATGAGGAGCACTGAAGCATCTAAGTGGCAAGAAGCCATGGAAGATGAATTAAAGTCCATGAGTACCAATAAAGTTTGGGACCTAGAGGAAATTCCTGAAGGAGCCAAAACAGTAGGCTGTAAATGGGTCTACAAAGTGAAACGTGACTCCAAAGGGAACATAGAAAGGTATAAAGCAAGACTGGTAGCAAAAGGTTTTACTCAGCGAGAAGGGATAGATTACAATGAAACGTTCTCTCCCGTCTCGAGCAAGGACTCCTTTAGAATCATAATGGCCCTAGTGGCACATTTTGATCTAGAATTACATCAGATGGATGTGAAGACAGCGTTTCTCAATGGGGATCTAGAAGAAAGAGTGTATATGGCACAACCGAAAGGTTTTGCTGTGACAGGCAAGGAAAGAATGGGCTGTCGCCTGAAGAAGTCCATTTATGGATTAAAGCAAGCATCCAGACAGTGGTATTTGAAATTTGATAAGACAATCAGGAAGTTTGGGTTTAAAGAGAATGTTGAGGACAATTGCGTGTATGCAAAGTTTAAGAATGGGAAATATATTTTCCTAGTACTGTATGTAGATGACATTCTACTAGCAAGTAGTGATGTCACTCTGCTACAGGAAACCAAGAGATTTTTGTCCTCAAATTTTGATATGAAGGATTTAGGTGAAGCTTCTTTTGTCTTGGGCATAAAGATTCACCGAGATAGAAACCGAGGGGTATTGGGATTGTCCCAAGAGGCATATATAGAGAAAATATTGAAGAAATTCAATATGCATAAGTGTAGACCATCACCTGCTCCTATTGTAAAAGGTGACAAGTATGGGGAACATCAATGTCCCAAGAGCAAGTTCGAGCGCGATCGCATGCAAGCCGTTCCATACGCTTCAGCTGTCGGAAGCTTACAGTATGCTCAAGTGTGCACACGCCCAGATCTGGCCTTTGTGACTGGGCTGCTTGGCAGATATCAAAGTAATCCAGGTATGGAACACTGGAATTTGGTAAAGAAGGTCTTAAGATATTTGCAAGGTACAAAAGGGCTCATGCTAACCTACAGAAGATCTGATGACCTACAAATAGTAGGATATTCAGATTCTGATTACGCGGGAGATGATAGAAAGTCTACCTCAGGGTATATATTCACTCTCGCGCAAGGAGCCATATCATGGAAAAGCTCAAAACAAACAATAGTCACTGCATCGTCCACAATGTATGCTGAGTTTATTGCTTGTTATGAGGCGTCAGGACAGGTGAATTGGCTTAAGAAATTTATACCTAGTTTGAAGGTGGTCGACAGCATCGATAAACCACTAAAGTTATATTGTGATAACGAGCCAGCAGTGTTGTACGCTCACAACAATAAGTCAAGCAATGCCGCCAAGCACATTGACATAAAATATTATGTTGTGAAGGATAAAATCCGGGATCACGTCATAAGTCTTGAACATATAGGCACAGAAAAGATGTTAGCGGATCCGCTTACGAAAGGCTTACCGCCCAATGTGTTCAGAGAACACGTAGCCGGCATGGGTTTGAAGGAAGGCCTGTGATTCCTGATAAGTAAGAGGGCCCAAGGCGAGAATCTACCTCTGAACAGAAAAGTGTCTGTGGCTGTCTAATCTAATGGTAATAACTGTTATGATGAAACATGCTCAATACACTAATTTGTGATGGGGTGGGTTAACAAAGTGAGAAAGCAGAGATGAGATCAAGGGGGAGAATGTTAGGATGATCTCAGAGGCCCAGCCCAACGGCTGGGGCCTCATCCCCTGGATCGCGCCCTGATCGGGGGCGCCCAACCGTTCCATGGTTGGTGGGCCCCCGACGCGCTGCGCTATATAAAGGGAGTGGGGGCCGCAGGCTCGCGTAACGAGGTTCGCCGTGCCCCAAACCCCACTCTACAACCCTAGGCCACCGATCGGCATCGCGCAGTGGCGTCGGGAAGCACCACCGCGCCGTCACCTCTCTACTGCCGCACCACCATCGTCGGACAACGCCGGTGGAGGCCCGAAGGAAGGCGTGATCTACTTCACCGACACATCTACGCCATGGACACCTCCGGATCTGCTCCCTCCAACGACGGTTTAACTTCTAAACCCCTAGATCTACCTCACAGTACATCACAGTTTGTTCTTTGTATCCCGATTCCCGTTCGCGCTACTAGTCATAGATCCTAGCAAGTTTATCAAAGTCTATCAGTGGCGTCTCCCCGCGGAGGACTTCCCCGTCGCCAACCTGTTCGGGGTCGGGCAGGACATGGAGCAGTCGTACACGAGGCTGGTTGGTGGCAAGGTGGCCGGCACAGCCACGAACGCGACGGCGGCCGTGACTCCGTCGTACGTGTACCTGAGCTTAGGGTGGAAGCTCAGGGATAAGATCTTCTTCTGTGGCGAGCACCAGCGCGTGCTCCGCAAGGTCAACTGGCTGCTGCTGTACAGCGACCTCTACTTCGCGCCGTCGCTGTGTGAGGTAGCCGAGTTCCAGGACGAGCTTGGGCGACTGTTCCCGGAGAAGGAGAGCATGCACCACCTCCTGTCCCGGTACCTGCTTCACCCGGCCAACCCCGTGTGGAGCTTGGTCATCAGCTACTACCGCTCGTACCTGGCTCTGGCGACACGGAGGATCGGCGTGCAGATCAGGATGTACGGCCACTCCTCAATCCCAGCCGATGACATGTACAACCAGATCCTCAATTGCTCCAGGCAGGAGCACATACTACCGGAAACCACCAACGACGATGACAAGGCTGTGACGCCGACCGCGGTGACTGGCGACGATGGCAATGGCTCCAACAACTCCACGGCCATCTTCATCGCGTCGCTGTACTCCGACTACTACAAGAGGCTGAGGTCGAGGTACTCCACGCCGCACGCGGCGAAGGGCGGCGGTGCGACAAGGGTAAGCGTGTTCCAGCGGACACACGAGGAGCGCCAGGCGACTGAGAACCTGGCGCACAACCAGAAGGCGCTCGTGGAGATATACTTGCTCAGCTTCTCCGAGGAGCTAGTCACATCAGGGTTGTCCACGTTTGGGTACGTCAGCAGCGGCCTCGCCGGCGTCCGGCCGGCGATCCTGCTCACCGCGTTCAACCATAAGGTCCCTGAGACGCCGTGCCGGCGGGCAGTGTCCATGGAGCCCTGCAACCTCACGCCGCCCCGGGGCCTCAAGTGCCGGGACAAGCCCGCTGACGAGGAGGACCTGGCACGCCATGTCAGGGTCTGCGAGGATTTCAAGGATGGGGTCAAGTTTTTTGACTAGGCGACGTGGCGTTGTTACTTTTACATATGTATTTTTCTTGTGCATGGACCATGACACCTAAGAGGGGGTGAATTAGACAACAAAAAAATCTACTTAACTATGGTCTCTAATTTTCACCTTAACAAAACATATGCAATTAAATAAATAAACTATCTAAATATACAACTACTATTTTGCTAGTGTGTTGCTATCTTTACCGCTAAAGAGTTATACAAACTAGGTTCCAATCCTATCAACTAACCTATCAACTTTGCTAAGAAAGGTAAAGCACACAACCAACCCAACATGGAGTCTGGTCACCAGGTACTACCGCTCGTACCTGGCTCCGGCGAAGCGGAGGATCGGTGTGCAGATCAGGATGTTGGGCTACGCTTCCATCCCGGCCGATGACATGTTCAACCAGATCCTCGCGTGCTAGCTCCCGGCAGGAGAGCATACTGCTGGAAACCGACGATGCCAATGAGGACGACAGTGGTGGTAACGAGGCAACGGCAACAATGGCTCCAACTCCACGGCCATCTTGGTGGCAATGCTGTACGCGCACTACTAGGAGAGGCTGAGGTCGAGGTACTACATGCACGCAGCCAAAGTGGCGAAAGGGTAGCCGTGTTACAGCCGCCGCACGAGGAGCGGCAGGTGACGGCCAACCTGGCACACAACCAGAGCGTGCGTGCAAGGGCGAGGCGAAGTTGCATGCACGGCAATTGGGTTGAGAGCAACTGGTGGAGGCGAATTCGGCCGGCGAAGCAAACTCGACGGCGGCGGCGAGGAGAAAGAAAAGAAGGGCACGGCGGCCAGCACAGCGTTATATAGGCGAGGGCGCGGCATGAGCAAGTTCCAGCAGCTGCAGGACGTGACCGACGCGCAGGAAGTGACGAGAAGGTCGTTGGCGGTGAGACAGCAGGCAGGCTGCTCGCCTGAATCACTGTAGCTACTAAAACCACCTCGTTCTCCTCTCATTTTCAAATTACTTCAGAAAAAATAATCAAATAGAAACTTCAAAATCTTCCAACATGAAAGTTGCTCAAAATTGAAAAATCTACAACTTTCATTTTTGAACCAACTCCAAATTCCAATTAGTTTTGAAAGTAGGATTTTGAATTTTGAATTTGAGTTTAGGGTTAATAAACAACTCATTTACAAATTTGGTATTTAATTAGTGAATAATTACTATTCAAACATCGCAATTAGTTGTACCATTTCAAAGCACAAATTTTTGTACCAATTCATGAAATAAAAGTTGCACAAGTCTTATTCATGAAATTTATTTTAATAATTCCTCCCAAAAATTTTGAATTCAAAATCAAATTACAAATACTTCACCAACCTTTTGTTATCATTTCATGCAACTGGTCGGTGCTGACACCCGAGATGCTGGACTTGCCCATCGGTGCCGAGCGCGATCAGGTAGCACACGTACAGGACGCCCATCGGGAGCCCCGTGGCCTGCTGGCACGGCCCAGCCGCGCCGGGTCCGCACGGTGGCGGCCCCAAAACTGCGGTGTCATCCAACTGCGTGCGTGCCGTGCAAGCCGCAAAAACAACGCGGAAGGAAACGAAGGAACCGCTAGATTGAGGAAGAAAGGTGCCCCACGGAAGGATTCACGGCAAAAAAAAATGAAAAAAAAGTGGCTACCATGACAGAATGATATTTGAAGGTAACAGACCATTCTTTTTTGGTGGTATTTTACATGACGGACGTCTTTCGATGGTACTTTTTGAATGTCGTCATCTTTCGATGCTATAAAACCAATTTTCCCATACTAATTACATATATTGGTTTCTCTTCTATTAGCTTTATCGATTTTTTGCTAGATTTGATACACCAAAATAACATCCGAGTAAAATTCTCATATATACACAGTATACAGAATACCATATAGTAACATTATGTATATAATAAATTTATTTTTAAGAAAATCCGGCGGCAATGCATAGGGTATGCTTCTAGTTTATTTTGATCCGAAAACCATTAGTCATGTACACAGTATAAGACACCATTTTGATCGGGAATCTATCGATTACTAGAAGCACATGAGGCACAATATATATCATCAAATCCATTGCAACAAGTGGCTATACATCACACCACTTGTAGTTAAACTATATATATATGTATGGCATTGTCAAAGTTTTGACCATTCAGTGAAAGAGAGCTGAGTGGAAAACTCAATAGTACAAGACAACTTGAACAAGCAACAACTAACCTTAACAAGTAGACTAGTTTTCATTCAAAAAAAAACAAGTAGACTAGTACTTTCAAACGGATTTGGACAAAAGGTATGTTTCCTCCATGTTGTTATTGTCTGACGGCGTATTATTGTTGAAGTTATTAGTAAAAGTTCAATTTCGACCAATAATTTCTTGTTGACTTTTCATTTATATGTGATATAAGAAAGTATAATCATAGTTAGTATTTTTCAAAACAAATATGAAATAGCACATGGACGCTAATTTAATTGATGTCAAAAAGAAATTATATTAATGGTATAACTATTGGTCAAATTTTATTTGCAATTCCATACGGGCTAGTACCCGTCATAAATAAAATTCGATTTGGTAGATCGTTATAGGATACAAATGTTACATGATGCTCGAATTCGAATATAAATAAATCGAATATACAAAACTCAACCGCATCACTCCAATCTCCCACGTTAGTTCGTGCAAACCACTAGCACTGGAAGTTTCCATCTCCAGCTTGGACTACCTCCGGCACACACAGCCGCTTGCTTGTACATAAACGCATCTCGGTCGTTGTCGTCGGCCATGTGCGCACGGTACAGAGCTGATCGACGAAGATGACGATGAGTGGCGGCACTGCAAGCAGCATCGTGCCAAAGCTGGTGGACGATCCGGAGGCGGTGCCGGCGGTGGAGCCGCGGCCGGTGAGGGAGAAGGTGTGTATGTGTCACCGGGCTTTGCTCGCCCCCGGCAGCCTGATGACGCTGCTGCTCCTGGCGTGCTTCGTCCTCGGCCGGGGTAGCGCATCGTCAGCGGCCTGGCTGAAGATCGATCTCGCCAAGCTCACAGGCATGAACAATGGAACAGCAGGTAAGTACGGTCGTCACTCGTATGAATGTGAGCACTGTAGCATATCGACAAAACTAACTAACTAAGCTATATCACCTGCCTCCAGGGCTTACGACGAACGCTCCTCATGGCCGCGACGAGCTCCTCGGCGGGCTTCTCCCGGCGGGCATGGACCGGCGAGCATGCCGGAGCCGGTACAAGTCGTGGCGGTACTACAAGTACTTCCCGTACGCAGCGTCGCCGTACCTCCAGCGCAAGCTGCGCGCCTACGAAGCACGGCACCGTCGGTGCGCCCCCGGCACGCCGCTCTACGCCAAGTCCTTGGAGCGGCTCCGGTCCGGCCGCAGCGCCGACGGCATGGACTGCAACTACGTCGTGTGGCTCCCCTTCGACGGCCTCGGCAACCGCATGCTGTCCATGGTGAGCGGCTTCCTCTACGCGCTGCTCACGGACCGCGTCTTACTCGCCGCCTTGCCTCCGGACTCGGCTGACCTCTTCTGCGAGCCGTTCCCGGGCACGACATGGCGGCTCCCGTTGGGCGACGACTTCCCCGTCGCCAACCTGGTCCCACGGGGCCAGGACATCGAGCGGTCGTACACGAGGCTCCTCGACGCTAAGGTGGTCGGTCCGGCCGCGAACGCGACGGCGGGCGTGCCGGCGTACGTGTACCTGAGTTTAGGGTGGCAGCTAAAGGACCCGCTCTTCTTCTGCGGCGAGCACCAGCTCGTTCTCGGCAAGGTCAACTGGCTGCTGCTGTACAGCGATCTCTACTTCGTGCCGTCACTGTACGCGGTGGCCGAGTTCCAGGACGAGCTCCGGCGGCTGTTCCCTGCCAAGGAGAGCGTGAGCCACCTCCTGTCCCGGTACCTATTCCACTTCCACCCGACCAACCCCGTGTGGAGTCTGACCACCAGGTACTACCGCTCGTACCTGGCTTCGTCAAAGCGAAGGATCGGTGTGCAGATCAGGATGTTCAGCTATGGCTCCATCCCCGCCGACGACATGTACAGCCAGATCCTCGCGTGCTCGCGACAGGAGCACATACTGCCAGAGACCGACGACGATGGCGGCGGTGCTGGTGACAATGGCGTGCTGGCAACGAGGAGCGACGACAATGGCGATGGCTCCAACTCCACGGCCATCTTGGTGGCGTCTCTGTACGCAGACTACTACGAGAGGTTGAGGTCGAGGTACTATGAGCACGCGGCGAAGGGCGGCGAGAGGGTGGCCGTGTTCCAGCCGTCACACGAGGGGCGGCAGGCGACGGACAACATGGCGCACAACCAGAGAGCTCTCGCGGAGATCTACCTGCTCAGCTTCTCCGAGGAGCTTCTCACATCCGGGAGGTCGACGTTCGGGTACGTGAGCAGCAACCTCGCCGGCGTCCGACCGACAATCCTGCTCACCGCGTATGGCCACAAGGTTCCCGAGCCGCCGTGCCGGCGGGCCGTGTCCATGGAGCCGTGCAACCTAACGCCGCCCCTGGGTGTGGAGTGCCAGGGCAAACCAGTCGACAAGGAGGACCTGGCACGCCACCTCAGAGTCTGCGAGGATTCCAATGACTCAGTCAAGTTTTTTGATGACTAACCAATCCGATACTAACTTCATTCCTTGTAAACTGTTCTTAATTTATTGTTTTTTTAGCAGAGTTATTAATTTATTGTTAACACGCATCTCTAAAATTATTCTTAGTCGTTGTAAGAACCCATGTATGATACCATGTAAAAGAGTCGTTTCACGTATAGTTTAACATTGTCAGCCCATCAAACTAACGAAAGAGTCGAGAAACCTAAGGAAATTCGTTTTAGGGCCAAATAAGCAAGTTCGAGAAATAAAAAAGAGTCAAGAAACTAAGCCGTACTTTTTTAAGGGCCAATGAAATAATTTCCTATAAAAACTAATAATCGATTGGTCTCATCTCGACAAGACAAATTAAATCATTTTTTTATCTAAGGCTAGTTTTAGTGAAGATTTCATTTAAATTTCATTTGTATTTAATATTGTAACACATCAGTAGATTTTATGACTTGATAGGCTAATTTTTTTTCTCGAATACGTAAAAGATTTAGGTATTTTTGTATTAAGGTAGATGAGTTTAAACATAACATCGCGCTTCAAATGAGCACCCTAAGAGGTCTAAAAGTAGCAGCGCAAGGCCGAACCTCCCTAATGTACTGATACAAGTTATGAAAAATGCTACTAAGATAACTATTAGCTGTTATTATCTGATTTGTTCTAACTAGTGAGATAAGTATTATTTAGAGGTTCAGCTAACAATTAGCTATTTTATTAGCTGCATCTATTTGGATCCAAAAGACATAACTATTAGCCGAGATCGAACTATTATCTATATAGGGATCCAAACAGGGACTCATCATTAATCAAGTCAATCATTCACAGCAAAAACAAAAAGGGAGACTTGTCCTTGCTGTTTCTGAATCTTCTGGGCCCATGCATGTTCCGAACAAAGTTGACTTTGATCCCTATACGATTAAAAATTGATGGTGGCATATCGCGTGAGACATAAACAAAAAGGAAATAAAAATGCAACCGAGCTGGCGAGCTCCGTCAAACGAGTAAATAAACAAGGTTAATTATTGTCACCGAGACGGAGAGATATCCGCGTGCCTGCGTTTTGTACTCAGAAGACACGCACGCACATGTGGGTGCTGGGTGCACAACTGACACTCTGACATGCATGAGAGCTGCATTGAAGCTAGCATTATGCATCATCGAACATCAGCATCAGCAGATTAGTTAATACTCTGTAGCTGATTTTGTCATCACGTCTGATCTTAATCCGGCCATCATCACACAAGGAAAAACAAAATTGCCAAGTGACCAAGTCAATAGTGTTCCTCTTGGTTCCTGAAGTACTAGTAGCTCCATCGGCCGCGGTCATAGAAAATGGTTCGGGACAGATTATATTCTTAGAACAGACAAAAAAAAATTGCTTCAACGGCTAGCGCACACACACGACGACATAGTGCTCTACCACTCCTTGGCATTGCTGACATAGAAAATGTTTGGCTCCTTCCGTTTAGGGTAACAATATAATACAGTACTAGATGTAGAAGCTCACAAATAACATTAAGAGGAGTTGGGTCTCGACGTTGATGCAATAAGTACAGACGTCTCTATTAAGACTTTAAGAGACACAACATCTACCACCTAAGACATAAAATGGATAATCGTTAAATATGTGGGATCATGCCAAACTGATAATTTGAACACAGGCGGACAAGTTCCTCCTCCCCGAACAAGGAAGCTAACAAATTGTTGGGGGATGGCACGATGTTTCGATCCCCCTATTTCCATTTATCTATCAACCTTATTTCACCAACGATTGCCGAAAGGCCCGATGGAGCTACCGGGTTGGCGGAAAGGCCTTTCGTCTAGCCAAAAGGTCTTTCAGCCATCACCTTTTGGCATTAGAGTCTGGCTGTTGACATGGTTATCAAGGCATAATGCCTATCGGTTGGCAGAAAGGCCTTTCGTCTAGTCAAAAGGTCTTTCGGCCATTGCTTATCGACATTGACGTCTGGCTACCGGCATGGTCGTCGGGAGGTAACGCCTACCGGTTGTCCGAAAGGCCTTTCGTCTAGCCGGAAGGACTTTTGGCAATTGCTTATCGGCATTGACGTCTGGCTATCGGCATGGTCGTTGGGAGGTAACGCCAGCCGGTTGGCCGAAAGGCCTTTCGGCCATCGCTTATCGGCATTGACGTCTGGCTACCAGCATGGTCATCGGGAGGTAATGCCTGCCGGTTGAGGCCTTTCGTCTAGCCGAAAGATCTTTTGGCCGTGTTGACGGCATTTCGTCAGAAGGGTGCAAAAGCCCTTTTGCTCAGCATGACACTTTCATTTCAACTTGGTAAACATGTGTTGTGCAGGTAATCCATTTTTGTCTTTGTGTTACGAAAAGGTGGAAGCGGCAAAACAATAGCTGCAAAGTGATTCCTTTGGCGGGGCCCCCTTGTGCCAGCTGTAAAGCAGAAGGGACCGGGCGAGGAAGGCAATTACTATGGGAGGCCAAAGGTGGAATGGACCAGAAACGTCTTGACGATTTGGAATATGCCTTAGGATCTGGGTAGTTGGAGGGGCATTTCTGTCTTTGTAAAAGATACGTATATGTATAAATTGAGCTCCAGGAGAGCTGTGTAGGGAGGAGGAAGTGGAACCCTAATTCCTTGAGTCATTTATAAGTGCCTTTCGTTCTTCCTATTCCTTTCATTCGGTTATTTTGGTGCTTTCGGTTACTTGAGTGACAACCCAATGTTCGAAGGCTAAGGCCTAGAACAACACTAGCGCCCACCGTGGTTGTTGCTCGAGCTTTCCATGGTCGGAAGGAAAGGAGCGAAAATAGGTAACGACAATGCGGAGTCATCAATGGCAGCTGCGGTTGCCGCCACAACGAAAATAGCAACCGCCACTGTGGTGCAACTATAGCAACAATGATGATATCAACAGGAGCTGGGGAACCAACCGCCCCGCAAGTGCAAGGTGGCAAAACAAGACCATCCGGTAGACCAAACTGTGTGCCAGAAGGACATGTTCGAGAAGTGATCACCGATCAGATCGTGATTGAAAATGAAGATGGCGAAATCTCTGACCAAGCAACAGATCCTTAAGTTGCAGCACGAAAAGGACCAACTACTAAAGTAGGCTGCAGCACAAAAGAGGGCAGAACAGATCCGTCAAGCAATCAGACAGGCCGAAAGCCAGAGAGAGGTGGATCAAAGAGATTCAGCAGCCCCAGAGAATAGGCAGCGAAAGCACAAACCTTGTCCGCGAAAGCATTGTCTTCCCGGATATTGGCCTTCCCGACGAAAACATAGAAACGTATGACCCAACAGCGCCTCTGTCAAAAGAGCTGCAGTAGCACCCATGGCCACAAAATTACAAACCCCGCATCCCGCTTTTTGACGGAATGACCAATCCGGGGAATTTCATAGCAAGCTACGAAACAACAATCTATTCGGCTAGAAGGGATATCCAGACTCTGGTGATATCTCTTATCTTGGCGGTCAAAGGCATCGCCCATGACTGGTACATGTCATTGAAACCCCTTTCTGTTCACTCATGGCACCAGATCAAAGCAGAGCTTTTGGCAACTTTCCAAGGGTACCGGCTAGAGATGAAAACCACAAGAGATCTCATGAATTGCGTTCAGCAAGATGACGAAGCCTTGTCAAACTATCTAAAAAGATTTATCCAGCTCAAGGGGCATGCACTGAATGTGCCGGAAGCAGTAGTAATAGCAGCGGCCATCGAAGGCCTGGCTATGGGGGATTGTGTAGCGCATTTCGCCCGAAAGCCGCCGGCCATAGTAAAAGAACTCTTCGAAGTCATGAAACGTTATGCAAGATCAGATAATGATTATAGTCGACGAAAGGCAGCATGTGGTCCTCTAAGGCAGGCATCAATGCAATGAAATGAGAGACCTTTCCATTCGACAAACTACCTACAAGAAGATTCAGAATAGTCCACGCCAGATTAGGTTCACTCCTGCCCATCACAGTCTTATTGCGGTTTTGACTTTTCGTCACTTCATGAAGGACGAGATGACAGAAGAAGGAGCGGATGCCAAAAGGTGCCATGTTGTTTCACATGCGGCGAAAGCACCGTGTGCGAGATTCAGAGGCGCTTGGAATGCGTGGAAACGCCGTAGACGGGCATGTTACGTGTTGATTCAGTGGTTGGCTAGAAAATCCCTAGCTGTGGCTTACATAGGGGGTGTCACACCTAGATGGATCGCCAGGAGATAATTGAGGAGATAAAATAGCAACAAACTATCTCTTTCCTTTACAAGCGCTAACTACCATATCTCCTGGCCACTTCTATCTTTTGGTGTACACGATTACTAAAACATGTTACATATTCTAACACTCCCCCTCAATTGAAACTTCCTAAGTTGAGATTGTTCTTGAACATCTCCAAGTTCCGCACCACCAATGGTTTGGTAAAGCCATCTGCAATCTGATCTCTGGTAGAGATATATTCAATATCAAGTAGCCTTCTTGCTACTCGTTCATGAACAAAATGATAATCTACCTCTATGTGCTTTGTTCTATCATGAAAGACAGGATTTGCGGATAGATACTTAGCCCCAATATTGTCACACCACAATTTTGCTTTTCTTGGCGCCTGAATACCCAATTCATACAACAAGGTTTGTATCCACATTACCTCTGCAGTAGCATTAGCAACTGCTTTGTATTCAGCTTCTGTGCTTGATCTGGACACAGTAGTCTGCTTCCTAGCACTCCAGGAAAGAAGATTAGATCCCAAAAACACAGCAAAACCTCCAGTTGATCGCCTATCATCTTGATCTCCTGCCCAGTCTGCATCTGAGAAAGCACTAACAAGAAGAGAAGGTGACTTGCAAATTTTGAGTCCAATCTCCATAGTATGTTTGAGATACCTTAGTATTCTCTTTACTGTAGCCCTATGAATAGTAGTAGGCGCATGTAAATATTGACAAACCTTATTTACAACAAAAGAAATATCTGGCCGAGTCAAGGTTAAGTACTGCAAACCTCCTACAATGCTTCTGTATGCAGTAGCATCTTTGGGGCCGAGAGGATCACCTTCATGAGCAGACAGCTTTTCGGAGGTGGACAATGGTGAGCTAACCGGTTTACATTCCATCATGTTTGCACGCTGCAGCACTTCTTTGATATATTTTCCTTGTGTCAACAGAATCCCATTATTTATCTTCCTCACTTCTATGCCAAGAAAGAAGTGTAAGTCCCCCAGATCCTTGAGAGCAAATTCCTTCCTCAAATCCTGTAACAGGCATGCTGTGGCTTCCTGAGTAGAGCTAGCAACAATTATGTCATCAACATAGATAAGAATATATATAGTGACAGATCCTTTACTGTAATAAAACAGAGATGTATCAGCCTTTGATGCTTTAAAGCCTAACTGACACAGCTTGTTACTCAGTCGTGAATACCACGCTCTCGGCGCTTGTTTAAGCCCATATAAAGCCTTGTCAAGTTTGCAGATGTACTCACTCTTTGACTTGTCTTCATAGCCAGGTGGTTGTTTCATATACACATCTTCTTCTAGATACCCATGAAGAAAAGCATTTTGGACATCTAATTGATACAGACTCCACCCTCTAGAGACAGCAACTGACAAAATAGTTCTAATAGTGGCTGGTTTCACAACTGGACTGAAAGTATCCTCATAATCAATACCATACCGTTGTCTAAATCCCTTTGCTACTAGCCTGGCTTTGTATCTATCCAAACTCCCATCAGATTTCCATTTGACTTTATATACCCATTTATAGTCAATAACATTGATACCTCTTTTTGGTGGAACTAGGTGCCAAGTTTTATTATCAATCAAGGCATTATATTCTGCATCCATAGCTAATTTCCAATCTCTATTGTTCAATGCTTCATCAAGAGACTGCGGTTCACCAGATGCCGTGAAACAGCCATACCTGACCGTGCCGTCTGTATAGACTTTCGGTTTGCGAATACCGTCATGAAGTCGCGTACGCAGTCGAAGTGGAGTTTCTGGGGCAGCCGTAGGAGATCCATCGGCCGCAGAAGACCCAGCACCTGGTGCAGGCGCAGAGATGTCACCATCCGCAGTTGCGGAGCTGTCAGTGGCAACACCTGGTCCCCCTGCGTCGGCGACAGGTGAATGTGTCGGGGCAGGTACAAGCGAGACAGCAGGTTGCGTGGCCTCGCTCAATTGGTGTGGAGGCAAGGGCGTTGTAGGATCCAGCGGAGTGGCCTCCAGGCCGACAGAGGTGGGACCGCTATCCACGGTAGCAGCAGCCGAACCAGGGGCAGTATCGGCACCTGCTGTACCAGCTGAATGGGACACCGGATCGTCCTCAGGTTTCGCGCTGGGAGACAAAAAAACTCCCCCTGTTATCACATGCTGCATGCTCACCATTAGGTTAGTTAGTGGAATCAAATACGTGATCGGCTAACTGTTTTGTCTCAAGAGAAGGTACAAGGCCGGGTGGGAGAAGTGCTATTTCAGCACGGAGGCGGGGACCTGCATTGGAGTGAAGTGTAGAGAAAGGAAAGACTTCTTCATCAAAGATTACATCGCGAGAAATATACACCCGGCCAGATTGAATATCAAGGCACTTATAGCCCTTGTGGAGATTACTATAACCAAGGAAGGCACACTGTTTAGACCGGAGCTCGATTTTATGGTGATTGTAGGGGTGGAGATTAGGCCAACATGCACAACCAAAGGTACGAAGAGAGGAGTAGTCTGGTTTTTGTTGGAGTAAATGTTCAAAGGGTGTTTGGTTATGAATGACTTTGCTAGGCAAACGATTAATAAGAAACGTGGCTGCCATAAAAGCTTCATCCCAAAATTTCAAGGGCATTGAAGCATGAGCTAGTAGAGACAACCCAACCTCAACTATGTGACGATGTTTACGTTCAATGACACCATTTTGTTGATGAGCATGGGGACATGATACATGATGAATGATGCCAACTTGAGAGAAAAAATTGTTTAATTTTTTATATTCCCCGCCCCAATCAGTTTGCATAGCAAGAATTTTTCTATCAAATTGTCGCTCAACCATTTTTTGGAATTCATGGAACTTTTGGAAGACTTCAGATTTATACTTAAGGAAATAAATCCATGTAAAACGACTGAAATCATCAACAAAGCTAACATAGTAGCATTTTCTGCCAACAGAATCAACTGTAGGACCCCCAAACATCTGAATGGACAAGTTCCAAAGGAAAACTAGTTGAGCTAACAGATCGACTATAAGGTAACTGATGACTCTTAGCTTGCTGGCAAGCATCACAAACTGATTTTTTTTGGACACGGAGGAACACAAGAGATTATTACTATCTATGACCTTGGTGACAATAGGAAACGAGGGATGGCCTACACGATTATGCCATCGAGACACGGTTGGCTTGTCTGCAGCATTCGCCTGCTTGACTGAAGGGTCGGTAGGAAGGGGATACAACCCATGACGACATGGCCCCTTAAGAATCGTGTTCCTCGTAGCCTGATCCTTGATAAGAAAAAAATCAGGATGAAACTCAATGAATGCAGAGTTATCTTTGGCGAGTCGATGAACGGAGACTAGATTTTTAGTAGCTTTAGGTACATGAAGAACATTGTTTAGGTGTAAGCTACGCGATTGAGTTGGAACAGTAGTATGACCAACGTATTTAATTTCCATACCTGATCCAGACGCGGTGTGGATCTGATCATTCCCATGATATTTCTCCCTCATCGTCAGCTTGTTCAGATCACTTGTAATATGATCTGTTGCTCCCGTGTCAGTGTACCAGTTGGTGTCGACGTTGTAGGCATTCATGGCGATGGCGGCGTTGATGTGGCGCTCTTCTGGAACATAGTTTTCATCAAACCGATGCCAGCACCGGGACGCCCTATGGCCAGTCTTGAAGCAGATCTGACAGAGCGGTGGATCATCAGACCCACTCGTTGTATCAGGTCGTGGTGGCCGCCCTCCGTTGCGCTGCTTTGGTGGCCCACTTCCTCGACCACGTGCATGGCCGCGCCTGCGCTGACCACGGCCACGGGAGGTGCCTGAGCCATGGCCGCCACTGCCGCGCCCACGGTTGGCCACATGAGCGTAGGAGCCCCCATCTTGCAGCTCCAATCTGGTCTCAAAACTGAGCAATTGTGCATAAAGTTCAGGGATCGAGATGGGATCCAATCTAGCTGTGACCGAAGTCACAACTGAATTGTAATCAGCATCAAGACCATTGCAGATGTGCACCACAAGTTCTTCATCATCTAGGGCTTTGCTGGTAGCAGCCATTTCATCTGCAAAACCTTTCATCTTGGTGACATAATCTATGACCGACATGGTACCTTTCTTCGTAGTGGTGAGGGCAAGCCTCACGTTCATCGTCTTGGCGCGAGTCGGTGCGGAGAACATTTTCTCCACAGCCGACCATGCTTGTCCCGCCGTTTCGGCGGTGATGATCTGCTGCTAGATGTCCTTCCCCGCACTTGAGAGGATGAGCCAGAGGATCTGTTGATCCCGAGCATACCATGTCTCAAACGCAGGGTTCGAAGTGGTGACGGTCGTTCCGTCGTCCTTCTTGTCGACGATCTCAGCATCAGGGGCCTTGGTCTTGCCGTTGATATGCCCCTCATAGCCGGCACCACGGATAGCGGCGAGGATCTACGCTTTCCACAGCACATGGTTGATCTTGGATAGCTTCTCGGTTACTTGGAAACCGAAGAAGGGATTGGTGGCGGTGCTTGAACTCATCGACATGGAACCCTAGGCTCTGATTACCATGTGCGAGATTCAGAGGCGCTTGGAATGCGTGGAAATGCCGTAGACGGGTGTGTTACGTGTTGATTCAGTGGTTGGCTGGAAAAGCCCTAGCCGTGGCTTACATAGGGGGTGTCACACCTAGATGGATGGCCAGGAGATAATTGAGGAGATAAAATAGCAACTAACTATCTCTTTCCTTTACAAGCGCTAACTACCATATCTCCTGGCCACTTCTATCTTTTGGTGTACATGATTACTAAAACATGTTACATATTCTAACACACCGGGCATATCTCCACTGATTGCAAATACAGTAAGATGGCTAGAGAGCTTAAGGAAAAAGACGATGCACCAAGAAGTCGGAAGAAGCCAAATTAACTGATGAAAACATCATTAGCCCAAGGGCAGAAGCTGGAGAAGACACTCAGAAAAACTCTCCATCCAAAGCAGCACCTGACAGTTGTGTCCATATTGGCACAGACCTATCAGTCGAAGAGAAGCAAGAGCTCCTTTCATTCTTGCACGAGAACAACAATATTTTTTCTTGGTTGACGAAAGAATCGCACAGAGTCTGCCAAAATCTGGCACAACACAGCCTGAATGTGGCGAAAGGGTCCAAGAGAGCTGAAGCAGCGAAAGCTAAAGTCCAAAGATTGCCATATGCTGAGATCGTTAGATTCGTTCAGTGCCCGAAATGGTTAGGAAACATGGTCGCAGTCATATGCATTGATTTCAGAAACTTAAACAAGCATTGCCCGAAGGATCTGTACCCCTTCTCCAAGAATTGGCGAGTTAGTGGACATTGCAGTAGGACACGAGATGATGAGTCGGTTGGATTGTTGACCTGGTTATCAGCAAACCTGATCGGATCCCAAGGATGAAGAAAAAGCAAGCTCCATCACCCTAGGCGGCTCGCATCATTATTGCTGCATGTCGGAAGGGCTATGAACTATAGACACCACTTTCTCCAAAAAGACAGATGGTGTTTTTCACAAGTAGAAGCAGAAGAAACTTTTCATCTATGCCAACGATATAGTGGTGAAGTCCGATAAGAGAGAAAAACACATTCGAAACTCACAAGAGACTCCAATGAACCTCTGCAAGATTGATCCCAAGCTCAACCCAGGCAAGTGCATTTTCATCATCCAGAAGGGAAAGCTGAAGGGTGGTGGATTTCGACCAAGGGTGTTGAAGCAAATCTAGGCAAAATAACAGCAACAACTCTAGTACAAAGGAAGCTTCAATCACAATGATATGAACCTTTCGTCCTGGCAGAAGTGCTAAAGCTAAAAACCTTTCGGCTGGTGAACAACCAAGGGGCCGAAACAACACACACGGAACGTAGACAATTTGCTTCGCTTCTATCTACCGCCAACATAACTCATATCACCTAGCGGGTAGTAATGTAATTTTTGTTTAAATTTCACTTTTCGCAAAAATCCAGGAGAATTGTACTCCTCTTCCTTGCACAAGAAACCTTTGTAGAAGGGCATTCCAAGACATATAAGTGAAGTCAAGCACCAACGCCAAAACAAGCTTAGACACGACCAAAGCTTGGATATCGGCAGCAGCACCTGCAGGTAAAAGGTTGCATAGTCAATCTATTCGCAGAAGACGTCAAGCAGACTCCGCAACCTCGAAAACCTAAGGCCAATTTATACTTTGTCCCTCCGAAAATGCGTGAGGGCAAAGAAATGAAAGCCAGGGCTAATTTATACTTCGTCCCTCCAAAAATGCATGAGGGCGAAGAAACGAAAGCCTAAGGGCTAATTCACACTTTGTCCCTCCAAAAATGCGTGAGGGCGAAGAAACAAAAGCCTAAGGGCTAATTCACATTGTGTCCCTCCGAAAATGCGTGAGGGTGAAGAAACAAAAGCCTAAGGGCTAATTCACACTTTGTCCCCTCCGAAAATGCGTGAGGGCGAAGAAACGAAAGCCTAAGGGCTAATTTACACTTTGTGCCTCCGAAAATGCGTGAGGGTGAAAAAATGAAAGCCTAAGGCTAATTTACACTTCGTCCCTCGCTGAAAAGGTTGGGGACAAGGGGCTAGCATCAAAGCCCTGTCGTGCGCATTTCGCCATCCCTCGCCGAAAAGGTTGGGGGACAGCGCCGATGGCCTTTTTTGCCATTTGTTTCATCGAGCCGGGTGAAAGGTAGGTCGAAAGCTTTTGTGCTTTCCTGAGCAAACCGGGTGAAAACCAATGACCTCTTTCACCATTTGTTTCGTTGAGGTCGGGTGAAAGGTAGGTCGAAAGCTTTTGAGCTTTCTTGAGCAAACCGAGTGAAAACCAATGGCTTCTTTCGCCATTGGTTTCATCAAGCCAGGTGAAAGGCAGGTCATAAGCTTTTGAGCTTTCCTGAGCAAACCGGGTGAAAACCAACGGCCTCTTTCGCCATTGTTTTGTCGAACCGGGTGAAAGGTAGGTCGAAAGCTTTTGAGCTTTCCTGAGCAAACCAGGTGAAAACCAATGGCTTCTTTCGCCATTGGTTTCGTCAAGCCGGGTGAAAGGTAGGTAGAAAGCTTTTTAGCTTTCCTGAGCAAACCAGGTGAAAACCAGTGGCCTCTTTCGCCATTGGTTTCGTCGAGCCAGGTGAAACGTAGGTTGAAAGCTTTTGAGCTTTCCTAAGCAAACTGGGTGAAAACCAATGGCTTCTTTCGTCGTTGGTTTCATCGGCAAGCCTTTTGTCCTTAGCAAGCGAAGCGTTGGCTGATTAGTAAGAAAAGGTGGGGGCCTGTGCTGTTCTTCTCTAAGTTGCACTGAGGGGCTGGCACCGAAGCCCTATCACACGTGTTTCGCCATCCCTCGTCGAAAAGGTTGGGGGTGGCGCCATTTTTCTCTAAGTTGCGCTGGAGGGCTGGCACTGAAGTCATATCGTGTGCGTTTTGCCATCCCTCGCTGAAAAGGTTGGGGGACGGCGCTATTTTTCTCTAAGTTGCGCTGGAGGTCTGGCACTGAAGCTCTATTGCATGCATTTCGCCATCCCTCGCCGAAAAGGTTGGGGGACGACACCATTCTTCTATAAGTTGCACTGAGGGCTAGCACCGAAGCCCTATCGCGCGCGTTTCGCCATCCCTCACTGAAAAGGTTGGGGGACAACGTCGTTTTTCTCTAAGTTGCGCCAAAGGGCTGGCACTGAAGCCCTATCGCGCGTGGTTCACCATCCCTCTCTGAAAAAGGTTGGGGGCGGCGCTGTTCTTCTCTAAGTTGCACCGAAGGGCTGGCACTGAAGCCCTATCGCACGCATTTGGCCATCCCTCATGGAAAAGGTTGGGGGACGACACCGTTTTTCTCTAAGTCACACTGAAGGGCTGGCAATGAAGCCCTATCACACGTGTTTCGCCATCCCTCGCCGAAAAAGTTGGGTGACGGCGCCGTTCTTCTCTAAGTTGCACCGAGGGGCTGGCACCAAAGCCCTATGACACGTTTTGCACCCCCACCGAAAAGTTTGGGGGTGGCACTATTCTTCACTAAGTCACGCTAAAGGATTGGTAACGAAACCCTATCACCCGCGTTTCGCCACCTCCCCCTGAAAAGGTTGGGGCGGCACTGTTCTTCACTAAGTCACGCTAAAGGGTTGGCAACGAAACCTATCGCGCGCATTTTGTCACCCCCTGCCAAAAAGGTCGGGGGTGGCACTATTCTTCACTAAGTCGCGCTAAAGGGTTGGCAACGAAACCTATCGCACGCGTTTTGTCACCCCCCCCCGGCGCCGAGAAGGTTGGGGGTGGCATTGTCCTTCACTAAGTCGCGTTGAAGGGTTGGCAACAAAACCCTATCACGCGTGTATCGCCATCCCTAGCCGAAAAGGTTGGGGGATGGCACCGCTTTGTTCCAAATCTCACTGAAGGGCTACATCGAAGCCCTTTCGCGCATATGGCCACCCTTCGTCGAAAAGGTTGGGGGCGGTGCCATTCTTTTTTTTGAACGTCACCGGGCGGTTACTCCCCACCTGAATATATATTGATAAGCCCCGAAATGGCTAGTTAAATTTACAAACATTGAGGAGGAAAAACAACGTTATAGGACGCCCTAGCTCTAGGGCGAAGAGTGGCCAAGCCACAAAGAAAGAAAATCGAGACGCAGAGACTACTTCACCAAGGCACAAGGGCTCTTCAATGATGCCTCTAGGGAGGTGTATGACGCCATAACGTAATCATCGTCAGCCAAGCAGTAGCTTGGCGAGGCTTTCGCCCGAGCCATGTGACGAGGAGCAGCAGCTGCAAAGGTTCTTCAGTGACGCCTTCAAGAAGGAAAATCTCATCGCTGGCCCAAACAGATCTGAGCAGAGCTTTTGCCCAGAACCTTTGCTAATGCTCCCGAAGACCCACCCGCGACAAAGGAGAAATGCGTGCACAGACAAGCGCCCGCGCCTGAACTAAGGTAGGAGCCAGTCGCCGCCACACCATGCGGAGCCATTCACGGACTCGCTCGCAATAGTGGGAGACGCGCACCGGCAAGCGTCAACGCCAAGACGAAGAAAGGCAGGGGTTGTCGGCCACCGCCACACCGCGCGGAGCCGTTCCCGGACTCACCCGCGATGGAGGGAGGCGCGCACCAGCAAGCGTCCTCGTCTAGGCGTAGTGGGGGTTGTTGGCCGCCGCCACACCGTGCGGAGCCGCACACGGACTCGCCCGCAACGGTGGGAGGCGTGCGCCGACAAACATCCCACGCGTGTCGGTCGCCGCCACACCGTGCAGAGCCGCTCCCGGACTCGCCTGCGACGGAGGGAGGCGCGCACCGGCAAGCATCGTCACCCAAATAGAGGAGAGGTGCCGGTCGCCGCCACACGACATGGAGCCGCTACCGGACTCACCCGAGAGGTGGGAGGCGTGCACCGACACCACCAACACATTGTCACCCAAGATCCTGTCATGGCCGATGCCATCACTCTGCCCAAACAGTGCTCTGCCCTCCCAAAATTTGGCAAAGAAGGCCCTCAACAGCTAGAGAGCAGCACAGAGGGGAGGGCGCCACGGACACACTGCCCCGCCACCGGCAAGCCCACGGCCAAACAGCGTGACCCGTGCCGCTGCTGGACCCTGCACACGAAACGCAAAGAAAACACGGGCACGCTGCCCCACCGCCGGCACGCCCGCGGCCAAACCGCGCGCCCCGCGACGCTGTAGGACCACCCAGATCATTCCCGAGATGGAGTCGTCGTAGCACGTCCGCCTCAGCAACAGTCGACAAGACGCCCAATGCGATGCCGTAGCCCTCCGCCTCGCCGACGACCGCCGAGCAGAGCCCCCGCGGGGGGCAATCACTAGCCAGCAGAACCGACTGCGGGAGGCCCAGAACCGGCCGCCGACAGCCGTAGCCGGCCAGAAACGTCCCCTGGCCGCCGTCTCTAGGCCCGGGGGACGCGAGAACAAGACCAGGGGAGGGGGGAGGGGGACCGCGCGGATCCGGCGGTGGAAGGTGTGGATCCGGGCCTAAGAAGGCTAGATACGTCCTGCCCTCCACCGAAGCTTGCCAGAGATGGGGGAGATGAGCGCCAGGCCGCCGAGCGAGCTCCCCACACGGAGAGCTCGTGACCGCGCAGATCCGGCGGTGGAAGGTGTGGATCCGAGCCTAGGAAGGCCGGATTCTCCCTGCCCTCCGCCGAAGCTTGCCGGAGATGGGGGAGACGAGCGCCTGGCCCTCGAGCATGCTCCCCGCACGGAGAGCTCGTGACCCACGCCTAGGCGAAGAGGCCTCGCCGCCGCCGTCCTAGGGAGCCGCGCAGGCAACCCGGCGGCGCCCTCTGGCAGCGGCGAGGGTATGGGAGCGGTGGAGTTGGGGCGGCGGGGAGGGGGGCTCTTGCCGCCTGAGCCGCCCGTGCGGGAGGGCGACGCAGGCATCCCCCAACTTTTTTTGGAGGGGGTATCGCGATGCCATTCTTCACTAAGTCACGCTGAAGGGTTGGCAATGAAACCTTATCACGTGCGTTTCGCCACCCCTCGCCGAAAGGGTCTGTGGATGGCGTCACTTTTCACTAAATACCACCAAGGGTCTAGCAGCGAAGCCTGCCAGTATTCTAGTTTTCGTCCATACCTTTCAGAAAGATAGCGTCAATTCTTTTAAATTCAATCCTAAAACCATTCACTAAAAATTAAATACAAGAAACTCCCAACACTGGAGGCTTTGGCTCAGCAGCAGAGTCAATGAATACCTTATCATTACCGAAAGCATTTGGCCTTTCACACACTATTGTTGGGCCTTTATACCCATCAAGGTCAACTATGCCTTCAAACTTGGTGCAGATGCACAACAGCTTTCGACCAAGGACTATCCATTCTTCGATCAGATCCATGCTAATTTGCCATTGGGAAGTAAGGGTGAAAGCTTCCCCGATCCTCACTTTGCTCGGCCGAGTCTTCCTCGTATGGCCGTGGCTGCGGCACAATCTTGTCACCAGGAGGCTGAAACCGCGGACATCCCATACTGTCCAGAGCTATGTACCCCTTGTTCACATATTCTTGAAACTGCAAATGATTAAATCAAGGCAGCACAAGAACGCCCCAAACTTGTTCTGACATTTCAAGCTCATTCGGATTTGTTGGCTGAACGCCAGCGGAAGGCCCAGCAGTACCGTCATGGCAACCGTGTCAGTTTTGGCATGAAGATCCGAAAGCCCTACTGCTGGACGAAACCGAAGTCTATGACGAATGACCTTTCGTCCTATCAGTCCTTCAGTCCAAAGACCCTGAGTTGTTATCATTCCCGCTTGATGAATCGGAGGACGAATACGTCTCTACCGAGCAAGCCATCTAAAGAGACGCCAAAATCGCAAATGCAACAAAAAAGACAAAAAAAATAAACTGTAAAGGAAACGCAAAAAAGCAACAAAGATAAGAAGAACAAATTACCGAAGCCAAAAACGAAACCTGAAGCCACCAAGGAGTTGCGAAACATTAGCCAAAAGCGTAGGAAGCTAGGAGCGATCATCTAGATGTTGAAACACCAAGAGGCAACAAACACACCCGAAAGGGTTGCGTATATATCGGTCAGACGCGTGTTTCACAACCCAGGGGGATGGCGCCGTAGGCCGAAACATGATAAAGAAGCGGCGCCCCCTTCGACGCAAGCGACAAATGGAGGCGCCGAGGGCTACTGTTGGGGGATGGCATGATGTTTTAGTCCCCGTATTTCCCTTTATCTATCAACCTTATTTCACCAACTATTGCCGAAAGGCCCGATGGAGCTATCGGGTTGGCTGAAAGGCCTTTCGTCTAGCCAAAAGGTCTTTCGGCCATCACCTTTCAGCATTAGAGTCTGGCTGTCGACATGGTTATCAAGGCATAACGCCCGTCAGTTGGCCGAAAGGCCTTTCGTCTAGCCGAAAGGTCTTTCGGCCATCGCTTATCGGCATTGACGTCTGGCTACCGCCATGGTCATCGGGAGGTAATGCCTGCCGGTTGGCTGAAAGGCCTTTTGTCTAGCTATAAGGTCTTTCGGCCGTGGTGATGGCATTTCGTCGGAAGGGTGCAAAAGCCCTTTCGCTCAGCATGACACTTTCATTTTGACTTGGTATGCGCGTGTGGTGCAGGTAATCCCTTTTCATCTTTGTGTTACGAAAAGGCGGAAGCGGCCAGAACAATAGCGACAAAGTGGTTCCTTTGGCGGGGCCCCCTTGTGCCATCTGTAAAGCAGAAGGGACCTGGCGAGGAAGGCGCTTACTGGGGGAGGCCAAAGGCAGAATGGACCAGAAACGCCCCGACGATTTGGAATATGCCTTAGGATCTGGGTAGTTGGAGGGGCATTTTTGTCTTTGTAAAAGATACGGATATGTATAAATTAAGCTCCAAGAGAGCTGTGTAGGGAGGAGGAATGGAACCCTAATTACTTGAGTCATTTGTAAGTGCCTTTCGTTCTTCCTGTTCCTTTCGTTCGGTTATTTTGGCGCTTTCGGTTACTTGAGCGATAACCCAATGTTTGAAGGATAAGGCCTAGAACAACACAAATAACCTCCACCATGGCTCTATATGTGCTTCATTACAGATGATACGAGCCTCTTTTGGTCAATTCATTTCAGCCTGAGTTCTTTTCCTTTAGGCGAAGAATGACCCCGAGGTCTTTTTAGCTAGTGGGCCTCTCTCCCAACTAGTGGCAGAACAAATTCAGACCACAAAACTTGTGCCCTACTCGGCACTAGTCTATCGGTGTTTCTAAAAAAACACCCTGCAGTCACCCAGTACACAAAGCTTGGAGTAGTAACGCAGGAAGCAGGGAGATGAAAAAACGCATGGACAGAAAAAGTAGGCCACCATGGCTGCCTTTCAGGACGACTGTCAGGAGTACACGTTGCAAGAGATGCTGTGGCAAGGCGGTTTCGAAACCAAGAAACAGAAGATTCCAGCCGGAACGAGCGGAACTGGCCAGCACAGGATACAGCCCCGGCTGTGCCGGTCTCCACTCACCAGGCATTCCTCCCGTTCCGCTCGGCACCGGAACGGGATTTACATGCATGCGTGCATGTACCCGTGTGAATGGAAAAATTCAAAAGGTTTGCACTTCGGAGATACTAGCTTTAGGACATCCGGATGCGAGCGTGTTGGGACACCCGCGCCTCCTTCGTCATGCGCCCTCTCCTTATCGCGCCCTCAGCCTCCGCTGGCACCTGCGCCTGCTTCCCACGCCAATTCCATGCGCTCGCACCCCCGCCTGCGGATGCGTATACTCTAGTCGTCACATCCAAGAGTGTACAAACATGAAATGAAATACTTGCAATATGAAAACACTTGCGACAACATACGACTAAAACAACTAAAATATTTGAAACATATTCTTGCACCATATGTGTGAAACATATGCAACATTCATATCAAACGCTTACAACATACTTTTAAAATAGATGAACATTTTGAACAAATGCTCGCAACATATCTCTAAAACACTTGCAACATCCAAATCTATTTTTGCAACATCCAAATCAAATAATTGCAGCATACTTTTTAAAATATCTGAAACACTTGAAACATATGTTTGCAGTACGCGCTTTCAGCGCGACATCTCCTTGTTGCTTGAGAAAATAGGGGCTCGTCGGCGTATGGAGTTCACCGGTGTAGAGCTTGCCTATGGCGCAAAGCTCTCTGCTCCGGTGGAGAAGGCCACGGCGGGTCGCTCCGATGGAGAAGACGGTCCGCGCACTGGAAGAGGTCGTGGCGGGCAAGAGGCGCGGTGGAGAGGGAGGAAGACGGGCGGCTGCGGTGGATATATACGGAGCGTGATGGAGAGAGAGGAAGACAGGGGCCATGCTTGTGCGCGGTGGAGATGCTGGCCAGCGTGCGCTCGGATGCCGTGGAGAATGCTGAGTCGGCGCGCCAGAGTGGGTGCAGCGCTACAGTGAGTTTTTTTTTTCTTTTTGGAGAAACTACAGTGACGGGAGATCCATCTGGAAAATCAGTAGGGGGGGGGGGGGGGGGGGGGTCAAATGGACGAGCTGTGCGTAGGAACCAGACCGGGCCGCAAGGAAACATTGAAAACCTTTAGCGTGGCCCGCATTGTGGGCCGCCGCGCGGTCGGCGTCAGTCGGCCCAAACTGCCAGATTCCGCGTATAGACGTAGGAATTAGGAAACCGACGTGTGGAAGGAAGTTCGCTCTTCACACGACACGGCTTGGTTCCCCCAATCTACGGAGTATATCTACGTGTGCACCAGTCCTTGCCACCGAAAAGCCTAGTTCCGAAAAGCCAAGTTCCATGCATGGCGTCGCCACGCACACGGCCGTCGTCGGAGCTGGTCGACGACACCATCATAGACGTGCTCCTCCGCCTGCCGCCGGAAGAGCCAGCGCACCTCGTCCGCGCCTCGCTCGTGTGCAAGCAGTGGCGCCGCGTCCTCTCCCACCCCGACTTCCTCCGCCGTCCACCGAACCCCTCCGCTGCTCGGCTTCTTCACCCTCGGCGACCGGCATGAGCTGCCCTGGCTCAACACCACCTCGAGGACGTCCGCGGTGGTGCTGTGCGCCGCGGCCGCCGATGGCTGCGACCACTCCAGCTGCCGCGGCGGCCCTTTCCTCGTGCTCTGCGCTGACATCGGCATCCACCGTACGGCCGAGTGGCGCGCGCGTGTGCGCGTCTACTCGTCGCAGCTCCGTGCATGGGGCGCGCCAGCTCACTTAGACCTCCGTGGCTTCGAACATTTCCACAAGAGCCGTGCCGTCGTCATCGGAGACCAAGTCTACTTGTTCCGGTTATTCCTAAGTGACCAGATCCTGAAATATGACCTGCGTAGGCACTGCTTGTCTGCGATCGACTCGCCGCAATTCTACAGCAGGAATATCAACGTTGAGCTCATGACAACTGAGGACGGGTTGCTTGGGCTCGCCGGCGCTAGGCGTTCTACACTTCACCTGTGGTCGAGGACGGCGAATAATGCAGGGTGGGAGCAGTCCAGGGACATAGATCTACGGACGACGATGATATCACCACCTGCTGGTGCTGGTGCTGGCAATGACGACAATAGGAGTATCGTCAAGTGTGCAAATGTGATTGGTTTTGCTGAGGGTGTGAATGCCATCTTCGTGGGCACAAATGCTGGCACCTTCGTTATCGATCTTAAGTCAGAGCGAGCAAGGAAGATATTCGACACTTGGATCCACAATCCCGTCGTACCCTTCATGACCTTCTACTCTCCAGGTATGCATGGTTCATAGGAGTATATAGCTAGTAAAGCCCCTTGTTTGTTTGTAGTCATCCTACCTCTTAATATATGGCCTTTATGTTCTGAACTTCTCCGTATATATGACCTATATGGCTATATATCTATGTTCTGACCTTCTGATAGACAGTAATTTGTAGATTTTAGTTGAATGAACACACACATGCTTGACAAAACTGAATATATGACGACAATGCAATGTCAAATGTAATTATTCATTTATTTGTAAGGTTCAACTAACCTTTTCCTGGCCAAAACTTTAATTTTATATTGCTAATATTTTGTCACTACTATAAATAAATAACAACCTTGTCAACTTTTTGAATTGCACTGATGATAAGACATGCATTAACTCATTTGCTATGTTAATTAGTAGTATATATGAATGACTTTTAACTTGTATATGTGCTTGTTACTTTCCAGATTGGGCTTGTGGAAAATCGCCATTGCCAGCGGAGACGGACTAAACATTACTAAGATATAGTTGGCCTTGGCCCCATTGGCCAAGCTGAATCTGCCGCTGTTGGCATGTTACAAAGCTGAGATGCATTTAAATGTTTATTAGCATTATATTTGGCAGCAGTGACGAAGTAGAGCAAATCAGAGGACTTATATATGTGTAGACTTGAGCGGCAACTATGATGAAAAATTGATCTACTCAATGGTATTCTATTTTTTCTGGTACATCCACACCTAAGATGATGTATATAGCTTCGCCTGGTTGGGTAGTTTAATTTCTTGTAGCATCCGCCATCGTGGCCAGTTATGGATCTTATGTTTTTCCTCCCTAATTTTATGATCATGAATATGAAAACTAGGTTTACAGTTAATGTTAGACCTAGTTTGGTTGCTCGATAATCCTTGTATATACAAATGGACATAAGACCACGTGAGAAGTGATCACTTGTTTGGTTTTTTTTTTCCACTCGTCGGGGTCCACGTTGATAGTTCCCTTGTCCCTGTTCCAACCAGTACCAGTTTGCTTCCTTATCATTTTTTTTCCATGCAGTCAAACCACACTGAAAAAAAAAACTTATCATTCACCTCGGTAGTATAGTCCACATTATTCAAATATAGTATAAAGCCCTTTTGCTTGTCTGTAAAACTTCCTCCGAATACATATGCATGACCTGTATGTATACTGTCATTGCCAGTGGAGACACCTCATTCCTTTAGTTGTTCTGAACTTAACTCTGATATGGGAATATATGGTAGTTTTGATTTGAAAACTAAATATCTGACTATGCCATATCATATTAATCTAGTTTCTTTGGTCATGGTTGACTTGTTATTGTTAAGGACAATTATTCTTTGTGTATTGGTAAGATGCTTTTCTGAAGGAGATTATTTCCTTTTTTATTAACTACAAATTGTTGGTTTAATATTTTTACATTACTTTCCTCTCTTTGTAATTGTTAATTAGTATATATATATAAACGACTTTAACTTGTATATGTGATTGGTACTATACAGATTGTGCTTGTGGCAAAACGCCATTGCCATCGTAGACATTGCAAGGCTGAATCTGACAAGCTATGACGAGCCCATTTACAAATCGGCTAAGTTGAATCTACCGACGTTGGTACGTTGCGAGGCTTATGCTTTTAAATGTTTATTAGCATTTTGTTGGGAAGTTTAATTTCTTGTAGCATTAGCCATCATCGCCGGTTATGGACCTTATGTTATCCCTCCCTAGTTTTATATTTTTTTTCGCGATCGTACCCAAGAGCACGTAATTCATTAAGTAAAAGTAGAGTTCTAAAGATACAAGACACAAGTAATTCATGGATTACGCGCGCAAACCCACAAACACAAACAAACAGTAAGAAAACACGAGGGGAAGGACCCTCCACCTCAAGACCCCAACCGACTGAGCATAATACAAGAAGAAAACAACGCATTGGTAGTCAGCAGTGTAGTGAAACCGCAGAGGCGATGAAGCGAGCTTCCAACAGCAGCGGCGGCAAAGTATCCGCTCGGGGAAGACCGCATCCTCAGCGGCAAAGCATTCGCCAAGGGAGCTGATATGACAACAGCGTCAAAGTATCTGCTAGAGAAGAGACCACGGCGGCCAAGTATCCACCTGAACTGTAGCACGGTGGCAAAGCATACACCAAAGACAACAACACAGCAGCACGGCAACAAAGCATCCACCAAAGATAGCAACCCAGCAGTACCGCGGCAAAGCATCTGCCAAAGACGACGACCATCGAAGCTAGGCCATCACACCCACAGCAGCAAAGCATCTGCTAGAAGGGGAGACCAACGCGACATCGGCAGCAAAAGCATCCACCCAAGCACAATTGTAGCAAAGCATCCGTCCAAGTAGAACAATAGCGGCAAAGCATCCGCTACAGAGCAGCAAACGACTGTGTCAGCACCAACCAATTGATGAACAGACCAAAGCGAAGAATAGCATGAAGCACAATCAGGCATAGCACAGCAAGGAGCAACTCCAGGCAGAGAAGCGGAAGAATGAGCAGAGGCACGGCAGCAGGAGTGCTCTATCGGAGCCTTCATGAAGGGATTGACATCCGCAGACGCCATCATTGTTGACAGAAGCACATGGGACTTTCATCCCAGAACCCGCCCCAGCGACACACACGCTGCAGATAAGCTTCGCCAATACCTCCATGAAGGAATATGACGCAGACTGCGCCACCACTGCCGGCCCAGAGAAGCCGGACATGGTAGATACCCGAGCATGGTACTCGACACCGCAGATTAAGGGGGGTGTTGCCATGCCCAGGGGCGCCTAGACCTGCGAGCGGCGAGATCCTACCATCCACTGCACAGGTGATAGTGGAGTCGGAGCCAGCCTTCCCCAGGCCCACCGGAGGCGCCTAGGGGCCGCATGCCCAGCAGTTGCCTACTGAGCCTCTGGCCGTCGCGCTCGTGGGGAACCCTGACACCTCTTCCGGCCGGCTCGCCTGGCCAGCAGCTAGTGCACGCCAACCAGCCGCTTCGCACCCGCACGGTGATGCCAGCAAGCGCAGCACCCAGAGCAGGACGTGGCCAGTGAAGACGAAGCAGGACGCGGACGATGTGGATCCGGTGGCCCAGCGCTAGAATCGGACACGGAGAGCCCGGATCCGCCCCACCGGACACCCACCCCGACGTCCAAGGAAGCAGCGCGTCCGTCCACAGCAAGGCCGCCAGCACCACGGAGTCCACTAGATCTAGAGCGGAGCTCGCGAGATCCAACCATGGAGGACCTGGAACTGCCCTGACGACGATGCCAACTGCCGGAGTTGCTAGAGAAGAGGAGCGGTGGTGTGGGTTGGAGAGGGAGTGGGGAGGAACCGCGATGGGAGGCCCTTTGTTTGAGTGTCGCCGCTCGCCGGAGGGCGGCAGCGGTGGCCGGAGAGGAGGCGAGGACGGGGAGCTTGGGTGTCGGCAATGGTCGCCCCTGAGTCACCCGTTGGGGGCCACTCGGGGGAAGCTAGGGCAGTTTTTGACAATGATCCCTTAGTTTTATAATCATGGCTATGAAAACTATGTCTGAGGTTTAGAGTTAAAACTTACTTGGTTAGTGTTATACTAATGATTGACAAGTCCACTCGGTAGTCGGTACAGAAGAATGTGTATTGTGGTTCTTTTGGCAGAAACTTGATTTTGATTGCTTTAGCTTCGGCTTGACTTCCGGAACGAGGATAGTTGTTTCAGCCTTTTCATGAAAGAAAAAGTCTATTTTACCTCCCTGAAATATTGTTGTAGTTTAATTTTTCTCCTCAAATTCTAAAACCAGACATCTTAACCCACAACCCACCCCACCCCCAAACTCTAAAAACCATTCATATTTCTTCCCTGTCCTGGTGTGGTTTTACCTTTTTTTGTTAAAAAACAATAAGGTTTTTAAACAACATAAAATGTCTCTATCATTCTAAAAAACTGTCAAAAATCATATATATAGATTGGGATATGAAGATTCCAAGTAAAATATTTAAAGCTCGTGAAAATTTATCTAGAAGCTCGAAAAAACTAGACTTAGCTCTACAAAAATGAGAAAAATGTCTATAAAATCTAGAAAAAATCAAAAACATTCTACTCAATGTCTAAACATGTCTAAAAACTTCACACTATAAAAATATAAGATGAACACAACATAAATGCAATATACATTAATGTTGAATGCATTTGTGCTATGCGTTCTTGCTTGTCGTCTATTTTGTTTTTTGTGGTGTAAAGTTTTCAAAACATGTTTAGACATCAATTAGGATGTTTGGTGAATTTTTAGTTTTTTTTCATTTTCCTAGAGCTAAGTCAAATTTTTGGAAGCTTCTAGATATATTTTCATGAACTCTTAATTTTTTGCATGGATTCGTCGTATCCCAATCTATCTCTAGGATTTTTTTTCTCGAAAACTTTTACAATCTTATAGATATTTTATGTGGTTAGTAGCATTATCATGTATTTAGTAGATTTTTTAACTAAGAAGAAAGCCAAAACTGCCTTTGAAACCACTTCAAAACAGGGATGCAGATAATTGGAATGGTTTGTGAGGGTTCAGGGTAAGATGTCTGATTTTAAAGCTTGAGGACGAAGACAATCTATAATGATGTCACCGAGGAGATCCCCCTCCCTATCCCGCCTAATGAGGCCACGTACCTCGTCCAATGCCTCCCTCTTCTGTAAGCCCTAGATCTACTGCTACTACGCCTTCTACCGAGGTGCTCTTCTGCTTGGCCTTCTTCTACGATGTCAATCCCTCGGAATGATGTACCCTGCTTCCTCCCTACCAGCACCACGACAACCTCTCCCTTTCCCCACCTGGTGAGCAAGAAGCACCTTTGGTGGGCCTTCGCCTGTGTAGGCTGCTGCCACGGCCGCGTGTTTTTCGATCAATAGTAAGATGGACTACAACGAGTTCGTTGTGTGCGATCCACCCGCTGATTGTTGGAGATCGGAGTGGTAGGAGCTACAGGCGCCCGACATTCTTGCACGTTCTACTTCTACTACGCTATCATGCTCTGCATTGTGACTATTTGCGGTGGTCCGTTTCTTGTGATCTACTCCTCCAGCGATGAGTAAATACACATGCACAGAAAAATATTTAGTGCAAATCCTCTACTAGGTGGAATCGAGAAAACCCTTTAGAAATAGGAAAATATTCAGTGCAAACCCTTTACTCAATACCATGTACATCTATATATGCACTATGGATGTGCATTTTTCAAATGTTCTAAAGGTCAAGTATGTTTTTCTAAAAGGTTTTAACGATTCCACCAAGTTATGAATGTCTAAGTGAAGTCTTGTACTAACTACATTGTCAGACTACATCTACTAATTGTCAGACTCTTCCGATTCAGGGACCACCAAGTCTCTTTTTTTCTGGAAACGATTAACGAAGTACACGGGCACTTGCAACAGTTCCCCAAAAGCGGAACGATCCTATGCTCAAGAGAAGATTTAGCCAAACAATTTGACCCTGCCTCCCTGTGGCCCCACCTGGCAATTGCATAGCCACCCACCGCTCAGCCTCGTTTACTGCACGTCACATGCAACCCATCATCCACAAAAAATCCTCGCTACGCCGCCGCCTGCTCGGTCACATCAATCTGACTAGCATGGCGACGGCGGGGCTGGTACCGGCTCTGGTGGACAACCTCGTCGAGATGATCCTCCTCTGCTTCCCTCCGGACGACCCCGCGAGCCTCGTCTGTGCCGCACTCGTCTGCAAGTGCTGGCGCCGCCTCGTCTCCAGCCCTAGATTCAGGCACAAGTTCTGCGAGTTCCACCGCGCGCCGCTCATGTTTGGTTTCCTCAGCTCCGAGGGCCACTTCGAATCCACCACGTGGGCAATGGCAGCGGCGTCCAGATCCAGAGAGCGCTTAACGCCCGCCGCGGCTGTGTCCTCCTCAATGGCTACTCGCCTGGATCTACGCAGCGTGACAGCGACCCCGTCAGGGGTGACCTCCAATGATGCCGTCACTCCGCCACTGGTGCTGTGACGGCTGGACCGCGGCGGTGGTCTGCGTGGCCGCCGGGTTCGACTGTGCCCCCCCGCAGACCTTTCCGTGTTGCCCATGGGTGTTGCGGTTCGTCACCTCCGTATGGTTCTACTCATATGAGTAATTTGGTGCATGGAGTGAGCTCCGCGAGGTCGCCTTTGTTCCGCCACCCATGTCCTCACACTGTATCAACATGGGGCCAAGTGCCCTGGTGCAGAATGTACTATATTTTCGATGTGCCACCGGAATCCTGGAGCACGATTTGGGCACACAGGTGTCTGAGGTTACACGACCATCTGCACTCTTCATGCCGGATCACGGTGCTGTGCTCGTGACTACAGAAGATGGTGGCCTGGGATTGGCTGTCATTGAGCAGTCTAAACTCGTCCTATGGTCAAGGGAGACTCGTCTCGATAGTGGGACGGAGGACGCTCTTGTATTCGGCTCGCTTGGTTGGCTTTACGGATGGTATTGCAGTTATTCTAGTGCAGATTGCTGATCGACTCTTCACTATTGATCTTAAGTTCTAGCATTTTTTAGGTTGTCATAGATTTCTAGGTTTGGTCATTATTTTCATGTTCTACTGGCTTGTCCGCGAGATGGTACCCCTGCATTTATCCTATTTATCTTTACGGATGATAATGTGGCAGAACCGTCCGATTTAGCCCGCTTTGTCTTCCACTAGACACTAAGTACCCCGAAATGGAACCAAATCGAGTTGTTCCGTCGAGCACACCCAACAGGAGAACTCGAAACAATCCACGTTTACATCGGCCAGGATCCGATAATGAGTATAAACTTACAATACTTAGTTCATCTCATACAACGTAGAGTCTCAGAAAGCATTTATTACAATATCAGGGTTCAGAGTGCGATAATTCAAACAACGGAAATAAAGTAAACATCTAGCGGAACAAAATGAGAATCCGTCTGTGCCCACCAGAAGAATCCTCCACACAAGGCCTAACTGCTCAAGGTGCACCTGCAACAAGGGTAAATAAACCCTGAGTACACAATGTACTCGCAAGACTTACCTGACTAGGGAATATATTTCCCGACTCTCAAGGAATATGATAGGCTTATGGCTTGTGGGTTTCTTCTTTGCGAAAAGCAATACTAAGAGTGTATCCTTATTTCCTTAGATTATTAGCAGCCATGTTTATCTCATTATCCAATATTTTATGTAAGCACCTATTCTATATTCAAGTAAGGGTTGAGCAATCAGAGCCATTTTTTCATCTTTCATATGTCATTTCTTACTACGGTGCCAGAGCGTGGTCAAGCCGTACCGTCACGTAGAAACCGCGATTCGCGAATCAATGTGCCCAGCTGGGTACCCCGAAAAACACACATCTCACTTGCACCCCAAGCACAAGTGAGACCAACCCGTTCCACTCATGTCAAGGGTTCCAGATCCCTGTCCAAACTTGGATTCCAAGCCCCCACACTGGAGGCCCGGCCTCAATGTGGTGTTTAGACCTCCACCTATCCCCGTCTCCAATCAGTCAGCCCGAAAAGAGCCAAAGCCCATGATAAGAGAGTAACAAGCCTTCCCGCTCTCATAAGCAAGTATGTGCTCGGGATAATAAGTATGTGACTTGACCAGGGTCCAATGCAACGAATGGTCCTTAATCAACACGAACAGGGAAAACGATGCAACCAAGCTATGCCCCGTGGCCGCGAGACATAACCTGTTACACCCACCAATACCCATACCATATCCCTGCCCGGTCATCATTTCCCTTCCACCATTTTATTGTGAGATTTATGATCAGAAGAATCACCTGTTGTGAGTAACTATAGGTTACCCACGCTACCATCAAACCTAAGCAAGGCAACTACGCAATCATGCACTGGTAAGACTCATATATATATATATATGCATGTGGCTATCATAAAATTCCTGTAACGTAAATGCACCACATATATATAATGATTATCAAAAATACGGGTTATGCACCGGGGCTTGCCTTGGGTAGTCATGGGCGGCTCCTAGAACTCCTTCGGCACGAAGATCTCCTCCTCGTATTCTTCGACGATCTCCTTGTAGTCCTGCTCCTCCGTGGCCACGTACTCAACTACCTCGTGATCTACATGTATGAAATGATAATGCAACACTTAATAAGGTGACAACAGTAGCTCTAAAAAATAGCAACAACTACTAAGCAAGAATCTACTGATCTAGCTATTTTCTAGCAACTAAAATGCCTATCATCTTTTTATTACCGATTTACTACATAGCACTACTATGGAAACTTAGCTACCCTATCTAGCAAGCTATTCAAAGGCTACACAAATTACAGCAAGTACCTAATAATATCATGAACCTACTGTAAAGTTTTTAGAGCTAAAGCTATCCTAGACTTGCCACAAAATTTTCTACAAGTTTGGGTACATTAATATTCCTTTTGCCTTTTTTTATTGATTTAATAGACCTAGCATCATCACAGCAACATATAAACTAATTATACCATTAGGTAGATCATGAATTTAGGAACCTAACTAAAGTGGTTTCATAATTTTTGGACATCTACTCGAGTCGCAAAGAATTATCAAAGTTTAGCTCAAAAACTGAATTACAAAAGCAATACTTAATTCACTAGAAAAAAGGAACTCATTTCCCTCGGCTTGGCCCGCACCAGATGGCCACCCATGCGCCGCACGCGCGCACACGTGGCCCAACTGCACGAGGCGGCCCACAACGATGTGTCCTACGCGCGGACGCGGCCCAAGCGGGGGAGCCCACGCGCACCCTGGCACAAATTGCTAAAGAGCCCTTGGACTTGAGCTGATTTAAGCGATCGCTAACTACACTATTCCGCCAGTCACGTTTAAGCACTAAGGTCCTTGTACTAACCCTCCTTCGCAACGGAGAGGTCCCCGATGCCTCCCCGCTCGCCGGCGCGGCAAGTAGCAGCACTAGGCGGCTATGCCGCCTGACCGGGGAACCCCAAAGCGCAACTAGGAAGCCAACGCTCACCTGCAGGTCCTTACGCACGGGGGGTAGCGGTTGGGAGGTCAGAGGCGCATTGAAAAGACTTCCCCATGGCGGTGGCGACCAAACTGCAGTGGCAGCCACGTTCCAGTGAGCAGAGGCGCTAAAGAAATGGTAAAGATGGCGGGTGAGCTCCAGTGACTTACCCTGGACTCGGCCGAAGCGAAGACTCAGCCGGAGCTTGCCCAAATTGAGCTGGCCACGTGCGCTCGATCACCACGGTGGCGCACTGCGGTGGCGCAACCGCGTCAGCGAGAGTGAGGGAATGGTAGGGGTGCGGGGCAGGGGCGCAGGGCGGCAAGGGGGCGGGGGCGGGGGCGGGGGCGGGTCAGGTGGCACGGCCGATTTGGCTCTAGGTGATCCGGGGGCTACTTACGGCGAAGGGCGGGCACCGTCGTAACGTTACGGTGCCGGCATAGCTCCAAATTAGGGCTCGGTGGGGCAAGGCTTGGGGGGAGGTAGGGTCTATCGGTAGGGCCACAAGGTGACGAAGCTGAGCACGTGAATAATTGGACGCTGGTGAACTCTCCCGACCGACACACGAGAAGCGGCCCCACCTCGACCATGGCGGACAGAGGAGAGGGGGAGAAACCAAGTCAGCGCTCGGGTCACCGCTGCTTTCAGATTGGGGTTGCCAAGGCGTGCTTGAGCAGGCAGTGGAGCAGCGTGGCGTGCGCGTGCAGCCACCGACCGGCCAGCAACGGCGCTGGGCCAAGGCACGGATACGATGCTCGTTGACCCGTGGCGGCAACTGCGACACTGCGCACGACATGGAGGGCGGGCAGCGGGGCAGCGCAGATAGGCTCACATGCAACGGGCAGGCAGAGCCAGCGACAGCAGCGCGGAGCCGGCAGCACAGGCGGGGCGAAGCAACAGAGGAGCAGTGCACAGGGCGACAGCGATAGGAGGGCACCATGGCCCGCGGTGACTGGCCACAGGCGCAACGCCCATAGCAGCCAACGCGCAGCCAAGCCACGTCTCGGATGCTGGCTAGCCGCGGCCAGGCCGAGGACGGGCCTGTCCCCCAGCGCGCTGCCATCAATGTGCGTGGCAGCCAGCACGAGCATAGCCAGCACAGGGTCGTGGTGACCGTGCCCACTGATCAGGCTGGTGGTGCGCATGAACTTTAAAGCGCTCGCCAAAACTAACTCGAAACGAACTAAGCCCAACCACCTACACCATACTACATGCAGTACACCAGGCTATCTACGAGAGCTAAAACACGACACCCCTCCCACGCTCAAACTTGTAGAAAAAAATCCGCGAACTTCGTGCTGTCATACCATTTTTCGACTTGCAAAAATTACTCCAAGTCTTGAGCTGATTTTCGTTGAAAGTTCAATCTTCGAACCACTAAATCTATCGGCTAGCAATAACACTTCGCTAAGACGAATGTTGCATTATCCTCTACAAAGTTCGCACTACAAACTTCATTTACAGTTCACCTACATGTCCTATAGTATTTTTGTTCAATAAAAATTAGTTTGCAACCTTAATTGATATAACAAGGGCTAACACGTCAACTTCCATTAACATTTTTTATTAATTATTTTAAATTACTAAAATGGTTCTACGCACTTCAACATATGCAAAACCACAAAGAGATGATGCTCATGCTATGCTTTGGTGCGTTGTTGCACGTTAACACCGAGGGTGTTACAGATAAGTTCTAGCATTTATCCTACTGCATTTTCACTTTCGGTGCAATGAAAGCTTGGAACTTAAGTGTTTCCTTTTGTCCAAAGTTATATATGTCATGTTACTCCGACATTACCTTTGTTTGATTCAAGAGCTTGTAGCCTGTCATTGTAAGTTAAAATAGCAGGATCGCCTATTGCGGTACTTGATTCTTGAAATGGTTGGATATAACCACT
The DNA here is from genome assembly GCA_038087645.1 of Saccharum hybrid cultivar R570. Taxonomy (NCBI): domain Eukaryota; kingdom Viridiplantae; phylum Streptophyta; class Magnoliopsida; order Poales; family Poaceae; genus Saccharum; species Saccharum hybrid cultivar. The sequence continues at coordinate 5,121,964 of JAQSUU010000368.1, forward strand.
ACTTTAGCATATGTTATCACATGTTGCAGCCCACCTTATAAGCATAAAAAACCATACTCTTTTTTTTAGAAGTCATAGGGGGGAGAGGGAGGTATATTCCATAGATACCGGCAATGCCAAGAATGGAAGGTTACAAAAGGGGCAAACCCCAGAGCTACATAGTGGAGGGGCGAGACAAGAGCACCAACACAACACCAACAATAACAACACAACAACAAAAACACAGGAAAAACAACCACAACTAAGATACATGAGGTGAAACAACAAAGGTACAGGCTTCAGCATAACCTCTCATGATGAAGACATGTCGTTGATCGCTGAACGTTGCACCACCAAGTGACAAGTCTCCAAAGAGCTCCAATTTCAGTGCGACTGTAAGGCACAGAGTCAATATCGACAAACGACAGTTGTGAGCTCCAATTTCAATGCGATTGTAAGGCACAGAGTCGATATCAACAGAAGACAGTCGTAATGTACATCATCTATGGAGCACAATCGGGATCTAGTTGTCGTCCGCCAACGCCCCTTAAGTGGAGGAAGCCTTAAGGGAGAGAGGACTGATAAAAGAAGAACGAGGAGATCCAAGAGAGGGGACCATAGTCTTGCTGACCCGGCATAAGTTGAGATGATGCCATCAATGATCTTGAAGGATTCAGAGCAATGAAATCAGCAGCAGAAGCCATTCAGCAAGCAACTTGTGCACCCATATATGACAAGCTAGCAGTAAACCCTAAAGAAAGAGTTGGCCAAATCTAAGGCGAGCCTCCACGGTGACGCCTACAAGTAGGACGCGACGTTGATGCCACCACCGTCACCGACCTAAAAAATCAGAGCTAGGTTTTCACCCGGAGGTACCTTAGACTTGCAAGGTTGGAGAAGGCTATTACGACGCCTCCAAGGAGGTTAGCAGCGTCCGAAGGCGTCACTGTCGACAGCACCGACAAAGTCGTGCATGGCTTTCGCCTAGACTCCCCCAGACCCTGAGCTTCTCACAACATGGACGATGAAGAACCAAGACCCAATTTGACAACTGCTTCACGGTTAGAACGAAGGTGTGGATCACACATACTGCTGCTTGAACCCATAACAGCTCGCACAAAGCAGCTGCAGCACAACACCAGCCCTCATCCACCATGCCATGAGCCTCATGCCTTGTAGAGAAGGGGAACGTGCTGCTTTGGAGGCCAGCAACCTAGTGCCAAGTGAGCATTGGGGCGTAGCACTGCTTGAGCTCTGTATAGCTCGCACGAGGGAGTGAAAGGCACCAATCACCCACAGCGATTGCGGTCGCTGGCACTCAGGCAGGACGCAGATCAGTCAGCACCCATCTTTAGGACGGTGGACGCCCCCTGGCCCCTCCCAGACGAGATGAAGACCAGCGAGGCACGCTTGGGCCCAGTAGCGCTGCCGCGACCGCCAGCACAGCCGCCGCAGTAGCGAGCAGTCACCGGAAATCACTTGTCCCCAGTGAGAACCGCCAGGTAAGAGGACTCCAGATCTGGGGTGGAAGGCACCGGATCTGCCTCCAGAGGACACAAATCCGGCTCGTCGCCGGCCATCTCGCTCGCCGGGGGAGCAGGTTCGATGGGGGGCACTTTCAGTGGCTTAGGCGAGTAGTAACCAGAGACGCCTCCCCGCCACCGAATCTGGCATGGCAGGATGGAGATCCGTCTGCTCTCCATGTAGATCTTGCTGCCCCACGCGAATCCAGCCACCGGCTGCGCGGATCCGGCTGCCGCCCAAGTTGAAGCTACCGTTGTGAGAGAGAGAAGGGAGAGGAAAGAGAGGCTGGGAGTGGGTGAAGGACCATAGTGGCCCTGCCGCTGCCCTCCTCGTTGCGGCCAAAGCCTTGGGAGGCAACTCCGGCGGCAGCAGAGGTTGGGGTGTCGGCGGGGGCGGCAGGGGCGCTCAAAACCATACTCTTCGTTATTCATACGTGTGAAGAACAAAGAGTTTATAAAATCTTGGATATTACAATTGCACAGAAAAGTGCAATACTGAGGTACTCACATGTAACAAGTTTTAATGTGGACCATTCATGAAATCCAACAGGGAAGAAAGCACCACATCACGGATAGCCTCGTACATATCCTCAAGTGCTTCAAATAAGTCTGAAGTCTCCTTCTCATCATCGAGTTGTTCATGTTCACAGATGAGAGAATCTGCGTACGTTTCAGCTTAACATTTCAGTTGAAGTTATTTTTCTGCTCATGACGCTTATTATTGCCACCTTCTTTAAATAAGTCTGAAGTCTCCTTGAGTATCAAGCCTGAAATTTCATCCATGGTTTTCTTCCTTCCAGATTTGTTGTTGTTGTGAATGATGTTCCAGTTTTATTCACAGCGATACTTATTTGGAGCTGTTCTCTCAGTGGCTGGTTCTTCCTCCAGGAAATGAAGCCAGTTGGAACCTGTGGTTTAGTTTCAGTACAGCCTGGACCTCATGGCATTCATGACTGTAATCGTAGCATCAACACTCTGCCATGAGGACGTGAAGTCATGGCGCACTCAAGAATAGAGCCCTGGGCTAGCACATATATAACTTGAACTGCTTAGAAGTGATTCTGAACCTCAGAGTTGTGTGTGCCGGTTAATAACCTGACCTTATGTAGTGTTAATTTTACGATCGTTTAGGCCACAGAGAAGAAGTAGCAAAGCAGTACTTGCAAATTCAGATTTGCTGTGAGAGAAAAAATACTGTTTGTTGACTAAAAAGTACGACTTATAAGACAAGTGAACAGGATAACCGGTGCTGACTTCCTGCACTGTTCAGCAGCAGCACTGATTCAGTTGTTCGGATATAGCTGGACATGTGGTACCCATGTAATACGTACTGTCACCAAAATCTGCTTTCACCATTTCGACTTTGGTCTTGTTTAGATACCTAAATTCACCCTCAAATTTCACTATGCAAAAAAGAGATTCCCCATCACATCAAAATATTGGTAAATTTATGAAGTACTAAATGTAGATGAAATCATAAACTAATTGCACAGTTTTGTTGTACTTTACGAGACGAACATTTTGAGTCTAATTAATCAATTTTTAGACAATTTTTTGCAGAACAATGTTAAAATGCGTAATATGCTAATGGGCACCGCCTGGAGCAGATTTTGCCCAATACCATTACAAAAATCGTGTCCATTTGCCATAACACACCGTGTCTATTAATTTATTCATTTCACGGGTTTTAAGAGAGAGAAGGCGGGAAAATGTCGTTTATACCCGGCATAGGGGAAAATGTCGTTTATACCCTGGCGCAAAAGTGTCTGGCTAGGATTTTATTGAAATATATAAAGATTCATTGGGGGTTATCGGGATGATTTGATAGACTCAATGAACAGTGAAATAAATAGAAAGAGAAGGAGGGGCCTTTCTGCAAACAGACTTTCTTCCTCCTTGGTAATGTCAGCCATGACTGAACAAGGCAGCAGTGCAGGGGAGGGGCACGCTCGTGGGGAAGACTTGGCCGGGGCTCTCCGGCCAGCCGGCCGGCGACGAGCGGCTCTCAAGTCCGGTGGGGCCTACAGTGGGGCGGGATTGGAGTTGCTAGGCCGCGGTGCACGGCTGCTATGGCGGTGCGCAACGGAGCTAGGTGGCAAGGCGCATGCAGGGCGGCGGCAGCACAGCGGTGGGCCGCTGCTACGGTGAGCGGCGATGACGTGAGGCGAGACCGAGGTGCTGGGCGGCAGCGACGCAACGCGCGCAGGTGAGGCGGCCCACTCAACCGGGCCTGGTGGCCGTGCCGCATCCCCAGAGGAGCTCGGGGAAGGAGGGGGTGCTTGCCAGCAACGACGGGAGGGGGACCGAGGTGCTGGGTTGCAGCGTGCGCAGGTGAGGCAGCCCACTCGACCGGGCCTGGTGGCCGCGCCGCGCCACGCCACCAGAGGAGCTCGCCGAAGGAGGGGGTTCTTGCCAGCAGCGGCGGCGACACCGGCAGTTGAGGATGGCGATGTGTTAAAGCAAAAATCGGTGAAGAGCCGGAGATCGAAGACGAGGGTATACGGCTGGCTGGTTGGCAGCCAGCCAGCAGTGCTTTTCTCTCACACCAGTTCAGCACCAGCCACCAGCTACCAGCCAGCCAACAGTATTTTTCTCTCACAATAAATCAGCCTCAGCCACCAGCCACCAGCCAGCCGAACGAGGCCGATATTTCCCTAACCTTCTCTCTTCGCGAATACGAGAGATGAATAAAATAATAGGCGTGGTGTGTTTCGGCAAATGGACACGATTTTGCAATGGTACTAGGCAAGTTCCGATCCTGATAGTGTCCATCGGCATATTAAGCATTTTAACGGTGTCCTACATCAAAATTTTCTATTTTTTTATGATGTATAATTAGTATCATTAGATGAATCGCTTAATATATTTTCATAGTAAACTTAATTGAAGATACAACTATAGCTAATATGTTATATAAATCTAGTCAAGCTTAAGAAAGTTTGACTAGAGAAAATCCCATAGCGTCACTTATTTTGTTTGTGACAGAGGGAGTAAGTCTTAAGTAATTGATTGAATCTTACATTAAAAAAATTGAATTCTTTGAGTTATTCTCAATTGATGTGAATTGCCTTCTGTTAATTTTTGGATCGGTAGAAACATCTGAACATGAGCAGCAAGCACGTCTGTTCCTCACCAAGTCGAGGACAATCCCACTCTCCCTGCATCCTTGGCCCCACTGGCAGAGAAACTGCATCCTTGGCCCTACTGGCAGAGACAGTTCCTCACCTCACCTCGCACTTCGCTTTCTCCGACCAAGGCCTTGTTTAGATTGAAAATTTTTCTAACCCGATAAATAGTACCACTTTCATCTTATTTGATAAATATTGTCCAATCGTAGATCAACTAGGCTCAAAAGATTTATCTCGTGATTTTCTATGTAATTAGTTATTTTTTTTACCTACATTTAATACTTTATACAAGTGGCTAAAAATTGATGGGATGGAGAGAGCGAAAAAATTCTAAGTTTTGGGTGCATCTAAACAAGGCCCAGTCAAAACCCTCACCCCGCCGCCGCCGCCACCGCCGCCGCCGACCCTCAGGATGGCGCCGGCGACGGCGCTGCAGGACGAGCTCGCCGAAGAGATCCTCCGCCGCCTCCCGCCGGACGACCCCGCACTCCTCGTCCGCGCCGCCCTCGTCTGCAAGCATTCGTGCCGCCTCATCGCGGACCCCGGCTTCCACCGCCGGTTCCGCGAGTTCCACGCCGCGCCACCCATGCTCGGCTTCTTCCGCAACACCACAAGCCTCCGCGCCACCGGCAGAGAGATAGTAAGATTCGTCTTAGGCGAGGCAGTAGCAGGACTCGCAGTTCCCGACGAGCCCCCTACCTTCGCCCGCTTCGTCTCCACCTCCTCACTCCGCCCGCCCCGTGCCAGCTGGGACCGCAACTGGCGAGTGGTCGACGCCCGCCACGGCCGCGTCCTCCTCCTGAGGAAGACGCCCTGGGGGAACAATCACTTCCTTGTCTGGGACCCATCACGGATGCGAAGCATGACCTGGGGATTCTGCCTGGGTCCCTGTACCTCGACAATTTCAACGCCGCGGTGTTCTGTGCTGATACCGGCTGCAGCCACCTTGACTGCCGCCACAACCCTTTCACCGTGGTCTATCTGAGCATCACAAAAAAATGGAGATGTCTGACTATGTCTACTTGTCGGAGGCTGATGAGTGGCATCTGCCTTCTATGCCTTACACCGCTGCTCACCAAGACGAATATCTGGACTTGGAGCCCAGTGTCGTCGTGGGGAACTTACTCTACTTCGTGCTTCAGACGAACACCAGAATCCTCGAATACAATTTGGCCACAAGGGAAATGGGTGTCGTTCATCTGCCACCTGGTTGTTTCTCAGAGCGGCGAATTATGCTCATGACTGCGGAGGATGGTTGCCTGGGATTTGCCGCTGTGCATAAGTCAAAACTCTGTCTATGGTCAAAGGAGAATGGTTCTGATAAAGATGCAGGGTGGACACAGAGGAGAGTCATCGACCTCAAGAAGCTACTTCCCATTCCTTCCCTCTTAACCTCACCTCATGTGGTTGGCTTTGCAAATGGCATTGGTGTCATTTTTGTGCACACTCGTGATGGGCTCTTCACTATTGATTTAAACTCCAGTCGAGTCAAGAAAGTGCGAAAAGCTAGTGATGGCTCCAGGGTTTTTCCATACATGAGCTACTGCACCCCAGGTACGAGCCTCATATGCAATGTCCATCTTTAACACAGTACAATTGTACTTATCTATGATCCAGTTCAATCCATTTATGACAATGGTGTCTCACAATTTCATAGTAACATGCTACTGACTTATAATGGACTACTCTATTTATATTGCCTAGATATGCCTAGGAATTTCTTTGTCTCCTTCAACTGTTTAGGACAGATAATGGATCATGATAATTGATCTGAATTTAGGCTGGGCCAGTAAGCCACTCAACAGGAGAGATACCTTGTTCGTTTTCTTGTGTGTATGTGATTTATAAGAAGCCATTACCTACATCAGTTTCTATTCCATATATCAGCTAGCCAACCATCTTTAAACCTTTACATTCCTTTGCTATGATCTATCATTGTCAGTTGTCACTTAACAACATAGAGATATGGATGATTATATTTAATCTTGGAGATGTGTTATTGATCAAATCTAACTGTTACCTTTACCCAGCAGGACATATATTTTTTCTCTCTTCTAAAGCCATAACTTACATGTGCTTCTACACTGAATATATTACCATCGTTATTGTCACTTTATAATATACAAAGATAATTTTTGAGGGAAAACAAATATAATTGTACTTGTGCTAAACAGAGAGAGGCGTTTCTTTCTCAAGCATTTAGTCCAAATTCTTTTAAAATGGTCAAGTTTGGCTGTTACCTGATGGAGCTATGGATAATAAACTTTTGTTGTTTGCCTGTTCGTTTAGCCAATATTTCTTATGATTTGTGTCGTCTGGTTAGAAGCAAATATTCACTGAGGGGAACTTGGTTCTCAACAAGCTGATGCTATGTTCAATTTTTTTGCATTCCTGCAGCATTAAGAGCAGCAACAACCTCTACAGATGAGGGACCAACTATGGGTGCTTCAAGTGCATCAGAAGCTTAAAAGTCATGATCTGTGGGCTTCTCAGTTGAGTGGAAATTTTGGTTCTGGTAAATGTAACCAGTTTAAGCTCTACGATGGGACAGTTATTTACCATCAGTGAAGTTAGTTCTACTCTTAATTTGTTGCCCTTTAAGGGTTCTGTATTTTCTTTAAGGGATCATATCTTCTAAATTGGTAAGCCTGTCAATTGGCCTTGTCTGTAAGGTGTCTACCCCAGCCTTGCATCAACCAACTCTATGTGCACTTCCTGGACATTTACCATCAGTGAACTTAGTTCTACTCTTAATTTGGTGGTTGCTCCTGGAAGGGAAGCCAGTAAAATTAGTATATGTGGTCAGTTTCAATATGGCCCGAGCCTCATGACATATTGATATGAAGTAAGACTCTGAGTGTAGCATCAACACTGCCATGATTTTAATCCATGGCATCAGAAGAGATAAGTCAAGGAGCTCCTGTCATAGCGTATTCAAGAATAGAACACTACTGGGCCAGAGCATTTATGAGTTTAATCTTGAGCAAAATACACCGTAGGTCCATTAACTTTTGGGCGTGTGTCACTTACGTCCATCAACTCTCAAACTGTATTTTTAGGTCCATTAACTTTTGGTCGTGTGTCACTTAGGTCCATCAACTCTCAAACTGTATTTTTTGGTCCATTAACTTTTGAGTAGAGTGCACCGGAGGTCCATCAACTATCAGACTGTATTTTTGGGTCCCTAAACTTTTTAAGTGGTTCATTGGAGGTCTATTAACTTTTGATGAGGTGTCATGCCCATGCACCTAATCAGGGGAAGTCGGATTTTTTTGGGTTGAATTTGGATACACACGTCGTGTATCCCAGCATGCAGCTTGCCTGGATTTTTTTTTGCTAATTTAATTTGTTTATTATTCTCCATATTTACCAATGACACGGATAAGTAAAGCTGGACGAAAAGCTCGCAACTCGATAGCTCGCTCGACTCGAATTGATAGTGGCTCGGCTCGGCTCGGCTCGTTTAATTTCTCAAACGAGCTGAGCAAGCATCCTAGCTCGTGTCTTAACGAGCCAGCTCGCGAGCCAGCTCGCGAGCCTAACGAGCCAAAGTTGTTGGCCTTAAACTTTTATTAGTGTTATATAACTTTATGTCTTACACTTTATAATTTGTTGATGATTGGACTTTGACTCTATAAATTTTAGATTAATTTGACTCTTTTTATTTTAAATGAATGTATGGATAATAGATGCATCATATATGGTATGGAGTATGAACCATAGACAATGTATGGTGTATAGTATTATAATATAATAGTACATATTATTTTTATATGATTTATTAAGACTTATGAATGGACTAGTTTTATATTATTACCATTATCAAACTTTAGATAATACACATATTACATTTTTTATGTTTTAATATGGCTGGCTCACGAGCCAAACGAGCCAGCTCGAGCTCGTAAACGAGCCGAGCCGAGCCGGCCTTCTGGCTCGTTAAGATAACGAGCCGAGCCGAGCTGGCTCGTTATCTTAACGAGCCAGAACGAGCCGAGCCAAACGAGCCGAGCTGGCTCGTTAGTCCAGCTTTACGGATAAGGTAATTTTTATTACTAATAATATTATTTGTCCTATAAATAATTCTGTCTGAACCAATGTATAGTAAAATTTGTTATAATAATCATCGGCATGTCCAGTCTTCGGTCAGGTTTTTTTATTATTAATATTATCATTAAGGCCTATAAATAAGTATGTCTAGGCTTGTGCGTAGTAAAATTTACTGTAAAATTCAGACCAGGTAATTTTTATTACTAATAGTATTATTTGGGTCTATAAATAACTCTGTCCGGCCTTATGCATAGTAAAATTTGCTGTAATAGTCACTGGTAGTGGCACGTTCGGTATCCAGTCACTGGTAGTGACCAAAATGGAATTATTTATTGACCGAAATGAAACTCTTAGTGATAAAAAAACAGTTTGACTGGATACCAAAAACGCCACTACCGGTGACTATTACAACAAATTTTACTATGTGTAGGCCCAGACAGAGTTATTTATAGACCCAAATAATACTATTAGTAATAAACAGTACCTGGTCTGAATTTTACAATAAATTTTACTACACATAGGCTTAGACGTACTTATTTATAGGCCTTAATGATAATATTAGTAATAAAAAAATCTGACCACAGACAGGACATGTCGGTGATTATTACAACAAATTTTACTAGACATAGGTCCGGACGGAATTATTTATAGGCTAAATGATATTATTAGTAATAAAAATTAAATTAGCAAGCTGCATGCCGGGATACACTACGTTTTTATCCAAATTCAGCCAAAAAAATCCGACTTCCCTTGATCAAGCGTATGGACATGGCACCTCATCAAAAATTAATGAACCTCTGGTGAACCACTTAAAAAGTTTAGGGACCCAAAAATGCAGTATGAGAGTTGATGGACCTTAATGACACCTGCTCAAAAGTTAATGGACCTTCGGTGCACTCTACTCAAAAGTTAATGGACCCAGAAATATAGTTTGAGAGTTGATGGACTTAAGTGACACACGACCAAAAGTTAATGGACCCAGAAATGCAGTTTGAGAATTGATTGACCTAAGTGACATACGCCCAAAAGTTAATGGACCTACGGTGTATTTTGCTCTTTAATCTTTATAACCTGAATTGCTGGGATTCTGTAGAACAAGATAATGTCGATGATAAAGATTCCTTGAACCATTGAGTTGTGTTTAGTTAACCTGAATCGTCTAGATAGAGCACAAGTGACAAAGGAGTAGTAGCAAATTTTGTGTGGCCCCACCTGGAAGACCACTCCTCTGCTCAGCTTGGTTTGGTTGAACCATAACTTCCAGCGTGATGGAGCTGTGGATAATAAATTCGTGTAGTTTGCCTGTTTGTTTAGCCAATAATTCATATGCCCCCTGTTCGGCTGAGCTTATCAGCACGGCTTATCAGCCGTGGAACAGTGTTTTTCTCTCACAGCAAATCAGCCACAGCTGGCTTATAAACCAAAAAAAACAGCCTGCCGAACAGAGCCATGTTTTATCTGGCTTGAATTTGTGTGCATTTCTTCAGCATTGAGAGTAGCAGCCAACCTCAACAGTTTAGGGGCCAACTATGGTTGCTCCATGTGCATCAAAAGCTTAAAGTGATGATCTGTGGGCTTCTAGGTCGAGTGGAAGTTGGGCTGTGGAAATGCTAACTAGTTTAAGCTTTACAATGGGACAGTTATTTAGCATAAGTTAAGTTAGTTCTAGTCTTAATGCTTTGGCCTTTGCCTTTCATGGTACTGTGTTTTCCTTTAGGGTTCATATCTCCTAATTTCTTTAGCCTGCCCCTGTCTGTAACCTGACTACCCCAGCCCTGCATCAACAAACTCTTTGTGCATTTCCTGGACTTTAGCTTGCACCATGAATATGGTTCCTTTATCTTAAAATATCTATGCTCAATTGAATGGGAATTTGGAATTAAAATGCTGCAAGACTGGAACTGAAAGACTTACTCTTGAGTACTTTGCTGATGGAAGAAAGCAGATAAAAGTTGAAACAGTAGTTGCATGCTAGCACTGATAGGACAGTAAGATCAGAGATCTGAAAGGTTCAGGACAAACAGGTGTTAATTTTTTGAAATCGTCCATGTTTTGAGATGTGTGAGAACAACAGAGGACTCTAGAACAACATGGTAGCTTTAATTTGTTCTCCAAAACTTGAATGTTACTTACAAATGTTACAAACTAAGACCACAAATGCCTAGTCATTAATCAGGTTGCTCTGATCAGACATACAATTGAGTATTGTTGGATTATCTCCTGTCCCCATGCTTTTTTTTGTCGCTCCTGTCCCCATGCTTGGGGTAAAATTTTGAGATATCTATCTGTTGCTGCAATGGATTCAGTATTGTCTCTCCATCTATACAGTTCTGCATCTAGTGTCGATGTGTAATAGATGGAAATCTCTGAAATCTTCAGTTCTGCAACTAAAATCTTCAGGCTGAGGCTGTACCGCTGTAGTAGCAGAGAGGAGAAGACTTTGTGATTTTGTTGACTCCAATAATTGCATTCTTCCACTAACTCACTATTTGTAAAACCGAAATGCAAATATGAATTGGGACTCTTCAGCATTTTCATATTGCTGCATAGCTAATTTGACTGCATAAGTACGGCATGCAGACAGAAGCTGTGAATGGCACAACATACCTGAAATTTGAATCCCTAACAGACTATCGTTTTTTGACATTTCCATATCAGGATTATAAATTGAATCAGACATCATGTTTAAAAAATTATCTTGATGCGATGGGCTCAATGTATGCAATTTAGCTCTTCAATTATACTGTATTTAGATCATGTGGTACCCCTGTTATTTATGTTGCATGGCACTGCAGGCTTCTAGAAAGAAAATACTTTGGTCCGATGCATTTGAAATATACATGGATCTTTTAGGGATGAGTACTGTTCCTAGCTATAGCAATCCTTCATTTTTTTTTCTTGCTGGGAATGAAACTTGCCATTTTAAGCACATCTGTATGGCATACGTGTTCAATAATCTGGAAATGCTAAATGTTGTCAAAGCATCCTGTCTTTTGGTAAGCACTGGCTGTGAAAATCTTTAAGTCCTGTTTGCAATATCTGAATGTTGGATGCATGAGTTTGGTTTCTTCAGGTTTTAGATAACATTACTTGTTCATTTCTTAGAAGAAAGCATGTGAAAAAGGCTCCCAGCATAGACGCTTGCAAGCAGGAACTGACAATTTCAGCTTCAGAACTTTCAGATATGGTATTGTGTACCATCCAATGCCGCATTGAACTGAATATATACTATATTCCATTCCCTGAAAAAAGAAAAAGAAAAATAGCCACCAGGATGGTTCAGCTGGGTTGCCTAGTATAAAATTTTCAATGTCAGTTGGTTGCTGTTACTAAATTCGTCGTGATCATGGATCATGAACCTTACTCCAGTTTACGTTTTGGATTATTGCTTTTATTTGGTTGGAAAAATCAGGTCTGTAATACTGGCACATGAGCTTTGCTTTGTACGTGGTTGAATTTTCAGTAATTTTGGTGCTACAGAGTATCTGCAGTCCTGATGAACCTTACCCCTGTTACTATTCAGCTCACTATAGCACTAAATTAATATGACAAACATCCTGCGCTGAATGCCTATCTTCACACCTATCTGCATTCCTGATTCCTGAACGAAACGTCCTCGGCTGGGCTTTCCTGCCTCAGCTGCTTGCCCCCTGGCCCCACCTGGCAGAGAGGCTCGTCTACCTGGTTGAACCGGACCAGCCGACCAAGCAAACAAATCGCTCTCGTCTCGCCCCTTTTCTCATTTCGCGAACCAACCAAACCCTACGCCGCAGCCGGCGAGGGGTTCCGACTTCCGCCGCCGCAGCCTCTCGCTTCTGCTCGGATCCTCTCCAGATTCCAGATCGACCAAACCATCGCCGCCCCTCCGGCCGCCCGCCGCGGTCCGACAGCTCGGTCCAATGGAGCCGCCGCCGCGCCGTCCGCCCGCGCTGCCGGAGGAGATCGTGGAGGAGATCCTCGTCCGATTCCCACCGGACGACCCGGCGAGCCTCGTCTGCAAGCCCTGGTGCCGGCGTCTCCGGCGACGGCTTCCGCCGCAGGTTCCGCCAGTTCCACCGCAAGCCCCCCGTGCTGGGCTTCGTTTGCCATCTCAGGGATGGCAGTGACCCCGTGGCCCGCTTCGTCCCTACCTCCTCCTTCCGACCGCCCCAAACCGACCACCATAACAAACGAGCAGTGGGAAATTCCGCGGAAGCTGCTGCGCACTTACACCTGGATCGCGAGTATGCTCTGTGCATCCACTAGCGCTTGCGACCATAGTCACATAAAACGGGTTCACCACCTTCGACCCTCGACGACCCTCGACCCGGGTTCGTCGACCTCAACCCAGGTTCACGGGTTCATTTTCGACCCGAAGTGTAAAAGTCTCTCGCAAGTAGCATACTACGTACCTCGACCCCATCGACCCAGAAACTTTGTGACTATGCTTGCGACCACCTCGACTGCCACCGCGGACCTACTTCCTCGTTTTCCTCCTGGCTGACGGCCCCGGCAAAATGCCATTGTGTATCTACTCATCCAAGACTGGCGCCTGGAGGCTGAAGCCAGCCCACTTGTTTGGCTCCCCAGCGCCCCATTGATATGAGTACTGTTGCCTTGGTGGGGAATACCCTCTACTTCAGGATTGATTCAAAAAGCATTCTCAAGTATGATTTGGCCACACAGGAAACTTCCATGATTCTACAGCCTCCTGGGTCCCATAAGCTCATAACAATGGAGGATGGTAGGTTGGGAGTCGCAAAACTGGACGAGGCCGCTAGACTCTCCCTCCGGTCAATGGAGGCGAATACCAATGGAGATATTGGATGGACACAAACCAGAGTCATCGACCTTGAGAAGCTACTCCCTGTAAATGCCAGCTCCATCTCTTTTAACTGTATTGGGTTTGCGCTAGGCCTAGGAGTCATTTACAGGTCCTGGAAAAGGAGTAGACGGACGGATAATTTAGGTTTTCTGGTCAGATATATATAGTTGAAACATATGCCGGACCTAATGATTTGGCTAAGCAGGGCATGCTGCCTACCCCACTATGGTGTGATCTTTTAGGCCTTATTTAGATGTAGTTGGATTCGCATCAATCTGCATGTGTTGGGTGGATTAGAGTGGAACTTGAACTAAATTTTACTCCGATTCACCTCAACACATGTGGATTGAGACAAATCCGATAACATCATAACAAGGTTTTATTTGGTTTCGCTCAATTTTTTCGCCAATAAAATATATGGCATGCCATCAGCTCCTTTTTTTCTCATTCCAAAGGTGGATATAGAAATGAATGTTGCACGGATGCATCATGACTCATGAGGGCTTCATATAGGAATACTTCAAATTTGCTATGCTGAAAACTGTCCTCTGTTTTTCTAAATCCAGTAGAAAGCACAAATAAAGGTTTGAAGGGGGTAGCTGACATATAGATCATAATGTTTTATAAGAGCTTCTCCAAGAGTTTACAAAGCCCACTCCCTATATTGATTTTTTCGCAAGATTAAAAAATGTTCTCCAACATCTCCCTATCTTAAGAGCATCTCCAACAGTTTTGCAAATAGTTTTGGTATTCTTATTTTTTTGAAAAAAAAACTCAAAAACCCCTCTCCAACAGTTTGGCATATGAGTTTGGCATCTTTGGGGAATTAGCAAAAGAGCGAGCAATCGGCGCATATATGCGCGCGTCGGGAGCCGCACATCCGCTTGGCATCGGTCTTTCTCGCGGGGCTCTTCGTTGCTTAACATGGTTCTTCGTTCGCTTAGCGGACCTCTTCGTTTCTTAGCGGGGCTTTTGGGTTTTTGGAAACGAAATTTGTCAAACTATTGGAGATGTAATCTTTTTTTCCTCCCTGTAATAGTTTTGGAGTTGGCAAACAACAAGATTTGAGAAACCAAATTTGCCAAACTATTGGAGATGCTCTAACTCCCAATCTTTCCGCGTTTGGGAAAATCAACCCAGTCGCCCAGAAATATAGGCGCCCGTATCATCAATCGGCCAATCTTGAGGTGGAAGCATGCAGGGAAGAATAAGGAGTAGGACAGGTTTCAATGCAAATATACAAAAGAGAAAGATGTTCCAATACAAATATACAAAGAGAGAGAAAGTATAAAAATTGTTAGGGTGATTTGGAAATAGTTCAAGATTCTAATGCAAAATTGTCTTCTATATTTTACGAGCGGAATTTTTGGAAACTGTTGGCGAAGCTCAACAAACATACTGTCAAACTTTTTTTAGCTACTTGAAAACCTTATTGATTTACCAATTGATTTTTTAGGAACTATTGGAGATGCTCTAAGACCTTGATTTTACATCCAATGGTCGAAAAATCTAACGGCCTCTTTGGATCCTGTGAATTAAAATTAATATCTAGAAAAAATGATTTTCATTTCACTATTAGATTATTTTCAATTCCTCTCAATTCCTAGGAACCCAAAGGGAAATTTATGAAGTATCGCCTTTTTTTGTTGGGGTTCGAAATTTTTTTTATATTGCCTAAAATTTTTGGGTAATTCATATTTCATTCAAAAATTACACTAAAATGGCCCTCCATATCCTCTAGCTTCTCCAAAGTCCAAATTTCTTCAAATTTATTTAATTTCCTAACTCACATATTTGACGTCACGAGCATATGCAGCTTGCCTAACACCAGCCCCTGTATTACCATTGTTCTACTTTTGTGAATTATTGTGTTAAATCGTCGGCGTTATATAAATTTGTGATACATGATGAATTAGAGTTTTTCTAGTGATGTGATGCTAATTATTTTCTAAAAATCATTTTGAATTTGTATAAATTTAACCTGATATTTCTAAAATTACTGAAATTTCGTATTTATCGGCCGGGACCGTTTTTCTTCATACCAATATTGTAAACCACTGTTTTATTTGCTGAACACTGAAACAGGGCCTAATAGATATGGGGCATAAAAATCGTCGGCGGGTATTTCCCCTATTTCATTTACTGTATATTGAAACATTTCGGCATTTGCAGAAGAAGGCATGGTTAGAGCGTAGATGCATCTGGACTCACGAGATACGAGCGGAAATATATCTCGCCAGCATTCAACAATCTTCAAATGCTTTTTCTTTTTTTTTTTGAAAAAAAGCAAATCTTCAAATGTTCCTGTTGGGAAAAAAATCCTGATTGTTTTATGTCATTTTTAGGATTTGGGTTAAGAAGCTCTCGCTGCGTGACTGGGCCTCAGGTTCTCAGCACAGCCTGGCAGGTTGAACCGGCCCAGTTGGCTCGTCTCCTCGTGCTCATCCGTCACACGATCTCGCATCGCTTCTTTTCCCAACCAAACGAAACCCTCGACCCCCCGCCGGCCGCCGGACAGTCCGAATCCTTCCCATCAGCATGGCGGCGGCGCGCGTTCTGTTGGACGAGCTCATCGAGGAGTTCCTCCTCCGCCTCCCGCCGGCTGAGCCCGAGACCCTCGTCCACGCCGCCCTCGTCTGCAAGCCCTGGTACCGCATCATCTCCGACCCCCGCTTCCGCCGCCGATTCCGGGAATTCCACCGCGCAGCCCCGATGCTCGGCTTCTTCTGCAACATCTTGGACTCCCGATTCATCCCCACCTCCTCTTTCCGCCTGCCCGACGCCCGCAGGTTCGACCCCTACAGGTTCTGTTTCCGGTTCCGCGCGTTCGACGCCTACAGTTCCCGCGCGATCGACGCCCGCCATGGCTGCGTTCTCGTCGACTCGTGGAGCCACATGGACGAACGCCGCATCTTCGTCGACCCTTACGAGATGGACCAACGCTCCGTCATCGTCTGGGACCCAACCACGGATGAAAGGTGGGAGGTAGATCTACCACCCCCGGACGTCTCGGGATTCGATTTTTGGAATGCGACTGTGCTCTGTGCAGCCGCAGCAAGCGGCACCTGCGACCACCACGACTGCCACGGCAAACCCTTCACCGTTGTCTTGTTGGGCCGCGGCATTGAGCCCGAGCACACGTCCTTGTTGCACGTCTACTCATCAGAGGCTGACTCCTGGAGCCAGCCGATTTCGGTCCCAAAGTGCTGTATCGATGAGATGCTCACTGCACTTGTTGGGAGCACACTCTACTTCTCGATTGACTGCGGCTGTCGAACTCTCAGTTATGATCTGGCTACACGGCAAACTTCTGTGATCCACCTGCCTCCTATGCCTGGCGAGTGTGCTACTGCGCTCATGGGGATGGAGAATGGTGGGCTTGGAGTCGCAAGATTGGACAAGGCTGCCAAACTCTCGGTCTGGTCAATGGAGGTGAATCCCAACAGAGACATTGGATGGTCACAAATCAAAGTCGTTGAGCTTGACAAGTTGCTTCCTGTCAACACGTGCTCCATATCTTCTGAATTTCTTTGCTTTGCGCAAGGTGTTGGAGTATTTTTCATTGGGACATATGATGGATTATTCAGTTTTGATTTAATGTCTGGCCAGGTGACTGCTGCCTATTTGGCATTCGTGTGACTGTAGCTATCTCCTGGAACTTGTTGCTTTAGTGCAAATTTAACCACTCTAATTTAGTGGATTGCCATTGTTCCCTCTTGCTAGAGCAATACTGTGCTAGCATGGAATGAAATGAAATCTAAATTCTGCTCACTGGTAAGGATCACTACCGGAAACCGGCTCTTTGCTGAGTGCCAGAGAGTTCGCCTAGTGCATTCTATCGGGCACTCGGCAAACAAAACTTTCGCCGAGTGCTGCCTCCAATGCACTTGGCAAAACTAATACACTTGGCAAATATACTCTTTGCCGTGTGATGTGAACAAGACACTCGACAAACAACCTGTTTGCCGAGTGCTAGAGACAAAACACTCGGCAAACAAGTGCCCGCCGTGATTTCTTACCGGCCGTTAGCTCTATGCCAAGTGCTAGCTGTTGACACTCGGCAAAGGGATACGTTTGCCGAGTGCTTTATGGTTGCACTCGGCAAAGATAATTTTGCGGAGTGTTTTGTTGTTGCACTCGGTAAATTAATTTTTTTTCTTTCTGCCCTCCAAACTTTTTTTGCTCTCCTCATACAGTACATGGTACTCCATGTTAAAGTTTGGTAAATTTCTTGGTCTGTTTGCTATATTTAGTTAATTTATTTTATTTTATTGAATTTTCGAGGATAAGTCAAATTTGAACTGCAGGTGATTTGAATAATGGAAAAAATGAATGAAAAAATGATATTCATGTTATTGAGATTCGAATAATGTTAAAATATGGGAAATTACATCAAATTTTGAACATCTTGCTCACGAAACATGACAACAAATTTGTAGCTGAATTGATTTTAAATTCTATAAAAAGCAAACGAAGTCTAAAAATCTTGAGATTTGTCAAGATGTCATGATATCATACGTGGAGGCTGTGGTAAAAAATTGATAAAGTTTCGCACAAGTTGTCACGTACGTTGCTTACAAAATGGAGCATCTCCGAAGAAGAATCATACGGTTGAGAAGGATCCGGTAAGATTTGGAGTCAAATAGACTATCAATTTGGGGTTTCACTTCAAAACTTTTTGTATAGGCAATAGACAGCAGAGATTGTTTCATGTGAAATTTTGGTAATTTGTTGGTTTCGCTTGATAATTTTAATTTGTTAACCACAATTATAGAATTTTAATTGTGATAAATTGAATTTGAGCTATAACCGCATGAAATAATGGTCCAATATTAGTAGAAGCATCGAATATGCATTGCAAAGTGAATTTGACAAGGTATTCTCAAAGTACATTCAAACAAATTAGTGAAACACGTTATGAAAAGAAAGAGAGGAATGGATTTAAAAAAAAGATCTTTGTCGAGTGTCGTAGTGGATGCACTCGGCAAAATTAGCCTTTGCCGAGTGCCACAACAGAGGCACTCGACAAAGAGAATAAACTTTTTAAATAAATATTAACCCTAAGAAATACAGGAAAGGAAATTAAGAAAAAATATCTTTGCTGAGTGCCTCTGATCTGACACTCGGCAACAAAGGGCTTTGCCGAGTGCCAGATCGGAGGCACTCGGCAAATAGGATTAACGAAATTTTAAAAAATGTTTGCCTAGTGCCGAACAACCTAAATATAGTGCCAGGGCTTAGCCATTCGACCATAAAACACCATTCGTCCACCGCCGCTCGCCACCCCCGCCCCCGTCCTGGCAAGCCCCCGCGGCCCCCCGCCCGCCCCCGCCCCGGCGCGCCACCGCAGTCGCACGCCACCCCCGCCTCCTGCCCCGGTGCGCCCCTGCGGCCGCCCACTAGCTCGCCACCCCCCGCCCCCTGCCCCGGCGCACCCCCGCGGCCGCCTGCCCGCCCTCACCCCGGTGCGCCCCAACGGTCGCCCACCACCCCTACCCCCGCCCTGGCGTGCCACCACGGCTGCCCGCCCGTTAAGGGTGTGCAAAATACCCAATACCCGATTCCTGAACCCGAATTACCTGAACCCAGACCCGAAGTACTCGAACCCGAAATACTCGATCGTAATTTCAGATAGTGATTGTAAAAACCCGAAATTAGTTTGGGTAATTCAGGTAATGTTTCCCGGCACCCGAACTACCCAAATTACCCGAAATATCTCAAATATTTGCTCTTCTATTTCTAATACGAAGACATGAAGTATTTCAATGCCATATAAATATATTATTTGGTATGAATTAATGTAAATTTATGCTAACTTGACAATTGATTTGTTGGTAATTGATTTATTACTTTAAAATGGTACTTCAATTCTTCTAAAATGGTTGCTTTTGTCAATTTTGGGTATATCGGGTAAAACCCGAACCCGAACCCGAATTATCGGGCACCCGAAATTTTGGGTATTACTTTATCAGGGCAAAAATCGGGTAGCAATTTTTAATACCCGAATTTCCAACTACCCGAATTACCCGACCTGAATTTTTCGGGTAACCCGAATGCCTAGCCTTACCGCCCGTCCCCGCCCTAGAGCGCCCCCGCTGGCGCCCGTCACCCCCGTCCCCGCCACGCCCCATCCCCGCCCCTGTCACCGGGGCCGGCCGCCCACTAACGCCCCGGCGAGCAAGAGCCCCCGCCCCGAGGCCCCGGTGACAGCCCGCGTCCGTCCCTCCCTGGCAGCTTACAGCCTAGATGCCGCCCCTCCCCACTGTCGCCCGCCCCGATGCCCCGGCGACCGCCCACGGCCACCCAGTCCCCCGCAGCCGACCGCCTCGACGGTGTCCCACGGTGAGCTGCCAATCCTCTAAAACTGCGCCAAACCTAATATTCCTAGGCAATTTAATTATTTGATTCATGTGCTCATAATTAACTTGTTTAATGTGATGATTTACATGTTTTATGAAATTCTATAATAGTTAGTTTGTGAAGGAAAGTTGTACTCAAGATGATGAGTTTATTTTATCATTTGTGTCTATGAGGATATGTGGCTGTCGGCCATCATGCCATTGGTTTGTTGCAAGTTTTAGAAACCTCACCGTGTAAGGGAGGCATAGTTCTTACGGCGTAAAGGCGAGGCACGGCGATGTACCACCGCCTAGACGCCTAGGCGCCCGCCTTGCTCGCCTAGGCGCCCGCCTTGCCCGCCTAGGCGCCCATTCTGCAAGACGATGGGGGAGCGCCTGGACGCCTAGGTGACGCCATGAGAACTATGAAGGGAGGTGCTACCGAAATTTTGAATTGACACTATTATGTTTCTTTTTCTGCATGAGAGGCTATTGCACCATCCTTGAATCGTCACTTTGCAGGACAGCAAGGTGAGGCATAAAACACCCCTCTTTCCATATCATGCATGTTCGTAGATCACGTAACCCGGTTAGGCGTCTCCCGTTCAAAAGAGATACGGTTGGAAATATGCAAATCTTTGCATATCTACAACCGCATCTGTTTTGAATTGTCCACATTTTTTGGAAAGCTCGAGGATGCGTAGATGGGGTTAGTTTCCATGGTCTACTCCGATCCGAGATAGAGTTTTGGCATCATCTCCCTGTTGTTCTCTGGATACATAATCTCCCTGCTGGGACGTGTATTTAGAGAACAGCTGGTAGGTGCTGCCGAAATTCTATCTCAGACAGGAGTAGAGCATGAAAACTAACCTTATCTACGCATCCTCGGGTGGGATTAGGACCTATCCTCACCTATTAATAGTAGTAACATCATGTGGATGCAACTGATTGTGATATTACTCGCTGATATGTTAGAGGACGGATGACCGTGAGTGGATGTACTTGGGCCGCTCATGTCATGGTTCGTTGTTCGATGAATGGATTGAGAAGACCGATGCTTTCTTGGAACTAGCATTTGCCAAGGTTAAAGGAGCGTGTACCACTTGGTGTCCCTACAGCAGATGTGCAAACAAACAAAGGAGGTCATGGGTAAACATCTGTGCAAGAATGGATTTATGGCAGACTATACTCGGTGGATCTACCATGGTGAAGCCTATCGTATGAGAGACGAGGTCGTGAGACCACGCATCGAGGATTATGATGCTGATGGTGGGGTAGGAGACAAGTTAAATGACTATCATGAAGCACACTTCGCTGAAGGACGTAGGGAGGTGGAGCCAAAGGCAACCGCAAATGCGTATTACAACATGTTGTCTCTGGCACATAAACCCCTTCACGACCAGAAAAATGTTTCTCAACTAGATGGCATTGGACGTGTAATGGCCTTAAAGTCTCAGTTTAGCTTGAGTCGAGATGCCTTTGATGCTATATTGATAGTTTTTGGCAGCATGTTTTCGGGGGGTCACATTCTACCAAAGAGCATATATGAGTCAGAGAAACTCCTTCGTGCTCTTAAGATGCCATATGAGCAGATACATGCTTGTCCGAAGGGGTGCATCCTATTTAAGAAAGAACACGTGAAAGCAAAGTACTGTGCAAAGTATGGATCCTCGATGTTCCTGGAGGTAGACTCTGGTGATGGTCAGAAGAGGCAGCTTGCGATCCCTGTGAAAATCCTACGGTACCTTCCGTTCATACCGAGGATCAAATGACTATACATGACCGAGGAATCCACGAAACAGATAACATGACACAAAAATGGGCGTCGATACAATCCTGAGAAGCTGGCAAATCCATCCAATGGTGAAGCATGGACCCACTTCCTCTACCACGAGTTGTTCCCGGGCATGATGTGGAGGCTCCTGATAGATGACGACTTCCCCGTCCCGTCGCTAACCTGATCCAGCATCGGCTCCCAATGTTATGAAACAAATTTTCCCTATAATCAAATATTCTATTGGTTTCTCTTCTATTAGCTTATCGATCTTTTACTAGATCTGATACAACAAAATAACATGCGAGTCAAATTCTCATATATACACAGTATAAGAATACCATAGAGTAACGCTATGTATATAATAGATTTATTTTAATAAAATCTCACAGCAATGCGTAGGGTATGCTTCTAGTTTATTTTGATCGGGAAACCATTAGTCATGTACACAGTATAAGATGCCATTTTGATCGGTAATCGATTGATTATTAGAAGCACATGAGACACAATATATATCATCAAATCCATTGCAACAAGTGGCTATACATCACACCACTTGTAGTTAAACTTAAAAGGCACACGTGTCACTGTCCTAGCTACCTAACACGGCCCATATATGTAACTAGTATATATATATATATATATATATATATATATATATATATATATATATATATATATATATATATAGTGTCAAAGTATTGACCATACAGTGAAAGAGAGCTGAGTGGAAAACTCAATAGTACAAGACAACTAGTTTTCATTCAAAAAAAAAAAGTAGACTAGTACTTTCAAACGGATTTGGACAAAAGGTATGTTTCCTCCATGTTGTTATTATCTGACAACGTATTATTGTAGAAGTTATTAGTAAAAGTTCAATTTCGACCGATAATTTCTTGTTGACTTTTCATTTATATGTGATATAAGAAAGTATAATCATAGTTAGTATTTTTCAAAACAAATATGAAGTGGCACATGGACGCTAATTTAATTTATGTCAAAAAGAAATTATATTAATAGAATAACTATTGGTCAAAGTTTATTTGCAATTTCAAACGGGCTAGCACCCGTCATAAATAAAATTCGATTTGGTAGATCGTTATAGGATACAAATGTTACATGATCCTCGAATTCGAATATAATGTCGCGATACGGAGTCCGATTCTAATATATATACAGTTTCAAGTAATATAGACAGCAAGAAATCATAATCCAAATAGATCTCTTCAATCCTAAATCTAAATAGGAATTTTAAACCAATAGAAAAGGAATAATAATCTATACCTCTACCTATTTTATTATACTAGGAAAAATGCCCTTGCGTTGCTACACTATATGTTAAGAAAATATATGTCAAGCCACACCTTGTTTCAACTAAGAAAACATAAATGTGTATTGCGACGAGAGAGAAAAAAAACTATCAAACGTTCGATATATTCACTTCACTTTAGCCTGCTACATGGCCATGACAGTTTAATTTGTACATGTGCTACTTTTGATATTGTGCGTGGCTGTTACAGCAATTACAAATAAATGGGCGCGGGTTTGTAGCCTAGTGTTTATAAGAGCCTCCGTAGCACCTACGGTCCTGGGTTTGACTCCTCGTATTCTAGGATATAACGGCACTATGCTTTCTTTGGTAGGTGACGTTCCCATCGAGGCGCTGGTGACTTCGTCAATCTCATCTCGAGGATTTATCAGTCCAGTCTTTGAAGGTGCTTATAGGGGTAGAATTTGCGTATGTGTATTTATACGGTTGAGTGAGCGTGCATTATGAACGTCTACGTTGTACTCTGTAATCTCTAAATAAATCACAAACGAGAGGGCTCATTAATGGAAACAAGGATGACAATAGTTAGATATCAGGTTC
This sequence comes from Saccharum hybrid cultivar R570, assembly GCA_038087645.1. Lineage (NCBI taxonomy): Eukaryota > Viridiplantae > Streptophyta > Magnoliopsida > Poales > Poaceae > Saccharum > Saccharum hybrid cultivar. Next base: position 5,145,430 of record JAQSUU010000368.1, read on the forward strand.
TGTCACTTCTTTTGAGGATCCATAGAAATATATAATTTTAATACCTTATTAAGGGGGGCAAGGGTTAGTTGTTATTGTGTCTTGATCTTCATATGTCAGCTTCAGAGGCGGACCGACCTATAAGGCGAGCTTGGGCGGCCGCCCTAGGTCATCTCCGGCGAGCACCACTACTAGCACTCAGTTCTCCGGCCGGCGACAGCGTTCCTGAGTCCGTCGCGCCGTCGAGGTCGAGCTAGCGCCGCTACCGTGAAGTTGAAGAAGAATAGAAGATGGCTGGGCACTTGCTGGGCCATCTGGCCAACAACTAACAAGGCCCATTTTCTAGTTGTGGCCTATTTTGGCCCTTAGGGCTAAGCCAAGGGGCATGGGAGCACCGTGCATTCCAATTTGCATCGCTCGCAGTCGCTACTCCAGCTCGGGTGCTCGACGAATGGCGGCGGCGCTCCAACTCACGGCGGCGGCGGCGCTCCAGGCCGCGGCAGGCCGTGCTCTTTCCTCCCTGCCTCACCTACGCCGGCGAGCTGCTGCCAGCGAGCCGCGGCGGGCGGCGCTCCAGGCCAAGGCAGGCCGTGCTCCTTCCTCCCTGCCTCACCTACGCCGGCGAGCTGCGGCCAGCGAGCCGCGGCGGGCGGCCCGGCGCCAGCGACAGCGAGCCATTGGGCAGCAAGAAGCAGGCCAGCAGCAGATGGATGGAGAGGAGATGAAGCCTTTGGGGGAACAGATGAAGCTGGAGCATGCATCTAGCACGGTGAGGAGGCAGCTCCAACTCCATTGAGCTGGAAGCGGTATAAGAAATTAGGTACTGTCATCAAATCTATATCCATTGCAAATTATTTGTCAATTAAATAGACAGAGATTGATCTCTGTTTAGTGAAATCAATTGAATTCTTTGTCAATTAAATAAATAGATAGGTACTGTCATCAATCCATATGAAGACCGGTATATCGGTGAATTAAAATGGCCGAATTAAGCCTTTGTACATAGTTAGACCGTTATATCGGTGAAGTTTTGTATCTATACATAACAACCTGCCCTAGCTCGTATTTCCGGCTGGGTCCGCCACTGGTCAGCTTTATCGAGAGTTACTCTGTTATACAAGGACAACTTAGAGATTTGCATTGACATTTGTGGATAGCTTGAAGAAACATTTAATTATTGGTTTGGGTGAGAAAGTGTTCATGATTTAAGTTTATACGGTGTGATTAGTTTTTTAGAGCTCAACGTCTAATTCATATTATAATAATAATTTATTTCTTATTAAACAACATAGTAATAATAGAAATATTTGTTTATTTTAAATTAGGACCAACGTTTTAAAAGATCTATTATACTTTATTTATTATTTATCTTATTTTTACAATATAAAATTAAAGTTATTTCATTACAAAATAAAAAATAAATAAAAGGGAAGGAAAGTCACGGACATCATTGGTGCGACCTTCCTAGCTAAGACCCGGACGCACGAAACATGTATGTGCCAAAAAAGGAGAAAAAAACCAAAACGGCACAAGAAGAAATAGAGTTTAATATCTTCTTAAGGTGGGCAAGGGTTAGGGCCTGTTTGGTTTGGGTGTTAAAGTTTAACATACACTGTAACACTCTCGTCTTATTTGACAAAAGTTTTTAATTTTGGACTAATTAGACTTAATAGATTCGTCTCGTAAATTACTCCTGATCTGTGTCGACATGCATGCAATTAATCTACATTTAGTACTTCATGCATTTGCCGCAACATTGATGTGATGGGAGTTAAACTTTAACATGTTGTAACCAAACGGGGCCTTAGTTGTTATCGTGTCTCGATTTTCGCATGTCAGCCTTATCGAGAGTTGCCCTGTTATACAAGGGCAACTTAAAGATTTGCACTGACATTTGCGGATAGCTTGGAGAAACATTTAATTATTGGTTTGGGTGAGAAAGTGTTCAAGATTTAAGTTTATGTGGTTTGATTAGTTTTTTAGAGCTCAACGTCTAATTCATATTATAATAATAATTTATTTCTTATTAAACAACTTAGTAATAATAGAAATATTTGTTTATTTTAAATTAGGGTCAACGTTTTAAAAGATCTGTTATACTTTATTTATCATTTATCTTATTTTTACAATATAAAAGTAAATTATTTCATTAGAAAATAAAAAAACAAATTTAAGGGAAGGAAAGTCACAGACATCTTGGGTGCGGCCTTCCTAGCTAAGACCCGGACGCACGAAACATGTATGTGCCAAAAAAGGAGGAAAAAAAAGACAAAACAGCCCAAGAAGAAATAGAGATGGAAACGGAAATAAAACCTGGCTGGATGCGGATAAAGTATCGGTGATTGGGTTGGACGAAAAATTATAGGTAGCAGAAATTTTGCCTCTTTAAAAAGGTTCAAGAGATCAGATAGTAGATACATCGCTATGTAGATCCAAGCTATGGAACTGCATGTAGCATTTGAAGCTTGTACGGAACATGAGGGCTTGAAACAACCCGTGGTTCGCAAAATACCTTTTACATGTTGGAAACGGAACAGAACAGACGAATGAAAAGGGCGAAATCCTTCTACTGCAAAGTATATGCATGGAACACAATATAGAAGATAATGAATTGGATAGACTGATCGAACATATCTACCAAAAGGACAGCTCTTCCTTGAAAGATCCAAAATACATCACGTCGAGAGCGATTCTATCAACAAAGAACATCTGCATAGATAGCGTCAACCTAAAAATGATTGATCACCTCGAGGGGAAGGAGATGGTGTATCACAACTTCGATTCTGTAGAAGACGACCCATACAACTACTATCCCCTAGAATTCCTGAACAACCTTACACCAAACGGCCTAGCCCCACATATGCTAAAACTCAAAATAAACTGTCCAATCATATTGCACACGAATATTGACCTAGCTAACGGTCTTTGCAATGGCACAAGACTGGTCGTACGTGAGTTCCAGAAGAATGCAATTGATGCAAAAATTGTGCTAGGATAGCACTCAAGAATGCGGGTTTTCTTGCCAAGAATACCACTGTGTCCCTCAGACGATGAGATGTTCCCGTTCCGTTTAAAGAGGAAACAATTTCCAATCTGACTAAGCTTCGCAATGACAATAAACAAATCGCAAGGGCGGACAATACCAAATGTGGGCATCTACCTGCCAGACCCGGTTTTCTGTCATGGACAACTGTATGTCGCGCTCTCTAGAGCAACGACGACGAAGAACATAAAGGTACTCACAGAAAAACATGAAGAGGAGGAGGAGCAGGACAAGAAGAAGAAGAAGATCAGTACAAGTGAGACATACACTAAGAATATCGTGTACACAGAGGTTCTAACCAAGTAAGTGATGTGCTGTTTGAAAAAAAAGACCATGATGTGTATTATTCTACGCCAATGGAGTTAAACATATGCAAAGTGGTGTTTGATAATGAAATTTCTATTTGCTGTGTCAAAAACCTAAATATTCTCTTCCAATGGCAAACCACTACAGGGCAAAAAAAATGCAGACAAATAAAATGTAAACTAAAAAAATAGCAAATACCATCCAAATTTTCTTGTTTTATTACAATCAGCCAGGCTTCTGAAAAAGAATACAAAATCAAAGAACAAGAAGAATATCTGTTGACATTTCAGAGGCTAAAAACAAAATTGACATCAAAGTAATAATTGCAATAATTGATAATTATACACGTAAAACTAATCTAAACAGTAAAAAATGCGAATTTTGCAAAGATGAATTGAATATAATAAAAAAATGAGCAACTGTGCAAAACTGAAAGTTGAAGTGATCCTGAAAATACTAACCAGAATAAAAAACATGTCCACAAAAACGACGCCTTTGGCCGACCTGGTCATCTGCAGTATTATGTACTTGGTCGTGGGGAAAACGTGAGTACCAAAAAACGGAAATCCTTCCCTGCAAGTGAAATTTAGCAAACAATTAACATAATCAGGAAGAGAAAAAGAATCACAAATCTTTAACACATTTAAAAAGTCAAGAGGTCTGAATGACAAACGTAAGTAACAAAGAGCTACATCCTTCCCTGCAAGTGAAATTTAGCCAAAAAAAAACTATCCACATTGGCTGAGACTCCGGAACAGCGCAGAGCCGCAAAGGGCGTCTGGCGGCAGGAAGTAATGCGCGGGGGCGGGATAAAGCCTGGGGAGCACGGCGGCTAGCGGTACGATGTCCCATGGACTCGCGAGTTTGAGGCGCAGACAGCCTCCTGATCTCAAAACAGCGCAATAAAATCACAAATTAGGATTCATACTCAATAAACGATAGCTCTAGGAGATGGAACAAAGAAAAATAAAAGGGGTGGAAGAGGAGTGCACCATGGATCAAAGGCTCAAATAGCTCCAGATCACGGAGGTGCGCCAATGACAGCCATCCTGCCGGCCGCCAGTCGCCAGGAACAGAAGTCAGATGCGTGACTTTCTTCTCCAGATCTCCCCTTCTGCTGACTGCGTCACTTTGGGCTGCCCTGTACGTGAATAGGCCTGAGTGAATGTGTTTGGGCTGTGCGTGCGTGCGTATGTTGGGCTGTTGGTTGGGTGCAAGCGTGCGTGAGAACACTGAGTGTGCTTGGGTCAGTTGGATGTTAAAAAAAAAGTTGTTTTTTCATTTTTTGAAAATATAAAAGAAATATAAAAGAAAAAAATGAAAAGTGTTAAAAGAAATATAAAAGAAAAAAATGAAAATCCTGACATAATTCATACTACAAAGACTAAAAAAATTAATAACTTACAACCTATTCTATCGTATATTCATTCTTCATCAGCTACATATTAAACGCTGAAGCCAAAGCATATTAAATATATTAAAAAGTACAACTAAAAAATATATTATAAACTCATGGCAACGTACGGACATATTTCTGCCAATAAAAGGTTTTCATCCAACTTTCTGGTCACCTACTATAATTTTTTGTCCGGCTGTTTTTTTTTTCAAACAGCGATGCTATAATGCTACAGATATTACCAGGGACTCAGATCGAGCCAGGTCGGAATCAGAGTCCGGTTAGACAGCTCAAAACTAATTCTGTTAGATCACGCTCTCAATCATACGGTGCCTATAAACCAACATGCACCTGATCACGCATTGTACCATCCTGCACGTGTCGTCTCCCGTCCTGCGTGAGCCTCACCGGGAAGACGCGCACGAACCACCGCCACCGTGGATTTTGATCAAGAAGCAAAAAGTGACGCTGCTGGGAAGACGAACGTGGGCGAGGCTGCCGATCGCAGAGAAGGAGCCGACGGGGGTCACGCGCCGCTGGATCCGCCGCTGCCGGTGACGGAGAAGGATCCGTCGGGGCCTTGGGGGGTCGCGCGCAGCCGCGACCGCCGCTGCCAGTCACGGAGAAGGAGCCGTCGGGATCAAGCGCAGCCGCGGCCGCTGCTGCCGGGGCATGCGCGGAGGCGCCTGGCAGGGCAAACAAGGGCGGCTTGGAGGTGCGGCGACTGGGCGACAGCCTGCGGCCGCGACGACGGTGCTTCAACGCCATGTGCGAGACCGGGAGGTCCGAGACCAATAGGCGTGTGCGCTTCTGCGTGCGTTGGTGATAAGGCAGAGAGAGAAAGAATAATATAATATACAGAATAGCTCAAACACAGTCGCCTGCTATCTTGCTTAAGCGTCAGTCGACGGCGGCCATGCGGCCGAACGCGCCCACGAGCCCGTGGGAATGCACCTGCACCTGCGCTCATTCCCTTGGGACTGCACCTGCACCTGCACGCATTCCTCGATGCTGATGCAACTGAGTCGAGGCATGTCCGTCTGCTCGATTGGGTAATGTGGCGATCACGCTCGCGGATTTTGCTTCAGCTGCGTTTTCGGGCCATGGAAAGGCCACTAGTAGAGCGTATTATTGCCGTTTCTTCTGCAGCTGACACATGAATTTGGGAGCCGTAATAAGATTGGGACGGTGACTGATGGTTAAGCAAACCATCAGTCACCTGATACGGAAACGTTCCTCGCTGAGTAGTCAAACCATTGTGTACCCAGAATATTGTACACAGGAATCCGTCTTTATTAAAATCAAGGGCTAATAAAACATACGAAGCAAAACCAATGGCCAAGATCGGAAGTGTGAAGCCAGGCTTCTCACCCCGCGCCCCTCAGTCTCACGCACACGGGCTTCAAATGCGCAACAACACCGACGCTGCCCAACGCATCCCGGGTTCGATTCCCTGACTCGGCCCCGCGTCCATTTTTAATTTTCTTACAAAAAGAAAACGCTCAGGCCGCCTCCGTCCTTTGCCGCCGGTTCTCGCGCCCCTCCTTCCCCAGTGCCGCGACTCCGCCTTCACACAACCACGACAAGTTGTCAAAAAAAACTGCGACATCTCTCTCCCGAGGCGGCGGCAGACGCAGGGCGACGACGTCCCTCGGGTGGCGCGCCGGCAAGAGCGGGCCCTGGCAGCCCTCCTCCCTCTTCCCTCCACAGATGGTAGCACCCACCTCCTCCCCCCATCCCCCCCCCCCGGCGACGGTGCCCCACCCCCTCATCAGCGCCCCCTTTGTCCCGGTGAGCAGGCCGAATGGGGATGTGCACAGAGACAGCGGCGGCGGTACCTTCCTCCCCTCTGCATCCCCGACCCACCGACGACCCTCCACCCTCTCTCCCCACCTCGTCCCAGATCCATATCGTAGGTTTATGTGTTCACTTCTGTTTGTTGACTTAGTGTGCAGCGGACAAGAAGGAGAAGGCCCTCGCAGAAGGAAGAATGCGCTCGAGAGCTGCAAGATCATATTCGACAGCGCCAAGCAGTATGCCTAGGAGTACTACGCCTAGGTGATCACGATTTGTGCCCCCCCCCGATCTCGAAGTTTATTGCTACTTCTTGCCATGCCTAGCTGCAACCGAATTCTAGGATGATGTAGCATCTGCGTCTGATCCGGTGAATTAATTTTGTTTCGTATAGGATCATGTATGTTTGAAATTGGCGTGCGTATAGCAGTGTTGGTTCAAAATGGGATTGCTGCACTGTTAAATGACAGTTATATCTATCGCCATGTCGATCTTGTCTGTTTTATTATCAGTGAGTTCCTGTTAACTTGTGTCCATCAGTGTTCTGGCTGCAAGATACAGACTTGCAGTACTCATTTAATTTATGTGATGCTGGCTGCCACATCCATGTTTGCTTGGTCTGATTCATAGATATGGTGAAATGGTTTCTGATCGAGGTTGGATTGTTTTTAACCTAAATTTTGATGCAAAATTTGATTAGGGATTAGCCAAAATCGCATATTGTTTTCCATGATCCAGTGAATTTAGTAGCTGTCGAGCGTAATTGTTGATTTTTGCCTATACGTGTGTTAGATCAGAGTGCCATCTTTTAAATGCACTGTCACTTTGGATCTGTAAATTTTCATAGGCCAAGTTTTTGTATTGGCAGTTTATAACTTTATATGTAAGCCTTGATGTACAGATACAGAGTATAGTATGTTTAGTGTAAATTTGATGTAAATTACATCTATTCATATTTTTATTAGATCTACAAAAAAGGAATACACATTAGGCTTAGGCACCTTAACCCAATTCCCTTTTGCTGTTTAAATTTGTTAGAAATGGGATAGAAACTGACAAGTTGTTATGGAATTAGGTTCAACGTGGTAGTATTAGCATAGCAGTACCAATTTGATTTTTAGGTGTGAAATTTGGCCAAACCAATTGGTAGTGCGATGAAACTGAATGTTTGTGACACAAACCACTTGGAGAAGACTTGTGAAGTGCCAGTGACCGATGTCAGTCAAGACTTGTAGAAGTCTCTGTATTCCAAAACTTGCATCTTTTTTATATATAATTTTTTTACAAAGGAAAACCCAGCTTTTATATAAGCTTTCAGCTCTCAAATAATAACTAATCAGAAAACTGGTCTCAATTAATTTGGGAAAATGTTTTTGCAGATTTTGACGGTTGATAATGGACGCTATTCTTGAAAGACCAAACTTTGAGTGCTTGTTGTTTGGTGTGTTCCCTGCTCTTAAAAATCCAGAGAAATTTGTTGCTGCTTTTATTTCTTCATCTTGTGGTACAATCAAATAATGATCTTTTCGTATTTCATTTTCAGATCTTGATGACACTTTCTATCCCTTAAGCGCTGGCATCAATCTAGCTTGTCACAAAAACATACAAGGTGGGTAATGATACTAATCTTTCTTTTCACTGCTTCATGCATTTATAGGTTGTTTTCTTGGAGCTCTGTATGAGCATGGTTGCCATTTTGACACCACAAAACCTTCAGGTATCACATATTTCTAAGATGAATAACAAACATTCTTATTGCAAGGGAGCTGAAGGAATATCACCTCTACTTGCTAGGAGCCCTGATGGCTGGAGGGCGAGCCCTTGGTCTTGATTTCCTCTTTGCTGTGAATCAGGTTATTGCGTCTACAGACTCTCCTCACATGCCAGATAAGAATGGAGGTAGTACATTAGCAGCTTAGGTCTGTTCACACTATTACAGATTTCAAAAACAGCCCAAACAAATTCCAAACGTCAAGCAACAGTAGGTGACCAGTCAACGAACACACACTCATAGCCTATCCACTACAAAGAAATTCACCTGGACAATTATTTGTTTTATTTTTTATAAATTTTGTCTTGTTTTGTATTTCAAGGAGGCAAGGGCGGTGAAGATTGTCTTGGTGAATGAGACATAGGTGCCCTGGACCAACAATTAAGAAGCAAAGCATGGTGAGTTGGTCTCTTTTCATTGTTGATTTGAGTGCATATATGAAATTGGTCAGATCAATGGCCTGCTAACGCTACGGGTCAAACTCGCGTACAACATGCTTAGTAATCAAAAGCCGCTTTCTCCCCTCCTTGAATCTCCGTTTCTGTCTCTACTTTTGTTGGTTATTCTTGACACAACAATTTGCACACCAAATTCAATGGACTGCTGCAAATTTCATATTCGGAATCATTCTATAACATGTTTGGAGTGAAAAAATCAGGTTTTCTGATGTGTGATTATAAACATGCTTAATACCATCGTAAAACTGGAGATCCCATGGCCTACGAGGCAGCCTCCTTTCTTTTCCATTGTTAGTCTATTTCTGCAGGATCACAGCGAAAATTGGTAGGTCTCAAATTGTCAGCTTGGTCATTATCTTCCTTGGTAACCATTGTAATTCTGTAAGACTGGACATACATGCGCTGTCTAATGACTATTGGGTTGCTCATGAATTCATGATAAACATTTTCCTTAACTGAATCTGTCATTGTCATGGTTATCATATCTTAGACATAATTACTATACTGTATCTTGGATTCCTGGAGAATAACATGTTGATCCATGTTGCCTTCATTGTGTACAGTTGGTACCATTACCACCATGGTATTTTTACTATTTTTCTTCAGCACTTCTATGTTTTTGCTCTATATCTTTCGGTTGTTGCATGGCTATATTACTCACGTTTTCTACTCCCTAGAGACAGCAGATCCATGGCATACATGTCATGGCGCCTTTCGTGTTTGCTTTATGATAATCTACATCACTTATTGTTCCATATTGCATATGTTCGTTCCTCTAACCATTGCATGGTTGCTAATGCAGTCACTCTGTTTTTTTATCAGATTTGTGAAATCCCCCCAAAAAAGCTGCACCAACCGGAGAAACCCATAAAATTCATAATCCTTACATGCTGGACAATTCATAGATGAGAAGCATTGCTCCATATTATTCTGAACACAACAATTGATAAATGCCTTTTTTTGGTTATGAAAATGATGGATGCCACTCACACTACACTATTCTGAACACTGCAATTGTCTTTTCCACCAGCTTCTATGTCTTTTCCACTAAGGTTTCCTCATCTCTCATTGTTCTGAATTTATATTGCATCGCATGGTGACTCATTATAGTCCTTCACACGTTTGTAGTCAAAATTTGGAGGCTACAACTACTAAAAAGAGAAAACATGCTGACTTGTGTTCTGAAGTTTCAAAAAGGTACTTCTAAATCTGAAAGCTCATGTTAAACTCTAAGTATAATATACTAATTCTGATTTTTAGTAGCCAAAGCATGAAAATTTCAAGTAACAAAAAGGAAAACTTGGTAACTCGAACTCTGCAGGCTTCAAAAGGTAGCTGTAATAAATCTGGACTTCTTTTGCATAGCACTTTTACACATGTTCTTTAAATAATTGTTGATATGCATGAACATGTATAGGTCACGAAGTGGCTCAAATCAGCCCGAGGGACTTTCAATTGGCGAACCTGAAGGTGTTAAGAAGGGGAAGGGCAAAAGGAAGAAGGTAATTTCTAAAAAGACTCCAAAAAAGAAGTTGGTACTTGATAGCCCTGCAATGGGCACAAGGAGCAAAATGGTTCAGCCTGCAAGTCCTGCAATGAGCACAAGGAGTAAAAGAAGACTGAGTTTGTGAATCTGAGAAGTTGAAATGCCATGTCTTTTGGTTTAGATGTGAACCTGTATGTCTCAATATTTACGTGAAGAGAACCGTGCGTGTGAACCTCATATTTATGTTGTTTGGATGTAAACCTGGATGGTTTGTGAATCTGAATGTTAGTGTATATGCTAGTTGGATGTTGTTGATCTCATGTTATTGTGGATGTTCTTTCAACTTTGTTTGCCTTATTATCGTGGTGCAAATAATTGCTGCAAAAATTTATCTATGCACTATGTCTAAATAATTGGTGCAAAAATTGTCCAAAAAAAGGTGCACAAATGGCCTAAAAAATGCTGCAAAAATTGTCAAAAAAAACACCAAATCATTTTTGTACTCCAGGAACAGCAACCATGTTAAATTAAAAAAAGAGATGGCGTTAAAACACCTCCGTGCCGGCCAACAATAATTCCTGTTCAAGAGAGAAGGTGTCCAGACTAAAAAGCTGAAGGAGGGGCAAAATCATCTTTTTGCGTCTCAGTTAACACCGTTACATGCCTATTCTGACAGTAGTGCCATTCTGGGAACGTAAATTTCAGCTGAGGTCGGATAAGGAACATTTCAACTTTGGGTGTTAAATTGGGAACCAGAAGTTTTTTCAGTGTCAAATAAGGAATTTTCTCTATGTATAACTGAATAATGTTGTAACATTGCAGGGATGTTGAGGAACCAAAAGTTGTAAGCTGTAGTATGTTCGAGTCTAACAACTTGTGAGTTTTCTTTCTTTCTTTTTCTTTTGTTGACACGTGCAAGTACAACCTGATCGCTCCTTGGTGGCATTAATCGCCCATGAGCTCAGCAGGAAGGCTGGTAGCTGCAAAGCTCAAGAATTGATAAGTTTGGAGTGGAGCGAAATAAGGTTGTGTACGAACGTGTAAATTTGGCCAATATGTCATGTCAAAGACTGAGTTGCTTTGTAATGATATTGTTGAATCTGTGATAATAAAGCTTTCTTTGGCAAAGAGGTGGGTGTCGTGTGATAATTTTGGATCCGGATCTTTTGAAATTAAGTATTGTGCAGTCAAATATTTTTTTTGTTGTGTGATTTGCATTACCAAATGTTACCGTAGCGTTAGCACGGGCATTATACTAGTTATAAAAAGGAGGATTTTGTCTTTGCGTGAAATTTCCCTAATCTGTATATAGGGAAACTCCAGCTCCGAACAACATTATTATCTACAGATCCCCTTATGTACATATCCCTAAGGGAAATCTTGCTTTAATTTTTCATTGCATTAAATATCTTGAATAAAAAAAGGGAATTTACTCTGATATAGATTATAGCCTGGCCTTCTTGGCCAACCTAAGTGCAATTACTATAAAAGAAAGGATACACTACCGGAATCCGGTTCTTTGCCGAGTGCCATGTGGTTTGCCGAGTGTTTTTTTCAGGCACTCGGCAAAGAAGCTTTTGCCGAGTGCTAAATAAAAAACACTCAGCAAAAAAAACACTCGGCAAAGAAGCTGCTTTGCCGAGTGCAAAAAAAACACTCGGCAAAGACATTCTTTGCCGAGTGCCAAAAAAACACTCGGCAAAGAAGCTGCTTTGCCGAGTGCCAAAAAAAACACTCGGCAAAGAAGGTCTTTACCGAGTGTTTTTTTTGGCACTCGGCAAAGCAGTTTTTCAAAGCATATTTTGAAGCCCTAAATGAATTCAAATTAAAAAGTTTTTAACTACAAAGTTTCATAACTTCTTAAGATCTATAAAGTTTATTTTGGTCATTTCTTCATTCGACAAAGCGATAGTAACGTTGTTCACAAAATCTACATGTCTCATAGTTTTATAAAACTACAAGAGAGATATATAAGATTTATGAATAATGTTAGAACCACGATCTCAGATGGAAAAACTTCCTAAATGAAAATTGTAGATCTCGAAAAGTTATGAAATATTGTAGTTGACAATTTTTTAATTTGAAATCATGTTGTCATGCAAAACAGCATCCGAATTTCAAAAATTTAAAATTTGAATTTTTCAAAAGACCTCGGATGGAAAAACAACCAAAATAAACTTTGTAGATCTCGAAAAGTTATGAAACTTTGTAGTTGACAACTTTTAAATTTGAAATCATCTTGTCATGCAAAACTACGTTTGAAATTTAAAATTTTAAAATTCAAAATTTTCAAACGACCTCGGATAGAGAAACTTCCTAAATGAAAATTGTAGATCTCGAAAAGTTATGAAACTTTTTAGTTGACAACTTTTTAATTTGAAATCATCTTGTCATGCAAAACTACGTTTGAAATTCAAAATTTTAAAATTCGAATTTTTCAAACGACCTCGGATGGAGAAACTTACTAAATGAAAATTGTAGATCTCGAAAAGTTATGAAACTTTGTAGTTGACAACTTTTTAATTTGAATTCATTTAGGGCCTCAAACAATCAATTTACACTTGATTTGGTATAATATTTGGGGAACCGAAATGGAATATAGACACAAATGAAAGAGAGGTGTAGTGGTAGAGGAGCTCACGTGTGTGTGCGAGGGCCCAGGTTCGATTCTCGCTGGGCGCAAAGTTTAAAAAAATTGCTTTGGCTGGTCACTTGGCAGCAGTTGCCATATGACTGGCCGGTGGGGTCCCTCCTCTAATTAAAAAAACATTTTAAAATTTTTTCCTATTTTTTTCAGAATTTTTCGGTTCGGCCTTTGCCGAGTGTCGGGCACTCGGCAAAGCCTTTGCCGAGTGTCCGATAAAAGACACTCGGCAAAGGCCGCTTTACCGGCAGCTTTTTTGCCGTGTGCTCTTTGCCGAGTGTAGCACTCGGCAAAGCCTTTGCCGAGTGTTTTTAGGGCTTTGCCGAGTGCCCTGGACACTAGGCAAAGCGGTTGATTCCAGTAGTGATAGATAGGTGGATAACTAGATTGGCAAAAGAAACTTCTCTGAAACTACCTATATAGGTGGAAGAGGGCGCATTATCGTTGTGAAATGGATCCAAAGGGACCCCTTTGACATAATGGTTCGTTTATATATTTTACAGAAACGTGAAATCGAAGTTGGGGATAAAGTAGCTGGAAGACACGGGAATAAGGGGATCATTTCCCTCTTCTCAACCCACCCATATAATAATAAGGTTTTAACTATTAATACATGGCCCACGTGTCTCTCTCACAAAATTTCTTGGTTCTTATGCCTAAGTCCACTACCCCAGGCAAGTTTTTCCGTGACGGCCTGTTCCGTCAGAGAAAATATCAAAAACCGTCAGGAAAGACTATCCTTGACGGTTACCGTCAGAGATGACCCGTCAGGGATAAACTGACATGGAAAGTCTATCTTCCCTGACGGAATACTGTCACGGAATATTTCCTGACGGCAGAACCGTCAGGGATAACCTTCCACGTCAGTTTTTTACTTACCGTCACGGAAGGTAATCCCTGTCAGTCACATCCCGTCAGGAATGTTTTGAACCTTTCCTGTCAGTGCCCTACCGTCAGAGATCTGTTTGGCTTCCCCGTTGGTTGAACAACCGTCAGGGGAAAACCCTTTTCCTTCCCTGACGGTGCCCAACAGTGAGTACAGTAGTTTTTCAGTCATACACCATCAAGAACCAAACATAAATTATCCCTGATGTTTAGCCTCCCATTCAAATAATTTAAATCCACTCAAACTATCACATTATATCAATGAACCATTCAACCATAAGGAGGCCGTAAATGTTATATTCAAGAGTCTCAATACATATATCATCATCACTTAAGACTCATATCATCATTACTTAAAATTCATACATATGGCAACTGCCTTGAATACAACACAAAGTTAGCAGAGAACCTAAGTTGCTAGCTAAGTCATACATCTGGCAGTATGAAGCTATCTCCCTAAGTCACACATCCTAAGTTGCTAGCTAAGTCATACATCTGGCAGTATGAAGCTATCTCCCTAAGTCACATCAGAGCAAGCAACATGAAGCTACAGCTTCCTAAACGGCCTTTCACTCTAGCACAGAGCGTAGGCAGTAACAAGGCAAAAATGGATTGGTTGTTGCACATTCAGCATAGGCTACATTTTACATGGGAATAGCTAGATAATTTCTCTGATAATCTGTGCTGCTGCCCAACCAAGACAGCCACACAAGCTTTGCTGAAAATTACTCACAAGGTATGCTGGCTCCACAGATTACTTCCATCCTTCACTACTCAATGTACACCACTGTTGTCAAGGTTTGCTGAAGCATGAGAGGATCCATCTCCAGTTGCCCTATGCATCAAATTGAAATTATTAGTAACTAGTGCTCAGATTTCCTAGGAAAAAGAGCATACCATCACTACTCAAAGGCAATCACTGTTGGCACATAAACAGCTAGTAGTGAGTAGCAGTTTATCACACACAAGCAGTCCACAGAATATTTTCTCCAATCCCAATTGTGTTACATTGTGCAAATAATTTTGCAACAGCTAAACTCTCAATTTTTTCATGACAAGAACGTAATCACAGTTATCAATGATGTAAGGCAAGATATCACTGAGGAAAAACTTACCGGCTATTCAAAATTTCTTCATTTAAGTGAGGGCTGGAGGGAGATGGCAGCAGCACCTGGACAAATCAGAGGTTGACAGTTGGAGCTCAAGCAAATATAAGTAAACATAATGCTTCCCCTTTCCCACCTTCTGTACAAGTACCACAATTTGCTTATGTAAAGCACTAAAACAGTCAATATATGGTCGATGACCTGAAACATGTGAAAATAAATGAAATGTAGGTATATGCATGCTTCTATTAAGTGACGAAAGTTAAAGTAGGCATAGGATAGTTGATGAATATTTTTTACCTAATCTAGCTGAAAAGTGCCTTGTCCTGCAGAAGCATACACATTTCACCTGCAAGAAAAGGATTCCCTTATATCCATATGGTGAAAGGAAACATTAAAGTAGCTATGCTAGCTAATTAAAATGTATTAAAACAATCACATATGAAATCTGATCTGCGGTAGTGTGAAATCTGTAGTTAGCAGCTCATTTAATTAGGAATCCACACAAGCAATAGCTGTTACACACTTACAACACTCAACAGTCTTATAGATTAATAGGCCATGTGAATGTATTACAAGAACTTACTTCCTTGGGTCATATATTACTGTGCCATGCTATACAAAAAGTTACATATCTATTTCAGTATTCACATCTCAATTCCATTCACTGAAACAAAACTATTGCAATAAAGTTCAGTATTTATTGTCAAAATTTAATCTTTTGGCAATCTATAGAAGAGTAAGTAAATCACCTAAAATGATCTGATCTAGACTAAAACCTATTTAACCAGCAGAATTCACAATAAAAATACTTTAAAAGATGTTAATATTACCATTTAATTTCAGTTCCTCTCAAGCAGGTGGGGTGCTGGCCTTCATTTTGTCAGGCAATGGGTAATTAGCATGGTAGAATTGCCAGCATTAGTGAGAGAGTATACCAAATAAGATCAAAAAATAATTGAGAAAGGACCTTATCTACGCAAATAAGAGAAATTATTGGAAAGTCCATGAGTGACACAAGTCCTTGCACCAGAAAAAATGCACGTAGGACAACAGAACGAATCTAGTATTTGTAATCTATTTATTGTTTCATTGCAAATGGCACCAATGTTAGTATAGGCACTCTGATACTTGTGCAAACACTATAAATGGCACCAATCTTAGTGTGTGTGTGTGTGTGTATATATACTCAAATTATTTCTCAATACTGAAAGCGGTTTAGCCACATGGTGAAAATAAAAGTACTGAAGTTAAAAAAATAATCTTTACAAATACAACTATTAAGTAAAATACAAATCTTGCATCATAGCAACCCCTTAGGATTAGATAAAGCATACACATTTCACTGGGCATAAATTTATTAAATAAAGCTGCATAATATGTAATACCAAGAATGTGTGCAAGATTGGAAGGGATTCAAACTCACTAGCTTTGTGTATGCTTTGTCAATTAAATCTCTGTAGTCTGGACTGCCCTTGAATATCCAGTTCCATCTGTGTAAGGACAACAAATCTAGATGAAACATAGAACAGTCAGATCTTGGCCTGTTTGCGCAACTTCTGAAAATACTCTCAATTCAAAGAACTAATCTACTCTATGGCCGGTACCTCGTCCGGCGCCGCCACGCTACGGATCTCGGGGATGCAACAGTTGGCAACCTTGTGTCCGTCCCGCAGCGCCACGGCACCTAATCCCCTGCGACACATGCCGCACATTACGCACATAGGAGACAGGCGAGTGAGTAAGTGGACGGCGGGGAGAAGGGGAAGCAAGAGGACGAACCTGGGAGGACGACGGCCGGCCTGGCGGCGGCGAAGGCAGTGGCGACGGCGGGGCTTGTGGCATGAGGGCGCGGAGGAGAGAGGAGCGGGAGCACTCGCTGCCGTGCCAGCGCGAAGCCGGATGCGATGCCGAGTGGTTCCGTGATGCCATGGTCTTGAGTAGGAAGGAGAGGGATGAAGGGGGAGGGGCGCTCGCCTAACTGGATACCGGCGACGGTGGCGGCGGTGTCCTTCCCTGCGACTTCGATGTGCTCTGCCGCCGTCAAAGAGAGAAGGGGAAGGGCAATGGGGAAAAACTCTAGGAGGTGAATGGAGGTGGAGGATTTGGGCGAGGTCTGAGGCGAGGATTTGGGGATGGAACGAAGGTTGGGAACGGACCTGGATATTTTTCTCATCTCACACGGGTAGGACATCTCCGAAGGTTGGGTTTGGAATATTTCTTTTTTCTGAGCCAGGCCCACCTTACTCTCAAAAGAGACATTAAACATTGTGCACGATGGTTTTAATTGTTGCTCAGTAGAGGTGGGCTCCATCCCTATTGCTATGGCCGCACACACATTGCGGGTGCCCTAAGGATGAGGAGATATTTTCATCGTGCGTCTGCGTGCGCCTCCCAGCCGCGCCATTATTTTGGCTCTTCTCTCTGCGCGAACGTGTTTTCGGAGGGAGCGCGGACAGCTCCTGACGGTCCTAACGCCTTTTGCGTCGGTTTACCGGACACGTGAGGGAAGTAGCGCCCCTGACGGGAGGTTCTCAGCTGAGATGATTGCTACCTACCGTAGGGGAAAAACTGGTCTGGGGTAGTGGTCGGCTGCAAGCTTACAACCCTCTTCTCTTGTCTCTCCTCTCCTCTCTCCTCCACCTCAACATTTAGCCAGCTTACAGCTAGTTATTATACTTGCTCTAACTCGTCATCTGGGGTGGAAAAGTATATTTATTATTAGGAGGATATATAATAATAAAACCAGGGTGCTAAGCTACTCTCCGCACACGGGTTTTAGTTTGGAGGGATGTGCGACCCGTCGTCTCTTACCCTGCGCCCATCGTCTCCGCCTCCCACCCCGCGGTCGTCCTCTCCGTGCATCCCCGCCTCCCACCCCGTTGAGCTCCGTCATCCTCGCCCCCACCAGCGGTCACCTCCCCGCTGCGGGCGCTAGCGTTCGTCAGAGCCCGGGGGGGCCTCCCTCTTCCCCTGCCCCCACCGCCGCCATCTTCTCCAGCACCGACGAGCTCGCTCACCGCCATCTTCTCTAACTCCGGCGAGCTTCCCCGCCCCTACCACCACCAGCTCCCCTAAGCTGCCCGGCCACCATCCCCACCGTCTGGCCTACCTACCTCCCCCGATCGAGCCCTTCTATACCGCTGGAGTTGGAGAAGAACGAGGGGGGAGAGCTCACCGGAACCCTAGCCACCACCGCCGTTGTCGTCGTCTTTGTCTCTAGTGGAGGAGGAGGAGGAGGAGGAGGAGGAGGAGCCTACCTCGCTGCCAGAGGAGCTCGCCGGTGCAGGTGGGGCGTGGGTGGAGCGGGCGCGTGCGCGAGGTAGGCCAGGGGAGGAGGCGAGCGCGGCATCCTTCTTCCGGTGAGCCATCCTCCATCGCGGGCGCTAGCGGCCTCCCTCCGTCGGGTGCGGGTGCAGGTGCGAGCGCACCTGCCACATGCACGTACGCCGACCACGGGATGGATCACGTAATGGACTTTGTGTTTTAGTTTTGTGGATGATACCAATTGAAGGACTAAGGAACAACGGTGATCCTCACCTGTGTGTTCATGTGGCACACAGACAATAGTCACTGTCATGATTGCATGGCCATGGCCATACGTGCTTTTTCCATGTATGCAAGTGTGCATGCATGCTACTATACACAGTTACACGCGTGTGGTATTAATACAGTGGCCTGGTTAGTTTACCACGCACAGTGGCATACAGAATTTAGCCACTCACAGTCGATAAAGGAAATTCACAGCCACTAAAAGTAGATAAATATTATTTTCAAAATATAGAAAAAATTCTAAAAAAGGAAATGTAGAAAATACTTTTTTAGCATATATCAAAACTCAAAATTCCATCCCAAAAATTTACGTACAATCATACTGTGGCAAAGAGATGCTTGCATTGAAATCGGTAATGCTCCACCGTGGGCATCCGTCTCGCTTCCGGACGGGACGTATTGTACTCACCACACAAATATCTGATACTCCAGTTCCATCTCACCTCTCTCTCCTCCGTCTCTCCATTCAAAGCAACAGGGAGAGGAAGGATGTCGTGGATCTTGTGCGTCTCCTCCCTGTCTCGAGCTCACGCAGCCACCCGCCCCGCCCGTGTCATGGCCATACCCCACCCGCCTAATGTGCGCCGCCAATGAGCTCCGCACGCACTACCACCGATGAGCTCTACGCCGCGGAAGAGCTCCGCACTGACAACCTCCGTGGCATCGAGCTTCGTTGGCATCAAGCTCCGTGTCAACGAGCCTCGATTTGCCCATGCAGTAAGAAGATAATGCGCTGAAAGCGAATGTTGCAAGCGTATGTTTAAAGTGTTTCAAGTGTTTCATATGCATGTTACAAGTGTTTAGGGGATGTTGCATATGTTGCCATGCTATACACATATGTTGCAAGTATATTCTTTCAAATGTTCCAGCTGTTTCAGACGTATGTTGCAAGTGTTTTATCTATATGTTGCATATGTTTCACACATATGTTGCAAGTGTTTTATCTGGATGTTGCATATGATTCACACATATGTTGCAAGTGTTTCATCCGGATGTTGCATATATTGCCATGGCTATACACGTATGTTGCAAGTGTATTGTTCCAAATGTTTTAGCTGTTTCAAACGTATATTGCAAGTGTTTTATCTGGCTATTGCATATGTTTCACACATATGTCGCAAGTGTTTTATTTAGATGTTGCATATGTTTCACACATATGTTGCAAGTGTGTTATCTGGATGGTGCATGTGTTTCGCACATATTTTGCAAGTGTTTTATCTGGATTTGCATATGTTTAACACATATGTTGCAAGTGTTATATTTAAATGTTTCATATGTTTTGCAGTGGCTACACATGTTTTCCTGGTATTTTAGACGTATGTTGCAAGTGTTTCAACAATTTCGGACGTATGTTGCAAGTGTTTTATCTAGATGTTATAAAAGTAGACCTAGTGTGGCACATGTTGTAGTGGGACCCATCTGTCGCAGTAGCCTGCTGCAGCCGCTAGGCCCACGTGCATGCACGTGGGGGTGGAGGGGGCGCGAGCAGCAGGTGCAGGAAACGGTGCGGGCTTAGATCAAGACGCGGCCCCGTGTGGGCACGCGCAGGCACGGAAAACAGAGCAGTGTGGGCCCCCATATGAAGCAGGTGCAGACGTGCGGGTGAGCGTAGCAGCATGCGTACGTGGGGCAAGGGCGTCCAGACGCTAGCCCGTTCGGAAGATCGGGCGCTAGCCTGAACGCATTGAAATATGACAAAAATTGATTAATTACCAAGATGTACAATATTTCACTGCCCACAGGACTACACCTGCTGCTATCTTATGGTAATACTGCTACAGCCGTACGTATACGACAATGAGCACCGCGGAATGCAGTGTGGACATTAACACATGACAAACTTTTTTTTCTCGGTAATGACACGCACTGACACATAAATGCGGTGGCGGGGCACAGTCATCTCCTGCTCCCCCTGGCTACAAATAGTGTCGGTCCAACTGCAGTCCCCCTCGCAAATCGTTCTTGTGTAGATATCCATCACCAAACATTGATATCGCGACACTCACTGCTACAGAAAAACTAACCGCGATCTTTTGAAAAGGCCCTCCGAGGCGGTTGGGTCGGCGCCCACCTCGGTTAATCGTGGCCGGGCTGCCGGCTCAACAACCGCCTTGGTTAATACTTTAACCCAAGCGGGCGACAACGTAACCGCCTCGGTTAATCCATTAACTGCCTCGATTATTCTATTAACCGAGGCGGTTGACCTCAGACAAGCACCTCGGTTAATCGATTAACCAAGGCATTTATCATGATGCAACCGCCTCGGTTAATGTATGATTAACTGAGGCGGTTACGTTATGTTGCCCGCCTCGATTAAGTCTGCACTATATAACAGCCGCCATCCACCCTTTCCTCGTGGCTCCTCCTCTATTTTTTAGGGTTTTGAGCTCAAAACCCTAAAATTAACCATTTTAAAGAGGGAGGTTTTGCCCTTGGATTTGGTGGGGGACACTGCAAGAGGTTGATTCTTACTCTCCAACTCTCATTTTCCTTTCTTTTTCATGATTTAGGTGCTTTTCTCTAGATCTAGATATAGATCCAAATGGAGGAGAGAGAAAATAAGATCTAGAGCTACTTGGATGCATCTTTCTTATACTGCTCTGCTTATGTGACTTTCTCGCTGCGTATGTAAGGTCGTGGTCATGGACAGGAATGAATGTACAAGACACCGAGACTGGGCACTGATCTGTCTTTCCTGGGTCATGTGAGAAAGTTTGTTGCCGCTGTGAAGAAGCATCGTCTGAGTCTGGGTCGGGAGCTCACCCTTTGTCCGTGCAATAGCTGCAAGAACAAACTTGCCTAGGAAGATTACGTGGTACAATCTCACTTGGTCCGATATGGTTTCGTCAACACGCTGCCGAACTCATCGGCGTCGTCGAAAGCGAACTCCCACGCCGGGCCGCGAAGAGGAGAGCGCGCGGGGGAGGGCGGATACGCTACGGGTGGAGGGGTAGCAGGGCGACGCCGCGACAGAGATTTTTTTCCCCGGTTCGGACGCGGAGTCACGGCTTTTGATGGGGGCGCACGCACGAAAAACTTTGGACGAAACCCGTCCGTAAATTTCAAGTAGTGCTAGATAAGCTATATTCCGCTATAGCTTTTATAGCTTCTACAGAAGTCAACCACTAAATGTCATAACCCATGATTTAAAACCATGAGGATACCCACACTGGCACTTCGTCCCAATTCTCCTATGAATAGATGCACCTGCAAAAGTCCCCATGGGCCTAGCCTAGCAGAGAAGTATGCTTCCTCATTCATATGCAATGGTAAGATTTCTATTTTTCATCTCCTGAAACTTAAAAATGATTTATTTGCCCTCACATTAATTTTAACATCTTGTAAAATATATGTTGGCTTTGCATTACTTTGCTTTGCTTCCTTCCCAAGGTTTATGCCGATCGAGTAATTCATCAAGTACGCCTACCGAGTGTCCAAAATCATGTATCTGGTGTCATTTACGGGATATAAATCATCTTACAATGAAATCACTGTAATGTAAGTGTATAGTTTTGAATTTAATTAGTTTTCACAGAAAACCATATGCATCGAATTACGTTTGAAATTCCCGCAGCAACACACATTCATCTAGTCTTATCTAAATTCTAATTTTCCAAATGCACATGCTCGTAAGGTGTACAATGCACCTTTAATATACTTTGCTTGAATCCGTTTCTCTTAAAACATCAGGGTTGTTGCGATTTTTTTATGTTGTGCGATTTCTATATCTGATCTGAGTTGACGTGAGGAGTAGAATACTTTGTGGAGAGCATAATTGGTCAGCGAAAAAATATCTACGGCGCAATAATAGTCCATGAAGTCCAGTGTGTGTGCCAAAGCTCAACACAAGGGAGTTGTCCCTGTTAATAGCTGGTAAACTAATCACAAGCTAAAAGGCCATAAACAAATAGCTGGAACTTTAGACGTCCACAAAGTTGAATCTTTTTATGTGAGTACATCTTGCAAATGCCAACGATGATGCGTGCTGAACAGGTATACCTGACCCCAAAAAATAGATATGACGCTAATGCCGCATTGTCAAATATTCAATTTAGCATGGGTGTCATTTATTTTTATTAGGATGGGTGTCATTTATTCCCATTTCATCAACAAAATATCTATAACTTCAGTATCAGAATTCAAAACAACATATAACAGCTGTAGAATAATAGAGGATTCGAGACAAGCTAGTAAAGGGCCGGATTCTTACATGGAGTGAAGAAGCTAATGAAGGGGAAGGCAGCGGAGAAATCTATTGGTCTGGTTATCTTTCTCACCCGCCCTGACTCTAACTGAAACGTGAAGTTACTAACAGATGTGGAAATGAAAAGAATCCCAACACCCTCAGCAAAACCAGACACATAAACTCGAAAGCAGGGTTTGTCAATGGGCAATATTCTGTCGAGCTCGATGACCCTCTCTTGTACCCACTCTGGAACAATTATTGCCTCACGATTATTCACCACCCTTGACGACCAAAGGTAAAGCCTTGAATCCCATTCGCTCGCGAGCCCCAGCGAGCCATCCTCGTTCTGCATGAGCACCGGAGCCTACCAATGATGGGCGGCGAGTTGCATGAAGCCTCACTGCATATGGACGGCGAGGAGAACGAAGAAATGCAGTGCTTGACCAGATCATACTTGATGATCCTGGCACCAGGCGTAACGACGAAGTAGACCTCATCTCCGATGATGGCGGAACAATGTTTGTCAAAGTCGCATCCAGTATTTAATTGAGATGAAACCGGAGTGCCCCTGGCACGAGCCTCTGACGAGTACACGCACGCTTCGATGGTGGTGTCATCCGTAGCGTCAGCGCCCAGATAGACCACGAAGAACGGACCGCCACGGCGGCAGTCGTGGTGGTCACAGCACGCCGCCCTGGCGCAAAGCACCGCAGCGCAGTAGGACTCGCGGTCGTAGTTGATGCCGTGTGCCTACAGCTCCTGCCAGTCATTGCTGATCGGATCCCAAATGATAAGGTCCGTCGTCCTCATGCTTTTGAGG
Organism: Saccharum hybrid cultivar R570; assembly: GCA_038087645.1. NCBI lineage: Eukaryota > Viridiplantae > Streptophyta > Magnoliopsida > Poales > Poaceae > Saccharum > Saccharum hybrid cultivar. The sequence goes on from JAQSUU010000368.1 coordinate 5,168,856, forward strand.
AGGATGCGGCCATGGCGGCCAGGGGCGGAGCCAGGATCCAGACAAAGGGGGGGCCGACACGTCAGTGCGCCATCATGGCCTCATGGGCCCTAGGCGCTGTGTGTCAGGCAAAATTAAACATCCACATGTATAATTAAACATAAACATATATAAATTCAATCATAACACATATGACAATATAATGTAGCAACGCCTAGTACGTGTGGTCGCAAGTTTCACGACGGAAAAGAGTCTCTCAATAGTCGTTGTTGGTACTGGAAGTGTTATGACTAATCTTAGCAATATATCGACCATGAGATAAATAGAATTTTTACCTAATCTCACTAGTCTCTTTGTTAGATCAGCAGGTTGATTGGGAGGGAGCAGAAGTACCCTGATTGGGAGTTTGCTCATCACTCGGTTGTACTTCTATATGCCGATAATTTTATTGATTGCATTAGTGTTTTCACTGTTGCCATTGCCAGAGCTTGATCTCGGCTTAAAAAACTGTCGATTGTTCTTAATCTCTTCGTCTTGAATTCTTGATCAAATGCTAAATGCCTAAATGGAAGGTAAAAAATGAAAAGGAAATCAATCATAGAATTAACCGCCGTTTCTCATCATTGAAACAGACAAACAGTGAAAAGAGAATAAACAAATATACTATACAGTACTGTACCTTGGCCCCTTGCCGCAATGGCTTGCAGAGTTGCAGGCTTGCTTTTGCTTGCCTCGCGATTTGCCTCTGCGGGACTACGGCGGTCGGCGATGGCCTCTGCGGCTGCTCAGCTTTGCACGGCGAGAAGAGAGATGGAGAGCAGGAGATGAGAGACTTGTGCCAGGCTGCCAGCAAGTCGTGCGGAGCCACGGAGGAGTCGTAGAGTGGATTTACATTCACGGAACAGAATAAATGTGACTGTTCGTTTCCCGTGGGCTCAAGAGCACTCCCAATACAAGAATCATCATAGTTTGTATGAACATTAATTATACTGTCACCTAAGCGTTTTGCCAATGTGGTAAGATAATTATTGAAGAGAGAAAGTAAAAATCATAGAAACCGGATCTAAGTTAGAAACCATATCTACAAACCAGGACATGAAAATATGTGATTGGTAGAGAATGTATATGATTAGATAAAAAATTATTCTGTAGAAACTATCTATTAGGATCATGGTTTCTATATATATACTATCTATAGAAATTAATAGATATAGAAACTGTAGTTTTTAGTATTGGAACTACCCTAATTAATAAAGGTGATTAAGGAATCCTATTAATGCATCCTGTGGACCATTAGGGGGGGCCAGGCCCCTGCGCGCCCCCCTTGTCTCCGCCCCTGATGGCGGCTGTCGAGGACACACCAGGCGCGGCGGCGGTATTGCTTCGGCAGGGAGGGGAAGGCCGTCGCGGCAGGCATGAATTGAGGAGGGAGGTCTTGGTCCCACCAGTCGTAGAAGAAGCCGAGCAGCGGGGGACGACGTCGGTGGAACACGCGGTAGTGGCGGAGGAAGCCAGGTTGTCGGAGAGGATCATGCGACGCCAAGCCTTGCACACCAGCGCGGCACGGACGAGGTGCGCCTACTCGTCCGGCCGGATGTGCAGGAGGATATTGGAGTAATAAACTCAACTCAATTTCCATTAATCTCAAGTGGGTTTATATAGAGAGTACATGGTGGTATACAAAGAGATAGGAAAAAAAGAGACTAAAACTCCTAAAACTCTTGACATGCTAACACCCCCCTCAGTTAGAATGCCAAAACTAGCCTAGAGTAGAGACGTTCAAACAGCAGCGAAATTCTGTAAAAATAGAGATAGGAAGACCCTTAGTGAACACATCCGCATATTGGGAGGTAGATGGCACATGAAGAACTCGGATTCCCCCTGTAGAAACTTTGTCCCGGATGAAGTGTAAATCAATCTCAAGATGTTTGGTGCGCTGATGTTGCACCGGATTGGTTGAGAGATAGACTGCGCTAACGTTATCACAAAACACCACAGAAGAACGCCGAGGACAGAAATGGAGCTCTTGGAGTAATTGCCAGAGCCATGATACTTTAGCCACAGTATTAGCAACGGCTCTATACTCGGCCTCGGCACTGGAACGAGACACCGTTTGCTGGCGCTTTGAAGACCAGGAGACCAAATTGTTGCCCAAAAAGACAGCATAACCTGAGCTCGAACATCTAGTATTTGGACAACCAGCCCAGTCAGCATCCGAGTATGCAACTAGGTCACAAGTAGAGGAGCGAAGCAACTGCAGACCATAGTCCAATGTGCCTTTGATGTAGCGAAGAATGCACTTAATCAATGCTAGATGAGACTCATGAGGATCATGCATATAAAGGCATATCTGTTGTACTGCATAGGAGATGTCCGGACGGGTAAAAGTGAGGTATTGTAGAGCGCCAGCAAGTGCACGGTAGTCTGTGGCATCTCCCATAGGGGTGCCATCAGCTGAGAGCATGGCAGTAGTATCAATTGGAGTGGAACATGACTTGCAGTCAGTCATGCCAGCATGATCCAATAGCTCAAGGATATAGTGACGCTGTGATAGGAACATACCCTTGGGTGCCTAAGAAACGGTCATCCCAAGAAAATGACATAGATGTCCAAGATTCTTCATGGAGAATTCCATAGCAAGAGAGCTCACAATACTATGCAGTAAATCTCCAAAAGAGACAATCAGAATAATATCATCAACACAAAATAGTAGGTATGCAATGTCGGAGCCGCGGCGAAGAACAAAGAGAGAAGTATCCGACTTAGCTTCAACAAAACCGATGGCCAGATCGTCGCAGCTAAAGGAAGGTGACGCCTGCACACGCTACTTCCACCTTCAAGCTTGCCACCGGCGTCGCAAAAACTATTTATTCGCCATCAGCCACGACGGACAAATGTTCACGGAAGAGGAAGCCAAGGCAAATATTGTCTTTTCCTACTATAATGATCTGATTGGCACCAGATTCATCCGACAGCACCGTATCGGACCTGTCTCAGCTGCCTCTACCCCCCAGATCGATCTCCGCGGATCAGGCGCTCCCCTTCTCCGCTGCGGAGATCGCCATGGCGGTCACGGCCACGCCGTCTGGACGTGCCCTGGGGCCCGGACGGGCTCAGTGGTTCCTTCTACAAGGCCACTTGGAGCACCATTAGGGCAGACGTCGTTCGCGCTTTTCATGCGCTCTGGGACATGGATTTTAGAAGCTTCCACCTACTGAACGAGGCGTCCATGGTTCTGTTGCACAAAACGCAATCACCGGCCGGACTCAAGGACTATAGGCCTATTAGTTTGATTCACTCCATCACTACTGGATTCAGGCGCTTTGCCGAGTGCCTAATACACTCGGCAAAGGCTATTATGCCCTCGGCAAAACCTTTGCCGAGTGTAGCACTCGGCAAAGAGCCTCCGGTAAAAAAATGTGTCGGCAAAGAATTCTTTGCCGAGCGCCTTTTATCGGGCACTCGGCAAAGACTTTGCCGAGTGCAAACCCGGCTCTCGGCAAAGAAAAGTGACTGTGACGGCGCCGGTTCCGTCAGCGCATGCTTTGCCGAGTGTCATGTTAGAGGCACTCGGCAAAGATTTTTTAATTTTTTTTCATAATTTCTTTGCCGAGTGCCCTGTCAGGGAGACACTCGGCAAAGATTTTTTTAATTTTTTTTTCGTAATTTCTTTGCCGAGCGCCCTGTTGGGGAGGCGCTCGGCAAAGATTTTTTATTTTTTTTCGTGAATTCTTTGCCGAGTGCCCTGTCAGAGAGGCGCTCGGCAAAGATTTTTTAATTTTTTTTTCATAATTTATTTGCCGAGTGCCTTATCGGAGAGGCACTCGGCAAAGATTTTTTAATTTTTTTTCATAATTTCTTTGCCGAGTGCCCTGGACCTGGCACTCGGCAAAGCTGGGAATTCTGCCAGCTTTGCCGAGTGGCCTAGCGCTGGCACTCGGCAAAGCTGGAAAGAGGCTAATTTTTTTTTATTCTATATTCACAATGAGGCATCGTATAAGAGATATATATCACATATGTGACATCACAAACACAATATAGCACATATATATCACATCCATCTCATGACAAAGGCAATACCACATATATATCACATGTCGATCACACAATATCTCACATACACGACATCACAAACATAATAGGTCCAATATCCATCGAAACAAGTCGATAGTCGATCACAGTGCATCACATGTCCATCAAGCGGTGAAAAAGAGATACAAACTAAACGTGCGGAGGAAACTGAGTGCCTGGTGAAGGAAAAACGCCGTCGCCCTGCTTGCGTCTGAGATGGGTTATTTGAACCCGCCGACGGAGGCTGCATAAAGGACAAGAGATTGCATGTGTTAGAGTGGTCGTCTAATGAAAGCACTAGTCGAAGCAATTTGGTTTCATACTCACAGGACTAGCTACAACTAGCGGCGGTGGAGCGAACTACGGCACAGGTACACCGTTCACTTGCCCAAAGTTCTACAGGAACATCATAATGTCCGCCAGCTGCTTGGCCTGCCTTTCCCGCTCGGCCCGCTCGGCCTGTCTTTCCCGCTCGGCCTGCTCGGTCCTCGCCACCAACTCCCGCAGCTCCTGAGCCATCCTCTCGTTCTTGGCCTATAACATTTCAATCGAATGTTTAAGTAATTCAAAGGTAACTAAGTTATGTAAAGATCAATGTACGAAGAGTTAAACGGGAGTAACCTAGAGTGCGTCGACCCGCTGTTGTGAAGAGGACGGCCGTTGGCGAATGGCCGGACCTCCGCTCGGGGTCTGTGCTCAGATCTGGGAGAGGGAGGGAATCTCGCTGGGCTCGAGGATGCCATCGCCAAGCCAGTACCGCCCATGCTTCTTGCCTTGTCCGATCCTCATGACCATCGTCCCATCAATGTCATCGGTGCTCGGATCCCAGTCTGGCCTATGGACCGACCTTGCCTCCGACGCATACGAACTGATGTGGGTGTGGACGCTCGGGTTGCTGTAGGACTCGGGCGAGTCATCCGGGGTGAAGGTGACATTGGACATCGCCTTACCCTTGCGGGCTAGACCATATGCCATGAACGTGGAGATGGATTGGCCACCGTGTGACGCCGACTACGAGAAAGACAACAAGATGATTAGAAGAAACATGCAGAATGGAGCGTCAGAATACTAAAAATTCACGTATCCATGCTTGCTTGTAAGCGCCGAGGCTGCACCGTATCTCTTTCGGACGGGAGACGCCTAACTGGGCTACACCGATCTACGACAAACATGCGGAAAAAGAGGTGATTTATACCTGGGGTGTCGGTGAAGTCAGGCTAGCGGGGCAGTGACGAGTCGACGCAGTGGTGAGGCGACGCAGTGCAGGCAGACCCGCGACGCCGACAAAGACAATCGAGGACCTCTGGGTCACCTCCGATAGGTCCTGCTCTACAAAAGAAGAAACACAAGACTATAAGCGCAAAATTTCGGCAGCACCTCCCCTGCACGGGGAGGTTTCCAAAACCTGCAACAAACAACGGCACGATGGCCGACAATCACAATGGCACGAAGGCCGATAAGCACAGCGGCACGAAGGCCGAGATCAGCCTAGCCCAATTTTCAGGTCTCAAATTAACTGCACATAAATACATGAATTTTTGGCCCATTAATTTTTGCAATCTCAGATTATAAGCCCAATCCATATAGATAAAAGATTAGCTTAGCTTATTTAACATCACATGAAAGCCCATGTCATATATTAATCAACAATTCAAATACACAGGCCCTACACACAGCATCTTCATCTACTATAGCTTCAAATACAATGCCCATGTTATATTGGCTGTAGGTTCATGCAGTGAGCAGGCTGATTATTTACAATATTATCACATTTCAGGAATGACTGAACCAAAGTAACAACAAATACATTTCATATTCTATTAACACTACTTCCTATGTAAAACATCTGCAACAATCTTCCATCTCATACAACTAAAGATACTTGCACTACTGTGGCAGACGAAGCAGAAAAAATGACAATCACAGATAGAGAGATTAGAGAGATAAAAGAACGATTGGTTTAACATGTGGAAATGTTCAGCCCAACAAAACAAGGAACGCCGAAAAGTTACAGCGAGCCCGACAGTAAGGGAGCCCATCTCCTCTCCTCTCCGTTTGTGATGTGGAAATGTCTACCTAGTGCGGTCAACCGTGCCTGTTAGCGACATGGAGAAGAAGATGTGCCTTCTGACTGACTTATTGTGGTTGCAGCTGCTCTATGTAGTCTACCATGCATGAGGTAGCAGGCAGGGAAGGGAGACAGACATAGACAGGTTCAGGTTGCTCCGTGCCGAAAGGGAAAGAACAAACGGGAAAGGGAAGGCTGTGCCTGTGCGGTGCCAGCCGCCGGCTCAGCTCAAACTCAGCCACACGAGTAGGAGGAGCACAGTACTTGGTGACTCTGTGGTATTCCGACACGGACACGACGACTCGCCATGCTAGCTAGGTGTGTGCTGCTATCTAGGCGCTCAGCCTATTCGAATCCGGGCGCCGAGCGGTACACGATGACACGTTAGCGAAGTCGACCATTGCTAGTTCACTCCTTTTCTAAACCAACAAAACAGCACAAGAAAAAGAAGAAGAATCGACCATGATTACTCAATCCCCACGTCCCAACCGGTAGTGTGGGTTTGAGTACTCACCGTGAAGGTGCTGCTCAGGGGAAGCTTGCACGAGCGGATCCGGCTCACCGACGGTGAAGACGGTGTCGGAGAGCTCTAGATGCGAGGCGGAGCGGTTGCGCGGCGGAGCGGCGGACACGCGCGGGCGGCCAGCGAGCGCGGGCGGGCTGGGGTGGCGCGGGCGGGCGTGTGCGGCGCGGTGGAGCTGTGGCGGCGGCGGCGGGCGCTGATCCGAGCGGGGTGGGGGCGGCCGCGCGCGTGATAGGGTTTGTGGGGAGGGTGGGGGATTTTGGGCCAGCGACCCAATTTCTATTCGGCCTTTGCCGAGTGCTCCAGAAAGGGGCACTCGGCAAAGATTTTTTTATTTTTTTAAAAAATTCTTTGCCGAGTGCCCCATGACCTGGCACTCGGCAAATTTTTTTTGTTTTTTTTCCTCAATTTTTCTGGGGCCTTGCTACAGTAATTGAATCTCAATTTCAAAATTTTGGGCAATTTTGAGTATTTTTACTGTATTTCCTTAATTTTTTTCGTTTCGTTGATTTTTTTCGAATATTTCAAATTTGAACCGTAGGTTCAAATTTGAAATATTCGAAAAAATTCAACAAAACGAAAAAAATTAAGGAAGGTTCAAATTTGAAATATTCGAAAAAATTCAACGAAACGAAAAAAATTAAGGAAATACAGTAAAAATACTCAAAATTGCCCAAAATTTTGAAATTGAGATTCAATTACTGTAGCAAGGCCCCAGAAAAAATGAGGCAAAAAAAACAAAAAAAAATTACCGAGTGCCAGGTCATGGGGCACTCGGCAAAGAATTTTAAAAAATCTTTGTCGAGCGCCAAACGGTGGGGCACTCGGCAAAGGCTAACGGCAAGTGGCCGCCGTCACGCCGGCCACCTTTGCCGACGGCTAAAATTTGCCGAGTTCCCAGCCCTCGGCAAAGGAAAAATTTGCCGACGGTCCACCTTTGCCGAGTGCCTAGCACTCGGCAAAGGCTGCTTTGCCGAGGGCATTTCTTTGCCGAGTGTCTCTGGGTCTGTCACTCGGCAAATATTTCCTTTGCCGAGTGCCCGAGGAAATACGCTCGGCAAAGAATTTTGCCTTCGGCAAAGCAGTTGTGTCCTGTAGTGCATGGGGAAGCTTTTCTCCAAGACCTTGGCACTACGCCTGGCACCGCGTATGCATGAACTCATCGGCCACAACCAGTCCGCTTTCATCCGAGGGCGACGGATCCACGAAAACTTGAGGACAGTACAGTTGTCGTGCAGATGGCTGCACGCCCAATGCCGCCCGACTGTGCTCCTCAAGATTGACCTCGCGAAGGCCTTCGATTCGGTAGCATGGCCATTCCTGCTGGAGGTCCTGGAGCACGCCTGCTTTCCGCTACGTTGGCGCAATTGGGTCTCCGTCATGCTGAACACGGCCAGCACCAAGGTGCTAGTGAATGGCCGCCCTGGGGAGCGCATACACCATGCACGCGGACTACGGCAGGGAGACCCCTTGTCACCAGGTGTCGGTCAGTGGAAGAGTGAGTGTCATGGTGCTGAAGTTGTTCGCCAAGACTTGAGGGTCCCATGTCCAGGACTGCTGTTGGGGTGGAGGTGTCGACGAAGCGCCGTAGTAGGAAGTAGACGGACCGGCGGCGTACTGCTGCTGCCGGCCGGTAGCGTACGGGTTGCCTGTGTACTGCTGCTGGGTGTTGGCGATGAAAGCTTGAGGACGTGGTGGCAGTGGAGCAAGCGGCAGATGCGGGCGTGCGCTAGGCTGGCCGGGCCAAACGGCAAAAGTTCCCGTGAGCGGGTTCCATTGTGACGGCCAGGGACCGAGCGGGCGCATGCCAGCCTGACTGCCACTGCCACCACCAAACGTTTTGGAGCGCCAACGCCGGTGCTGCCGGTTGGAGCCTCCCCCAGGTGTGGAGCCTCCATGTCCACCATGAGCGGTGCCACCCTGGCCTCCCTGTCCGCCCTGGCCAGCCACGCCATGGCCAGTGGGAGGACGTGGCGTAGAAGAGCGTGACGAAGAGGATGCCACAAACGCCGTCGGGGTGGTGGTCTTGCTGGCGAGAGTCACCTCTTCGATGAGTAGATCAGCACAGACGTCGGAATATGACGGAAACGGACGTGCATGCTTGATCATGGCAGCCATATGAGAGTACTGCTCGTTAAGGCCACGAAGAACGTTGAGGACCAAGGTGCGGTCAAAGACCGGCTCACCCAAAGTCCCGAGAGCATCCGCCATGCGCTTCATCTTGTTGCAATAGTCGGTGATAGAAAGATCCCCTTGAACAAGGGTCCGAAATTCGGCATCAAGAATGATGGCACGAGTTTCTTTGTTTTCGATGAACTGCTCTTCAAGCCCAAGCCAAATAGTGCGCGACGTCGGGGAGGCAGTAGAGACAGCTTCAATGAGGTCGGGCGCTACCGTGCCAAAAAGCCATGATTTGACGGTACAATCCATGCGATGCCAGTGAGAATCCATGGAGAAATCATCATCTGTGAGCACGAGACAATCAAGGGCATATTTGGACACAATACTGAGGAAGACCGAGCTCCAACGACTATAGAAGGTGGACGTCTGCTCGAGGACGAGGGGGATCATCAGCTTGATGTTGTTCACTGCGACGGCCTGAGCGTGGAGCTGTGCTTGCTCCGCGTTCTCATACTCGGCGAGCCATCGATCGGCTTCCTCCACACGAGCAGTGCCTGCCCGGGCCTGGCCAGTGGCTGCTTCGGCAGCAGCGATCGCCTCTTTGGCCCCCTGCTAGAGGTCCTCGATGGTCGGCGGCATGGTGACCGCGATGACGAGCGTGGCCGCGACAAGGCGCATCGGGGCCGCGAGGTCGCGATGTCGTGGCGACGAGGCCGAGCATGACCGATGCCGAGGCCGGTGAAGCAGACACGGGAGCCGCAAGATAGGTCACGAGCGTCGCGGTGCTGGGCGCAGCAGTGCGGAGTCGCGCCTAGTTGCTGCGGAGTCGAAGGTCGCTGACGTCGCGGTGCCTGGCTGGGTGCGAGTCGCACGTAGAGGTGGAGGGGCAGGTGGCATCGACGGCCAGCGCAGGGTGGCGCGTGGCGACGTAGGCAGCGCGCGGAGGTGGAGAAGCGTCGGGGGATTCCGACGGTCTAGGTGGAGCGGAAGCGAAGGGATCGGCACCCTTCTGATACCATATTGGAGGAATAAACTCAACTCAATTTCCATTAATCTCAAGTGGGTTTATATAGAGAGTACATGGTGGTATACAAAGAGATAGGAAAAAAGAGACTAAAACTCCTAAACTCTTGACATGCTAACAGAGGATCTCCTCGACGAGCTCGTCCATCAGCGCAAGCAACGTCTTCGAGCGACGGCGGCACAGCTGTGGCGCCGCCATGTTCTTGGCTGTACCTATACATGCTCTGGCCTCTGGATGCGATGCGATGTACAGAGAGATGCTCACGTCGGCCGCCAGGGGAGGTCTCGCGACGTGCATGTGCCCATATGGTACAGTGCTTGACGACTTTGGGTCGGTTTCATTGGACTTGGCCCGTGAGCGCCTATCGGTTTCTGGAGCGCCGACAGCTTCCTATCGGTCATCCAGTAGCCGACAAGGTTCCGGAGGGGCTGGCTCGTACGACGACGTGGGTCATATCGTACCGATAGGCCTATTGGGGGGCGCGGGGCTCGATAAGGTCCTGTCGGCTGTCCGCTGACCGATAGGTCTCTCACCGCTTCGCCCTGCTGCTGTGCCGCAACCACGAGCCTCCGACGAGTACACGCACGCTTTGATGGTGGTGGTGTCATCCGCAGTAGCGCCAGCGCCCAGATAGACCACGAAGAATGGCCCGCTGCGGCGGCAGTCATGGTGATCACAGCCCGCCCCAGCGGCACAGAGCACTGCAGCGGAGTAGGAGTTGCAATAACAGATGTCGTGTGCCTGCAACTCCTGCCAGTCATCACTGATCGGATCCCAAACGACGGGGTTGCTGCCGCCGAGCATGTTTTCAAAAAGAGGTCGCGGCCATGGCGGTAGTCGAGGACACACCAATTGTGGTGGCGGTAGTGCTCCGGCAGGGAGGGGAAGGCCATAGCGAAGGGCATGTAGCACAGAGAGGGACGACGGAGGCCTTGCTCCCTCCAGGCGTTGCCGAAGTAGCCGAGAAGCAGGGGACGACGTCGGTGGAACGCACGGTATAGCGGCGGAGGAAGCCGGGGAGGATGATGCGGCGCCAGGCCTTGCACACCAGCGCGGCGCGGACGAGGTGCACCGGCTCGTCCGGCGGGATGCGGAGGAGGATCTCCTCGACGAGCTCCTCCATCAGCGATGGCAACGTCGAGCTAGGGCACGCAGCACAGCGGCGGCACCGGCACCGGCGCGGGCGCCATGTTCTAGGTTGTACGTGCTCTGGATGTTAGGCGATCTAGAGAGAGATTCTCACGTCGGGCGGCCGGGGAGGACTCGCGACGTGGATATATGTGCATATACGGTGCTTGACGACTTTGGGTCGGTTTCGGTTCGACTTCGCCCGTGACATGAAATATGCAGCGCCTACATGCGATGCGAGCAAGAGGGAGGAGGAATCGATGGACGCTGGGAGATTGGACGAGCGCTTCGTCGTGTTCAACCTGGACTAGTAGGGACTTGAGTAGACAGTAGTGCTATATCTCTTCGGATGGAAATAGAAAGCTGTCGAGGGCTTCCTGCCACAACTCCTATCTATATATTTCTTTAGGTAATGTTTCTGTCCGGTCGTCCGTCCGTCCGTCCGAATGAACCCTCCCTGAGTCGCCTGCCCACACCGCACCCCTAGTCGTAGCCTCTCGCCCACTCTAGACGGACCCTGTTGTCTCTATTCTTCACAAAAAAATCACCGCTCTGCGAGGACCATGGCGTCCCCTCTAGTGCATCGTAGCCTCCCCTCCCTCCTCCCCTCCATGGATCTAGCGGCACCACTCCTCCCACGTGCGTCTTTCCTCAAGTCCGGCAGCCTCCATGGCGTCCCATCCCCCACTCCATGGCGGCCGTGACCCTCCCCCGCGTCCCACTGGATCTGGCCAGCGGGCTCGAGCAAGCCATTGGCGCGCGGCCGGCAGGCTCAACCAAGCAATTGACCCTCCCCTACCTCGGCCGGCAACGCTGTCCCCAGATCCAGCAGCGTCTCCTCTCCCTCGGCCGACGGCGAGCATGGCGGGGGCATGTGGGCGTGCAACTTCCAATGAGCCTGCGCCACCGCAGTTGCCCACCAAGTAGGTCATGGCCGTGTGGCGGTGCTGTGTTTTCAAGTGTTTCTAGATGTTTTTCAGAGATGTTGCAAGTCCATGTCTCAAGTGCTTCAGTTATTTCAGATGTATGTTTTAATTGTCTTATGCGGATGTTGCAAAAGTAGATCGGGATGCATATATTGCAATGGTTGTATACGTATGTTACAAGCATCTATCCCCAATATTTCATCTATTTTTTGAACACATATGTTGCAAGTGTTTCAGATGCATGTCTCAAGTGTTTCATCTGTCTTCTTTTGAATATTGTAAGTGTTGCATCTGAATGTTTCAAAAAGTAGATCGGGATGTTACACATGTGCAATGGTGTTTCAACTGTATGTTCCAAATGTTTAATCTGTTTTAGACGTATGTTGCAAAAGGTTTCATCTGAATGTTGTAAAAGTAGATCGGGGTGTTGCACAGCGCGGTCGGTGGTTGTCGCTGCTGCTGGAGTGCAGCCGTGGGTCAACCCACGTGGGTTTCCCCATGCGGGGCGCGGGGTGGGCACAAGGACACGGGCGCAGGTGCTGGGGCGGGATGTGGGGCGTGGGGCGGGATGTGGACACGGGAGCGGTGCAGGGGTCCAAGCTGCTTCCGGGCGCTAGGCGTTCCGTATATCTTTCCTAAGATTAATCTGCACTATCAATTCTATCTCATTCCAATATCATCAATCTCTTGGACGAAAAAGCTCCTGCACCTCTATAACTTCCAAACCTATTTTAGTCTACCTATAACTTCCAAAACTGTTTTAAACTACCACCGTATCCCACGCCTAAGAGCAAGTACATTGATACGTATCAGCAGTCTCATACTTTGTCTCATGCAGTGCCACATAGGATTTTTGCTAATGTAGAGGAAAAAGAGAATGGACAGAGAAAGAGGTCGTTGTTTCGCGAAACAACCACCTCATGAGCTAAAATTTAGGACTACGAGACAACTATTTTACCATTGTATGAGTTGTTGTTCTCATAAAACTCACAACTTTATTTTTATTCTATGCATAAATTAAGGAATTATGATTTACTACGAGACAACTTATAATACAACCATTGTACATGTTGTCTATTAAGTCATTTTAAAATTACGTGGCACTATATGACACCATCTACAAGGCAATACCAATGTGCTTGCCCTAAGGGCAACATTCTCATGTTTCGTCTCATTTAGTGCCATATAGGACTATTTTTGCTGATGTGGAGGAAAGAGAGATGGGAGAGAGAAAAGAGGTCGTTATTTCACGAAACAACCACCTCATCATGAGCTTAAATTTAGCACTATGAGACAACTATTGCATCATTACATTGTATGAATTGTTGTTCTCATGCAACTCACAACTTTACTTTTATTTTATTTATAAATTGAGGAAATTGCGAGTTACTATGAGATAACTTAAAAGACAACCATTCTATATTTTGTCTATTGAATTATCATATAAAATTACGTGGCACTACGCGAAACCACCTACGAGATAACACCAATGTACTTGCCCTAACAAAGGGCCACTTCCTTCATCAGTTTCCAAACTCCTTAATCCCAAACCATTAAGCATTCGACTATATGCATCTAGCTGTGCATAAGGAGATCAGTACGTGTTTGACCTTCTTTTATCTACCTATATATATGGCTTGGTGCTCCAGGATGGAACTGCGATTCTACCTTGCTTCCTACTTCCAAAAGAGTGGTTCTTTTCTTACTGTCAAGGGTACCCATACTGACGTTCTGCCCCAATTGTCCTCTGAGAGGAGAGTGCCCGACAAGTGTCCCCACTGTAATGACCCGAGTTACAGTACACAATAGACTCTCATTTTGGTCACTGAGTTCCTGTCAATTGGAATTCCCTAACAATCTCAAGCAGGTCACCATAAGCTTCAAAACGAACTCAAGAGTCACGAGATCATGTTTCTAAAGCTTGGTTAAGCAAAGTTAGAAACTACCAGACAATCTGTTACGTGTATCGGACCATCCGATAAACCTGCAGAGACAGCGGATAGAGTGGAAAGTGAGTTGTCATCCACTATAAGGCATGGCCCACAAGTCAGCATGAGTGGGAGATATTTCCCAACCTCAAATCCTCAGCTCCACTCATCCTCTCCTCATTTCCCTCACACCCTCTCTCTCTAGAAGGAAGAACAAGGGAGGGAAAGGATGAACTAGAGTGAGGACGAGAAGAAGAAGAAGTTGGAGAAGAGAATCAAGGTGCTAGAAAGCAGCAAGATCAGCCTTAGGTCCAGCACTTGTGCTTCAACAACCTCTCATCTCATGGTTAGCTCAAGAGCTCTCTCTTCTCATTATCTTGAGATCAATTCCCCAACACTTATCTAAATCTTCTCTCTTGCATGGATGGATCATGAGGATGGCTTGGTGGAAATTACTCTAAGGGTAAGGATCAAGTATGCTACATCTAAATCCTGGTGACAAGGAACTCACCAAGGATCCAAGCTAAGTTGCCATGCTCAATCTCTCTTTATCTCTAGGATTTCTCTTAGTTAAGGAATCACTAGTTACACTAGTTAACCCTAGCCAAGCCCAGCTATCCTAAGCCTAGCAAGTCAACTAAGTCACCATAGAAATACCTTGCACATGCATCAAAGCCTTTACCCAAGATATAGGCATGAATCCCAAGCTTTCACCCAAGAACCCAAGAGCATAGGTTCTGTCGCCCGATTGACGGAGTGTTCGTCAGTAGGACGGAGTGTCCGCCAAACCTAAAGTTTAGTCGCCAACGGCCTAAGTCTCCTACTGAGTGAGAACATCGGAGTGTCCATCACCACGGAGGAGTGCCCGATGAATTATACCGAACCAATACCCTGAGAATTCGAGAGCGCCCAGTTACTACCGGATCGTCCATCACTCACGCTGGAGCATCTGATGAACTATATAAACAGAGCAACCCAGAAACTCGAGAGTGCCCAAAACCTATCGGAGCCTCTGTGATTCTCTTGGAGCGTCCGCTAGAGCTTGAACAGAGTCAATCAGAGGCAACCCATCATGGCGCCCAGTACAGCAGAGTGTCCGTCAGTAGGACAGAGTGTCCGACAATTACAATGGATGTGAGGATAGTTAGCAAGTGTACCCAACATACCACCAAAGCCAGTTATATCCAATAACAATAGTTCGACAGTAGATATCCCTCCCTAAGTCCTAAGCAGAGCTCTTAGCTTCCTTATCTACCGTGCGATCGTCTCCAATCCTTGAATCCTCTCCTTTCAGGCTTGGATGTCTTGTTTCATGAGGATAGTGTGCGGGTCGTCACCGTTGACTTGGAGTCATCAGGATTGGCAGCATTAACAGGCAGGCACCCCACTATTATGAACCCTACTTTGGATACTTACCAAGTTGCATTATGAGTTATACATTGCATATAGAGTTGGATAATGGTATCTTTCACAGTATACTTAGTGTTACCTCTTAATCTGTTAGAAGCCTCTCGCCTCAACAATGGGAATGGGAATGCTTAATGCTTATTGCTTAGTTGCTTGGGCAACGGTAGAAGTCGATCATGAGAAGGGAACTCATACTCGCGCGTGTAGGATGCTACACCTAGATAATTAACCACTAAAACCAATAAGGGTACAACTTGACTCACTTAACTAATCTAGCTAAGGAATAATATCCCTAATGTGATAATCATGATGATAACCTGTGGATATCTTACTTATGCGAGGGGTAGGTCATTGTGAGTGTGGGATCTCAGACGACATAGCTCGTGGAGCAGTAAGGACCGTTTATTGGGATATATAAGTCCGAGTAACCACCCGTATAGATCACATGTCACGGATGGAATCGACAAGCTGAGTAACTAGTTGCGACCTATTTATCCGTGAAACTGGTAATGAGGTGGCATCGGTCGGGAATGTCTGGGACATTGACCGAGAACCCAGTCGAACCTTTCATGTGACACTCGGGCCGGATTAGGGAAATGTTAGAAAGCGTGAGGCAACCCTTACCCAGGCACGAGTATGGAGGTTAGTCCCGATTTCTATGTGGGTACAGTTGTACACCTCTGGCGAAACTATTCGGTTGTTCTTTCTTTCTATACCCATGGTAAGTTGAATGATGAACAATGAGCACTTTGCTATAATGATATATACAGTAATTCTAATGTGTTGAGTATAGCATGTCATATTCTTAATGAACATCATTGCTTTCCGCACTTATACAAATGTCTGATTATCACTCTATGCATCCACAAAATATTATATGTTGGAATTAAGCCCTGCGAGTACGCGTTGTACTCATGGTGCGGCTGTTAAGTTATTTTACAGGTACGTCGTAGTAGGCCGCGTTGAGCAATCGCTTAACCACTACTGCATAGTAGCACCTGGAATGGGCGTGACTCCAAGTGTGCTACAAGTTAACTCCGGATTAATTGATACCCACCGTCCTAGCCTAGCAAAGAAATATGTTTCCTCATTCTTGAGCAACTGTAGGATTTCTGTTTTTCATCTCCTGTAAATTAAAAATAATTTATTTGCTCTCACTTTAATGTTTCTATTAACTTTGCATCATTTTGTTGTGCTTTCCTTCCCAAGGTTTACGCTAAGTAATTCATCAGGTATTTGTACTCTTCAAATGTCCCAAATCATGTATCCACTACCGGAGAACGGAACTTTGCCGAGTGCTAAATGGTTTGCCGAGTGTTCTTTTTCGGGCACTCGGCAAAGAAGTTCTTTGTCGAGTGCCAAAAAAAACACTCGGCAACCTCTTTGCCGAGTGTTTTTTTTGGCACTCGACAAAGAACTTCTTTGCCGAGTGTTTTTTCTTAACACTCGGCAAAGAAGGTCTTTGCCGAGTGTTTTTTTTAAAGCACTCGGCAAAGACAAATTTCAAATTAAAATTTAAAGCAGTAAATTAATTCAAATGAAAAAGTTTTCAACTACAAAGTTGTAGAACTCATCAAGATGAACATTTTTTGTTTAGGTCATTTCTTCATACGAGAAAGTAAAAGTAAATTTGTACATAAATTTTAGATCTCTCTCTTGTAGTTTATAAAAATAAAACAACCAAAATAAACTTTGTAGATCTCGAGAAAGTGAAAGTAAATTTGTACATAAATTAAATAACCAAAATAAATTTTGTAGATCTCGAGAAGTTAAGAAACTTTGTAATTGAAAACTTTTTAATTTGAAATTATCCTGTCATGCAAAACTGTATCTGAATTTCAAAATTTTGAAATTTGAATGTTTCAAAAGACCACGGATGGAAAAACAACCTAAACAAAAGTTGTAGATCTCAAAAAGTTATGAAAGTTTGTAGTTGACAACCTTTTCATTTGAGTTCATTTTGTCATGCAAAACTACCTTCTCGTGAGTTCATTTTGAATTTCAAAATTTTAAAATTTGAATTTTTCAAACGACATCAAATGGGAAAAACCCTTAATGAAAGTTGTAGATCTCGAAAAGTTATGAAACTTTATTGTTGACAACTTTTTAATTTGAAATTATTTTGTCATGCAAAAGTATGTTTGAATTTCTGAAATTTGAAATTCAAAATTTCAAACGACCTTGGATGGAAAAACACCCTAAATGAAAGTTGTAGATCTCGAAAAGTTATAAAACTTTGTAGTTGACAACTTTTTGATTTGAGATCGTTTAGTGTATCAAATAATCAGTTTAGTATCGGAGATAGATAACATAACAATAGCAAATATCATATCTGTACATGAAAATAAAATGGGTCAAGTGGTCAGCAGAGGCGGTGGTAAGTCTCGGGGCGCAGGTCGCAGGATCGAATCTTGGTGGCCGCACGTTTCGGGATTTTCAAGCAAAAACATCCGTGATGTTGGTGGGTGCACGTGGTTGGTGCACATCTGCCTCCCAGACTGGGACCTCCCGTAAAAAAAATTGCTTTTTTTGGTTTTTTTCGGTTCAAACTTTGCCGAGTGTCAGGCACTCGGCAAAGGCTTTGCCGAGTGCCCGATAAAAAACACTCGGCAAAGAAGGCTTTGCCGACAGTTTTTTTACCGTGTGTCCTTTGTCGAGTGCAACACTCGGCAAAGCCTTCGCCGAGTGCAAATAGGGCTTTGCCGAGTGTTTCAAACACTCGGCAAAGAACGCGTATCTAGTAGTGATCGAGTGCCATTTGCGAGATAAATTATCTAATACAATCAAATCCAATTCGTAATACAAGTTTATAATTTGGAATTTAGCTAGTTTTCATCGGGAACAATATGCGTTGAATTACGTTTGAAATTCCCACAGAACGCACGAGGTATTCATCAACTTTTATATTATCCACCTATATATATATATATATATATATATATATATATATATATATATATATATATATATATATATATATGCTCAGGATGGAGTTGCGATGCTACCATCCCCAAGTATTCCAAACTGTTTTGTGCAGTTTTATAGTCTATTTATGTCTTCATAGAGTGCAATGTAACAACCTAAATCCTTATTTTTGGGAAAATACAAGAGAGAGAGAGAGTAAAATATAAGCACAAGAGTTTCGGCTTAACTTGAGAATAAAAACCTATAGTAATTAATAAGATTAAAATTTGAAATCAAAATTTCGACCCATGATGTCATAAGATATGAGTTACACAAGAGCCTCTACAGTTTAAGCTAAGGTGGGCTTAATCAATATACACAGAGGTGACACTACACCATGACCCACTTTTCCCTACAATTATGTGTTGGTAAATCAAGGGTTTTAACTACTTAATATGTGTCGGCAATTGTATAACTTTTTCGCTGCTGATGCAGAATCTGTGGTGTCTTGAAGTTGACCGTGTAACCGCTTATCCGGACCGATCCCGCCTGAGATCGGCAGCTTGAGGAGCATAGAGACGCTAGGTCTGTCCTCCAATTTCTTTGTCGGACAGATCCCTGCCAGCATCGACAACCTGACAGAGCTCAGCGGGCTAAACATTTCGTCGAACCAGCTCAGTGGGCCGATTCTTCGAGAGCTGGCACAGTGTACAAAGCTTTCGGATCTCTCAGCAGAAACTTCCTCACTGAGAAATTCCTCAGGAGCTCGGTGCACTGGTGAACCTGATGGGGCTGAGCCTGTCTGACTACAGTCTGAGTGGCACCATTCCGAAGTCTTGGAGGCCTGTCCACTGTCATTGACCTGCAGATCGGAGGCAACAATCTGTCAGGTCATATCCGGGTTGAGTTTGGCCAGTTGAAGTATGTCCTTGCAGGGACTCTAAATCTCAGCCACAACATGCTGTCAGGTGAGATCCCGACACAGTTAGCGAATTTGACACTCATGTGTGCCGGTTGTACTTGAACAACAATGAGCTCCAAGGAGAAATTCCCTCTTCATTCGGCAACCTTATAAGCCTTTATCAGTGCGACCTGTCTTACAACAATCTCGTTGGGCCGACCCACCACAGCTGGGAAACATTGGCTTCTTGGAGCTACTGCGCTTGAACAATAATGAGCTTGAAGGGGAAATTCCCTAATCATCCAACAACCTTTCTGAGCTACTAGAGTGCCATTTGTCTTACAACAATCTTGTTTTGCGACACTCAACCTAATCATCCAACAACCTTTCCGAACTAGTAGCGCGCTCCTCAAAACTTCTTGAGCTGAAGGTATTGAAACTATCCAATGTATGGATCGTGGTTGGGTGCAGTGATGCAATTTGCTGAAGAAGCATCCTAAGGTCATGTTTGGATGCGTATGTATTCATCTTAATCCACATGTGTTGAAGTAGATTTGAGTGAAATTAAACTAAGTTTCATTCCAATCCACTCCAACATATATGCTCCAACACATGTAGATTGAAGTGCATACACATGCATCCAAACAAGACCTAAAGGATGGTTCTTTTCTTACTATCTAGCATACCTAGGGTTCTAAATTGCCTGCTATAGCTTTTTCGTAGGGTCTACCACGCTGATGTAGCACTAATGACGCTATAGCTACATATACACCAAGCCACGAAACAAGAATATTGACCGAGACATATATTTACATCTTAACCTAGATTACTATAATATATGCCTCTTCATTGTGTTCTTTAACGGGTTAAGTCCACTTTAGGGCCTTCAACTATCGCAAAAGTCTGGATTTCAACCATCAACTTTAAAACCGGATAACATTGGCCCTCCAACTCTTGAAAAAGTTTACTTTTCAACCTTGGGCGGTTTGCATAGCACTGTTTGTGGCGATGACATCAGCACTCATTTTTAATTTGCGAAATTAATATCTTTTTATTTGGAGCTCCAAATATAGCAAATAATATATCAATTTTGATCATCTCAACGAGCTCTTTACAATGGTGTACTCTGTTTTGTTGTTTGAGATAGCTTTATTTTATGAAAATTAAATATTTCTATAAAACAAGTGAGAATAGGGCTAATATGAAAGATAAAACTTTGATTTTTGTGTACTAGTTTTATTAGACTATCTCTAACAATGAAGACCTAAACTCCACACTTATTCCAGGTTTTGGGTCATCCACAGGAAAAAGTCACCCACCTATAAATCTTCCCTCTCCAACAGCACACCCATCCATCCGACACCTCCGCCTCGCACCCCGCCGAGCCTCCCTCCCCGCCTCGCCGTCGTCGGGCCCACCTTACCATCATCCTCCGCGCAGATCCGCCAGCCTCACCCACCACCGCACGCCATCGAACGCCGCCCGCGACCGCACTCCACCGAGCGCCGCCACCACTGCACGCCACCGAGCTCTGCCTGCCTTGTGCCGCCACCCGCCTCGCCGTGGTAGAAGAGCTCCGCCGTGCCGCTCCTACCGCTTGCCGCAGGCACGCCGCGCACCGCTCCCGCCGCTCGCCGCAGGCACATCGTGCACTGCTCGAGCTGCTCATCGGCGGTCACGCCGTGCTGCTCCACCAACCCCACGCCGCTCACCACCAACGTCGTCCGCGTCCGCCGCCTCGGCCCGCACCAGATCCGCCGCCCTGTGGCCCTCCCCGCCTCCGAGCTGGAGGTCGCTCCTCGCCTCCACCTGGGCCTCTGGCTACGAGGATGACGAGGAACAGCGGGGGAAGATTTGCGTCTTCGGTGAGAGACAACACAAATATGCGTCGTGGTTCGACCGGTACACAAAATGCCTACTGTCTTTGCGTCTTCTGTTGGAGGCCGCTAAAACACTTGTTTTATAGAAATATTTAATTTTTCATGAAATAAAACTATCTCAAACAATAAAACGGAGTATACCATTAGAAAGAGCTTGTCGAGATGATCAAAATTGATATATTATTTGCTATATTTGGAGCTCTGAATAAAAAGATATTAATTTCACAAATTAAAAATGAGTGCTGACGTCATCGCTGACGTCAGCACCACAAACAGTGCCATGCAAACCGCCTAGAAAACCACCCAAGGTTGAAAAGTGAACTTTTTCAAGAGTTGGAAGGCCAATGTTATCCGGTTTTGAAGTTGAGAAGTTGAAATCCAGACTTTTGCGATAGTTGGAGGTCCTAAAGTGGACTTAACCCTTCTTTAATTAATGAATGATGTAATAACCATTAAATAATTTTAAATTATTTGTTTCTTGAGCATTGGATGAATGAATTGTTGATTATATCCGTGTGTATCTTGATTATTTTCATAAATGTTAAATAATGGACCTACGGGTACGTTCTCCATTGCCTTGTACATGTATGTATTTGTTTTCACAAAATTGCCTTAATGACATATTATTGTACATAATTAATTAAGAATTTTCAATTTCCATGTTTTCTTAAAAAACGCTAGATGCAATAACTTTCGTTATACCCCGCTATAGTTATTGGTAAAGTTTTAGAGAAGTCAACCACTACATGTCATGACCCGTGATCTAAAACCACGAGGATACCTATACGGGCAGTACGCCCCTATGAGTAGAGGCACCGGCAAAAGTCCCAGTGGGCCTACCCCAGCAAACAAGTGTGCTTCCCCATTCATATGCGATGGTAACATTTCTATTTTTCATCTCCTGAAACTTAAAAATGATTTATTTGCTCTCACTTTAATTTTAAAATCTTGTAAAATATATCTTAGCTTTGCATTATTTTACTCTGCTTCCTTCCCAAGGTTTATGCCGAGTAGTTCATCCGGTACGCCTACCCTTCAAATGTCCAAAATCATGTATCGGGTGTCATTTACGGAATAAATCATCTTATACAATCAAATCCACTATGTAATGTAAGTGCATCATTTTGAATTTAATTAGTTTTCACAGAAAACCATATGCATAGAATTACGTTTGAAATTACCGCAGCAACATACATGGGCTTGCTATCATCCAGACATCCGGACGGACGGCGCGTCGATCCGGACGCCTGCACCTATAGTCGTTTTTACACGCCGTTTCACGCGCCCACGTGGAGCCCATGCCGTCCCGAACGTCACTAGCATATATAAGAGAGGGAGGAGGCAGCGGATGCCTAGCCGGCGCCGGGAAGAGGAGGAGACACCGAGCGAAGCAGCAAAAGGTCAAGAGGAAGATGCAACACTTGATTTACTTTTAAAATATTTAGATACAACACTTGCAACATACGTCTGAAGGAAGATGAAATACTTGAAACATGCATCTGAAATACTTGCAAAAACAAACACTTAAACCATTACAAAAACATCAGCAACATCTAGATAAAACACTTGCAAACATACGTGTTAAACATATGCAACATCTAGATAAACACATTTGCAACATACGTCTAAAAAACAAGATGAAACATTGAGAACAAAAGCTCGAAACATATGTGTACAAACCGTTGCAAAAGTAGATAGCATCTCGACCTACTTTTGCAACATCCATATAAAACACTTGCAACGTACATCTGAAACACTTTAAACAGATGCGAAACATCTACTTGATGCTTGAACGAAAATAGAAGCTCGTCGATGCGGAGCTCGATGGCGGTGTGGAGCTCGGTGGTGGCATGAACCTCTGCAATAGCCGCGGCAGGCGGATGGAGCACAACTGCAACGGGAGGCGTGAGTCCGGGCGAGGGCACGCAGCGGGAGCGCGCGGCGTGAGTGGGGGCGGTGCGGGCGAGGGCGGGTCCGTCCCGCGAGCAGGGGCGCGCAGAGTGAGCGGGCGACGCAGATGGGGTGGTGCGTGTAGGGTCCGTTTTGCGAGCTTGCGACACGGGCTGGCGGGCACCCTATTAGGAGCATTACCATACTCCTTCCATGCCAAATTATAAGTCACTTTGACGTTTTTGGTATATACACTTTGCTATGTATCTAGGTAAAACAATGTCTAGATACGTAGCAAAATCGATGTACAAAAAAAGTCAAAGCAACTTATAATTTGGAGCGGAGGGAGTACAATATAATGCACACATTAATATACTTTGCTTGAATCCGTTTCTCTTAAACTTCAGGGTTATTACGATTTTTTTTTTGATGTTGTGCGATTTCTATATCTGAATCTGAGTTGACGTGTGAAGGAGTAGAATACTTCTTTTTTCTTTTGAGCATCAGGAGTAGAATACTTGCGGAGAACATAATTGGTCAGGCGAACTGAAGAATGCACGGCACGGCCGAGATATCTCGTGTAATATCGGCACCACCTAGATGACTAGATATCTTTGGGCCAGACTTCTCGATCATTCTTTTCCCTAGCTACGGTACACAAGGGCAGAGGAGAGGCGATTTCAAATCCGGTGTCGATCTCGCCAGCTTCTCTTGGCATATGGCGACCGTCCCGGCGCCGGAGCCCGGAGGTGGAGAGGAGCCGGGAGATCGATGGCTGTCGTACATACCCACATCTAGTCTAGTTAGGTTAGGGTTAGTTTTCTCCACCGAGGTCGTGGATGCAGAGTCCAGCTGATCTCGGTGGCTCACGGTTGTGGTGTCTGGTTCTTTTCTCCCTCCACAACATCTCTGGCGGCTGCGGCGGTGATGGCACGTCTTCTAGAGATGGTGCTATGACGAGGTATGTTTACTCCTATCTGGAGAAATCGGGTTGGATTATCCCTTTTGGGGTTGCTTCGTTGTCGTGTGATTTGGGATCGCCAGCCATGCTTGTGGTGTCTGATCCCGTATCTCTCAACGATGATATGGCCGGTGGCCATCATAGGCCCCGTTCGGCTGTGCTGATAAGCCGGCTGAAAAACACTGTTGGCTGATTTGTTGTGAGAGAAAAATATTGTTACGGCTAAAAAAACAAGCTGAAAAGTACGGATTATAAGCCGGATGAACAGGGTCATAGTTTTCTCGGGCGTTCAGTGCTCCATGTGCACATCGACGAGTTTGGTGTGCTAATTGTTGCAACATTAAAACCGTATGTGGCTTCTTTGGAAACTCCTTAGTTGAGGTGGGAACTGGCTTCAAGTTGCATGCTCGGCGTTTCTCTCTTCCAGGGGCGGCGTTTCGAGAGGTGGCTCTGGTTACGGGCGACGAAGACGGCTCCGGTTGCGGGCGATGAAGATGACCACGGGAGACCTTTGCAAGGACTTGGATGTAATTTTATTTTTTATCAGTGGTGTCTTTGTAAGGGTGTTTGTGTAATCCATGTTATGAATTAATGAAATGCAACCCGGTTTTCTCAAAAAAAATAAGGGAAAAAAGATATCTCCGGTGGCGTGGTGGCATGGCGTTGGCGGGGATTCGAACTGCACTCCCCGGTGGCAGATCCGACGACGCGGCGGCATGGTGTGAATCAATGGCGCGGCGGCGTGGTGTTGCTGGTAGCGGCCCAGATCTAGGCGCAGACCCGGTTTCCAGCCAGGTTTGGGCTTTTTTCATTAATCGAGGCGGTTGCCAAAACCGACATGGTTAATTATTTAACGGAGCGGGTTGGCAACCACCTCGATTAAGGCCACGATTAACCAGTGACCTTTCAGTCGAGGCGGTTGCAAAAACCGCCTCGGTTAAGGCTTTATGCCCGCCACAGTTAAGATCTGTGTAGTAGTGAATACAATCCACATTGCAATGCAAGTGTACAGTTTTGGATGTAGTTAGTTTGCATCAGGAACAATATGTGTTGTATTATGTTTAAAATTGCCACAACAACACACGAGACATTCATCTAGTCTTACATTATCCACCTAATATATATGGTTTTGTACTTAGGACGATGCAATTGCGATTCTACCGTTCTTCCTAAAGGTTGGTTCTTTACTTATTATCAAGCGTACAAGGTTCTAAATAGCCTGCTATAACTTTTTCGTAGAGTCTACCTTGCTATAGCCGCTAAGGACGCTATAGCTCCGCTATACACCACTATCTGTCTTGGCCGCGAAACAAGCTTAGCACCACCAATATTGACCGAGACATATATTTACATCTTACTCTAGATTACTATAATATATGTCTCTTCATTGTGTCCTTTAATTAATATATAAATGATGTAATAACTATTAAATAATTTTGAATTGTTTGATTTTGAGCATTGGATGGATATGAATTTTGATTATATCTGTGAGTACATTGATTATTTTCATAATTATGAAATAATGGACCTACATATAAGTTCCCCATAGCCTTCTACATGTATGTATTTGTGTTCACAAAATTTTCTTATCGACATATTTTTGTACATAATTAATGAAGAATTTTAATTTCTATGTTTTCAAAAAAAACGCTAAATGCAATAACTTTCACTATATCCCACTATAGCTTTTTATAGCTTATAAAAAGTCTGCCGCTAAATGTCATAACCCGCGATTAAAACCATGAGGATACCTATATGGGCATTGCGCTCCAATTCTCCTGTGAGTAGAGGCACCGACAAATGTCCAAAGAAGTGTGCTTCCTCATTCATATGCAATGGTAAGATTTCTATTTTTAATCTCCTGAAACAAATGATTTATTTGCTCTCACTTTAATATTAACATCTTGTAAAATATATGTTGGTTTTGCATTATTGTACTCTGCCTCCTTCCCAAGGTTTATGCTGAGTAATTCATCTGGTGCGCCTACCCTTCAAATGTCCAAAATCATGTATTTTTTCCTTTTTGAAGAGAGTCCAAAATCATGTATTGAGTGTCATTTGCAGGATAAATCATCTGATACAATCAAATCCACTATGTAATGTAAGTGTATAATTTTGAATATAATCAAATCCACTATGTAATGTAAGTGTATAATTTTGAATATAATTAGTCTTCACAGAAAACCATATGCATGGAATTATGTTTGAAATTCCCGCAGCAACATAAATTCATCTAGTTTTATCTAAATGCTAGAAACATACTGAACATGTACGCATGCATGTACCCTATTTTTTCTGGAAAAAAATTTCAGGAAAAAGGTACAACATCAGGGTTTAGCATCCTGCTGACAATATCAGGGTTTAGAGGCCCTTTCGCTGTGGAGGACATGGTTGGTCAGGGAAAAGAATATCTACGGCGAAATGAAGAATGCACGGCACGTCTGGTATAGTGTATCGGCACCGCCCAGATATCTTTGGGCCAGGCCCAGATAATTCTGCGCAGGCCCATGGAGGCCCGAAGCCACGAGTCCAAATGGTTTGGAGGCGCAGGCAGCAGGTGAAGCCTGAGCGAGCAGGCTCTCCCCAATCGATTCCATTCCCCACCCAAACCCTTGCCCACCAATGGCGCCGCCGCCGCCGGAGCTGGTCGAGGACGCGATGGCCATTGCGGAGATCCTGCTCCGCGTGCCGCCGGAAGAGCCAGAGCACCTCATCCGCGCCTCACTCGTCTGCAAGCTGTGGCGCCGAATCCTCTCCGACCCCGACTTCCTCCGCCACTACCGCCGCTACCACCGAGCCCCTCCGCTGCTCGGATTCTTCCACCATGTCCCCAGCGGCTCCAAATTCCTCCAACGCTTCGTCCCCGCCATGGCATCCTCCCCCTTCTCCTCCCTGGCGGCATTCAATTGCAGCCGTTGGTTGGTCCTCGACTGCCGCTACGGGCGCGTCCTCCTCCAGCGGAGGCCCAACCGCAACTTGCTCGTCTGGGATCCAATCACCGGCCACCGGGAGGAGTTGCGCCGGCCCTACCACTTCACGTGCTTCTCCGCCGCGGTACTCTGCGCTGCTGCCGGCTGCGACCATTCCGACTGCCGCGGCGGTCCCTTCCAAGTGGTCTGTGTGGGCTTTGATCATATTGGGGACTGGCGCGTGCATGCTTGCGTGTACTCATCACAAGTTGGTGCATGGGGCGAGCATGTTCACTTTGACCTTGGTTATCCCTGGCAACACGCCAACCTGAGTCGAGCTGCCCATATCGGAGATGAAATCTACTTCTACTTTGCGTTTCATTTGGATCCTAAGATTCTGAAATATGACCTGTGCGGGCATTACCTGTCTGAGATTAACCTGATGGCGCCGGACATGGACTCCATGTGTGATGAAGTTGCCCTCATGCCAACTGAGGAGGGGTTGCTTGGGCTCGCTGTCGCTAGGGATTCCAACCTTTACCTGTGCTCAAGGATGGTGAATGCAGAGGGTGTTGCAGAATGGGTACAATGCAGGGTGATCAAGCTACACAAGATGCTTGATGACCTACCGAATGCTGTTGGTTTTGCTGAGGGTCTCAATGTCATATTCGTCAACACATATGCTGGCCTGTGCATTATCGATCTCAAGTCAGAAGAGGCAAGGAAGGTAGGCGAGCTTTCCATCTCCGTCCTACCTGTCATGAGCTTCTACACTCCAGGTATGGTTCTAGCCCTTTGCTTGTTTGTAATCCTGCACTATATGGCCTGTACTTCAGCTATGATTTGTAGATTTTAGTTGAATGAAAAACAAATGATAAACTCACTTCAGAAAACTGAATATATGTCTATGCAATGTCACACGTAATTATTTGTCAAGTTCAACCTGTTCATGGGGAACATTTTTGTATTAGCAATATTTTTTTAAAAAAAAAACACTTCTCACATTTTAAAACTTGAATTGCACTGATAAGCTATTAACTCATTGTGAATGGCTTTCTAGTTTGTGTGTTATTTTACTAACCTTTTAGATACTTGGTATGAATACTCCCTACTGTTTCATCCTAAAAGTGTAAATATCCTTCTAGACTTTTATGCATTGTAGCTTTCAGATTGTACTAGCAGCTTGCCATTGTGAGTGGAGACTGGAGACATGCTAGTTCGTAACAAAAATTTAGTTGTTCTGATACGTAATTATATACATATTAATTATTGAATGAACATGTTGTTGCTTTTGAAAACTGAAGATCTAACTACGCAACATCACACCTAATGTTACTTATTATGCAGCATAACCATTTTATCTCCAAATAGGTTTATTATGAAAACATAGTCAATGATTAATCTAATGATACTTATTATGCATCATAAATATTAGTACCTTTTTGTATAGGTTTGGTCAAACTTGACATTGATTGACTCCTCAAAAAGCGAGATTTATTTTTTTTAGGACAGAGGGAGTAGTAGATTTTACTTTTTGTTACCCGCAAGTTGGTGAAGGGCAGGCCTGGTGCAGCTGGTGAGTGCTAGCTCGCCGAGTCACCAAGTCCTGGGTTCGAAGCCGTCTCTCTGCAGAATTTCTGCAGGGGTAAGACTTTGTTTCGGTTATTCCTTTCCCCAGACCCCACTCGTGTGGGAGCCTCTGGCACTGGGTCTGCCCTTTTTTTTTTACCCGCAAGTTGGTGATCTAATATTCTGGTTTGTATGTTATTTTGCTCTTGTAAATGTTAGACAATATAAAATATAGTATGCAACAACTAACTATTATGCTTGGTACTTTTCAGATTGTGGTTGCAGCGAAGTTTCCATTTCCAGAATTGACAAACTAATCACTTCTCAGCCAAAGTAGGCCAATACCTGGCAAGTTTTAAAACCCACAAATCTGCCGCTGTTGGCATGTTGCAGGGATGGAATATTAAATATTCTATTTTATAGTTTTACTTATACTTTTAGCCACAGTTGGTCAATTATGGACCTTATGTTCTTCCTCGCTTGTTGTTTATGATCATGACTGAAATTTGGAAAATGAAATATCTAACTATCATGTGTCAGTTTTAGTTGTACCCATTTGTTAACAAACATTTTTTTTTTGCAAATTACCATACATATAAATGAGGAAATCCAGGTAGACATCACATGTTTTATGTGTGATAACAGATGATACTTATATTAGATCCGTCAGCAATTTTTGTGGGTGCTGCCCAAACTCAATACCTACGTGTAGTAATTTTCAAATTTAAACCATTCATTGTGTGCTACAAACACGTACTGATGATATGATGTAGATCTTCATCGTGATTGAATTGAAGGTGGCCTAAGCAACCCACTGCACAACCAACGTTTTTTTTTTACACTTTCCTGCTTCCTCTGTCATCACACTTTCCAGATCGCCAATGTTTTAGCTTCCAACAGAAATCATCATTGATTGTGGTGAATTAATTAAGGATTGATGCTCCAGAAATGAGGTTACTTTTTGTTCCTCAAATACTTTCAGAACTGATCCGCATCTGCCACACAAAATATAAGAGTATTAGTGTAACACCCCAGGTGTTTGTCACTCATTAAGCAGTGGGTTTGAGCTTAAACATGACAGATTAAGTGGAGATGACAATGTCAAGGTCAACCTATGGAGATGAGCCTGACCTAAAGTTGGATGTTGCACCATCGTTTTACATATAGGCCATTTTCAAAGATATATGCTTGGATGGTGTTATGGCAATATCTTCATGTGTCTCACCTTAGTACCTATCTATATTGATCTCTGGAAAAGTTTCATGAAGTTTGGAATAAAAAAAAGTCACATGAAATGATAAGTCATATCTTTGCATGAATTGCTTTATCAAGTGAATGGAAACATATGAAGTCAACCAAACCTTGTAACCTTACTCAAACAACTCTAATTGAACTCTACAACAAAAGTTATGAAGGGTTCGTGTTGAGCGAAGGTGGAGAAAATGTCCAAAAATAATGGAAACCCTATATTTTGTAGCAGAAAGGACTTTGCGTTGACCGAGAAATAAAGTTGACTTCTGGACTAGATATGAGGTTTGACCAAAAATGAAAGTTGAAGAAAAGTTTGAGTATAACAAACTTTGTTAAAGGACCAAGTCATGATTTAGCTTCAAAATAGATCAAAACAGTGCTCAAAGTATAAGAGAAAAAGCTGAAATCAACCCGACCGTGTTTGCAGTCCGGATTTCACCGACATCGACGTTGACATCCCGCGTTCTCCAAATTTTGCTAAGCAACTTGAGTTAGTCCAAAAATAAAAGTTCAAGGTTATGTTATGGAGAAGAGAATGCAAAAAGTTGCACTAAGTTTGATCGAGTTTCGACCTCCGAAAGCGAGTTTCCGTGATCGATGTTAACATATTGACACTATCATCTTGGAGCTTAATTATCCACTGTTACAAAGCTCAAATGGTTGGGCACCTTAAATAAGAAACGTAGAGCAGGCCGAGGTGAGCAAATTTCGTTTATGGCCCAATGTCTAATTCTGCCTAGAAGCGGCCCAAAACGGCGTTCCACCTTGCCCATGTCGCTGCCCGCCACGTGCTCGCTCGAATGCCTCAAGGGGCGACGCGTGCCGTGCGTGGCCGCCAAGCACAGAGCATGCCCGCCATTGCTGCCGCGTGGTATGCCACTGTCGCGTCGCTGCGCCCTCCTGAAGTGGATGCCGAGCTTGCTCCCTCTCTCACTCGCACCCTCTCTGCCTCTTTCTCGCCCAGCCTCTCTACGCCCGCGCGCGAACGCCGAGCTCCGCCATGGCCGTCGAGGCAACTCCGTTGCCACTGTTGTTCCCCTTCCGCCGAGCGCCCTTGTAGTTCCCATTCGCCTCCACCGCAGTCGCTCCATGATCTACTGTCTGTGCCGCGCCTCCGGGCTTCCGTAGCTGACCGCGCCATGGCCACCGTCGCTGGCTGCCGTTTGTCACCAACGGCCGTGCATGGCCAGGCCACTGCAGGCCGCCGCAGACTGTGCAAAAGCCCTGAACCGGTGCGCGCAGGACCGCACGTGCTGCGACGCCAATGCCGCGTCGCCTCGCTGCTGCCACTGCCAGTCGTACGCGAGCGCCGTCATGGCTGGGACGGGCCAAGTTCGCCGCTGCCATGGCCAAGCCACCTCGGGCCACCTCAGGGCGTCGTGGGATGGGCTAAAGCCCTGTGCTGGTGCGGCTAGGCGCCACCATGCCTCTACCGCCCCTCACCTGCCGCCGGCGTCGCCCTGCTGCCGGACGGCCGAGCCGCCCCCCCTCCTCTGCTCCGTTCCAAGGAAGAAGAAAGGAAAATGCTGTGTACGCTTTCTCTTAGGATGACAGGCGGGCCCGGCTAGGCAACGGGTCCCGCACATCAGTTAAACGGTGATTGGTTTGGGTACCGATTTGGGTGTGCCTAGCAAATTTAGTAGGGTGAGGGGAATTCTGTTTTGAATTTCAAGATTTCATGATTTTCTTTGAAAATCCATATCTCATGCTACGTAATTCCGAAAATAGCAAAAGTGGACTTTTTGGAAACCTTGAGAAGAGATCTATGCAGTGGAGTCACAATATGCTAGATGTTTGTAGATGTTTTCTGATGTTTTTAGTTAAGATTTAAAAATGCTCTAAAATACGTATAAAACTTGACCAGAGCCATATCTTGAGTTTTAGAACTCCAAAAATAGTGATTCTTGTTTTGTTAATTTTGTGATGACATGTACTTGCTAGGAAAAATATTAAACACACTATTTGTTCACTGTTTTCTTAGGGTTTTGATTGGACCTTGATAAATAAGAAATTTACATTATATTGCTTGTTATTTTTATATCTTGAGTTGTGCTGCTCCAATTGATGTGAAATTTTTATGGTAGGCTTGTTATGCTATGGATGTACTATGGTATAAATTTCATGGTCATTGCTTACTGTATGCTCAAGTTATTGATTTAACTTGTTTATAGCTTGATAAATAGCTTATAAATAATATATAAATGATAAAATAGAAAATGTTGTTCCATTACCTTAGTATGATGTTTCTCTATCATATTGATTCATAATATGGCCTTGTGTTCACAGGAAATATTAAGTGTTAAGTTTAACTTGCTCTCACATGATTTATTGCTATAACTATTTGTCTTTTTCGTAGGGGTTGATATATATCTCCAAATGGTTTGAAATCACTCGTGATTTTATTGGACTACCGGAGTTATATGGGCTCAAGTGCGAGAATTTGATCAATTCGGTGATTGTTTTTGTACTTGTGCTCTTATAATTTGGACGGTTCCGTTACAGCTGGTATCGGAGCAAGATTCAACATTAAACTTGTCATATGTGTATTTAAAACAAAGGTTTTGTTTTATAAAATCAGTTTTATCAACTTATAGCTATATATAGGTTTGTAAAAAAACCGAATTCTAAATCTAAGTATGCCAGTGGTCAATTTCCTTATGCCCATATAAGGATTAGTAGGTGGCTTATATAAGTACTAACTTGGGGGTTTTTTATTTATGCATCTACGCCCAGGCTAAGGTATGTATGTGTGATGACTCTCCTATACTATGCTACCGGTGTGTTAGATTAAGGTAGCCTTCATATATGAGATAGTCATATATGTCGCTAGTTTACTTTTATGTAACATCGCACCTACGCTCAGGTAAGTGTGAGTTGTGAGAGCATGACCGTACAACCTGCGGTCTAGGGAAGAGCTAGTTTTGGTTACTGGATTATGTACATGATTACACACATGTATATATGAAGGTACTTAATTGTGGGTGATCGAATGATTCGGGTAGTTTTGGTGCTACATGTATATATACGAGGGTATATGTACATAGGAGTACTTAGAATTTTACTTTCCTGCTCTCATTGTGTGCTATATTTGGGGAATTGTTGGGCTGCAATGAAACTTTTCTGCAGGTATGCTAACCACGAATGCGTAAGTCGAATGTAGCTGTCGACTAGCTATATATCGAGAGAGAGCGTGTTATGCCACCGACATAGAACGTGATCGCCACTTTAGATTGGCAATCTTGTGAGGACGAATAGGACGAAGCATGCATCATCATGTTGTTGCTTAATACATAACTATGCTCTTCTCACCCTTGTTCTATAGTGTGTAACTTGTGATCAATGTGTTACACTATCTTTCTTGAGTGAAGTAAAACAAAAATGCCTTGTTCCATGTTGCTTGAGAAAAATGTGTGCTTAGCCTTACTAGAAATAAGTGTGGTTACATGCTTGAACTTAGAGATATCCTCTAGCTTAGCCAAGTGGTGGATATGTTGTTCACCCAAGCGTTTCCCAATGCTTTAGACCTCACTTAAATAATTATGGATTCTCATGAATGAATTAAAGTCATGTTGGTTTAAGGTAACAAAATTTAGAGCAAATAGACTAACATGTTTGTGTGCTCTCTTGTTAAGTATAACAAAGGTAAGCTTTACTTTGCTTGTTAAATGTTGGCTGCTAGAACGGTTTCAGTTGTAGTGATGCTTTCGTGCTCATAATGGAGTTTTCTATAGTTATGGAGAATACCAAAGATATAGTTAACTTACTTATCTAGCTTGTCCTAAAAATTCATGACCCTAGGTCCTATGGTTTGAGAATTATGAATTTTAGAAGTTACTGTCAGGTTTTGCTTATGCTCTGAATAGATCTGAATATTTGATTTATTTGACCTATGTGCATAGGGAATCTTGTCTTGGAGATAATAGAAGAAGTGTAGTACTTTTTCTAAGCTTTCTAAAATGTCCTATAGCACTAATTTTGGTGGTCTAAATCTCTAGTTATAAGCTTATAAAGTGGAATGACAGAATCTGTCCAAATCTGGGCAGAGATGTCTTCTTTGTTTTGTTTGGCCTTGTTAGATATAGAATCATATTAATATGATAATAAGAAAGTTATAGACAACTTAATAAGCTTTATATAAAGTTAAGGCTTAGCCTTGTTGTGTCCCTAGAACTCCAGTTATGCATTTTTGAAGTTCTTGTCAGTTTTCTGTCCATATTAGTACAGATCTGAAACATCAGCATGTTTGGTCATGCTAACTTGTGATTTAGCTTTTGGTATGAATAACAAACACGTGGAAAACTTCCTAAGCTTTCCAGAAAGTCTAGGATCACCTTTGTGGGATGTCTATAACCTCAGTTATAGTTGAAACAAGTAAGTACTGCGTTGCTGTCCAGATTCTGGGCACATGCTAAGTTGGCTTCCTTAGCTAGCGTTGTTTTGAGCTAAACTTGTAGTTAGTTCATGCTTGAGATAAAAGCTTATTTTGGGTGAGCCTTGTGCCTTGTATTGGTTGCTTAAGCCCATTCGTTTGAATTTTCTCAAATGATTGCTTGATTGTGATGTTGTATGTGTGCTTGTTATCTAGGTAGTGCCCTAGTTGTCACCCCGTTTGTCCTCGGTGAGCATACGAGGGTCACATAGCTTTATCCTACAACAAAGTTCACATACGTAATTGTATGGTTGTTGTCTTCCATTAGGTTTCTCTCTTAGGAGCCTGAGCCGGTAGACATGGTTGCTTGCCTTGAGTGCTTGTATCCATGCCTTTGCTTGACCGAAAGCCCAAAGCTTAGTTCTCCTATATGTTGTATAAGCCGTTGATGTTTTCCAACCCTTTTTGTGAAGACCGTACCCAAATCCATGTTGGACCTTCTGGTTACCTCTCTCAAAGGTTAGCCAGTGTGACGCAACGTCTCTCTACTATGGCATCTAAATCGTATGCTTGCAAATTCATGCATCTACCTTATCAACCCAATCTATGCCATTTGAAATTCCTCATTGGGTGTATGTTCAATAATGGTGTTATGAGTAGCAACTAATGGTGCCGCGAAGAAACCGAGAGCCTCCTGTGGGTGCACACACAAGGTTGTGCTGCTCGGCACGCGCTGGTATCATGGTTTCTAATCATAATCCATTGCAGAACGACACTGATGTGATTTTCACGTGACCGTCTTCCTTGATTGTTTTCCCATATCTTATCGAAAGACTCTTATATTGAACCAAAAGTAGTAAAACTTCCTCCTAAAGTTACTAAGAGGATAACCTTTGAAGAACAAGTTACTGACATAAACATTAACAAACTGTAATAGGTGGTAGACAAGTGACTCTACTTAGTTGTCCTAATATTGACGAGCGTCATCGAGTGAGCAACGTATCTCATTCCTGTTAGATAAAAAGGACACACAACACTTAAGTGGACAAGTCATCCGTTGGATAAGACTCGATCATTACAATATGCAAGTTTTAACCTTTGTATGCATAATGGCCATACCGTCGAAATCAACCATCTCTGGTGTGACTCCTTATCTGCTGACTTCGATAGCAACCATCTGTGTTGTATCAACCACAATTATGGTGATCAAGAATGAAGATTTGGAACTTTTTAGTGTTGAGAGACAACTGATTAGTTACCAATAGGAAGGTTAATCTCTAGCTAGGTAACAACTCTTTGGTAGCTACGAAGGCTAGGTCTTACAGAGCAATAACCAACAAGAAGTTAATCAACTAGCCAATAACTGGAGTGATACTCTGTCGTCCAGAGTCATTACGACCAAGTCAATTCCATCTTGGACAATCACACAGATAGTGCAAGGCGTTCTATCAGCTAAAGCGAAGAATTAGAGAAAGCATGACCTAGTTTCAATTAGCATCCTTGTGCCCATAGGTGCCACAAATGGTTTGTCCATAACTTTATTGGACGAAGTGTCAAGGAATATTCAGAAGCGGTTCCTTATCCTTGTAGGAATGTTCTCCAGGCAGAATATGTGTTTTGCCCTGCAAAAGTAACCTGCAAGTTCAAAGCGTGTGCATCCTCGGATTGGTATGTAAATTAATAGTCGAGATCTGCTGTTGGATGGTCCTTTTGAGGTCTCACAGATACTAGTTTACACTCTTTCATTTGCTTTTGGTTTCTCGTATCCCCAATGTACGAGTAGCCTTGGTTTCTGCAAATCAATTTATACCATCGTGAATCAAAAGCAATTTAAAAAGTGTCAAACAACAGATTTCCCATCTTAGAGCTGCTGTTTGATCCTAAAAAGGAAACCTCAAGGTGAAAGTTGGCCTGACAAAGTTGTTATGCTACAAGTCAACTCAACTTATAGTGCAACTAAGTCACAAAGGAAAATTTTACTCAACCGCTTGGTGGTAGACTACTTTCCGCGGTTTAGTAAATATTACAACTTTTGTTATCCTTAAGGCCTCGTTATATCTTTCTTTGGGAATTATTTTCCAATGATGACATACTTTGGTACCTTATACATGTTTTTACCAAGAGGTTGCATCTGATTCAACCCAGATAACTGTTGTCTTTGGATAAAAGAATCTTATTAGGTAGCTGTTGGCAGGAATACGAAGCCAACTGAGTCAGCTATCACATTCACTAAACCCTCAACAGACTCAGATAATACAGTGTTGTCATCAGAGAAAGAGAACTGCACATATGGAACCTCAAGCAGTTTCCATTGTTGGTGTCTAAATGAATGAACATTTACGACCAACATAGACCTTGTCTATTGGTTAGTTTGTACCATATAACCTCAGAGAATGTTTGTCGTCTATGATCTCACCCTTTTTGAAAGGTTGTACTCAAGCCATTTTGGTAGAGAACTGCTTTTCAAAACCGTGTGAACATAGAGTCATTTCAACGAATCAACTTCTGAATATTTCGGTCTAGAGTCAAGTTCATATGGCCTATGTTGTGGTCATTAGAAAGTCAGATACTTGTGAGTGGTTCACTCATGGACCAAATGATCTCCGTACACTGAGAACGCAGTATGTGCTATCTTGGATTCCACCCAAAGTAACAATGCTTCATGGAAGTCAATGAAGGAAATTCTTCAGACAAATTTTACCATGAAGAGTAAGTATCAGAAAGTGCCTTTAGCCAAATTGTTCACCGATGTTAAAGCTTTGTAGCTAAATGCTATAGCAAATGTTAGAAACTAGATAACTTGTCTCTCTTCCTTAAAGATCTTCCATTCTGAATCTCGGGACTCGATTCTTTTAAGGGGGGAGGGCTGTAACACCCCAGGTGTTTGTCACTCATTAAGCAGTGGGTTTGAGCTTAAACATGACAGATTAAGTGGAGATGACAATGTCAAGGTCAACCTATGGAGATGAGCCTGACCTAAAGTTGGATGTTGCACCATCGTTTTACATATAGGCCATTTTCAAAGATATATGCTTGGATGGTGTTATGGCAATATCTTCATGTGTCTCACCTTAGTACCTATCTATATTGATCTCTGGAAAAGTTTCATGAAGTTTGGAATAAAAAAAAGTCACATGAAATGATAAGTCATATCTTTGCATGAATTGCTTTATCAAGTGAATGGAAACATATGAAGTCAACCAAACCTTGTAACCTTACTCAAACAACTCTAATTGAACTCTACAACAAAAGTTATGAAGGGTTCGTGTTGAGCGAAGGTGGAGAAAATGTCCAAAAATAATGGAAACCCTATATTTTGTAGCAGAAAGGACTTTGCGTTGACCGAGAAATAAAGTTGACTTCTGGACTAGATATGAGGTTTGACCAAAAATGAAAGTTGAAGAAAAGTTTGAGTATAACAAACTTTGTTAAAGGACCAAGTCATGATTTAGCTTCGAAATAGATCAAAACAGTGCTCAAAGTATAAGAGAAAAAGCTGAAATCAACCCGACCGTGTTTGCAGTCCGGATTTCACCGACATCGACGTTGACATCCCGCGTTCTCCAAATTTTTCTAAGCAACTTGAGTTAGTCCAAAAATAAAAGTTCAAGGTTATGTTATGGAGAAGAGAATGCAAAAAGTTGCACTAAGTTTGATCGAGTTTCGACCTCCGAAAGCGAGTTTCCGTGATCGATGTTAACATATTGACACTATCATCTTGGAGCTTAATTATCCACTGTTACAAAGCTCAAATGGCTGGGCACCTTAAATAAGAAACGTAGAGCAGGCCGAGGTGAGCAAATTTCGTTTATGGCCCAATGTCTAATTCTGCCTAGAAGTGGCCCAAAACGGCATTCCACCTTGCCCATGTCGCTGCCCGCCACGTGCTCGCTCGAATGCCTCAAGGGGCGACGCGTGCCGTGCGTGGCCGCCAAGCACAGAGCATGCCCGCCATTGCTGCCGCGTGGTATGCCACTGTCGCGTCGCTGCGCCCTCCTGAAGTGGATGCCGAGCTTGCTCCCTCTCTCACTCGCACCCTCTCTGCCTCTTTCTCGCCCAGCCTCTCTACGCCCGCGCGCGAACGCCGAGCTCCGCCATGGCCGTCGAGGTAGCTCCGTTGCCACTGCTGTTCCCCTTCCGTCGAGCACCCTTGTAGTTCCCATTCGCCTCCACCGCAGTCGCTCCATGATCTACTGTCTGTGCCGCGCCTCCGAGCTTCCGTAGCTGACCGCGCCATGGCCACCGTCGCTGGCTGCCGTTTGTCACCAACGGCCGTGCATGGCCAGGCCACTGCAGGCCGCCGCAGACCGTGCAAAAGCCCTGAACCGGTGCGCGCAGGACCGCACGTGCTGCGACGCCATTGCCGCGTCGCCTCGCTGCTGCCACTGCCAGTCGTACGCGAGCGCCGTCATGGCTGGGGCGGGCCAAGTTCGCCGCTGCCATGGCCAAGCCACCTCGGGCCACCTCAGGGCGTCGTGGGATGGGCTAAAGCCCTGTGCAGGTGCGGCTAGGCGCCACCATGCCTCTACCGCCCCTCACCTGCCGCCGGCGTCGCCCTGCTGCCGGACGGCCGAGCCGCCCCCCCCTCCTCTGCTCCGTTCCAAGGAAGAAGAAAGGAAAATGCTGTGTACGCTTTCTCTTAGGATGACAGGCGGGCCCGGCTAGGCAACGGGTCCCGCACATCAGTTAAACGGTGATTGGTTTGGGTACCGATTTGGGTGTGCCTAGCAAATTTAGTAGGGTGAGGGGAATTCTGTTTTGAATTTCAAGATTTCATGATTTTCTTTGAAAATACATATCTCATGCTACGTAATTCCGAAAATAGCAAAAGTGGACTTTTTGGAAACCTTGAGAAGAGATCTATGCAGTGGAGTCACAATATGCTAGATGTTTGTAGATGTTTTCTGATGTTTTTAGTTAAGATTTAAAAATGCTCTAAAATACGTATAAAACTTGACCAGAGCCATATCTTGAGTTTTAGAACTCCAAAAATAGTGATTCTTGTTTTGTTAATTTTGTGATGACATGTACTTGCTAGGAAAAATATTAAACACACTATTTTTTCACTGTTTTCTTAGGGTTTTGATTGGACCTTGATAAATAAGAAATTTACATTATATTGCTTGTTATTTTTATATCTTGAGTTGTGCTGCTCCAATTGATGTGAAATTTTTATGGTAGGCTTGTTATGCTATGGATGTACTGTGGTATAAATTTCATGGTCATTGCTTACTGTATGCTCAAGTTATTGATTTAAATTGTTTATAGCTTGATAAATAGCTTATAAATAATATATAAATGATAAAATAGAAAATGTTGTTCCATTACCTTAGTATGATGTTTCTCTATCATATTGATTCATAATATGGCCTTGTGTTCACAGAAAATATTGAGTGTTAAGTTTAACTCGCTCTCACATGATTTATTGCTATAGCTATTTGTCTTTTTCATAGGGGTTGATATATATCTCCAAATGGTTTGAAATTTGGACAGTAGACTCGTGGTAGCATTTGTAGGCCATTGTAATTTTTGTAGAATTTATTGAGCACTTTTGATAGGTGTTCATAATTCCACCTAATTATCTAAATAAATTAAGAAAATGCATTAAAAGAATTTATTTAGGAATGGACACTATGTTTTATGGTGTTCATTGGTCATGGGTGACATGTTGGTAAAGTTGGTTTTATCCAATTATATGTTTGCAACATAAGTTAATAATTATTTCTTGCAAATGAGGTTTCTGAACAGATTTGAGGATATTATTAATTACCCTATGCAAATGATGTTTTCATGTCTTGTGTGCTATAACAAAGTTGTTGTGAATTTCATGATCTAGCTGCTGTTAAAATTTGGTGGTATTTGGCCATATGGTTTAGAAACTACAGCTATTTAAAGTTAGGTTACAGAATTGCTTGCTCTTTGTCTTGTTAGACCAGTTTCGGTATTTGTGTAAATTCGACATGTTAAACTTTGGAATCATGCTGTGATGTTTATAAATGAAATTTAGATAATTGCATAAGCTTTCCATAATGTCTTCTTGCAAGTCATTTGGAGTTGTAGATCTCCAGTTATGATTAAAGTACTCAACTGTTGGTTTGATGTCCAGAAGGTAGCAATTTCTAGTTCTAGTACTTTGATTAACTTTGTCATACTTGGGTATTGAAATGTGACTCATATCTTTGATGATACTTGAGTGGTACCCTGTAATCTTGTGAGACTTGTTTCTTGATTAATGTGTTTGCCCTCTTCTATGTTATGTCTTCTTGAGGATTAAGTTAATTAGCTCTAGGGTTTAGGTGAACTTTGGTATGCTTGCATGATTACTTTGTTTATTACACTTCTTTGCATTCATACATATGTATTGTTGCACCTCATTTAGGTACGTTAGTTGAAGCACGTGAAGGACCTGACGTGGAGCCAAACCCGACGACGGTGTTTGGTGGAACTATCCCGAAGATGGATGTACTCAGCGAGATTCATCTGACATACTCTAACTTGAGTCGGATCCCAGGCAAGCCCCGGAGCATTATAAGCCTCCTATCTTCAAAGCAATTAATTCTATATATGTTATAAGTATTGTTGCATTAAGTGGTAGGAGTTGGTTGGAAACTCTTGCTGCATTATATCATTCCTTATCCAGATATATGAATCCTTGAATCCTACATAGACTAGGATCGAGTAGATGCTTAGCCCTGCTTTAAGCGGTAGAAGTCAGGTGATTTCCTGTCACCTGCAAGATATAGGGATATTCATATATGGCACGGTTGGCTATATGTGCTATCGTGGAATGGAACCATGTGTTAATAAAATGAAATGAGACCGGGCGGGATGACGATAGTGAAGCAACAAGGCATGGAGGTCTTGGGTGTGGATCTATCCCCGTCTGAGTCGTTTAAGGACCGATTTGCTGTACGTCCTTGAGTCATGTTGAACGCAGTCTAACACTTAGTTGGCCGGATAAGTCGTTCCGACCGCGAATCCGAGTAATACAGTTCAGGTCGGGAATCGAATGGTAGGTTGCTTCTTGGAGGAGAGAAAGGATGTGCTTGGGGACATTGGCGTGAGACCAAGGGGGGGTTAGAGTCCCTATCACCTGGCAGAGTGTCGTCCTTGGGGTCGCGACATCATTCGGACCCGCAGCTCTTGAACTGTACCAAAGGTGACCTGAGCAGCCCTCGCCAGGCGTGACTCGGTGAGTGTTAGAAATACCCCTCCAGCTGGATAGGAATTCGATTCGAATCGCCGTCGCTCCCGGTTAGTGAGCACTTGACTTGAGCAGCGGCAACGTAGATTTATACCTGCTATGGTTAATATTGTTTGCTCCTAATAAAGTGAGTGCTCTAGTACATGTTCTAATATAGATGATAGGTTAATGATAATTAACTTGATGCTTAAGCATTAATGATTAATCATCTATATTAAGCTTTTATGCAAAATGTTGTCAAGCTAGCCCCACTTCATATCAGCCTTGCATAATCCTTGGTGTCACCTTATTTCTGGTTTCTGACGGGTAAGTCTAGCTGAGTACTTTGTCGTACTCAGGGTTTTATCCCCACTTGTTGCAGGTTGTGATGTATCATGGCGACTGCAAGAGTTGGTTGGCTCCTGCCTTAGAGGCAGAGTGTGATCACGGGCATGATCCTTCTAAGTTATCTTCTCTCTAATGCTTTTGTTGGAAGTCGACCGTGGTACTGGCATGTACTTGAAATAAGAATAATGTTAGTTTCAAATTACTTTGCTTCCGCTACTTTTTTAACTTAAGTTGTAATAACTATGTTGAACTCCGATGTATATTGAATTACTTGTAAAATGGTTGTAACATGTGACTTGTTATGTTGAATCACTACGATCTTGGCTTGTATGTTGGTTGGTTTGAAATCCCTCGTGATTTTATTGGACTACCGGAGTTATATGGGCTCAAGTGCGAGAATTTGATCATTTCGGTGATTGTTTTTGTACTTGTGCTCTTATAATTTAGACGGTTCCGTTACAATTAGTTCTGGAGAAAGTAAGTGGTTATTTAGCACAGCTGTTATATAGCTAATTCAACTGATAGCTAGTTAGCTATACCATCAGCGATATGGACATCAGCAATGTATGACCCAAATAATGTTCTGTATGGGTGACAGCATGTTATATCTGAGATACACAGTATTTTGTAGCAATTCTGATCCTTAGATTATTTATATGCAACCAAGACAATAATTGTTCATAAAAGTAGAATAATTTATACATATGATACTGTATTAAATACCTGTGTTTAGTTCTTGCCTTTTGTTTACTGAAATTTGCAAAGCGTGATGTGGTGACCTGACTAATCCTTGTGCGATTGCAAATTGGTTCCAATTAGTAATTAAATTTTAAATAAAATGTCAACGTAAATTTTGTGAGCAAATGAAATTAATTTTAACAATGTTCATGTGCAAACCAACAACTACTCTCATGTAGTAGAAAATCCAGAAAGGTCACGTTGACGTCATCTACTCATCTACGGCAGTCACATAAGGGGTGATTGGTTGCACGAACCACCTTGTACGCTTTGCCTGCTACACCTCGTTCTGTTGTCGTGTTTGGTTCCCCGCCTCGCACGCTTTGCCTGCTTCATTTTATTCCCCTGTCCTCCACCATTCCGCATGGCTCTGTCTTCTCG
This sequence comes from Saccharum hybrid cultivar R570, assembly GCA_038087645.1. Classification (NCBI taxonomy): domain Eukaryota; kingdom Viridiplantae; phylum Streptophyta; class Magnoliopsida; order Poales; family Poaceae; genus Saccharum; species Saccharum hybrid cultivar. The sequence goes on from JAQSUU010000368.1 coordinate 5,211,315, forward strand.
ATTCTTACTTTCCTCGTGATGAAGGACGATGCGATGCACCCATGGTACAGGGGTCAATGTGTCACACGCTCAAAACTCTCATACATGCATGCAATCAAACAAAATCTTATCCCATACTAAATCAACAACCAAGACAACCAAACACGAGTGATGCACGATTTGGGCCTGCATCTCACCATCGACCTGCTCTCCATTAGGAAAAAGTCTATTTTTCCTCCCCCAACTATCACAAAAGTCCACTTTTCCTCCCTCAACTTCAAAACCGGACAAACCACCTCCCTCAACTTTTCAAACCGTGCATTTTACCTCCCTCGAGCGGTTTTGAAGGCGGTTTTGCTACAGTAAACGGCGGTATGCTACAGTGTCCAGTGGTTTTGCTACAGTGCCCATGCTTTTGTCTTTTCTTTTTTATTTATTTCTGCTGAATCTTTAAAAAATCATAGTAAATCACAGAAAAAATCATAAAATAGAAAATCTAATTTTGTTGCACTCCACATGAGTAGATCTACACAGTGAACATATAATATGGTATGCTTTAGTACAAAGTTTTTGCTATGAAAGTTTTATCTTTTTCTTTTTTATTTATTTGACTGAATCTTTGAAAAATCATAGTAAATCACAGAAAAATCATAAAATAGAAAATCTAATTTTGTTGGACTCCACATGAGTAGATCTAGATAGTAAACATATAATATGGTATGCTTTAGTCCAACAAAATAATTATAGAAGCCGCAGCTATGAATTATTGCAATTAATTATAGAAAAACATAGATCTAAAGCTACAATAAAAATTTTGTACTAAAATATACCATATTATATGTTCACTATATAGATATGCTCATGTGGAGTCTAACAAAATTAGATTTTCTATTTTATGATTTTTTTTGTAATTTACTATGATTTTTCAAAGATTCAGCCAAAATAAATAAAAAAGAAAAAGGCAAAACCTTCGTAGCAAAAACTTTGTACTAAAGCATACCATATTATATGTTCACTGTGTAGATCTAATCATGTGGAGTACAACAAAATTGGATTTTCCATTTTATGATTTTTCTGTGATTTACTATGATTTTTCAAAGATTCAGCCAAAATAAATAAAAAAAGAAAAGACAAAAACATGGTCACTGTAGCAAAACCACTGAACACTGTAGCATACCGCCGTTTACTGTAGCAAAACCGCCTTCAAAACCGCTCGAGGGAGGTAAAATGCACGGTTTGAAAAGTTGAGGGAGGTGGTTTGTCCGGTTTTGAAGTTGAGGGAGGAAAAGTGGACTTTTGTGATAGTTGGGGGAGGAAAAATAGACTTTTTCCTCTCCATTATTCCGGCTCCCCATCACCAAAGAAAGCAATTGATTGAACATCAGATCCAGCGGCCCAAGCCCAACCTCACCTCCTTCGACGAGACCCGCAGCCGCCGCCGCCGCCGCCCGGGGAAGCCGGTGACGCAAGGGGTACGCCTCCGACGATGAGGAGCTGGCGTCCCTCCATCGACCTTCGCCGCCTCGCGTCGTTGGTCTTCTCTCTCTTGCCTCGCATAGTCGTATCATTCGTATGTCGCATTGGCCCCAAAACCCCAATAATCCCCGCCCAAGTCCTCGCCTCGCCAGACACCAGTGCCACTGCCATGGCGCCGCCGTGCCACCGCCGCCGCCGCCGGAGTTCGTCGAAGACATCGTCGCAGAGATCCTGCTCCGCCTCCCGCCGGAAGAGTCGCGGTGCCTCTTCCGTGACTCCCTCGTCTGCAAGCCCTGGAGGCGCCTCCTCACCGACACCGCCTTCCTCCGCCGGTACCGCCGCTTCCACGGAGCCCCTCCGCTGCTTGGATTCTTCTACTACGATTACGGACTACATACCCATGGCTTCATTCCCACCACAACATCAGCCTCCCACTTCCCCAGCGAGTGTTCAATCGCCGATGCTGGTGCCCCACCAACTGTCGCCACTGGCGCCCCGTCGACTGTCGCCATGGCCGTGTTCTCCTTCATAACGGTAGAAGATACATGGTCTGGGACACAATCAACGGGGACCTGGAGGATCTGGACGAGCACTGGCCCCGATTCCCATTCGGGTACGTTTCCCCTGCTGTGCTCTGCCCTGTGGCCGGATGCAACCACAGCGACTGCCATGGCGGACCCTTCCTTGTGGTCCGGGTCTGGGTGTCCAAAAATTGTCTGATGATAGACCGCATGTTTGTGCACGTGTACTCATCAGGAGTTGGTTCTCGTATCACGTGCATTTCCATTCACGAAGATGTTGCTGAAGCCAATCTGAGTCGCGGTACCGTTGTCGGAGATGGAGTCTACTTCACGCTTCAGATGGGTGCTACAATTTCTAAGTACAACTTTGTCAAGCATCACTTGTCTTTGATTGACCCGCCAGAAATGGTGTGACGGTGGCATTTCCCTCATGTCGACTGACGGACTGAGGATGGTTTGCTTGGGAGCGCTGGCATCAGGGGCTCCAGTCTCTACTTGTGGTCGAGGAAGGCGAATGCAGAGGGAGTTGAAGGATGGGTGCAGTACAGGGTGACCGACCTACCGACTCTGTTACCGGTTGACAAGCCATTCACTAAAGCTACTGTGAGTGGTTATGCCGAGGGTATCCATGCCATCTTCGTGTCCACTGATGTTGGTGTATACATTATCGAGCTCAGCTCAGGGCAGGCAAGGAAAGTATGTGACCCTATGAACCACTGTCATACCATACCCTTCATGCGCTTCTACACACCGGGTATGGTCCTAGCCCTTTGCTTGTTTGCAATCCTGCATTGTGCAACCTCTATAGATTGTTCTGATACTCAAATGTTGGTTTTAGTTAAAAGGGAATAAATAATACACATGCCTGAGATAACTGAAGATGTGATAATGCTATGTTACAGTAATATTATTTTTATTAGGTTCAGCCTGTTCATGTGAACCACTTTTGAGATTGACGAGATCCTCTCACTTGTAGAACCCAACCTTTGAACTTCATGCCCTACTGTTTGATCCTGAAAGAACTTCATGCCCTACAGTTTTATCCTAAAAATATGTACTATACCTGTATCTGGAACAATTTTAACATTTAGGCATTGCAATCTTCAGATTGTACTAGCAGCAAATTGCAATTCCCAGCTGAGGCACATTATTTCCTTGTTAGAATTTAGTTGTCCTGATATGTGCAGATATTAGTTTTACAAGTAAATGATGCTTTTGATTTTGAAAACTGAGATCTGACAATGCAATATCACATCTACTCTAGTTTCTGGTCATATTCAACTTGCTATGAACAATTCTTGATAATGGCAAGATATTCCCAGGCAGTAGTTGACTTTTTAATCAACCACAAGCTGCTGATCTAATATTTTTTTTTGCACACTCTTATGATCTATTGTAAATATTAAACTTTAGGCATCGCTACTATTTCTTCTTACTGAACTGAGGTAGTAAGCTATGAAACTAATAAAACTTGTATGCTTGATACTTTTCAGATCGTGCTCGTGGGAACTTGCCATGACACAAATTAATCACTGGCAAGCTGGATATTCCACTGTTGGCATATTGTAGGGATGATGCTTTGAAAGTTTATCAGTATTCCCTGCTGAGTAGTTTAATGTCTTATAGTCTAAGCTACTATGGCCAGTAAAGGACCTGATGTACATCTGTTGTTTATGACCATGACCTTGATGCTTATGTTTGAGGTTTAGAGTTCGTTTAGTTTGATTATTGTTATATTGATGGTTGACGTCTCTTATGAACACCGTTTGAAGATAGCTGGGTAGAGTTGGCTTGGGGCCTTGGGGGAGACATGGGATTAGTTCTTCCCTTGATATGTCACCTCCCTTTATATAGAGAGGATTCCTTGATCCCCTAAGGATGGTCCAGTCAAATCCTAACAAATCATATCTAATTAATGACGAAAGGCAGGCTTGCTGCCTGCCTCACTGCCACCCCACAACAACGACATTCCACTCAGAACTGCATATATATTTGGTTCTTTAGACTGAATTAAATGTGATTGCTTGAGTTAAATTTTCACTTCCTGAAGGGACGATAGTTGTTTCAGCTTTTCTCTGGAATACTCTTGCCTCTTGGTACAATTTCTGTGAGCAAGGGTTAGTGGGGTCGCACACTGATTTAAGCTTCATTTCCTTGGACTATCAGAGCTTTGTTTCTTAATTTTTGTTTCTAGAACACTTGGCTGCAGCTGCTAGCCATTGCTTCCATTTTTCTGAGAGATGAAAATGGCCTGACTGAGTATTGCAGCATCATCACGAGTTAACTCCTCAAAGTTCATAAAAGGAGGTGCCATGTATGTAGGTTGCATACCTTGGCGCAGCCACACAGCATGGAATCTGCAAAGCTTCTGCTGATGACCTGAATGTGAATTTCTTTTTTATACCAGTTAATTGGCTAACCAGCAATGTGTGCCGAGAAGCAGCTGTTGTTTAATAGGGAGCCAGTGATATATTCAGTTTGTCTGTTTGTGACATCAAGGATAATTGAAAACTGCGAGTTGCATCAAGGTTGGTGTCCACACTCATCTGAAGCCTTAGCTCCTTCAGTTTTAACTGTATGCATAGTATTTGTAAGTTTTAGAATGTGCTACTAGAAAATTGCCATCACTGGAGGTACGTTAATTATGCTACTGAGTCTATGGCAGGATGTTATGGGGTTGCTGTTGGGATGGAGAGGATTGAGGAGGAATAGAGCGGTGGAGCTACAGTACCCACGATGCTACAGTAACGCGGGTACTGTTCATGGTCTGAGAGCAGCAGAGGACCGGCGGCTAGGGCTGGGAACGCCGGCTGCGGGGCTGCGGCCACGGCCGGCAAAAGAGAAGGTTTTTCCTTCTAATTTCTTGCTTAATTAGATTGATATATCTCCTCTCCTTATATAGAGAAGAGGTCTTACTTGGCCCTTAAGTAAGCGACTAATTAACCTTAACGGGCTAAGGCCCAATAGGCCCTTAACTCTTCTAACACTACACCCCACCTGGACATGCAGCTCGTCCTCAAGCTGTAACCTAACTCGACTCGACTCAAACCTATCACTTAAAAACAAGTCTTTTTACATATCGGCTTATTTAATTATTCGACCGTAAGGCACGACGTGAACTTTTTATTTTCACTGCATCTTTGAATAAATGTGGCCCCCATCCAGCAGCTTGAAGAGAGAGGGTCCGGCCCTCAACAAAGGCCGGGTTGTAGCCTTGACATTGAACTGGAGGAGGCTGATGAAGGCGAACTCGTGGCCAGCGGAGGCGCCCTCGCGGCGGCCGGTGCCGGAGCACGGCAGCGCCAATTAAGGTCCGCCTATGGGTGGCCACACACCCGCGTCCCCAAACGTCGGCGCTGTAGATGCCAAGTTCGCCACCCGAGGTGGCGATGGCATGCCTGATCTCCATGACGCAGCAGACGAGATCAGGGCCCTCCATGTGGCAAAGCGCAACCTTGTGGCGAAGCAAAGGGGCACGGGGTACAGGCACCAGTTGCAACCCATGCATCTCCCGCGCCTGCCGTCGTGCCAGGAGTCCGCGTGCTGCAGCCTGTAACCGTACCGCCGCCAGGACCGCCTCCTGCATCTTCTGGCACATCTCCTGCAGCTGCCGCCGTGCTCGGAGACCGCGCACAGCAGCATGTAGCCGCACCACAGCCGACACTTGGTGAATAAGCATCGGCTGCACTGCGATGTCCTTTCGCTGCTTGATCTGCGGCAATGTTGGCTGCACCGTTGGCTGCACGTCCTAGAACAGCAGCAGCGTCGTGCCGTAACCTGGCATCCCGTAGCACCCATCTGAAGCATGAAGTAGATGCCATCTCCGGCAAGTGCACCACGACTCGAGTTCATGAAGTCATCATCACCTATAGGAACAGAGATTGACTTGCCCCAGGAACCCAATTGCGATGAGTACACGCACGCATGTGCCCACCCACGTCGACATCATTGCACACCCAGACAACGAGGAATGGTCCGCCGTGGCAGTCGCTGTGGTCGCACCCGGGTGCGGCGCAGACCACCGCAACAGAGAAGTACTCGTACGGGATGAGTGGCTGGTCCAGCTCCTTCCGGTCACCAGTGATTGGGTCCCAGACAATGAATTTGCCCCCCTGCAACTTTTGAAGGAGAACACGCCCATGGCGACAGTCGAGGGAGACCCAGGAGCGACAGTTCAGCATCGGGTTGGGAAAGGGGGATGGTAATGTGGTGGGAATGAAGCGAGGGAGGGCTTTGTCGCCACGGCGGTAAACGACGAAGAAGAGCCCAAGCAGCGGAGGGGTTCGGTGGAAGCGGCGGTACCGACGGAGGAAGGCGGCATCGGTGAGCAGTCGGCGCCAGGGCTTGCAGACGAGGGAGGCGCGGAAGAGGCACTGGGGCTCGTCCAGTGGGAGGCGGAGAAGGATCTCTGCGACGGCGTCGTCGATCAACTCCGGCGGCGGCGGTGGCGGTGGCGGCGGAAATCAGACAATTGCATCTACAATTGTATCTACAATTCTACATGTTGTCGTGGCAAGGCGATGCTAATAATGACACCCTGTACAGTGCTTTGGTCAGTGTGACGTTTATTTATTTGAGAGTTCTATCCTCTTCTCAGAAAGCAAAATTAAATGTAAGAAGTCAAATTCTGTTTTCAGTCAAAATGACCATCAATGGAAGTATAGAATGCGACCATAACAAAAGATAAAGAACATAAGGTGTATAACTATCCATGGTGTCTTACACTATCATAAATTAAACTACCAAATAGGATAATAATTTTTTTTTAAAAAAAATATGCAGGTGAACTGCATGTCTTCGTGAATACTTTAACCATTTCAAAGCATCAGACTTCAACTTGATGGATTTGTAATTTTACTATGTACTACCCATCATTCAGTTCGGAAGTGATCAATTTGACTTTGTTGCATTGCAACCTGCTGCTAGAGCAATCTGAAAGGCACATGCATAAAAGTTAAAAAAAAATCCTAGCTTAGTTTCGTAAGATAAAATAAAAGAGATATCTACTTTAATTTTCAATACTTATTAAAAGAGAGTAAAATAACGCATATGGCGTGTCCACTATTTGTACTATGTATCTTTTAGTTATATAGTTCCTTGCATAGCTTGCTATTTCTAAGAAAGTTTAGGTTATTCTTCTAGTTCCTCAAAATCCGAAATCTGCTATCCTCGATCCAGAATGAAAATATTTTAAACAAAATCACTCAGATTCATATTTCAGTCAAAAGAACAAAATTATACCATCAGTTATACGTCAACATATTGCCAATCATCAATATATATAACACAAACAAAACTGAAAATTGACAATAAACCTGAAACGTTGTCTTCATAATGATGATCATAATTCATAACCAGAGAGGAAGAACATAAGGTCTATAACTGACCATGGTGGCTTACACTTCCATATAATAAACTACCCAACAGAATACTAGACATGCCGAAGCATCAGCCCTGCTAGATGCCAACCGAAGCACATACAGATTGATGTTCAGGTGCTACTTTGCCTCGCTTAACAATGATCATTAGTGCGCACCCACTGGCAATGGCAATATGCTGCTAGGACAATCTGAAAGTGTCATGCATACAAGTTAAAAATGTTTCATAGCTGAGCAGTTTGAGATGAAATAGTGGAGGTAGTAGTAGCATTTAAAAACAGAATAATGTACAAGCTAAAAGGCAATTAATCATTAGCTTATGAATCCTCAGTTCAACTCCAAAGGTTGGGTTTAGGGGGTGCGAGCTTAAGAATAACTGTGTAAGATATCAAAATAATTGATCAACAACATTAGTTTTGTGAACTTGAAAAAAAAACTACTCTACTTCCTAGCTAGCATATCTTGCTGATTTCAAAGACTGTTTAACAATTCAAACTAAACAAAAAATAGATATGCAAACTTCAGATAATGTCATATATACTAGCATTGATCTAGTTTGCAGGATATTTACAATATCTGAATATTGCTTACATTCCACTATATAGATATCTACAAATCAGATTTACAAAATCCACACAATGCAGAGGATTACATATTAGTGCTAGCACAATACCTCGAGTCTGGAGTGTAGAAGGTCATGAACGGGAAGATCTTGAAGCATTTCATAGTGTCGCCAACCTTCCTCGCGCGGCTTGACTTGAGATCTATTGCGAAGACACCAGAAACTGTGGCCACAAAGATGATACCGAAGTCGTCTGCAGAACCAACCACTTCCAGATCATACGTACTGATGGGTATCAATTTCTGAAGCTCAATGGTCCTGCATTGTACCCATCCTGCTTCAGCAACTACATCTGGATCGACATTCCTCAACCACAGGCAAAGCTTTGTGCCTCCTAGAATGGTACCAAGCCCCAGCAAGCCATATATCCTCCATTGGCACGAGGAAACAGCCCCCCGAGATTTTGTCTGCTGCTGGAGCCTGGAGGAAGGATAAGTGATTATTGCCCAGGTTGTACCTCAGGATTTTGTCCCGGGAACCAAAGGCTGAAACGAAGTAGATATCATTGTCGATGAGCGCGCTCCGATTAGAGTTAATTAACATTGAAACCAGAAACATGATCAGGTGATGTATTCATCAGGATCCAGCCTCCGATGAGTACAAGTGTACCCGCACGGAACTCCCAACGCCAGACTCCACCAAGACCACGAAGAATGGGCCACTGCAGCACTCCAGGTGGTCGCAGCCATGCCCGTGCAAAGCACAGAGCACAGCTGCTGCGTAGCTCCAACAAAAGCAAGTCGGGGGCGTCGGCAGCCACTTCCGTTTGCCGGTAGTGGGGTCCCAGACAACAAGGAGAAGGCACATGTCGCTGGAGGCTCCAAAGAGAACGCGACCATGGCGGCAGTCGACGACGCACCAGCGGCTGGCGCAGCCATCGAACGCCTGCTTGGGGAACGGGGAGGGTGTGGTTGTGGCGAACAAGCCAGGTACAACGCTGTCGTCGCCGTCACCACGGGTGTCGCGCCAGCGGTTGTGGAGGAATCCGAGCAGGGGCGGCGTTCGTTGGTGGAACTGTAGAAGGCGAGGTAGCGGCGGCGGAAGGCGGGATCGCAGAGGAAGCGGCGCCAGGGTTTGCAGGCGAGGGAGGCGCGCACGAGGCCTGCAGGGTCTTCCGGCGAGACGCGTAGGAGGATCTCCTCAACGATCTCAGGCGACAGATAGGGAGGTGGACGCGGCGGCGCCATGGCGCCCTGGTTGGTGGTGGAGCGAGGCGAGGGTTCGCGTGGGGACTGGGGAGCGGCCGAGTGGGGGATTGAGGATAGGAAGAAAGTGAATGGGGCTAGGGCTGGGCCTGGGTGGCTGGCTACTAGGCCGGCGCCCGGCGGCGGCCGCCTGGGAGCTGCCTACTGGCCGGCGCGGCGGCGCCGAGCGGCAAGCCGGCAGTGGCTGGGGGCTGCCGGATGACTGGATCCACGGACTACTGGCAAGCCGCCTACTGGCAGCGAGGCGGCGACGTCGAGCGGCGAGCCTGGAGGGCGGACCAGCAGAGCAGAGACGACGAGCGGGTCACAGCAGCGATGCGACCGCGAGACTAGCTGGGGCCGAGTGGGGCGCCGTCGAACTCCTGCTGGGCCTGGTCTGGGCTGGGCCACTACGACCGCGGCCAACGACGCGTCTGCTTCTGCCGTCGCCGAAAAAACCAGCGCCGCACGCCGCGCCTCCGCCGTCTTGCCCCTTCGGCTCGAACTCCGGCGGCCTCCAGGGGGCGGGGATATGGTGCCTGGCCAAGGGACCAAGGGCGGCCGCCCTAGCTTGCCCTATGCGGCTCTGCCTCGGATTCGGGTTCTAGTCCAACTCAAACCAGCTAGTACCCTTTTTGTTCTTAAAATGAAAAGTCCGTTTTTATTTCTTTTTTCCAGTAAATTTGTTCATCATACAATATGCTTCATGTACCATGCGAGTGGAAGTTTGATCCGTTCATTTTCGTTCTAGAAACAAAACTATTTTTTGTCTTCATATCTACAATAGTATATACTCTCTCCATTCCAAATTATAAGGTATTTCAAGAATCTTGGAGAGTCAAAGCATCTTAAGTTTGACCAAAATTATAGAGAAAATTACAAAAAAAATTATAAGATCAAATAGGTATACTATGAAAATATAATTAATGAAAAATCTAATGATACTTAATTGGTTTCATAAATATTATTATCTTATCGTATAAATTTGGTCAAACTTGAGATCCTTTAACTCTCCAAGATTCTTGGAATGACTTATAGTTTAGGATGGAGGGAGTACTTGTTCATCGTACATATGCTTTTTGTGCCGGGGAACCACTACCGGAGACTCGCTCTTTGCCCCTATTGCCCGAGTGCCACACTCGGCAAAGAGCACTCGGCAAAGCCACATCCGGTGAAGGGCTCTTTGCCGAGTGCAAGGACGGCATTCGGCAAAGAAAAGTGGCCGTCACGGCCGTTCCGCCGTTGATGGCGTCTTTGCCGAGTACCTACTAGGAGACACTCGGCAAAGCTTTTTTTTTGAAAATTTCTTTGCCGAGTGTCTTGCTGACAAGGCATTTGGCAATGAATTTTTTTTGAAAAACCCTTTGCCGAGTGCCTAGCTGACATGGCACTCGGCAAAGAAAAAAATTAAAAATCTTTACCGACTGCCTTCCTAACATGGCACTCGGCAAAGAAAAAAAATTTAGAAAATCCTTTGCCGAGTGCCTGTCTGAGGCAACACTCGACAAAGATTTTTTGGAAATTCTTTGTCGAGTGTCATGGCCCTGGCACTTGGCAAAGCTGTGAAACACATGGTAGTGTACACAGCTTTGCCGAGTGTCAGGGCACTGGCACTCGGCAAAGAGACCTGGTAGTGCATTTTTTGGCAGCTTTGCCGAGTGCTAGGGCAAAAGGCACTTGGGAAAGGCTCTTTGACGAGTGTTGACAAAAAGTTTTTGTTTTTTTTGTTTTTTATTTCGATCACTGCAAACACAACAAATGACATATATATCACATCCATCACATATATATACCACATCCAGCACCTTATATGTCACAATCCATCACACATACCACATGAATCACATCCGTTCACCACATGTCACAGTAATTCCATCCATTATTCGACAAGATTCCACATCATTCAACAAGTAGTTCAAATCCATCACCACAAGTCGCAATAACACATGCATGACAACAAAATTGTCTCAAACAGAAATCCATCGCGAAGAGAACAAGACATGAAACTACAAGCGCTACTCACTGAAGCGGCCCTTGATGTGGCCATCCTGCTGACGGCGGGGAAGAAAACATCTGCTCGTTCAGAGTGCCCTGAGCTGGGTTGTTCGAACCTGCCGACTGAGGCTGCACACAGGAGAAGAGATTGCATGAGACAAGATTAGTTGAATAGCGATTGTAGCAATTCCTTGCATGTGTGACATTACTCACTAGAGTAGCGAAGTGAGGAGGTTGAGGTGGACCCATTAACCCAGGAGGCATAGCAGCACCCGTCGTGGTTTGCATCCAGGCAATAATCTCCGCCAACCTTTTCTCCTGGGCGAGTTTGTCGGCCTCCCGCATGGCCCGCTCGGCCGCCAACCCCAGCTCTAGCTCCTCGGCCCTCATGTTTGCTTCTTCCACCTGGGCCTACAAATTGTTGTAAAGCTAATGTTAAAATAATGCAAAGGAGATAGAGTTGTGTAAAGATCAATGTACGACAAGTAAAACATGAATAACCTGGAGTGTGTCGACCCGGTGCTGTGCAGTGCCTAGCCGTGAGCGTATCGGTAGGAGTGAGGAGGCGCTCGTGCTCTGTGCTCGGATCTAGGAGAGAGTGGGAGTAGAGGCCGTGTCGATCACGCTATCGCCAATCCAATAGCGGCCATGCTTCTTGCCTTGTCCAATCCTCATGATGGTGTTTGCATCAATGTTGTTTGTCCATGGATCATACTCCGGCCCATGGATCAACCTTGCCGCCGTCGTGTACTCTGTGATTTTCTGGTAGGCGCTCGAGTTTGTGTACGCCTCGGCCGGGTCGTCTGGGTTGAAGGAGACGTCGGATGACTCCTTGCCCTTATGTGCCATGGCAAATGCGGCGAACTTGGAGCACTCTTGGCCTTGATGTGCCGCCGACTGCAAGAATGAAAACAAAATGATTAGAATTCTTTGTCGAGTTCAACGAAAGCAAGAAGAATAGAAACATGACCACGTACCCATGCTCGGGCGTATCCGGAGAGGTTGTGGTTGCCTTGATGGTGTGGTACACCTGGCATGAACAAACGCCGCTGTCGGGCAGCCGCGTGCTGAGCGGCCCACTCCGCACTTAACCACCTTTCCACCATCTTCTCCCAAGCCACAGGGCACCGTTGCACCACCAAGGAATCACCTACACATCATCAAGTAGTTGACATATTAGAAAAACAAGTGATTCATACTTAATCTCAAAAGGAACCAATTTTAATGTTCTTTAGCTACCTCAAGGAACTAGGGTTTGGTCAGCATCATGTCTTGTTCTCGGATGTCCTTCTTGGTGACCTTCTGTCCAAGCTTCGTCTCATAGTAATCTATGATGGCCTAGAGTCGCGCCTCATGATGGACGTCGACGACGTGTTTCCTGCAAGCTCGCTTAGCCACGTCGAAGAAGACGATCGGGGTCGCCAAGGTACTCCGGATCGGCTCCGACGGCTCTGCCCTGCAAAAAACACAATAATGTCAATTCAAAATTTTGGCAGCACCTCTCCTACACGGTGAGGTTTCAAAAACCTGCAAGAAAAACGGCACGATGGCCGACAACCGCATATATATCAACGGCACGACGGCCGACAACCAAAATTATATGGCACGATGGCCAACAACCACGTAATGCGTTTCTATCGTGCAATTGGGACGACAATTTGACCTTACAACGGTGACGGGCCGATCATGCGTCCAAAGTTGAGGGCGTCGTTTGACGGGGACGACCGGTCACGAGGTTACGGCGGCGGGTGGATCGATGGGTGGCTCCTCCTCCTCCCGTCGGCCTGCTCTTCCTCCTCCTCCCTTTCCCTTCTTCCTCCTCCTCCCTTCCTCCCCCTCCTCCCAGGGCCGCACGGGGGGCTGTCAGGGCCGCCGGGGCGTGCCGAGGGGGACGGGGAGCCGCCGGGGCCGCGCCGCGGACCGCCGGGGCCGCGCCGCGGACCGCCGAGGCCGCGCAGGGGGGCGTGCCGAGGCCACCGGCGGTCGTGCCGGTGAAAGGTCTTGATGGCTAGAGGGGGGGTGAATAGCCTATTAAAATTTTCTACAAAGATAAGCTAAACAAGTTTATCAATAAAACAAATAGCGAGATGCGAGTTTTGCTTAGCCTACGGGGTGTTTGCAAGCCACCTAACCAATTCACAATTCTAGTAATTGCACTCAACCGCACAAGTCAAACCGAGAAGGAAACTACAACTAGCAAGCTACACAAAGAAGCTACTCTAGCAAAGCTAACTTGCTAGCAAAGATAACTAAGAAATTAATACATGAGAGAGTTAGGAGGGTATCACCGAGGGGCGAAGTATTGAGCCAATCAATCAATATGATCAAGAGATGAATACCACAATATACAACCACCGGGATCGATCAAACACAATAAGAATGATGGCACGAAGATTTATCCCGAGGTTCACGTGCTTGCCGGCACGCTAGTCCCCGTTGTGTCCCTCTTCACCACGTGATTCGGTGGCTAATCGGTCACACACCGAGCCTCTCAAAAGGCGCCACAAGAACCTACCAAATGGCAAAAGGTTGCAATGACACGAAGCAATTTACTAATGTTGCCTTTGGCGCTTCACTGAGGTAGGCACAAACCCCTCACAATCACCGGAGGTGGCTAAGAACAATCACCAACTCTTGCTAACGCCTCCAAGCTGCTCCAAGCCGTCTAGGTGGCGGCAACCACCAAGAGAAACAAGAATCCCGCAGCAAATCAACCACCAAGTGCCAACTAGATGCAATCTCACAATGCAAATGCACTTGGATCACTCAATCTCACTTCGAATATGCAAAGAAGCAAGAGAGATGAGTGGGAGGGGAGTTGCTTAGCTCAAAGTGCTCACAAGTATGTCAAATGTTCGAGAGAGAGAGCCTTGAGCCGGCCAACGAGTATTTATAGACGTACCCCTTCGGATATAGCCGTTAGAAACTTAAACAGCCGAAATCGGGCTGACCGGACGCCTGGTCCAACTGACCGGACGCGCCGGTCGCCCAACGGCTAACTCGTGAAGTACTGACCGGACGCGCTGGTCCAAACGATCGGAGGCGCTGGTCACCCAATGGCTAACTGCGAAGCAACGACCGGACGCGCTGGTCCAACTGACCGGACGCGCTGGTCGCCCAACGGCTAACTGCGAAGCAACGACCGGACGCGCTGGTCCAACTGACCGGACGCGCTGGTCCAACTGACCGGACGCGCCGGGAACGACCGGACGCGCTGGTCCTGTGAAGGACCGGACGCGCTGGTCGCCTGAGCAGCGCTCAACAAAATAGTGACCAGACTCGCTGAAGAAAATGACCGGACGCGACAGTGCCAGCGTCCGGTTACAGTCCAGTAAGCTCCCTGAACGACCGGACGCGTCCGATCATCAGTGACCGGACGCGCCTCACGTCCGATCATCGAACTGAAAAACGCGCAGACACTGAACACTGACCGGACGCGTCCGGTCATGCAAGGACCGCGTCCGGTTCAGCGTCCGGTCACCTATGTGACCTCCGTTCGCCTCCGTTTCTTTTCCGGACTTCCGGCGTAGTGGAAAATAATCGTTTCAACTTCTCAAAAACGCCTGAATCCCGCCTCGCAAGCTCAGCGGGAGGGAGAGAGGAACCCAAACCCTCTCTACCGCTCAAACTCCATCGCCGTCGCAAACGTGCCAACATCACCAGGTGATCTCGTCATGTGTGAGTGTGTTAGCATTTTCACAATAATTTTTCGAGGCGATATTAGTTCTATCCAAATGCATATGATCATGAAATGCACATCTAGAGGCACTTAGGAGTTCAATAGCCGCGTCATTCCCCTCTTTATAGTACGGCTATCTATCCTATAATGTAACCACACCCACTAGGTGTCTTGGTTACTAAAACACAACCCTTAAGCATATACCTTTGCCTTGATCACATAGGGTTGCGTCCAAATCCAAGTGTGGCCATTATGATCACCATGTCCATCTTGCCACCAACCTTGGAATGTACTAATCCTCATATGCTACATCCAACTTAGGCATAGGATTAGTACTTAGGTATTGTCACTAATTACCAACACCAAACATAGGACTTTCAATCTCCCCCTTGTTGGTAATTGGTGACAAACCTTTCACAAAGATATTATGATAAAATTTTGATTGAACACATGTCACATTATCCAAGTATATTACCATGTGTAAGAATTATGAACATGTGATCATGAATTCAAATTGATAGCAATGGATCCCCCTACATGTATGCTATATGTTTGGATTTTAGAAGCATACATGTTAGATAGGAAAGATTAGGAGCATTGTCTACCAATAGGTGCTAAGTGTTTAAGATTATAGACCTTTGAAGCGTGATACCATCGGAGTAGCGATAAACACCATCTTAGCACCTTGTGTAGTTAGATTCCACTTGTAAAAGCACTAACATAACTAGAAACCTCGTGAGATCAACATTTATAAGCAAGGTTCTAGTACCACTTTGAAAAACATGAAGCAACAAAAATCTAACTACTTTATATTCATGCTAGTATCTCAATGCATCATTCAAATTATACTAGCAAGACACCACACAAGCAAAGTATCGGAGAAAACGGAATGCATAACTATGCATCATACAAATGACATGCACATGTAAATGCAACATTCATGCTTAAGAGCTTGCTCCCCCTACTTATGTGCTCAAAATTTTAGTTGATCCCATTCTTTTATCAATTCTCCCCCACAACATTTTCTTCCCCTTTGAGTTCTATCTTTGTGAACAATATTTTCTCCCCCTTTGGCACCAATTAACCACAAGGAGCAAACTTTAGATAGATTATCATATTGAAATATGGGGTGAGGATCAAGTTTATGATTCAACCTAGCTTGCTTGCATAAATAAAATACTTCGGTTTGATCCAAGGGCAAGCTTCTTCACACCTCCCTAGAAGGGTTATCATGCACCATGTTGAAGCAAATATTTAGACAAGTTTTCTAGATTAAACACTTAGGATCACAAGCTACTTAAACAAGTTATATGCTACCACTAGATCATACAAGTCATGGAAACAATAGTGGCACCATATAAACTTCAAAGTCATTTAATTTTCATGAATGATCCTAGAACATAAGAAATCATGACTAGATGCACTAAACATGTCCTTAGTATAGAATGTATGACATGTCAACCAATTGTACCTTGGGGCTCGAAGGAGAGGCATGTCATATCATGGGAGTGCATCAACACATGTTGGAGAAATCAAGTATGTTCAACTCATTCTTTAGCTTGTGAAATCTCTTCTCATCAAGTGGCTTGGTGAATAGATCGGCTAATTGATCTTCGGTGCCCACACTCTCAATGGCAATGTCACCCTTTTGTTGATGATCTCTAATAAAATGATGGCGAACATCAATATGCTTTGTTCTTTGATGTTGAATCGGATTGTTAGTTAGCTTCACGGCACTTTCATTGTCACATAGCAATGGTACATTCTTGAAATTGATTCCAAAATCCTTCAATGTTGCCTTCATCCACAAGATTTGTGCACAACAACTACCCGCGGCGATGTATTCGGCTTCAGCGGTAGATAGTGCAATACTATTTTGCTTCTTGGATGACCATGAGACAAGTGATCTTCCCAACAATTGACATGTCCCGGAAGTGCTCTTTCTCTCCACTTTATCACCGGTATAGTCGGAATCCGAATATCCAACTAGCTCAAAGCTTGCACCTTTGGGATACCACAATCCAACATCTTGTGTATGCTTTAAGTACCTCAATATTCTCTTTGTTGCCTTCAAATGACTTTCTCTTGGTGAGGCTTGAAATCTTGCACACATACATACACTAAACATCACATCGGGCCTTGATGCCGTCACATAGAGTAGGCTACCAATCATTGATCTATATAGCTTTTGATCCACCATATTGCCACTTTTATCACTATCCAAACTTCCACTAGTGCCCATTGGAGTTGTAATACTCTTTGCATCTTCCATGCCAAACTTCTTGAGCATATCTTTGATGTACTTAGTTTGGCTCACAAATGTACCTTCTTTCATTTGTTTGATTTGATGTCCAAGAAAGAAACTAAGTTCACCAATCATTGACATTTCAAATTCCTTTGCCATCATTTTCCCAAACTCATCACAATAATCTTGATTGGTTGAACCGAATATGATATCATCAACATATATTTGCAACACAAACAAGTCTTTCCCAATCTTCTTGGTGAAAAGAGTTGTATCAACTTTGCCCATGACAAATCCTTTGGATAGCAAGAAGTCCCTCAATCTTTCATACCATGCTCTAGGTGCTTGCTTCAATCCATATAAAGCTTTTCTCAACTTGTATACATGATTGGGTTTCTTGTCATCTTCAAAACCGGGAGATTGCTCCACATACACCTCCTCTTGAATGTACCCATTGAGAAATGCACTCTTTACATCCATTTGATATAGCTTGATATTGTGAGCACAAGCATAGGCAAGTAAGATCCTAATTACTTCCAATCTTGCAACCGGGGCATAAGTTTCACCAAAGTCAAGACCCTCTATTTGTGTGTAACCTTGAGCCACTAGTCTTGCTTTGTTCCTTACTACTATCCCATCTTGATCTTGCTTATTGCGAAAAACCCATCTTGTTCCAATGACATTGTGATCCTTAGGCCTTTCAACTAGTTCCCATACTTCATTTCTCTTGAAGTTGTTGAGCTCTTCATGCATTGCATTTACCCAATCCGGATCTCTCAATGCTTTATCAATATCCTTGGGTTCTTCCATTGACACAAAAGATGAGTGAGCACAAAATGATGTCAATCTTGATCTAGTTTGAACTCCTCTTTGTATGTCACCAATGATGGAATCCAATGGATGGTCTCTTGCAATGTTAGTTGGTTGAAGCACTTGGACTTGATTGCTTGGATGTTGATGTTGATCATGAGTTGGAGATGATGAACTAGCCACTTGTTGATCTTGTTGCACTTGAGATGATGTACTAGCTTGATTTTGCATTAGAGAACCACTAGCTTGTGTAATTGGACTTTGGAGCACTTGATCTTTGTTGTCATCCACATCAATCACTTGC
The DNA here is from genome assembly GCA_038087645.1 of Saccharum hybrid cultivar R570. NCBI lineage: Eukaryota > Viridiplantae > Streptophyta > Magnoliopsida > Poales > Poaceae > Saccharum > Saccharum hybrid cultivar. Next base: position 5,229,508 of record JAQSUU010000368.1, read on the forward strand.
TTTGGCCTAATATCACCAATGTTCATTTCTTTCATAGCATTGGTCAATTGAGTTCCTCTCACATCATCTAAGTTATCTTCTTCATCTTGAGAGCCATTTGTTTCATCAAATTCAACATCATGCACTTCTTCAAGTTGTCCACTAGCTAGGTTCCATACTCTATAAGCTTTGCTAGTAGTTGAGTAACCAAGTAGGAAGCCTTCATCACATTTCTTCTCAAACTTGCTCAATCTAGTGCCCTTCTTCAAGATATAGCATTTGCAACCAAATACCCGAAAGTATGCAATATTGGGCTTTCTTCCATTCAAGATTTCATATGGTGTCTTCTCTAGAAACTTGTGGCAATAGAGGCGGTTGCTATAGAAGCAAGCCGTGTTGATTGCTTCGGCCCAAAATGAATGACTCACATTATACTCATTCAACATTGATCTTGCCATATCAATTAAGGTTCTATTCTTCCTTTCAACTAGCCCATTTGATTGAGGTGTATACTTGGCCGAGAATTGATGCTTGATTCCAAGCTCCTCACATAGCTCATCAACTCTTGTGTTTCTAAACTCACTTCCATTGTCACTTCTTACTTTCTTGATTGTGGTCTCAAACTCATTTTGCACTCTCTTAATGAACTTCTTGAATATGTCAAATACATCACTCTTGTCCACAAGAAAGAATACCCATGTGTATCTAGTGAAATCATCCACAATCACAAAACCATACTTGTTGCCACCAATGCTTGTGTATGTAGTTAGCCCAAATAGATCCATGTGCAACAACTCAAATGCCTTAGAAGTACTCATAATGCTTTTCAATGGATGAGTGTTGCCTACTTGCTTTCCGGCTTGACATGCACTACATAGCTTATCCTTCTAAAATGTGACATCCTTCAAGCCTCTAACTAAGTCATGCTTCACTAACTTGTTCAATTGCTTCATGCCAACATGACCTAGTCTTCTATGCCATAACCAACCCATACTTGATTTGGTGAGCAAGCATGTTGAAAGTTGAGTGTCACTAGCATTGAAATCAACCAAGTATAGATTCTCATATCTAAAGCCTTTGAAGATCAAGTTAGAGCCATCAACACTAACTATATCCACATCATCAACACCAAATATGCACTTGAAACCGAGATCACACAATTGAGCAACCGAGAGAAGATTGAAGTTCAACTTTTCAACTAAGAGCACATTGGAAATGCTATGATCATTTGAGATTGCAATCCTTCCAAGAGCCTTTACATCACCCTTGCTATTGTCACCAAATGTGATGCTATCAATGCCACTATCATTTGATTTGAGAGAGTTGAACATTCTTGAATCACCGGTCATATGTTGAGAGCACCCACTATCAAGCACCCAATGCCTTCCTCCGGCCTTGTAATTTACCTACAAAACAATTTAATGTCTTTTAGGTACCCATACTTGCTTGGGTCCTTGGAGGTTAGTCACTAAGCTCTTTGGTACCCAAATGGCCTTCTTCTTTGGGCCTATAATTAGTGTACCAACAAACCTAGCATGCACACCTTTATCACCCTTGGTAAGCACATAACAAGAATCAAAAGGAATATAAGGTACATTAGCATTTTTCTTGTTCTTGTTCATTTTATTACAATTAATCTCTAGATGTCCAACTTGCTTGCATCTATTGCAATAACGACCATTGCTCTTCACAAAGCGAGACTTTGGAGTAGCAAAGGCCACCTTGCCCTTCTTAGGAGTATAGCCCAATCCCTCTTTGTTAAGAGAGAACCTTTGGCTACCCAAGCATTTTAGCAAGCGGGCATCCCCACCATAGGCGTTGCCTAATGCGCGGGTGAGATCATCCACCTCTCTCTTGAGAGTCTCAACCACAAGTGATGAATCACTAGTAGTAGAGGTAGAGTTGGTTGTGGTGGATGATGATGAGCTACATGAAGCATTAGTAGGACTAACAAATAAAGAATCATCAATAATATCACATGTTAGTCCAATATCACAAGTGACAATCACTTGCTCCTCCTTAGCTTCCTTCATGAACTTCTCCAACTTAAGGTCCTTTTCCTTGATGAGCTCAAGTAGAGTGAAGTGGGCTTCCTTAAGCCTAGTGTGATCAATTTCAAGATCCTCGTGGTCTTCCTTTAGACACTCACGAGAAGCCTCTAGCTCATCAAAGGATTTCCTAAGAGCTTTGAGCTCTTGTTCAATTCCTTTGCACTCCTTACTCTTTTTGAGAGCAACAAGCTCCTCCATCAAGGCATCATTTTCATTGCTCTTGGCAATAAGCTCTTGTTTCAAGATTTTGTATTTCTTGGTTGTCCTCTTGTAGCCCTTGCTCATTTGATCTATTATGCCTAATAGATCATCCTTGGAGTAGTCCTCATCCTCCTCATCATCACTCCTATAATCATCACTAGCACAAGAATCATCATCACTATCATCATGTTTTACCTTGGTAGGCTTGGCCATAAGGCATGTTGATGTAGTGTCGAAGATGGATGGCTTGTTGGAGAGGGCGATGTTTGCAATGGCTCGCCGAGTGATCCTCTCATCATCACTAGAGCTTTCATCATCATCACTATCAGAGTTGTCACTATCCCAAGTGACTACATAACCACCACCCTTCTTCTTCTTGTTGAAAGTGAAGCTCTTATTTGCTTTCTTCTCATTCTCTTTCTTATCCTTCTTGTTCTTCTTGAGCTTCAAGTCCCCATTATGAAATCTCTTATCTTCATAGGGGCAATCCGCCACTATGTGATCGGGGCTATTGCAATTGTAGCAAAGGGTCTTTGCCTTTATAGTGTCTCTCCTCTTCCTTGCCCCATATCCTCTCTTCTTCATGAACCTTTCCATCTTATGCACAAGGAGGGCCATGGTCTCATCATCGAATGGATCATCATCATCACTCTCCACCTTGCTCTTGCCCTTAGAGGATGAAGCCTTGAATGCAATGGGCTTCTCTTGCTTGACCTTGGTCTCCTTCTTCTCTTCTACCTCATCTTCATCATCATTGTATTGGGCATCAGTCATTATATCTCCAAGCACATTGGTTGGTTTGACCTTGTCCAATCCCTCTCTAAAGATCATTCTTCTCAAGGTGGCAAACTTCTTGGGTAAGCACATCAAGAACTTGTGTGAGAAGTCCTTGTCCTCAACCTTCTCCCCAAGCCCCTTGAGATCATTGACAATGACTTGGAGCCTATAGAACATCTCCGGGATAGATTCATCATCCTTCATCTTGAATGTGGAGAACTTGTCCTTGAGCATATATAGTTTGGCACTTTTTACCGTTGAAGTGCCTTCATATGTTTCTTCAAGCCTTATCCAAAGCTCATTTGCCTTTTCAAGATCTTTGATTTGCTCAAATACTTTATCATCAATGGCATGATAGATTCTGTCAAGTGCCGCCGTATTGCATTGTTTGTTGATGCGGTCATTGGGAGTGAGGTTTTCCTCATCAAGAATGACGTATCCTTCTTTGGTCACATCCCAAACCTTCTCATGTATATTTCCTAGATATTGCTTCATCTTCCTTTTCCAATGATCAAAGGAAGAGACGCCATCAAAGAATGGAGGCTTGCCACTAACATGATTAAACATAACTTGAGCCATCTTACACCGAGGTTGTTAAGCCTTACAAACGGTGACCACGGCTCTGATACCACTTGAAAGGTCTTGATGGCTAGAGGGGGGTGAATAGCCTATTAAAATTTTCTACAAAGATAAGCTAAACAAGTTTATCAATAAAACAAATAGCGAGATGCGAGTTTTGCTTAGCCTACGGGGTGTTTGCAAGCCACCTAACCAATTCACAATTCTAGTAATTGCACTCAACCGCACAAGTCAAACCGAGAAGGAAACTACAACTAGCAAGCTACACAAAGAAGCTACTCTAGCAAAGCTAACTTGCTAGCAAAGATAACTAAGAAATTAATACATGAGAGAGTTAGGAGGGTATCACCGAGGGGCGAAGTATTGAGCCAATCAATCAATATGATCAAGAGATGAATACCACAATATACAACCACCGGGATCGATCAAACACAATAAGAATGATGGCACGAAGATTTATCCCGAGGTTCACATGCTTACCGGCACGCTAGTCCCCGTTGTGTCCCTCTTCACCACGTGGTTCGGTGGCTAATCGGTCACACACCGAGCCTCTAAAAAGGCGCCACAAGAACCTACCAAATGGCAAAAGGTTACAATGACACGAAGCAATTTACTAATGTTGCCTTTGGCGCTTCGCCGAGGTAGGCACAAACCCCTCACAATCACCGGAGGTGGCTAAGAACAATCACCAACTCTTGCTAACGCCTCCAAGCTGCTCCAAGCCGTCTAGGTGGCGGCAACCACCAAGAGAAACAAGAATCCCGCAGCAAATCAACCACCAAGTGCCAACTAGATGCAATCTCACAATGCAAATGCACTTGGATCACTCAATCTCATTTCGAATATGCAAAGAAGCAAGAGAGATGAGTGGGAGGGGAGTTGCTTAGCTCAAAGTGCTCACAAGTATGTCAAATGTTCGAGAGAGAGAGCCTTGAGCCGGCCAATGAGTATTTATAGACGTACCCCTTCGGATATAGCCGTTAGAAACTTAAACAGCCGAAATCGGGCTGACCGGACGCGCTGGTCCAACTGACCGGACGCGCCGGTCGCCCAACGGCTAACTCGTGAAGTACTGACCGGACACGCTGGTCCAAACGATCGGACGCGCTGGTCGCCCAACGGCTAACTGCAAAGCAACGACCGGATGCGCTGGTCCAACTGACCGGACGCGCTGGTCGCCCAACGGCTAACTGCGAAGCAACGACCGGACGCGCTGGTCCAACTGACCGGACGCGCCGGGAACGACCGGACGCGCTGGTCCCGTGAAGGACCGAACGCGCTGGTCGCCTGAGCAGCGCTCAACAAAATAGTGACCGGACTCGCTGATGAAAATGACCAGACGCGACAGTGCCAGCGTCCGGTTACAGTCCAGTAAGCTCCCTGAACGACCGGACGCGTCCGATCATCAGTGACCGGACGCGCCTCACGTCCGATCATCGAACTGAAAAACGTGCAGACACTGAACACTGACCGGACGAAGGGTCATGCAAGGACCGCGTCCGGTTCAGCGTCCGGTCACCTCTGTGACCTCCGTTCGCCTCCGTTTCTTTTCCGGACTTCCGGCGTAGTGAAAAATAATCGTTTCAACTTCTCAAAAACGCCTGAATCCCGCCTCGCAAGCTCAGCAGGAGGGAGAGAGGAACCCAAACCCTCTCTACCGCTCAAACTCCACCGCCGTCGCAAACGTGCCAACATCACCAAGTGATCTCGTCATGTGTGAGTGTGTTAGCATTTTCACAATCATTTTTCGAGGCGATATTAGTTCTATCCAAATGCATATGATCATGAAATGCACATCTAGAGGCACTTAGGAGTTCAATAGTCGCGTCATTCCCCTCTTTATAGTACGGCTATCTATCCTATAATGTAACCACACCCACTAGGTGTCTTGGTTACTAAAACACAACCCTTAAGCATATACCTTTGCCTTGATCACATAGGGTTGCGTCCAAATCCAAGTGTGGCCATTATGATCACCATGTCCATCTTGCCACCAACCTTGGAATGTACTAATCCTCATATGCTACATACAACTTAGGCATAGGATTAATACTTAGGTATTGTCACTAATTACCAACACCAAACATAGGACTTTCAGCCGGGCACGCGGGCGGGTGCGGGGTCGCCGGCGGGGCTCACGGGCGGGGACATCGGACGGGGGCGGGGGAGCCAGGCCGCGTCCACAGGCGTCCGCGGGGGAGCCCGGCGGGGGTTGCCGGGGGCGGGGCTCGCGGCCGGGGGTAGGGCTCGCATGTGAGATGTCTAGGTTTCTAACCATCATACGTGACAACGTGCGCGAAATGTTCTCAATTTTTTACCATGGCCTCCACATGTGATGTAAAGACGCGTCACCAAGTTTCATGATTTTCAAACTTCGTTTGCATTTTATATAAGTAAAAAAACACTTCACCCGCAACTTTGTCGCCATGTTTCATGTGTGAGATGTTTGAAACTTCAGGCGTGCTCCTGGAAACGGCCTCAAAATACAATAAGTAACGCAAATATCATTTTTCCAGTTCAAACTTACATTTCCTAGAAAAATGCAATTAAATGAAATAAATTAAGGATATATAAAAAAAGATCGAAAAATGTGCCAAATTTGAGGATGTACTTCAACTTAATGTATAAGGGATGAAGAAAAAGTTTGGAGGCAAAAAACAAAAAAAAAATTATACTTTGTCGAGTGCCTAACGGGGGCACTCGGCAAAAGCTGACGGCAAGTACCCCCGTCAGCTCTTTGCCGAGGGCCGTCCTTTGCCAAGTGCCCGGCACTCGGCAAAGAGGCTCTTTGTAGAGTGCCGGTCTTCGCCGAGTATCTGGCACTCGGCAAAAAGCTCTTTGCCAAGTGCCTGACATTTAGCACTCGGCAAAGCCGGCGGCACTCAGCAAAGCCAAGCTCTCCCGTAGTGAACCTTGATCCATTAATTTTGGATCTAAAAAGAAAGCTCATTTTTTGTTTTTCCTAGTAAACTTGTTCGTCGTATACTTATGTGCCATGCGAGTGGAACTTTGATCCATTCATTAACTTGTGTAGTTGTTTGGTCCCTCATCTCCTAGTGGCATATTATAGAAGGTGTAAGACTATCTCCAATAGTTTGGTAAACCCACTCTTAATCTTTTATTGTTATCTACTACCACATAAAAAATATGGACTGTTTCGTCCAATTTTCTTTCGTGTGCACGCTCGACGCTCTGGAGGCTCTAGAGGCGTGCCTCGGTGATTCACGGCACGGAAGAGCCATCAGACGCGGCGTGTCAAATCGACCAAACACTCATTTGAACAATAATGTGGGCTATACGAGGTGAATGATAGGTTTTTTCAGTTTACCGGTATCATGTTGAAAAAAAATCTCAACTTAAGAACAAGTGGGACAAGTTGAGGGTAATTTGACTGCATGGAAAAAAAATTGATAAGGAAGCAAACTGGTACTGGTTGGAACTTGGGACAAGGGAACTATCAACGTGAACCCCGACTGGTGGGGAAAAAAACCTAACAAGTGAGCACTTCTCACGTGGTCTTATATTCATTTGTATATACATGGATTATAGTGCAACCAAACTAGGTATAAGATTAACTCTAAACCTAGTTTTCATAGTCATGATCATAAAACTAGGGAGTAAAAACATAAGGTCCATTGGCCATGAAGGCGGATGCTACAAGAAATTAAACTACCCAACAGTGGTGAAGCTATATACATCGTCTTGGGTGTGGATGCACCCAAAAAATAGAATAACATTGAGTAGATCAATTTTTCATCATAGTTGCTGCTCAAGTCCATGCATCTATAAGTTCTCTAATTTGCTCTAGCTTCGTCACTGCTATCAAACATATAACGCTAATAAACATTTAAAAGCATCACCTTTGCAACATGCCAACAGCGGCTGAGATTCAGCTGGGCCGTTTTGTAAATGGGGCCAAGCCAACTATCTTAGTAATGTTTAGTCCGTCTCCGCTGGCAATGGCAATTTTCCACAAGCCCAATCTGGAAAGTACCAAGCACATATACAAGTTAAAAGTCGCTTATGTATACTATTAATATATTTACAAGAGAGGAAAAAGAATGTACAGTACAAGGAAAACATAGAACCAACAATTGCGGTTAATAAAAAAGAAATCAACTACATCCTATGCGCATCTAGCCAATATACAAAGAAACTAGATTAAATGTGATGTTACATAGTCAGATATTAAGTTTCAAATCAAAACTATCATATATTATCATATCAGAGCAAGGGAATAAGGTGTCTCCAATCCACTGGCAATGGCAATCTGCTGTTATTACAATATGAAAGCTATACCATGCACAAAACTGTAAAGGGATGTTTATGAACAGTACCGAGCGTTCACACACACATGGTCCATGAGAAATGAGTTAATGCATGTGATCTTATCATGAGACAATTCAAAAAGTTGGCAAAGGTTGGGATTTATTTATAGTAGTAATGAGAAGATTAAAGTGTTGACCATGAAAAGGTTAGTTGAACCTTGCAAATATTGATCAAATAAATCAATAATTACATTTGACATTGCATTGCCATATATTCAATTTTCTCAAGCTGTCAAGCATGTGTATTCATTCAAATAAAATCTACAAGTTAGTATTAGAAGTTGAGAACATAGATATATAGGCCATATATACGGAGAAGTTCAGAACATAGAGGCCATATATTCAGAGGCAGAGGCAGGGATGACTACAAACAAGCAAGGGGCTTTACTACATACTCCTACTATGAACCATGCATACCTGGAGAGTAGAACATCATGAAGGGTACGACAGGATGGAGGATCCAAGCCTCGCATACCTTCCTTGCCCGCCTTGACTTGACATCGATAACGAAAGTGCCAGCATCTGTGCCCACGAAGACGGCATTGACACCCTCTGCAAAACCAATAACATTTGCTTCCTTGATGATACTAATGCCATTGTCAGCAGGTGATATCTTCTTCTGTAGATCTATGACCCTGTACTCCTCCCATCCTGCAACTCCCTCTACCTCCGCATTCGCCGTCCTCGACCATAGGTAAAGTTTGGAACGCCTGGCGCTGGCGAGCCCAAGCAACCCCTCATCAGTTGTCATAAGCTCAACGTCAATATCCATCCGGGACAAGTCCGGCGAGTCAATCAGAGACAGACATTGCTTGCGCAGGTCATATGTGTGGATCTCCTCACCCAGCGAGAACCGGCAGAAGTAGACTTGGTCTCCGATAACGACGGCACGGCTCTGCTCGTCGAAGTATCGATAGCCAAAGAGGTCCAAGTACAGGCGCGCCCCATGCACGAAGCTGTGACGAGTAGACGTACGCGTACGCGCGCCACCCGGTGCTATGGACGCCCACGCCCGCGCAGAGCACGAAGAAGGGGCCGCCACGGCAGTCGGAGTGGTCGCAGCCGGCGGCGGCACAGAGCACCACGGCGGACCTCATGGGGACGTTGTTGGGCCAGCGCAGCTCGTGCCGGTCGCCGGTGATGGCGTCCCAGACGAGGCAGCCGAGGGCGCCGGCGTCGTCGTCCTCCGGTTGTACATGTCACCGTTGGAGGACGCGGCCGTGGCGGCAGTCGAGGACCAGCCAAGGGGCTGCGGCCACCGAGGACGAGGAGAAGGGGGAGGCGGCTGCCGTGGTTGGCACGAAGCAAGGGCTGCGCCTGTTGTCGGAGTACCGGGAGGAGTTGAAGAAGCCGAGCAGCGGAGGGGTTCGGTGGAAGCCGACGTAGAGACGGTGGAAGGCGGGGTCGGAGAGCACGCGGCGCCACTGCCTGCAGACGAGCGAGGCGCGGACGAGGTACGCGGGCTCTTCCGGCGGGAGGCGGAGGAGGACCTCTGTGATGGCGTCGTCGTCGACCAGCTTCGACGGTGGTGTGCGTCGCGACGCCATGCGCGTGGAGCCGTGAATCCGTGACGAGGGCTTTGGGTGGGGACTGCAATACTGCATACGTACCGTACATATATTTGGGGAACCAAAGTCGTGTGAGAAGCGAACTTTGTGCAAGTATATTCCCGTCGGTCGGTCCTGTTGTGTCGTTTCTCTATGATGTTCCTACGTAGAATCAGTTTGGCCCAGCCCGGCCCAAAGAGATCTGGGCGTGGGGGCCCACATTGCAGGCCAAGCTTTCTATGTTCGTCGCGGCACAAAGAGAGCACGCATGCTGTAACCCTGTAACATCACGGAACTGTATTCCGCTTATGAATTATGATAATGCTCTGCGCAGGACGTCTGTCCGAACGCCCCTTGCTAGCGGACCAACCCAACAAGCCTCATGCATTTCACTTTCTCCTCGAATCGTTCATATCCATTCATTCTGAGCCGGTCGTCGGTGACTTCGATGCATAACTACGGGGCAAAGTTTGCGACGGCCATTCCGGCGAGCTTTGCGCATGCTACCAACCATCGGTGAGCTGTCGAGCTCCACGCATGCGCCACCGAGCCGACGAGGCTCTACGATGGATGCTCTAGCAAGTAGACGGGGTGGGGGGGGGGGAGAGAAGGAGGAACTTCGTGTGATGCCTCCCCGCTAGTAAGTTGCCCGCACCGCTGCCGCAACAGCGAGCTCCAAGCACCACCGCCGACCTTCGTGCCAGCGTCGAGCTCCGTATTGACGAGTATGCACCCGCCCAAGCAGCAAGGTGACATTGTATTGCAACTGCATGTTGCAAGTGTATGTTTGAAGTGTTTCAACTGTTTTAGACGAATGTTGTATTGTTTATCTAGATGTTGCAAAAATACATCTAGATGTTACATATGTTGCAATACATATATAAGAATGTTTCATATGTTTTAGACATATGTTACAAGTGTTTTATCTGGATGTTGCATATGTGTTCACACATATTGCAAGTGTATGTTTTAACTGACGTATATTGTATCAAGTGTCTCATATTTCAGAGGTACGTTCGGAGAGTCACGCGGCGCGCACGAAACAGAGCAGGCTCAGGTGAAAGTCCTATGTTTGGTGTTGGTAATTAGTGACGATGCATAAGTACTAATCGTATGTCTAAGTTATATATAGCATATGAGGATTAGTACATTCCAAGGTTGGTGGCAAGATGGACATGGTGATCATGATGGCCACACTTGGATTTGGACGCAACCCTACGTGATCAAGGCAAAGGTATACGCTTAAGGGTTGTGTTTTAGTAACCAAGACACCTAGTGGGTGTGGTTACATTATAGGATAGATAGCCGTACTATAAAGAGAAAAATGACACGACTATTGAACTCCTAAGTGCCTCTAGGTGTGCATTTCATAATCATATGCATTTGAATAGAACTATTATCGCCTCGAAAAATAATTGTGAAAATGCTAACACACTCACACATGACATGATCACTTGGTGGTGTTAGAACGTTTGCGAAGGCGTTGGAGTTTGAGCCGTAGAGAGGGTTTGGGGTCCTCTCTCCCTCCCGCCTCGGCGGGATTCAGGCGTTTTCGAGGAGTTGAAACGACTATTTTCCACTACGCCGGAAGTCGGAAAAGAAACGTAGACGAACAGAGGTCACAGAGGTGACCGGACGCTGAACCGAACGCGGTCTCTGTTTGACCGGACGTGTCTGGTCAGTGTTCAACGTCTGCGCGTGTTTCAGTTTGATGATCGAACGCGTAGCGCGTCCGGTCACTGTCGACCGAACACGTTTGGTCGTTCAGGGAGCTTACTGGACTCCAACCGGACGCTGGCACTGTGGCATCCGGTCAGTTCTACAGCGCGTCCGGTCACTGTTTCGTTGTGCGCTGCTCAGGCTTGACCAGCGCGTCCGGTCAGTTACGGGACCAGCGCGTCCGGTCTATCCCAGCGCGTTCGGTCCTCGCGTCAAGCGCGTCCGGTCGCTGCTTCGCAGCTAGCCGTTGTGCGACCGGCGCGTCCGGTCAGCACGATTTCGGTTGTTTAAGTTTCTAACGTTTCTATTCGAAGGGGTACGTCTATAAATACTCGTTGGCCGGCTCAAGGCTCTATCTCTCGAACATTTGACATACTTATGAGCACTTTGAGCTAAGCAACTCCCCTCCCACTCATCTCTCTTGCTTCCTTGTATATTTGAAGTGAGATTGAGTGATTCAAGTGCATTTGCATTGTGAGATTGCATCTAGTTGGCACTTGGTGGTTGATTTGCTGCGGGATTCTTGTTTCTCTTGGTGGTTGCCGCCACCTAGACGGCTTGGAGCAGCTTGGAGGCGTTGGCAAGAGTTGGTGATTGTTCTTGGCCACCTCCGGTGATTATGAGGGGTTTATGCCTACCTCGGCGAAGCGCCAAAGGCAACATTAGTAAATTACTCGTGTCATTGCAACCTTTTGCCATTTGGTAGGTTCTTGTGGCGCCTTTTGAGAGGCTCGGTGTGAGACCGATTAGCCACCGAACCACATGGTGAAGAGGGACACAACGGGGACTAGCGTGCCGGCAAGCACGTGAACCTCAGGATAAATCTTCGTGTCATCACTTTCATATTGTGATTGATTGATCCCGGTGTTCGGTTGTCTTGGTATTCATTGTTGATCATATTGCTTGGCTCAATTCTTCGCCCCTCGGTGAAACCCTCCTAACTCATCTCTGCATTACCTTCTTAGTTATCTTTGCTAGCTAGTTAGCTTTGCTAGAGTAGCTCTTTTGTGTAGCTTGCTAGTTGTAGTTGTAGTTACCTTCTCGGTTTGACTTGTACGGTTGAGTGCAATTACTAGAATTGTGAATTGGATAGGTGGCTTGCAAACACCCCGTAGGCTAAGCAAAACTCGCATCTCGCTATTTGTTATTTTGATAAACTTGTTTAGCTTGTCTTTGTAGAAAATTTTAAAAGGCTATTCACCCCCCTCTAGCCATCAAGACCTTTCAAGTGGTATCAAAGCCGTGGTCACCATTTTCAAGGCTTAACAACCTCGGTGTAAGATGGCTCAAGTTGTGTTCAACTATGTCGGGGGCAAGCCTCCATTCTTTGATGGTGTCACATCTTTTGATCATTGGAAAAGAAAGATGAAGTAATATCTTGGCTCTATTCATGAGCATGTTTGGAAGGTGACACACTATGATTATGCTATTATTGATCCCGACAATCTCACCAACAATGATCGCATCAACAACCAATGCAACACTATGGCTCTCAATACTCTCTACAATGAGATTGATGCAAAGGTCTTTGAGCAAATCAAGGATCTTGAGATGGCAAGTGAAGTGTGGACAAGATTAGAGGAAACATATGAGGGCACTTCAACGGTAAAGAGTGCCAAGCTCTATATGCTCAAGTTTAAATTTGCAAGCTTCAAGATGAAGGACAATGAGTCCATACCGGAGATGTTCTATAGGCTACAAGTTATTGTCAATGATCTCAAGAGCCTAGGAGAAGATGTCAAGAACAAGGACTTCTCACATAAGTTCTTAATGAACTTACCTAAGAAGTTTGCTATCTTGAGGAAGATGATCCAAAGACAGGGTTTGGACAAGGTGACTCCAAACCAAGTGCTTAGAGATATCATGACCGATGCTCAATATGATGATGATGAAGATGAAGATGAGAAGAAGGAGATCAAGGTCAAGCAAGAGAAGCTCATTGCATTCAAGGCTTCATCCTCTAAGGGCAAGAGCAAGATGGAGAGCGATGATGATGATCCATTCGATGATGAGACCATGGCCCTCCTAGTGCACAAGATGGGAAGGTTCATGAAGAAGAAAGGATATGATGCAAGAAAGAGAAGGGACTTCATAAAGGCAAAAGAGGTGCTTTGCTACAATTGCAATAGTCCCGATCATATAGTGGCAAAGTGCCCCTATGAAGACAAAAGATATCATAATGGGAAGTTAAAGTTGAAGAGGAACAAGAAGGAGAAGAAAGAGAAGAAGAGCTTCACTATCAACAAGAAGAAGGGTGGTGGCTATGTGGTCACTTGGGATAGTGATAACTCCGATAGTGATGATGATAGCTCTAGTGATGATGAGAGGACCACTCGGTGAGACATTGCAAGCATCGCCCTCTCCAACAAGCCATCCATCTTTGACACTACATCGACATGCCTTATGGCCAAGCCTACCAAGGTAAAACATGATGATAGTGATGATGATTCTTGTGCTAGTGATGATTGTAGGAGTGATAATGAGGAGGATAAGGACTACTCCAAGGATGATCTATTAGGCATAATAGATCAAATGAGCAAGGGCTACAAGAGGACAACCAAAAAGTGTAAGATCTTGGAGCAAGAGCTCATTGCCAAGAGCAATAAAAATGATGCCTTGATGGAGGAGCTTGTTGCTCTCAAAAGGAGTAAGGAGTGCAAAGGAATTGAACAAGAGCTTAAAGCTCTTAGGAAATCCTTTGATGAGCCAGAGGCTTCTCGTGAGTGTCTAAAGGAAGACCACGAGGATCTTGAAATTGCTCACACTAGGCTTAAGGAAGCCCACTTCACTCTACTTGAGCTCATCAAGGAAAAGGACCTTAAATTAGAGAAGGTCATGAAGGAAGCTAAGGAGGAGCAAGTGATTGTCACTTGTGATGTTGGACTAACTTGTGATATTATTGATGATTCCTTATTTGTTGGTCCTACTAATACTTCATGTAGCTCATCATCATCCGCCACAACCAACTCTATCTCTACTACTAGTGATTCATCACTTGTGGTTGAGAATGAGACTCTCAAGAGAGAGGTGGATGATCTCACCCGCGCATTAGGCAATGACTATGGTGGGGATGCCCGCTTGCTAAAATGCTTGGGTAGCCAAAGGTTCTCTCTTAACAAAGAGGGTTTGGGCTATACTCCTAAGAAGGGCAAGGCGGCCTTTGCTACTCCAAGGTCTCGCTTTGTGAAGGGCAATGGTTGTTATTGCAATAGATACAAGCAAGTTGGGCATCTAGAGATTAATTGCAACAAAATAAATAAGAACAAGAAAAATACTAATGTACCCTACATTCCTTTTTGATTCTTGTTATGTGCTTACCAAGGGTGAGAAAGGTGTGCATGCTAGGTTTGTTGGTACACCAATTGTGGGTCTAAAGAAGAAGGCCATTTGGGTACCAAAGAGCTTAGTTACAAACCTCCAAGGACCCAAGCAAGTATAGGTACCTAAAAGACATTAAATTGTTTTGTAGGTAAATTACAAGGCCGGAGGAAGACATTAGGTGCTTGATAGTGGGTGCTCTCAATATATGACCGGTGATTCAAGAATGTTCAACTCTCTCAAATCAAATGATAGTGACATTGATAGTATCACATTTGGTGGTAGTAGCAAGGGTGATGTGAAGGCTCTTGGAAGGATTGCAATCTCAAATGATCATAGCATTTCCAATGTTCTACTAGTTAAAAAGCTCAATTTTAATTTGTTGTCGGTTGCTCAATTGTGTGATCTAGGCTTCAAGTGTATCTTTGGTGTTGATGATGTGGAGATAGTTAGTGTTGATGGCTCTAACTTGATCTTCAAATGCTTTAGATATGAGAATCTATACTTGGTTGATTTCAATGCTAGTGACACTCAACTTTCAACATGCTTGCTCACCAAATCAAGTATGGGTTGGTTATGGCATAGAAGACTTGGTCATGTTGGCATGAAGCAATTGAACAAGTTAGTGAAGCATGACTTAGTTAGAGGCTTGAAGGATGTCACATTTGAGAAGGATAAGCTATGTAGTGCATGTCAAGCCGTAAAGCAAGTAGGCAACACTCATCCATTGAAGAGCATTATGAGTACTTCCAAGGCATTTGAGTTATTGCATATGGATCTATTTGGGCCAACTACATACACAAGCATTGGTGGCAACAAGTATGGCTTTGTGATTATGGATAATTTCACTAGATATACATGGGTATTCTTTCTTGGGGACAAAAGTGATATATTTGACATATTCAAGAAGTTCATCAAGAGAGTGCAAAATAAGTTTGAAACCACAATCAAGAAAGTGAGAAGTGACAATGGCAGTGAGTTTAGAAACACAAGAGTTGATGAGCTATGTGATGAGCTTGGAATCAAACATCAATTCTCGGCCAAGTATACACCTCAATCAAATGGACTAGTTGAGAGGAAGAATAGAACCTTAATTGATTTGGCAAGATCAATGTTGAATGAGTATAATGTGAGTCATTCATTTTGGGCCGAAGCAATCAACACAGCTTGCTTCTATAGCAACCGCATCTATTGCCACAAGTTTCTAGAGAAGACACCATATGAGATCTTAAATGGAAGAAAACCCAACATTGCATACTTTCGGGTATTTGGTTGCAAATGCTACATCTTGAAGAAGGGCACTAGATTGAGCAAGTTTGAGAAGAAATGTGATGAAGGCTTCCTACTTGGTTACTCAACTACTAGCAAAGCTTATAGAGTTTGGAATTTGGCTAGTTGTCAACTTGAAGAAGTGCATGATGTTGAGTTTGATGAAACAAATGGCTCTCAAAATGAAGAAGAAAACTTGGATGATGTGAGAGGAACTCAATTGAGTAATGCTATAAAGGAAATGAATATTGGTGATATTAGGCCAAAGCAAGTGATTGATGTGGATGACAACAAAGATCAAGTGCTCCAAAGTCCAATTATACAAACTAGTGGTTCTCTAATGCAAAATCAAGCTAGTACATTATCTCAAGTGCAACAAGATCAACAAGTGGCTAGTTCATCATCTCTAACTCATAATCAACATCAACATCCAAGCAATCAAGTCCAAGTGCTTCAACCAACTAACATTGCAAGAGACCATCCATTGGATTCCATCATTGGTGACATACAAAGGGGAGTTCAAACTAGATCAAGATTTGTATCTTTTTGTGCTCACTCTTTTTTTGTCAATGGAAGAACCCAAGGACATTGATAAAGCATTGAGAGATCCGGATTGGGTAAATGCAATGCATGAAGAGCTCAACAACTTCAAGAGAAATGAAGTATGGGAATTAGTTGAGAGGCATAAGGATCACAATGTCATTGGAACAAGATGGGTCTTTCGCAACAAGCAAGATCAAGATGGGATAGTAGTAAGAAACAAAGCAAGACTAGTGCCTCAAGGTTACACACAAATAGAGGGTCTTTACTTTGGTGAAACTTATGCCCCCGGTTGTAAGATTAGAAGCAATTAGGATCTTACTTGCCTATGCTTGTGCTCACAATATCAAGCTATATCAAATGGATGTAAAAAGTGCATTTCTCAATGGGTACATCCAAGAGGAGATGTATGTGGAGCAACCTCCCGGTTTTGAAGATGACAAGAAACTCAATCATGTATATAAGTTAAGGAAGGATTTGTATGGATTGAAGGAAGCACCTAGAGGATGGTATGAAAGATTGAGGGACTTCTTGCTATCCAAAGGATTTGTCATGGGCAAAGTGGATACTACTCTCTTCACCAAGAAGATTGGGAAAGACTTGTCTGTGTTGCAAATATATGTTGATGATATCATATTCAGTTCAACCAATCAAGATTATTGTGATGAGTTTGGGAAAATGATGGCAAATGAATTTTAAATGTCAATGATTGGTGAACTTAGTTTCTTTCTTTGACTTCAAATTAAATAAATAAAGGAAGGAACATTTGTAAGCCAAACCAAATACATAAAGGATATGCTAAAGAAGTTTGGTATGGAAGATGCAAAAGGAATCACTACTCCAATGAGCACTAGTGGAAGCTTGGATAGTGACAAGAGTGGCAACATGGTGGATCAAAAGCTATATAGATCAATGATTGATAGCCTACTCTATGTGACGGCATCAAGGCCTGATGTGATGTTTAGTGTATGCATGTGTGCAAGATTTCAAGCCTCACCAAGAGAAAGTCATTTGAAGGCAACAAAGAGAATATTGAGGTACTTAAAGCATACACAAGATGTTGGATTATGGTATCCCAAAGGTGCAAGTGTTGAGCTAGTTGGGTATTCGGATTCTGACTATGCCGGTGACAAAGTGAAGAGAAAGAGCACTTCCGGGACTTGTCAATTGTTGGGAAGATCACTTGTCTCATGGTCATCCAATAAGCAAAATAGTATTGCACTATCTACCGCCGAGGCCGAATACATCACCGCAGGTAGTTGTTGTGCACAAATCTTGTGGATGAAGGCTACATTGAAAGATTTTGGAATCAACTTCAAGAATGTGCCATTGCTATGTGATAATGAAAGTGCCATGAAGCTAACCAACAATCCGGTTCAACATCAAAGAACAAAGCATATTGATGTTCGCCATCACTTTATTAGAGATCATCAACAAAAGGGTGACATTGCTATTGAGAGTGTGGGCACCGAAGATCAATTAGCCGATGTATTCACCAAGCCACTTGATGAGAAGAGATTTCACAAGATAAAGAATGAGTTGAACATACTTGACTTCTCCAACATGAGTTGATGCACCTCCATGATATGACATGCCTCTCCTTCGAGCCCCAAGGTATAATTGGTTGACATGTCATACATTCTATGTTAAAGACTTGTTTAGTGCATCTAGTCATAATTTACATATTCTAGGCTCATTCATAAAAATCAAATGAATTTGAAGTTTATATGGTGCCACTATTGTTTCCATGACTTGTATGATCTAGTGGTAGCATATAACTTGTTTAAGTAGCTTGTGATCCTAAGTGTTTAATCTAGAAAACTTGTCTAAATATTTGCTTCAACATGGTGCATGATAACCCTTCTAGTGAGGTGTGAAGAAGCTTGCCCTCGGATCAAACCGAAGCATTTTATTTATGCAAGCAATCTAGGTTGAATCACAAACTTGATCCTCACCCCATAATTCAACATGATAATCTATCTAAAATTGGTCCCTTGTGGTCATTGGTGCCAAAGGGGGAGAAAATGTTGTTCACAAAGATAGAACTCAAAGGGCGAGAAGTACAAAGGGGGAGAAAAATGTTGTTCACAAAGATAAATTCTAAAGGGTGAGAAAACCTAAAGGGGGAGAATTGATAAAAAAAGAGGATCAACTAAAATTTTGAGCACACAAGTAGGGGGAGCAAGCTCTTAAGCATGATTGTTGCATTTCCATGTGCACTTCATATGTATGATGCATAGTTTTGCATTTCTTTTTCCCCGATACATTGCTTGTGTGGTGACTTGCTAGTATAATTTGAATGGTATATTGAGGTACTAGCATGAATAGGAAGTAGTTAGATTTTTCTTGCTTCATGTTTTTCAAAGTGGTACTAGAGCCTTGCTTATAATGTTGATCTCACAAGGTTTCTAGTTATGTTTGTGCTTTTCCAAGTGGAATCTAAATACACAAGGTGCTAAGATGGTGTTTATCGCTACTCCGATGGTATCACGCTTCAAAGGTCTATAATCTTAAACACTTAGCACCTATTGGTAGTCAATGCTCCTAATCTTTCCTATCTAACATGTATGCTTCCAAAATCCAAACATATAGCATACATGTAGGGGGAGCCATTGCTATCAATTTGAATTCATGATCACATGTCCATAATTCTTACACATGGTAATATACTTGGACAATGTGACATGGGTTCAATCAAAATTTTATCATAATATCTTTGTGAAAGGTTTGTCACCAATTACCAACAAGGAGGAGATTGAAAGTCCTATGTTTGGTGTTGGTAATTAGTGACAATGCATAAGTACTAATCCTATGTCTAAGTTGTATATAGCATATGAGGATTAGTACATTCCAAGGTTGGTGGCAAGATGGACATGGTGATCATGATGGCCACACTTGGATTTAGACGCAACCCTACGTGATCAAGGCAAAGGTATACGCTTAAGGGTTGTGTTTTACTAACCAAGACACCTAGTGGGTGTGGTTACATTATATGATAGATAGTCGTACTATAAAGAGGGGTCACTCTAGGCAAATTACCCGTTACCCAATACCCGAACCCGAAATACCCGAACCCGTACCCGAACTACCCGTACCCGATCTACCCAATCACAATTTCGGATAGTGATTCCAGATACCCGAAATTAGTTTGGGTAAATCGGGTAGCACCCCGCGGTACCCGAATTTCCTGAACTACCCAATATTTCCAGAGTCCCTCAATCCATCGTATAAGTCATAAGGCCCACTAGCCCATGACACGGCCCAGCTGAGCATCCCTGTGAGTCTGTGACGTACACGTACCTTCTAAGGCTCTAAGCACCCCCGTGAGGCCTTAAAGGGACTCAATTGGAGTCTGGACTCCGTCAGTCCGTCGTCTCCCAGAGCAGAACATCAAGCACGAGCAGAGCAATAGGCCAAACCCTAGCTGCGCCGCAGCACCGCCGCGCGACTGCCAAGCTCGACGACGTGCGGCCACCTGCCTCGGCGACCGCCACTCCGCCAGGTAGGTTCGACGCGCAGGCCGCAGGTCGCACCCTACCCCGGCCGACGGCCGACCCCGACCGTGCTGTACTGCTGAGCTCGAGCGGCCGAGCTCCCACACCGGCACACCACCGCGGCACCGCCCGGCTTCGACGGCATCCAGCTGGCCAGCTCTGAGGAATCGTGCAATGTATGCCCTTATTCCCTAATCCCTACCTCTAGTCTTTCTTGTTTCCTCTTGTACTTCTAATTTGAAATGGTTCAGTGCCTTGTGGTTCAGTAGATCTTGCACTTCTAATTTAAAATGATTCAGTGCCTATGGTTCAGTAGACATTACTTCAGTTTGTAGATCTACCGTTGACTAGTTTTGTTAAAGATCCATTTGATTATTCATTTGACTGTAAGTGTGTAAGTAGTAGACATTACTTCAGTTTGTAGATCTACCTTTGATTATTTTTTTAAGATCTCTTTGATTATTCATTTGACTGTAAGTATGTAACTGTACAGTGCTAAAGTTAGTGATTGTAATTGTATTGCTCTTTTGTTTGTAGATGCCAGAACCTGATGATATTATGGACATAGAGTCAGTGGGTACTGGAACACAGTTTGTTGAGAGCCAGGCAACTCGAGCAATGTTAATAGATGCAGGTCAACCATCACTCAATACAGAGGCAGGAGAAAGGCAAGGTATTGAAGATGCTGTCATTGACTTGGAGAAAGATAAGGAAGAAGGACCAGCAAGAAAGGAGATGGCACCAAGGTCAGAAATGTGGGACCATTTCATCAAGATTAAAGATGAGAAAGGGAAAATGAAGGCTGCAAGGTGCAAATATTGCCACCGTGAGCTCAAGGCTGATACAAGAGGACATGGGACATCAGCATTGAAGAAACACTTTGGTACTTGCAAGCACAATCCTCATGTTTTCAACAAGGACCCAAAGCAAGGCACACTTCAAGCAACTATAGGGGAGGCTCCTGCTACTTGGAGGTTTGATCAAGAGAAACTTCGGGAAGCCTTTGCTGAAATGGTAATAGAGGATGAGCAACCCTTTGCATTTGGTGAGAAAACCGGCTTTAGAAAATTTATGTCCAAAGCATGCCCACGATTCCAACCCCCATCTAGAAGAACTTTGACAAGGGACACTGTAAAGCTCTATTTCCAAGAGAAAGCCAAGCTGAAGAAGTTCTTCAAAGATTCTTGTCAGAGAGTTTGCCTCACAACTGATTGCTGGACTTCTCAGGTCCAAGATGGATATATGTCTGTCACTGCAAGTTTCATTGATGAAAACTGGAATTTGCATAAGAAAGTGATCAGTTTTTTCATGGTAAAAGGGCACAAGGGAGAGGATATTGGGAAAAACTTGGTGAAATGCTTGGCTGAATGGGGTTTGGATAGAGTACTGACTGTAACAGTGGATAATGCAAGTTCCAATGACAGTGGTGTTGATTACTTGAGGACTAAGCTGCAGAAAACCAACATTGCACAAGGCAAGTATTTGCATATGAGGTGTGCTGCCCACATTGTCAATCTTATAGTAAAAGATGGATTGCAAGAAGTGGACCTCTCTGTAAAGCGTGTAAGGGCTGCGGTTAGATATATAAAGAATGGGACTTCAAGATTGATCAAGTTTAAAGAAATCGCTGAGGAAGAGAAGGTGGGCAGCAAAGCATTTTTGAAACTTGACGTTCCAACAAGATGGAACTCCACGTATTTGATGTTGAAGGCTGCACTTGTGTATGACAATGTGTTCATGAAGTTAGGTGAAGACGACACTAATTATGTGATTGACCTATCAGAGGCAAGAGATGGTGTTGGGCATCCCGATGAAGATGATTGGAACAATGCCAAAAAGTTGGCTGCATTTCTATAGCACTTCTATGATCTCACAGTTCGTATCTCCTCTACTCTACATGTCAATTCTAACACTTTCTTTCATGAGATTGGAGAAATTAGTTTGCTGATTCAAGCTTGGTTGACTAGTGAAGATGAGCTGCAAGTATCAATGGGCAACAAAATGAAAGACAAATTTGATAAATATTGGGGACTTTGGCACACCAACAAAGAGAAAGACAAAGGGCAGCAATAGGAGCAAGAGAGGGAGAAGGGGAGGACCAGGGGTAGGGGGAAGGAAAAGGAGAAGGAGAAGGAGAAGGAGAACATCAATTTATTGATCTTTGTGGCTGCATGTCTTGATCCAAGGTACAAATTATCTATGTACATAAAGATGACTGTTGAGGAAATATTTGGCGAAGAAAGAGGACAGTTAGTTTGGGCAGCTGTTAACACTTGTGTGCAAGAGTTGTTTGTAGAATACAAGAATATGTATGGTGCAAGTGAAGAAACAACTGAAGTAACTGATAGCAATCAATGTACAGGAGGTACAGGAGGCATGCTTGCTAAAAAAATCGCCAAGAAGATAAGGATGAGCAATTGTTCTACTAGCAGTACCAAATCTGAGCTTGAGAAATACCTTACTGAAGAAACTGAAGCCCTAGAAAAAAAGATTGACATTCTTTGTTGGTGGAAGGTCAATGCAAGTAGGTTTCCAATTTTGGCTCACATGGCCCGTGATGTGCTTGCTATACCCATCACAACAGTAGCTTCAGAGTCTGTTTTTAGCACAAGTGGGCGGATCTTAGATGACTTCCGTACCTCTCTTACTCCATTCATGCTAGAGGCTTTGGTCTGTACACAAGATTGGCTGAGAAGGTCCACTCCTATTGATATCAAAGAGAATGCCGAGGAATTGGCCTTCATAGAAAAAGGTATAATATTTGTGTCTTTAGTCTTTACTATTTACAATGTACAAGTACAATATATAATTATTCACAGCTTGTTGCTTGCTTGAATTCCATTGATTCTAGAGTTGATAGAAGAATATGGTGGCAAAGGAAAAAATATAGTGCAGGAATCTGCTTCCAAGACAGAAGGAACACCTACAGGTAGCAGCATGTGTCCCTCTAAAGCTTAGAAGGTATGTCAAATACTCAAGTATGATAACCCTTTACTGAATTCATGAATTATGCTTCCAAATTCCAAGTCGCAATCAACACCAAGAATATGTCTATGTATGTTTCCAAAAATCAGGGGCTGATCCATGTCAATTTTTATTTGCAGTACATTGGAAGCTGAAATGTTGAATACTCGAAGTAGGGGTGCTGAATGCAAGCTGCGCAGCCGTTGCTGGCAGTCTATGTGGAAGTGGAAATATGGAACTGTAGTATTTATTTACTATATCTGTGTGGCAGTCTGAGACTCATCTTTTATGAATTTGTGTTGTGACTTGTGACTGTGAAGCTGTGAGTCAGTCATTAGTAATGTGTCTGTCATTGTTCAGTGATCAGTTGTGGTCGTGGAACTTGTGTTAAACTGCTATCTAGTTATGTAAGCTGGTACTTTGGTACCTATATTTCTCTGTGAAATGCTGCAAAGAAAACTACGTGCAATGATTAAGATTTAAGAATGCTGCTGGAATAGTTTACAATTTGCTGTGTTTTCTGAATATCGGGTAGTTCGGGAATACCCGAACCCGAACCTGAATTTGCGGGTACCCGAATTTGCGGGTAGTGAATTTTCGAAGCTGAAATCGGGTACTGATTTTTATTACCCGAATTTCTCATTACCCGAATTACCCGACCCGAAATATTCGGGTAACCCGAACGCCCAGAGTGAAAGAGGGGAATGACGCGGCTATTGAACTCCTAAGTGCCTCTAGGTGTGCATTTCACAATCATATGCATTTGGATAGAACTAATATCGCCTCGAAAAATGATTGTGAAAATGCTAACACACTCGCATATGACAAGATCACTTGGTGGTGTTAGCACGTTTGCGAAGGCGGTGGAGTTTGAGCGGTAGAGAGGGTTTGGGGTCCTCTCTCCCTCCCGCCTCGGCGGGATTCAGTCGTTTTCGAATAGTTGAAACGACTATTTTCCACTACGCCGGAAGTCGGAAAAGAAATGGAGACGAACAGAGGTCACAGAGGTGACCAGACGCTGAACCAGACGCGGTCTCTGTTTGATCGGACGCGTCCGGTCAGTGTTTAGCGTCTGCGCGTGTTTCAGTTTGATGATCGGACGCGCAGCGCGTCCGGTCACTGTCGACCAAACGCGTTCGGTCGTTCAGGGAGCTTACTGCACTCCAACCGGACGCTGGCACTGTGGCGTCCGGTCAGTTCTACAGCGCGTCCGGTCACTGTTTTGTTGTGCGCTGTTCAGGCTTGACCAGCGCGTCCGGTCAGTTACGGAACCAGCGCGTCCGGTCTATC
This sequence comes from Saccharum hybrid cultivar R570, assembly GCA_038087645.1. Taxonomy (NCBI): domain Eukaryota; kingdom Viridiplantae; phylum Streptophyta; class Magnoliopsida; order Poales; family Poaceae; genus Saccharum; species Saccharum hybrid cultivar. The sequence goes on from JAQSUU010000368.1 coordinate 5,253,564, forward strand.
CCAGCGCGTCTGGTCCTCGCGTCAAGCGCGTCCGGTCGCTGCTTCACAGCTAGCCGTTGTGCGACCGGCGCGTCCGGTCAATGTGACCAGCGTGTCCGGTCAGCACGATTTCGGTTGTTTAAGTTTCTAACGTCTCTATTCGAAGGGGTACGTCTATAAATACTCATTGGCTGACTCAAGGCTCTATCTCTCGAACATTTGACATACTTGTGAGCACTTTGAGCTTAGCAACTCCCCTCCCACTCATCTCTCTTGCTTCCTTGCATATTCGAAGTGAGATTGAGTGATCCAAGTGCATTTGCATTGTGAGATTACATCTAGTTGGCACTTGGTGGTTGATTTGCTGCGGGATTCTTGTTTCTCTTGGTGGTTGCCGCCACCTAGACGGTTTGGAGCAGCTTGGAGGCGTTGGCAAGAGTTGGTGATTGTTCTTGGCCACCTCCGGTGATTGTGAGGGGTTTGTGCCTACCTCGGCGAAGCGCCAAAGGCAACATTAGTAAATTGCTCGTGTCATTGCAACCTTTTGCCATTTGGTAGGTTCTTGTGGCGCCTTTTGAGAGGCTCGGTGTGAGACCGATTAGCCACCGAACCACGTGGTGAAGAGGGACACAACGGGGACTAGCGTGCCGGCAAGCAAATGAATCTCGGGATAAATCTTCGTGTCATCACTTTCATATTGTGATTGATTGATCCCGATGTTCGGTTGTCTTGGTATTCATTGTTGATCATATTGCTTAGCTCAATTCTTCGCCCCTCGGTGAAACCCTCCTAACTCATCTCCGCATTACCTTCTTAGTTATCTTTGCTAGCTAGTTAGCTTTGCTAGAGTAGCTCTTTTGTGTAGCTTGCTAGTTGTAGTTGTAGTTATCTTCTCGGTTTGACTTGTACGGTTGAGTGCAATTACTAGAATTGTGAATTGGATAGGTGACTTGCAAACACCCCGTAGGCTAAGTAAAACTCGCATCTCGCTATTTGTTATTTTGATAAACTTGTTTAGCTTGTCTTTGTAGAAATTTTTAAAAGACTATTCACCCCCCCTCTAGCCATCAAGACCTTTCAGCAAGTGGTCCCTCGTGCATGCGGGCGGCGTGGGCAGGTCGAGTCGTTCGGGCGGCGGGGTGGTCTCCGCTTGCGCACGGGAAACGGGGCGTGCGAATCCGAGCATGCGGGGCACGCGACATAGAGCTGGCGTGGGCGTTGGTTCGGACGTCCGAGCGCTAGCTCTACCGTTCCGCTTATTTCCTACTGTTGGCCAAATCTAAAAGAACCGCAAACAGTGTGAATCCTTCAAACTATATATCGTGTAACTTGTCTGCCTCGTTTAAGTTTTGTTGCTTATCTCTATAACATGGTCTTAAGCTCTTTGTGGTGCTTTTTTAGATTGGGCTACAGGCAGACCGCCGTCACCTTTGTTGAGGAGGAACTGATGAGTGATATTCTCCGAGAGACCAAGACATGATTCAAGGATTTATTCTGGCAAAAGGAATGAGCAAATTAATCCTTCGTTGTGCATTTATGATCTTTCCAGCACTCTGTTTTGTATTCAGCAATTGTCAAGTACGTTACAGTTTGGTTGCGAAAATGAAAAGGTATGTTTCAGCATACTATTTGGGTTCATGCGTTAGTTTCTCATCAGTCCATGCAGGATAAGGCGACTGGAACTGCAAGTGAATATATACACTGCCATGTTCGCTTGGCTGAAAAGCCATGACTGAAGTACTGTTCGCTGATTTATTATGAAAGAAAAATATTGTTTGTTGGCTGAAAAAATACATCTTATAAGACAAGCGAACATGACTTCTTTACAATGAATCATAGCGATTCAGTTTGTACGAGGCATCATGCACTGCTGTCTCGCTTCTTGATGGCTAATTTGGTTTCTGTTATATTCATCATGATCATCATCCGAGAACAGTCTCTCATGTTTTCTATATTTCAGGTTTCAGCAAAGCTCTCCCTCCGTCTAGGAAAACATGCAATTCTAGCACAATGTCCTGTTTTAGTACGTCAAATTTGACCAATTATAGATAAAAACTATAAATAATTATGATATCAAATAAATACCATTAGATTAATTATGAAATATATTTTCGTAATAAATTAATTTAAAGCCATAATTATAAATACTATTCACTAAAAAATTGATCAAACGTAAACTACTTTAGCTGGCACGTAACCCATAGTTGCATCTTTTCTAGGATAGAGGTAGTAGTTGACAGAGCTACTTAATTGGACCTATAATCTTTGGTTCTTAAAAAGGAATAGTCTACGTACTTCGGCACATGAGTTTTTAACAGACCGTTGGAACCGAAGAACACTGGATCTTTTTTTTACAGGAATATTGGACTTTTGCGGTTCAGTTTCAGAACACAACTACACAAGGTAGCAGCTGTGGTAAAAAAACGACAGGAGTATTGCCAAAAATCTGCTGCTGCACCTTCTGGGAGGTGCAATTATATCGAAACACACAAGGAAAACATCAACAACGATATATATAGTTACGTGTTTTAGCTACATATTTCTATGAACAACAGATAACCAGAATTTGGGAACGATAGCAAAGCATGGGATGAAGGACAAATAGAGGAATCCATACTGGTTTGGATTTTGGAGAAGCTGGTGGTCTGATGTGATACCCTCGAACTAAGGCAGTGTTTGGTGCGGCTTGGGATGGCTCCGACTCAGCCTCCTTGTGCACTGTACAGCCCTGTACACTCCTGTAGCAGCAAAAAAAAAAGGCTCCGGCTTCGACACAAACAACGGAGGAGCCAGAGGAGCTGCATCTGAAGGCTTCACCTAGCTCCGCTACATTTGTGCTACAGTAGCATAGCCGGAGCCCCTCATAACTGTGCCAAATATAGCCTCATTCTGGAATGTCTAAGTCGCAATGGGCCATGCACACATTGAACTCATTGTGGGCCTGCACATTCAACTTCCTGGGCCGTTCCACACCTTGAGGCTTATTGTTATCAAGAAGAATGAAGGAAAAAGTCTACTTTTCCTCCCCTAATTCTCACCAAAGTTCGTTTTTCCTCCTTCAACTTTAAAACCGGACAAACCACCTCCCTCAACTTTTCAAACCGTGCATTTTACCTCTCTCGAGCAGTTTAAAGACAGTTTGGCTACAGTAAACGGTGGTATGTGGTATGCTACAGTAACCCATGCATTTTACCTCCCTCGAGCCTTTTTCTTTTTTTATTTATTTCGGCTGAATCTTTAAAAAATCATAGTAAATCACCGAAAAATCATAAAATGGAAAATCCAATTTTGTTGCACTCCACATGAGTAGATCTACATAGTGAACATATAATATGGTATGCTTTAGTACAAAGTTTTTGCTATGAAGGTTTTGTCTTTTTCTTTTTTATTTATTTGGTTGAATCTTTGAAAAATCATAGTAAATCACAGAAAAATTATAAAATAGAAAATCCAATTTTATTAGACTCCACATGAGTAGATCTAGATAGTAAACATATAATATGGTATGCTTTAGTCCAACAAAATAATTATAGAAGCTGCAGCTATGAATTATTGTAATTAATTACGGAAAAACATAGATCTAAAGTACAACAAAAATTTTGTACTAAAACATATCATATTATATGTTCACTGTATAGATATGCTCATGTGGAGTCCAACAAAATTAGATTTTCTATTTTATGATTTTTCTGTAATTTACTATGATTTTTCAAAGATTCAGCAGAAATAAATATAAAAGAAAAAGGCAAAAACCTTCATAGCAAAAACTTTGTACTAAATCATACCATATTATATGTTCATTGTGTAGACCTACTCATGTGGAGTGCAATAAAATTGGATTTTTCATTTTATGATTTTTTCTGTGATTTACTATGATTTTTCAAAGATTTAGTCGAAATAAATAAAAAAAAGAATAGACAAAAACATGGATACTGTAGCAAACCCGCCATTTACTGTAGCATACCGCCGTAAACTGTAGTAAAACCGCCTTCAAAACCGCTCGAGGGAGGTAAAATGCACGGTTTGAAAAGTTGAGGGAGGTGGTTTGTCCGGTTTTAAAGTTGAGGGAGGAAAAGCGGACTTTGGTGAGAGTTAGGGGAGGAAAAATAGACTTTTTCCAAGAATGAATACAGAGGTGGAGGCTGCTGGCTGCATTGATAAGTTCTTCCCTTGTGGGCTGTGTCCAAGCTGAACATCACAGCCCAACCACAATGCTATAATCCTTTCTTCAGACTAAGTTAACCTTTGAGAAAATTATTAGTCTCTTGGTCCTAAAAAAGTTGTGTTTCCTTTCTTGGTCCTTTTTATTTTATACTTCCCTATTTGGCAACAAAACGAAACTTGTTTTCTTCTTCTGGGATGTTCGTCAGATTTAAAATGATTTACTTGTGGAGATTCTAACATTACTTTTTTTACAATAAAAAGGAGTAGTAATACACAGATAATTCTTCACTTATGTAGTCTTGTTTATTGATATAATATACATTAGTACAAGTACATTATCTTGACAACACAATTATTCTTATAGAGCGATAAATTAAAAACACAATTAGACCCACATTTTTGGAAGATATCACACCCCTTAGTTACCACATTTTTTTTTGAGACTCCCTTAGTTACCACATGTTTGGGATCATGTATATCTGGCTGGCTCAGCTGCTAGAAGAAGTTCTTGACGACGCGAGTACCAGGAAGTGCTGCTGTTGCTGGGCCCTTGTAGGCCTTAGTGGGCCTCCATGGGCCCGTAACAAATCGCCCATACTTTACCTTGTTGGGTGTTGCTAGGTTGCCATGTCCAATTTTTGATGGGCCTTCATATGCCCTGCAGGTTGTGCCAGCGAAACGTTTCATGTCCATCCCATAGTCAAATATGTCCCTGAACGGCCTGCTAGGCACGCCTAGCACGATGGGCCGGTGGGTAGCTGCGTCTGCATGAAAGCCCTCCCATCCCCATGCATCTCCTGCATGCAGCTGCAACCCGTACTCGAGCTCCGGCGTCGGCGGCGGCGGCTGGTTTATGAAGTGCACAATGCTCTCCATGAGCTTCCTGCTCGTCGCGCGCAGCGGGCTGTAGAGGTGGAAGCCATGGTCCTCGCCATCCGACTCCACCAGCGTCGCCGTCGCCGCTCTGCCGGCGGCGGCCCGAGCGTAGTAGTCGCGGATGCGCGCGAACAGCCGGACCCCGCGGTCCCGCAGTGTGTCCTTCCCGGCGACGGCCACCAGGACGCGTCGGCACGTCAGCGACGCGATCTCCTCGTCGGGAGGGTTCAGCCGGGCGTCCTCGTTGCCGGCCTGCCCCGCCGTCACGAACGGCCAGAGCCTGTCCACCCTGTACACCGGCAGCACCGCCGCGCCGTCGTCAGGGCCCGACTCGGAGGGCAGCCGCTCGGCGCCCCAGAAGTAGGGCTGGACGATGACCACCCCCTCGACGTCGACGCCGTCGTCCCGGCGGCTGGCGCGCACAGCCGTGTGATACGCGATGTTCCCGCCGGCGCTGTCGCCGGCCAGGAACGTGCGCCGGGGGTCCGCGTGCTCCGCCAGCCACGGATCGGCGAGGGACGCCGCCCACCGGAGCGCGGCCCACGCGTCGTCGTAGGCCGTGGGTATAGGGTGCTCCGGAGCCAGGCGGTACTCCACCGACACCACGATCGCCCCGGCGCTCGCGGCCAGGGAGGTCGCGTAGCGGTGGTACGTCCGGCAGAAGGCGCTCTCCGTGCAGAAAGACCCGCCGTGGATGTACACGACGAGGGGAAGCTTCCTCCCCCTGCTGGCGGCGGCTCGGCAGGGGAGGAACAGGCGTGCCGACACGCCGGTGCCGGCGTGGATGACCACGTCCCTCGTTGCCACCCCGCGGTTGGATGTCGGGTTCCCAGACGCTGCCACGAAAGGGCTGCACAGCAACCGCTCGACATGGCCGTCCTTGTATCGTAGTAGGAATGGGTAGAGGTCAACGTCGACGTCGTCGACGTCGCCGACAACATTCACACATTTCTTGTTTGCATGCATGGCGACGTTGCAGGCTTTTGGTTGTGTCGTGGGGTGGTTCTGGCCAGCTATTGGTTCTTGTGAGGGGTTGTTTTTATAGCTGGAGCCCTATTTCATTTCAGTCCGTCAGTTACCAACATTTCACAAGCTGGATCCATTTTGAAATGGTCATACACTTTTAGGGAAGAAATTTTTGGTCATGCATGTCTCTAAACCCTTCGAGTGTTGGCTTGTTAATTCTCATGTAACAATAACATATACTCCTATGTATTGTAGTGGTCGCACACTTAATGTATTAACAATAACAATAACAATAACAATAACTTGACAAATTCGACACAAACATGCCTTTATTATTTGAGCTCATATGTCTTTCAATATTACAACAGATACATTCACTACCAGAATGGTGGAATTCTCCTAGTGTTTTTAAGTAGTAATAAAACATTACCATTAGTCATAGCACATGGGAATCTCACTAGGAGACATTTGGTAGGGAAAGTTTATACTAAATTTTGAATACCAAAACACTAGGAGAACCCCACCTCACTAGGAGAAATTGAATATTCTAGTTGTGATTGTGCACCGGATTTTGCGTCTCTGCTACAATATCTATAAAGCTCAATTGGATGTATTTTTCAAACTCTAAAATGAAATTTTTTAAAAGACTATCCTTCGGCAAGATGTTTCCAACCGGCATTGCCTTGTAAAAAGGTGCATGACTCGCAGGAAATTCTTGAGAAAGTATCATTTACCGACAAACAATAATTCCAAATAGATCGGTTGAGTCTTGACATTCATTGGCAACAAGTTTTACCAAGCCTTTTTTATTAATTGAGCCAAACCCATGGATTTAGCTATTGGAATTTGGGAAGCCAATTTCGTGACAAATAAATATAGTGCATCCTGTGAAAACCAAATTACACATGATTGTCCTACTGCATCTAGGGCACACGGAAAATATATATGGTAGAAACCACCTACTACTACGTGGAAACATGTGGGATTTGAGAAGCCGATTTCATGACAAATAAATATAGTGCATCCCATAAAAACCAAATTACACATGATTCCTACTGCTACTAGGGCACATGCAAACACATACATATGCACAACAATTGGAAAATATATGGCGGAAACCACCACCTAACTAGGTGAAAACATGGAAACACGTTTAGAAAATGCACTTTTGTAACTTGAAATTTTTTGAAACTTGACAATATGCAGTGCATCTATATATCTACTCACATGTAAAACTGGAATGTAAACTCATTTTTTGAAAGAAAAAATCATACAAAAATCACAAGTTTCGCTTGTATGTGCACTAGGAAACAAAAATTCTGAACTTTGGTGTTTAGTATGCATGCACATGAATTTTTTATTTTCATATAAGTTTTTTAAAAATAACTTTGCATCTCAATTTTTTTATGTAAGTTCATATATGGATGAACTACATTTGTGTCTAGTTTCAAAAAAATCAATTTACAAAAGTGTTTTTTTTTAACTAGTTTGGTTTCCATATTTCCATCTACTTGATGATTTAGAGTACAAAAAGCGCACAAACTCGGTTAGTTTTTTTTTCTCTCCAACCTATATCTATTTTCATAGAGAACGATGAATGCTTCCATGTATGTAAGGGTGTTTCGAAAAATAAAGTGAGCATGCCGTGACTCGAGGCTGCATGATCCTAGTTGGGGCCTTGCCCCCTAGTTTTCTTTTAAAAAATAGCTTATGGGGACACCTGAACCAACTTCCTGCCCAAGCTATAATTGATATACGTATATATAATTAATTAGGTAGCTAGCCGGTGACGACATCCGAATATAGCATGTATGTGTGGATCCAGAATTGGCTAACAAGTAATTCACATCAGAGTTTGTTTGCTAGCTCGATCACGTCACTTTTTCAGTTGATGTGAGAGAATATCACAGGAGCGCGGTAGCTGGTCGAACACGGATCCCCCTATTGCAGATTATGACGAGTACGTGCGTGACAGAGTTTACATGCACACATCTATATATATATCTATATCTATATCTATATCTTATATACCTATTATATATAATTATATAATAATAAAGAGGCAAAATTTCAGGCTTTTTTTTCATCCATCCATTTTTTTAAATCCGACTTTCTCTAACTACCGAACAATGAAAAGTTTCTTTTGTCGGGACTTATATATATAACCCATGCTCTCGCGTCTAGACCAATATGGAATAGAAATACTAATCTAAACAGATTCCTCAAATCCTGAGTACTCTAAATAAAACTCTTAATAATAAATAGAAAAGGACAAGGGTTACGTTCTTTATTTTGCGCCACTTTCTTTATTAGCTCACATCAAGACGAATATAGAGTAGAAATTCTAATCTAAATAGATTCCTTATATAAGAGTTACGTTCTTTATTTTGCACCGTTTTCTTTATTTACATACGAGTTATAATAGCTCGCGTCTAGACGAATATAGAGTATGAATTCTAATCTAAATAGATTCCTCATATCTGAGTACTCTAAATAGAACTCTTAATAATCAAATAGAAGAGGATAAGAGTTACGTTATTTATTTTGCTTCACTTTCTTTATTTAGTCTATCCTTATCAATATTTTTCCCATTATCCGTGGCTGGTTAGGACTTTGGACGATGGGAAGCTTTGTATAGGAAACAAAAGAAACAACGGAGACAATATGTATACCATTCCAGAACACAACTTTTTTGGACGGAAACTAATTAAATCTTGAGTTATATATGGAGTTGTACACCTTTCTGGTTAAATAAAATAAGCAACATCCATGCACCAAAACAATGATTTTTTTGTTCCCAAAAAAGAAACGTGATGGAGTTGGAGACATGGATGAGGTTCGAGCAGCGTGTCAAGATCTTCCACTGCCTAGGGCAAACCGCCGTCGTTCGATGCGCCGGCGCTTGCACCGAAGCATCAATACATGGGGCTACACAATAAGTGCGAAGGCCGTGTAATTACCTCAGATGCCGCTGACAAGACAGCTGTTTTTTCACACCGGCGGCCACCGCGTGCGGCGTCGACGTCAGTCTGTACGTCGTTGTCACCTCTGTGCGACGGGTTCCTGCTCCTAGGTCGGAGCACAGTGAACGATCTGTCAATTTATGTCAGTGCAATCCGCTAACCAGAAGCTGCAGATTCCTCCCTGCTGCCAAATTGGGTGCGGTGTCCGATGAGTCGTTGTGCATCGGGTATGTTCTGACCACATGCAACGATGATTCCCGTCTGATGGCAGCTGCAGCGGCGAATCAGCAGGAGTATGGATGCTCACCATGGAGACGGCACACGACCTCTGGGGCGGCACAACCTGGTCCAAGGTCTTCTCCAGGTCCGACGTGTGGGGCTCATTCAAATGCTCGGCGAAGTTGAACGGGGACATAGCCACGTACACTACATTGAGCCAAAAGATGTGGTCATCTGCCATGGCGCCGTATACTGGCTCGATCACCATAGGGAGACTATGATGGTCCGCATTTGCCATGGACATACGCACAGAACCGACGTGGAGGTGGCATTTCGTCAAGGTTTTAAATCGCCGGCTAAGGATATTTAGCGGATGACCTCTAAAACAGCAATAGCGGAGGCTAAATAAAGATATAGCGGGATATAGCGGGCTATAGCTCGTAGTTTGACCAGTCTCAAATAGTTACAGCCGACTATATCTTCAGCTATAGCCAGATATTTAAAACTATGCATTTCGTACAATCGTACGTCAGGGTCTCAAGTGCCGCCCTGCTCGTGGATGCTGCCATGCTGGTGTGTGCCAGTAACCTTTAGGTATAAATAATAAATCACTACGCGTCTTTAAAACTTTGAAACTTTGGCTCTTAACTAATAAATAAATATTGGTTCACCCAACTAAATTTTAGTTCCTATCACATCGAATGTGTAGACACATGCATGAAATATTAAATATAGACTATTTACGAAACTAAATACATAGATTGAGACTAATTTGCAAGACAAAATTTTTAAGCCTAATTAGTCCATGATTTGATAATGTTGTGCTACAGTAAACATATGCTAATGACGGATTAATTACTCTTAATAAATTCATCTCGCGGTTTACTGACGGAATCTGTAATTTATTTTTTTATTAGTATCCAAACACGCCATATAACATCCGATGTGACACCAACTAAAGTTTAGTCTCTGCATCCAAACACCCCTAAGTTATTGATATAGTTTTAGTTAGAAATAAATGATTACTATAATCTAAATCAGTCAATGATCTAACTAATCAAAACATAAATTGAAATCTCAATCGATCAGTTTGTCATCCAATCTAATCAAAATAAATATTTCTCCTAGTTAAGATATTCGTATATACCCGTGCAAATCTCAAAGTTGTCCGCAGATGCCAAATGCAACCCTCAAGGAGTCTGACATGTGGAAATCGAGAAATGTACGAGTCATACTCAGTACTTATCAACTAATAGACCAATTCTTGACACGGCGATGAATAACCCCTTGCCGATTTTAACAAGGTACAAAAATTACATATTTTTCATAAAACTTGATCTCTAACTCTACCAACATATGGATAGTATGAAAACTAAAGCTATGATATTACGAGTAAATATTTTTGTGCTTTACAATGAAAGAAAAATAAGTCTATCAAGGTGTATTTTAATTCAATACAAATCAATAGGACATTGCCATATATTGCCAATATTAACTTATAATAGATGTCTGGTCATGAAAAAATGAAGTATAGTTTTTAAATTTTATAGAAAAAAAATAAAAAAAAAATAATAGATATGTAAACAATGTCGACCACTCACAACATCAAAAATAGCACATATACAAAATAAGATACTGCAGTTGTGCCACAACTGAAGCAAAGAGATCAAATGTTTAATAACTTTTTTCTCCCGTTGCAACGCACGTGTATATTTACCGGTCTATATAAAGAGGCAAAATTTCTAGTCATGTTTTTTGTCCGTTCATTTTTTTAGTCCGTCTTCCTCTAACTAACTCCGTAAATATGAAAACTATCTTTGTTAGTCTCTCTACAACTCTGTTTTATATATAGCATATGTAGGTTGTTTTGAGATAATTAGATAAGTAGGAATCCTAATCTAACTCCTCTTCCTGACTAACGTGAACAGGAGTCCTAATCCAACTAGAAAAGAACTTCTATCTACTCGCTCGCCCCGCTTGCTGAATCTGACACCACGTCTGCAGAGTTCGCGTCGGACGCAGCAACCTGTGTTCGCTTCGCGAAAAGTAGGTAAAAAGTTATTGTAACATCTTTCGTTGTTATTTGATAAAATTTGTCTAATCATAAATTAACTAGGCTCAAAACATTTGTCCCGACATTTACAGACAAACTATGCAATTAGTTATCTTTTTTACCTACATTTAATGCTCCATACATGCGTCGAAAGATTTGTGTGATGAGTGGAAGAGAAAATATTTTGGATTGGGTTGGGAAGTGAACAAGGCCTAAGGAAACGGCCGCAACTAAAAAGAAGCGCGTACGGTACTAGCCACTTTGCCGTTTATTTATTTGAAAAAAAAACATGTACGGGCTCGGTGCTTGTGCCATGCCAAGCCGGTACATGAATCAGAGCCACCTCGCCTTGCACAGTTACACGTCGGTGGCCTTGTCAAGCGTGCAAATGCGATTCGGCTCCGGGAGCGGGCATAGCGACCGTGAGTTCCGCACCGAGGTGGGGATCATCAGTCACGCGTGCACCACGGTAAACCTCATCTCCCTCGTTGGCTACTGCATCCACGGCGATCAGCGCTTGCTCCTCTACCAGTACGTGCCCAACAAGTCGCACGAGCCCCACCCACATGGTACGTGTGAACGTGACAGCTTATTGTACCTGGTGTCCAAGCGGACCATGCGTGCTTAGGCTTAGTTCTAAGTGTTGTTTATGAGCTTCATCTCTTTTTTTTCTTCATCTATCTCTAACTATATGTACAGTTTTTTACTTCCTAAATGACACTCAAGCCTTCCATATCTTCAGTATTGTCCGGACTCATGACCCATGCTCATACGAGCTAGAGTAACTCGCGTCTAGCGATGATTGATACAGAACCCGATTACAAGACGTATTGTGTCATGCCCTCCTTGTCTTATTATATGTGATCTAGACTCATGACCTATGCTCATATGAGTTAAAAGCAACTAAAATCTAGCGATTGTCGATATGGAATCCAATTCCAAAACGTATTGAGTCACCTCTCTTTCCATATCTCGTACGTGACCTAAACTAATCATGACCTATGTGTAACACCCTCGGTGTTACCGCGTGTTTCAAGGCATCTAAGCATGGCATGAGCATCACTTCTTTTGTTGTCACTTAGTGTTGAAGTGCGTAGGATCATTTGGTAATCCTAAATAGTCAATAAAAATGTTAATTGGAAAATTGACGTAATAACCGGATTGTATCAACTAAGGTTAGAAACTAATTTTTTACCGAACAAGAATGCTATAAAACACATATGTGAACTCTAAATAAATTGTGTAGTGCAAAGTGTGTAGGTGTTGGTACAACTTGTGTGGTCGAGTTTGGAAGTCGCTAGTTATCTTTTCCAGTGGCTTGGAAACGCAGCTCGGTTTTCCTTCCAACTTAAACGCTTAGAAAACCTCAAGTCTGGGACAGCTTGACGCTGCCGTGTTGAGCACCTTCGGTTGGGAATTCGGGTTAAGAAGTGTTGCTGTGTGTTAGCTTGGGTTGGTAGCCTCTTAGGTCGTCTCGAGTTGGGTGAGGTTGGTTTGAAGTTGGTTGTCACCGATTGGGAGTTTTCGGAGCTTTAAAATTCGTGCACACATGCAGACATCGCTTGCTGCCTCCCTGAGCGCGGTCACCGCTCGTGGTTGCCACGCAGCGCGTCTGGTCGGCTCTGTCCGCGCGCGGGGCGTGGATGCTGTCCCCCCATAGACGCACTGTTGTGGTTGACTCCTCTGGCCGCTCGCGTGAGAGTTGCTCTTCCCGCCCTGCTGTCCCCCCCTTTGTGTGGCGCGCGGTGGCGTGTTGCCGCCCGGAGTCAGCGGGTGTCGTGTCAGCGCCAACCCTGCAGCGCTGCAAGCAATCCGGTCGGAAGAGGCCGCCACCACCCAGTCAGCCGTGCCCGGAGGTTCACCGCCTAATGGCCCTACCGACCGACCTCATCTCGCCTCCAGCGCGGTCCCCCCGAGCTCCAATTTTGGAGTTGTTCAGCGTCGGGCCATTAAGGCCGAGCTTGGCCGTGACCGCCGCGGTAGTCCGAGCCGTTTGTCCCCAAGCCTAATTGAGCGTACCAACAGCCTTCTTGTGCCCTCGGCTCCGCCTTGCGCCCGGTCCCGAACCCCTGCTGCCCCTTAGCGCCCGTTGACGCGCACACGCCGCCGCGGAGCGCCGCCTTGCCCCATCGGGCGCGCGTGGCCAAGTTGTTTCGGGCAGGCTCGGACAAAGCCACCACTTTGGCCGTGTTCGTGGTAAGTCACCGGTGCTCGCAAGCCACCTTGTTCGGTTTGCCTTGACCGTAGCTCACCGGAACGGCGGCGCCACCCCTTGCAGGTTGCCGCTGCCGTGGAGGAGTCGCCCTGCTTCGTCTCCGCTCTCCGAACCACCGCCCATCGTCGCGCGTCGCTCTGTAGGTGAGTGTCTCCCTCTTAGGTGCGCGGTAGAAGTCTTCCTCTGGCCGGCGTAACCGGCCAGTGCCGGCCAACGCCGCGCCGGCGTGCGGAGGTGTGTCGGGGACCGCCTGGTTGTAAAGACGGGTTTTAGAGGGGTGTTCTTGCAAGGCCTCTGAGTGTGGGAATAGTGCTTAGCTTGGTCACGCCTTTAGTAGCTACTCTGAGGTCTTTTTTTGCAAAACCGCCAGCAAGCGCAGGCCTTCCCCGGCCGCGGGCCGCGTCGCGCCACTAGGAGTGGCGTAATAAGGTTCAACCTTTGAAAAATCATAACTCTTTGATAAGACATCGGATGAAGATGAGTTTTATATGAAAATTGTAGATTTCGATGAGATCTACAACTTTCCAGTTTTGAGTTTTTTCATTTGAGAACAGTAAGATGCTCAAAAAAATTATATAAAATTTCAGCAACATAATAATCATGTACTGCCGCTTGTCGCATTATAAAAATAGCATCCTCTTTGTGTGGGGTCAAATGAAGATACTTTTTATACCAAAGTTGTATCTCTCAATGAGATCTACAACTTTATCATTTTGAGTTTTTACATTTGAGTTTGTTAAGATGCTCGAGAAAATAATATAAAATTTCTGCCTGGGTATACTGCTGAAATTTTATATTTATTTTTCGAGCATCTTAATGACCTCAAATGTAAAAACAGAAAACTATAAAGTTATAGATCTAATTGAAGGCTAACTTTGGTATGAAAAGTATCCTTATTTGACACCATACAAAGAAGATAGTATTTTTCTAATACGACAAACGATAGTACGCGATTATTATGCTGCTGAAATTTTATATAATTTTTTAGCATCTTAACATCCTCAAATGGAAAAACTCAAAACTAGAAAGTTATAGATCTCGTCGAGATCTACAATTTTCATATAAAAATTATCTTCATCCGACGTCGTATCAAAGAGTTATGATTTTTTTAAAGTTTAAGCCTTATCACGCTACACCCGGTGGCGCGACAGAACAATACTGTCACGCCAACGGCAGTGGCGCGATAAGGTTTTTCACGTCGGAAATGTTGTCGAACGTGGCAGGTGTTGTCACGCCAATGCACGTGACGCGACAGCGTTATTTGGTCGCACCGGCGCGACTAAAAGGGTCGGATCCGCAAAAAAAAATTAGGTGCGATTATTATTAATATATTGAATAAAAAGGATTAAAAATATAAAAAATTACTCGAGGAGCGGCGCTGCGTCGCTGGCGGTTGGCGCTGCCTGTGCCTCAGGAGCGATGTCCGAGGCTTCCCTCACCCGCTGTCCACTCCGGCCATCACATCGGGGCGACGACGTGATGCAGCACCTGCTGTCCGGCTCTTAGATCAAGGTCCTCGGCTTCCACACTCCACAGTCCACATGGCATAGGAACAGGGCCGAGCCGGCAAAATTTGCGACCTATACCAAACTATAAAATGAGGTCTTATATCTTGATAAACAAAATTATAGTCATTATTATAAATTTTACATACATATCATGCAAATGTATTAATCTCTTGGAACACGATAAATAATCATATATATGAAGGATAATTATAGTTTATAATATAATGATTGTTCGTAAAAAACATTAGTTCATATAATGTTATGAAGGACAAGAGAATTCAAAATTGGGGAAAAATTAGAATTATCTAGTACTCTCTCCGTCCATAAACGAGTGCAATTTTAGCACAGTAAAAAGTTAAAATATCTCAAGTATTTTTTTAGCATAGTATTTTTTTGACAAATACTCTGTAGTACATAGTATGTAGCTTCTAGCTAGGCGTAGCTGGTGGTCACTCCTCACTAGTACTAGTTTGTATGTGCCTGATGACAAACTACCGTAGCGATGGCCGGTAGCTGATACATCAGGATTTGAGGCCCCTAAAAATCATGGGCCCTGTTCCCACGCACCGCTCGCACGCCCCTTGGCTCGGGCCTGCATAGGAACTCGGCGGCCTGCGGCAGCACCGGCGCATCCACCACGCCGACGCATCCATGTCTCGTCTCTGCCGGTGACGAATACGACGGCGTCTCCCAAGTCATGACTGACTGCTAGATTTCTGTACAGTTTGGTATTGTTTTTGAATCTCGGGTATACGGTATACCTAAACTTGAACCTAAATTATTAGGTACCGATATTGCGGGTAGTGTTTTTTTTCAGTACAAACATCGGGTATTGATTTCTATTACCTGAATTTCTAAATACTCGAACTACCCAATTGGCAAATTTTTGGGTAGCCCAAGTGCTGAGACCTAATACCTCCTATGTTGAACTCATCCCTCAGCCCGCTCTCCTCCCTCCCTCCCTCTCGCTAGACTCCACCCCCCAGCTGGAATTTTTTTTATTTTTAGCCCAAATTTGAAATATATTTTAAATTTGACCCGGATTTGAAAAATTTTTTAAAACTAGCCCGTTTGGCCCCGTCACCATGCATGGCGGGGCAATTGCACTGAACCCCGCCATGCATGGTGGCGGGGTGCAGGGCCACGTGGCACCCTGCAGGCCAGCGTGGAAAGGTGTACCCCGCCATGCATGGTAGCGGGGTACAACCCGCCATGATGCCACGGTTGCATACTGCCCCAGGCGCCACGGTGGTCTCGCCAAGGTCAGTGGTAGTCTGCAGAAGAACCAGTGTCCCTAGCTGACAAACAGCAGAAGACAATGCTATAGAATGCGATGCCGGCTCATGGTGGCCTGGGAGGGAGAAAAAGGAGGAAAGGTGCCGCATGCACAATCTTTTTACTGCACAAGATAGTCTTTTTCTCTGCAAGACCAGAACGACAGAATGTTGCTGTGTTTAGTTGAGGAAAATTGGGTGAAAAGTTATTGTAGCACTTTTCGTTGTTATTTGGTAAAATTTGTCCAACCATAGATTAATTAGACTCAAAAGATTCGTCTCGAACTTTATAGACAAACTATACAATTAATTATTTTTTTTACCTACATTTAATGCTCCATGCATGCGTTTAAAGATTCGATGTGATGGGTGGAAGAGGAGATATTTTGGGTTTGCATGAGAAGTAAACAGGGCCACGTGGAGTCTGAGGCTAATGTCTCTGTGTGCTTGCGCTGGGCGTGCCCTTAGGGCACCGTTTAGATGCCAAAAATTTTGCCAAATTTTTCAGATTCTCCGTCACATCGAATCTTTGAACGCATGCATGAAGCATTAAATATAGATAAAAAATAAAACTAATTATATAGTTTAGACGAAATGGACGAGACAAATCTTTTAAGCCTAATTAAACTATGATTGGACAATATTTGCCAAATAACAACAAAACTGCTATAGTAGCGTTTCGCCAAAATTTTTGCCAACTAAACAGCCCCTAGGAAGCTACGTACAAAAGAACATGTCCTATTTCTACTGTGCCACATGCCTCTCCAAGTCTCTAGAGGACAATATAACAGTTGAAGTACATGTGACTATGGGTGTGTTCACTTCGCGAAAAGTAGGTGAAAAGTTACTGTAGCATCTTTTGTTGTTATTTGGCAAAATTTGTCTAATCATGGACTAACTAGGCTCAAAAGATTCGTCCCGACATTTACAGACAAACTATGCAATTAGTTATCTTTTTTACCTACATTTAATGCTCCATGCATGCGTCGAAAGATTTGATGTGATGGGTGGAAGAGGAAATATTTTGGGTTGGGATGGGAAGTGAACAAGGCCTATGAAACATTTGCCCATCTCGTCCGTGCATGTATAGAGTATATATATAGCACTTTTTTAACCTCGCTAAAACTAGCTAGCTACCGGTAAAACTATTGGATAATAGCCTTAGAGGGGTCCCTGCTGCATGTTTGATGGCTGTATGCATTGCAAGTTAGTACAAGATGTACTTGCTGAAAATTAACATTATTAGTTGCAGTTAATCTGATAGTCATCCGATGGCTTTCCTTTCTTCTGCACATCACAGTGTCACAAAGTGCATTACCCAGGAAAGGCCATCATCTGCATGTCCTGTCGTTCTGGTCTTGCAGAGCAAAAAGACTAGTCTTGTGCAGTAAGGCACCGTTTAGATGCCAAAAATTTTGCCAAAATTTTTAGATTCCCCGTCACATCGAATCTTTGAACACATGCATGAAGCATTAAATATAGATAAAAAATAAAACTAATTATACAGTTTAGACGAAATGGACGAGACAAATCTTTTAAGCCTAATTAGACCATGATTGGACAATATTTACCAAATAACAACGAAACTGCTACAGTAGCGTTTCGCCAAAAAAATTGTCAACTAAACAGCGCCTAAAAAGACTGTGCATGCGGCACCTTTCCTCCTTTTTCTCCCTCCCAGGCCACCATGAGCCGGTCACATCGTATTCTATAGCATTGTCTTCTGCTGTTTGTCAGCTAGGGACACTGGTTCTTCTGCAGACTACCACTGACCTCGGCGAGACCACCGTGGCGCCTGGGGCAGTACGCAACCGTGGCATCATGACGGGTTGTACCCCGCCATGATCGGTGGCGGGTTAGGGGTACCCCGTCACCATGCATGGCGGGGTACACCTTTCCACGCTGCCCTGCAGGGTGCCACGTGGCCCTGCACCCCGTCACCATGCATGGCGGGGTTCAGTGCAATTGCCCCGCCATGCATGGTGGCAGGGCCAAACGGGCTAGTTTTAAAAAAACTTTCAAATCCGGGTCAAATTTAAAATATATTTCAAATTTGGGCTAAAAAAAAAATCCCCAGCTGAGCGCTCTCGGCAACCAGGCTCCCTTCTCTATCGGCTCCCCTCCACACTGATAGATAGGTCTACATGCCATTGTGTATGCATAGAAAAGTAGTGGCCTAATTTACATGCTATACTACTAGGCACGATAGCAAATAGTAGACCCAAAAATAAGGGAGCCCTACTCACACAAGTAGAGGAGCCGTTTTAGATAGTTGTCCTAGAGATTCTCTAACCAATCTCAGGTGCAGGGGCGGGCCTAGTAGTATTCAAGGGTATTCAATTGAATACCCAAAATTTTTGACAAAAATTCCATATATAAAGTGTATACATGCATATAATGGCCTCAGGTGTCAACTGACGCCGTCCCACACAAATGGATCCCTGGAGGTGCATGCAGACATGCAGTATTGCAGTTCGTGCCGCCACAACCCACCGGCCACCATTCACGTTGCCCGGAAAAATCACAGGAGGGTGCCACTAGCTAGGACGTTCAGTCCAAACCGCTGGAGCTTGGAACATCATTTACTATGTGGTGTTATATATGGCAAATATTAGGCATTAGGAGTTTATGTTGTTAAACAAAATTAACTCCCTTTGACGTTTTGAATACCCAAGATAAAAATCCTGGGCCCGCCACGGCTGAGGTGAGGACCCTAGCGTATCTGCAGGGGAAGTATGCAAGCACTAGTTAAATCTCCTGCGCTAGCTGAATGTCACATTCCGAGCATTAGATTGGTAGGGCTAGCATTTAGCAAAGTTGGTAGCAGTGTCGAGGCTCTCTCAAAAAGGAGCAGAATTTCCTTAACGAGGGGGAGGTCCTGCTTGACTGGGGTAACAATGACCTCAATAATATTTGCGTAACGAGAACTTACCTTTTTTTATGCCATCCCATTCTTGGCAATCGAGCTTTGTGTGTTCATCGTCGTTTTGGATCAACGGTACCTAGAATTAGCTAAGAGCAAGTATAATAACAGGCTGTAAGCTGACTAAATGCTGAGATGGAGAAGAGAAGGAAGGAGAAAGAGGAGAAGTGTGTTGTAATCTTACAGCCGGCTTGACACAAGAACCAAAAAACTTCGTGAGAGAGACAAGTGGGTCATGTATTAATAGTAAAGAGCTAACTGCTATATGAGTGGGCTAAGAGCAGACTGCAAAGAACCTTAGCCTTGCTCTAAGCTACCTTGACCAAGATAGGATTTTTGTCGGATTTGTTGTGCACAGCTCTCACCATTAATTTTTTTTTAGAAGGAGCTCTCACCATTAATTAATTGTGACATCAAAGAGAACCAGACGGTTGGGAGCCCAGCAAAACTGTTGCCTCTCGTGGAAGCATGCATGCCCTGCGCCCTGGGATATTGTGGACAGTATGTAGAAAACGTTCATTTGTCCTTTGGTTCAACCACATGGGTGTCTGTCATGCCTAGAGGCGAAATCATGATTCAGATATAGAGAGGCAGCTCAGCGAGTATCGACAAAAAAATATATGGCACCGCCGTCAGATCTTAAGGTTGACTTAAAAAATTATCGATTTTAATATTGGTTTAGAAACTACAATAAATCATCTTTAATCTCTTCACCTTAGGAAAAAAAAAGTTAAATGCCTAAACTGAAGATAAAAATAGACTGATCAATAGCTCACATCATATTTATTTTATTTGGACACTTAACATTAGACAATTAAGATATGTATCATTTCAGAAAGACAATCTAGAATAAATTAAGAAGGCTTGTTTACTTATAATCTCTATCGGGTCAATCTCAAGGGAAGTGGTCGAAAGACCGAGTACGCAGAGGGCAACCCCACGTACCACTTGATCGGAGTCTGCGAACACAAGGTTGATACCACCTTTCTCGATCCCTCAGAGTTGAATACCGAACCCTAGTTGCGAACCCTATTACATAATGCTTATGAAACAGAGGCTCTGTAACCCTCTTGTTAGCCAACGCGAACGGGAGAGTTCAACCACGCCAAAACCCTAAGACCCAATCTAATCAAGCGTTGGAGTAAAGGGAAGGCTTCCGCCCCACGTTTCCTTCTCCGATCTCATCAACGAGGGCATCACCACCAGTAGCAGGATGATCATTAGAGGAAAAGAGACGACGCCGCCAGGAGGGGACACCGGCGACAACCGGGCGACTAGGGATACACCTCCATCGACTCTCTGCGTCAGGGCCTGCTCCAAGTAGGAATGGGTCCTCAACCTAAAGCCTAATGGCTTCCTCCTCTCCTAATGAAGGTAATACCCAAGAGATCTAATTTAAGTCTAAGATAGATGTCCTACTTGGCTACTTAGAACTAGCGATCCGCTATTAAGTCCTAACCCTAAGTAAATACTAACATTCAGAGTAATAACTAATAAGAAGTACCTATGAAGACTATGCAAAGTTAAGGGGTGGTCAGGCCCTTACCCGCCCCCCTTGTCACTGCCCCTAGCCATGCCTATGGTCTATGGACTATGGTTCCCTTCGACTGATATGTTTATTGATATCTTGTTAATTAGGAGCAGCCCTATTTGCCGTAACAAAAAAAATGCCCAATCTTTTGCACATTTTTAAAAAAGAACCAGCAGAAGATAATTAGAGATAAAAAAAAAGGACAAAACTGGACCAAACACGGAAAAGCGTACTATGTCTATCAGTTGGCCGCTGATTGCGTGCCTGACTTGGTCCCAAATGCATGCACCCACTTAATGCAGTGGGGTTCTTTCATCCAAGCAGCATTAAAGTTGGAGAAAATTGTTATTGACAGCTTTTACCTTTATTATGAGATTATTTACTTTATTTTCTTCGGTATTTACTGAAACTCTATAATGTTGTGAACATCGATAGATGTAGAGGCAGTTGGAAAGTGAAAACGATGGATGGGAAATGGTGGATGTATTATGTATGGTGAACAGTAAACTAGAATCTATCCTTCGGACTATATAAGGAGGGATAGATAGTCCCTGATGGGGAATCATGAAAAGATTCTAGACCCATAGACACATACTAGTTGTGATCCCCTACTTTGCAACAGCACCCAGTGCACGGCTCACAAGCAATTAAAACACCCATGATACACTAGACATAGGGCACTCCATGCCAACTACTTCGGTATAAATCTGGATCCCGTATGCTACCCCTCTAATCGACTGCGTGTGATACAATATTATCACTGGTCGACGGTAAAAACAACTACACTAGTTGCTAGTTCTTTGTTTTGTAATTAGTAACTAATTAAAATTTCTTTTATCTCTTTTCTTTTGTTTACATCAGTTTAGATATTCTAGTTTTCGTTATGTTCTTATTCTAGTATTACTAAGACCTATCGATATCAAGTGGCTGATTTAAGAATCGCCAATGCTTGCACACGGATGTCCGTCCTTTTTGGACGCAGCCTTTGAGGGCCTACGCAGCGGGCAGGCCTAACAGGCGTGCTCACCTCTATATCTCTTCCATCTCGGAAAAGTTCCCCGGTCGCACTCGCAAGGGTATCATGGCGTCACCGTGCATCCGCCCGCCCCACTCCACACCGCCACGCTCCTTCCCCCACTGCACCTCGTCCCCCGCCACGCCGTGCCCTTTCCCACCACTGCGCCGCACCCCATCGTCGGCTCGCGCCACGCCCCATCCCCCTTTGAACGGACGACGCTGGGTGACTGCGACCGAGTAGCAGTAACGGGCCGCGCCGATGGGCATGAGCCTAGGCCATGAGCAGGAGCGGGAGAATCGCAGGAGGATCACGGGCTGACATCCTGCAGCGGAGGTGTACGCTAGGCCAACTTCCCCCTGACCCGAGCTTGTTGGCTACCGCAGTTTCCTACCAGGTAGGTCGTGGCCGCTGGCAATGCCGTGTTTCAAGTGTTTCAGATGTTCCAGACTTACGTTTCAAGTGTTTGATCTGGATGTTGCAAAAGTATATCTGAGATATTTCATATGTTGCATTGACAATATGCGCATGTTGCAAGCGTATGTTTTTAAGTGCTTCAAGTGTTTCAGACGTATATTTCAAGTGCTTCATCTGGACGTTGCAAAAGTAGCTCTGGATGTTGTATATACATGCATGTTGCAAGAGTATGTTTCAGGTGTTTCATACTCATGTTGCAAGTGTTTCATCTAGATGTTGCATATGTTTTGCAATGGCTACATGTGTTTTTCAAGTGTTTTCAAGTGTTTGCAAGTGTTTTGGACATATGTTGCATGTTACAACTGTTTCAGACATATGTTGCAAGTGTTTCATCTAGATGTTGTAAAAGTAGATCTGGTGTTGCACATGTTGCAATGGGACCTGCCTGCTGCAGCTGCCTACAGCAGCTGCTAGGGCGTTGTGCATATGCGTGGAAAGTGGAGGGGGATGAAGGCAGGGGCACAGGCGGTCCCGGGAGCGTGAAACGGAAGCTACTGGGGCGCCATGTATGCGCCGGGCGCGGGAAGCGGAGGGAGATGGAGGCAGGGGAGTGTGGCCCCGCGTGCATGCGGTCGTGGGAAGCAGAGGGGGCGCGGGAAGTAGAGGGAGCGCGGGTGTCCGGACGAGAGGTGCGGAGGTCCCCCGTGCGTGCGGACGTGCGTGAAATGGAGCAGCAGGCGCCGTCATCAGGACGCATGCACCCGTCCATATGTCCGGGCGCTAGCCACGCCCTTTAAGAATATATGGCACTATTCTTTCCATGAGGGTCCAGCTGGTCAGAATCAGTGGGATGCAGATGTGGAAGCCGTTCACCCTCTGACTTCTCTAATGTCACTTCGTTGCTACCACCATGTAAATTAAATTATGGCATAAGTAGAAGCTTTGAAAATTCACCGACAATGAAACATGCATGGTTTGACACAAAGATGCACCTAATAACATCAGAGCACGATACTTTGCAACTCGTAGCAATGCTCCTCGCGCACCCACTACAGAGACCGACCTGATCAGTTTTGACAGGCTTCACGGGAAGGATAATTATCACACTTTTGTGGCGAGGGACCTAGGCCTATATGAGCAAACCAGCAACAGATATATAGGTATCCTAATGCTGAACAATATAATCTCTGATAAAATCATAAAATAGTAACTAGAAAACTTTAATCCCTTCAAGACAGCCAATGGGTATCTAGAGATGCATACAACCATGCAGACAACCAGATGCCCATTCAGAGGTCTTGGACTTGGACTTGGACATGCATGCATGCATGCATGGACGCCTGACGGGCCTGAGATGGACATGACAAAGATTTCCACCTAGCAAACCATACAGAAGAGGACATAAACTAGTGCAGGACCGACGTCCAACTAACATGTACATGCATGGACGACGAACAGAGTAACGTAAGCAGGTCATATAATTGGTCTCACTGAGTCGACCAAGACGGTTATCAGCAACAAAAGACGCATCGGATAATGAGAGCATCTCAAAAGATTAGCCAAGTCGTTTTCTAAATGTAAATTCGGCTATTGCTAAAAGAAAAATGTCTCTAACAAATTCTGTAAATGACTCTTTAAATTTAGTAGCTCTCCATCTCACCTCATTCGCTCTCTGCTTTTTGATAGCCTAACTCGCTAGCCATCTAGTCTCTTGGCTTTACAGAGTTTGTTGGAGTAGTCTAGTATTTTTTTGTCATATCTATTTTAGATAGTAGCTAAATTTGTCATATCTAATATGCTAGTCTTTTTGGCTAATCTCTTGGATATGATTTGACGACGGCATATTATGGGTGCCTTTCCCATTCCGCCCCTCTTGCCACATGCACTATATATATGTCTCTCACTGCACACTCAGAGATCAGTCCATACAACCATCTCCTACTACGTAGCAGCAGCTGCACCAACTCGATCGATCACCATGGCGGAGCCGCAGCCGGTGAGCCCTGTGGAGAGGCTGATGAAGGACCTGTACGTGGTGGTCTCCATCGGGCTGGCCACGCCACTGAACCTCCCCGTCTTCCGCGCGGGCATCGAGGCGCAGCTCGCTCGCCACCCCTACTTCCGGAGCATCCAGTCCAGGTGACGGACAAGGACGGCACGCCGCGGTGGGTGCCGACGACGGTGAACTTGGACGACCACATCGTCGTCGTGCCGGCGCTGGACGCCGCCGCCGACCCGAACAAGGCCATGGAGGACTACCTGGCGTCCCTGTCCACGCTACCCATGGACCACACGCGCCCGCCCTGGGACTTCCACTTCCTCGACGTCCGGACCTCCGAGGCGGCCTCCACCGTGGCGCTGCGCGTGCACCACGCGCTCGCCGACGGCATGGCGCTCATCACGCTCCTCATCTCCTCCTCCCGCAGCGCCACCGACCCGGCCAAGGCCGCGCCCCTGCCCTCGCCGCCGGCGCGCACCGGCGCCGTCTACGCGCCGCCGCACCATGGACAACAACGACCGGGGTCGTCGTCGTCAGCGCTGCTGCCTCTGCCTCTCCTCGCGTGGACGATCTGGTCGTACCTCGTGCTCGCGTGGCACACCCTGGTTGACGTTGCCGCCTTCGTCGCCACCATCTTCTTCCGCGGAGACACGCAGACGCTGTTCAAGCGAGCAAACCATGGCGGCGGCGGCGACGACGACTCGCCCCGCCGCATGCGTTTCGTCCACCGGACCTTCAGCCTTGACGACGTCAAGTTCGTCAAGAATGCCATGAGCTACGTACGTATATACAAGAGCGCGCAATTTCAACGTCTATTGTTTCAACAATTCATAATTTCAAATGGGAAACACTTAGAGCGCCCCAAACTAATAATCAATATAAACATAAACTTTTTTTAGGAAATATAAACATGAACTTAATATTGGACAATAATATTTCTTGTAGAATTAAGCCCATAACTTAGTTTGGCCCAAAAGTCTTGTCATTAAACCCGTTAGGAATACTATGCAACCCCCAACGGTCTAGAAAAAACGAACTCATTTTCCAACCGGACCGTATTCGGCCCAACCCAATAACAAGCATGTGCATACAGACGATTTTAGGTCCAATAACTTGAGACTGGACCGGGAATTTGTCGTTAACATGGAGCTACAACCGTGGGATGCTACTGTATTTGTTACTCCCTCCGGCTCAAATAAATCAATTCCTAGAATCCGTGTAAATCAAAATATTAATTTTGACTATAACTTCATAAAAAAGAGTAACAACATCTATATAACATAAAAGGAGCACAATATGAAAATATATTATATGGTATATCTAACGATACTAATTTGATGTCATAAATCTTGAAAGTTTTTTTTAGAAAATTTGGTCAAAGTATAAAAAGTTTGACTTAAGCTAACTCTAGGAGTCTATTTATTCAGGGACAGAGATAAATTAATTTAGGCCATTAATAAATGATCATCATAAATATAACGTCGTTAGCATAAGTTCTGTATGACATAAATAATTTTGTTATTAGTCAAGTTCCCTAGTAATAAATTAAGTTTGACCGTCAAAAAATTGTAGTTTTACCGTAAGTGAATTCCTCCTGTTCTCCTAAATTTTTTTACAATGAATAATATTGTCAAATGCAAGTCTCTCATATATAATATATTCTGTGTCTCTCCATGTATACATATAGACTGTCAATGATGTGCTTATTGGAATAACTTCTGCTGCTCTATCACGATATTTTTTTCGGAGAACTGGTAAGTATATATAATGCCTGTCTGTCCCACACAACAACGACTTATGTAAATATAGTTTTTCTACACACATTACATTTCTTATCTTGGGTGTCAGGTGACACAAAGACAAGGGAAATAGTATTGCGATCAATACTCCCTGTCAACACAAGGCCAGCCGCTAGCCTACAAGTAAATGCCACGCCAGAGATCCCATTATTTTTTTTCCATTCACATATACTATTTCTTAAAAGAAGGGTATTTAATTCACCATAGATTTTTAAACTTATATACAATTAGTACTGATTTTATATATGTTCTTTTATGGGCAGATGGATGTGAATATGATAGAAACTGGTAAGAGTAATGCTGTGAGATGGGGAAATCGGCTGGGCTACATCATCCTCCCATTTCATCTAGCCATGCACGATGATCCGCTTGAATACGTTCGCAAGGCAAAACAGGTTATAGATAGGAAAAAGAATTCACTAGAAGTGCTCGCCGTACATTTGTCTATTGACATTGTCTTCAAAGTATTTGGCCCAAAGGTACCATTTTATTTACTTATATATGCATGCTCTTCTAAAAATATCAAAATAATGCCAAAATATTTTAAAAAAAACTTCAATAAGTTAAGTCTCCATTTTGTAAATTACCGCATGACCTAGCTAGCTATACTTTGTCATTATTACTAATCACACTGCAACTTTGTCACTTGAGGAAGGCAGGAGCTTATATCTTCAATAAACTGCTCAGAAATACAACCATGGCTCTCTCAAACTTGATTGGGCCACCTGAGCAGATAGAGTTATGTGGCCATCCAGTTGCCTACATTGCACCTAGCGTCTATGGGCTTCAACAAGTAAGAGCAACCCCAAGAGTCTATAAACTGCAAACTATATATCTCTGTTTGGAGAGCCATCCAATAATTTTTTTTTGTATATATCTCGTGTCTCCGACAGACTCTCTATTCTACATTTATATACTCCAATAGCTTATCATAATTTCTTTGTGTGAAAAAAACCATGAGATAACTATATACCATATATTGAATTTAGAGAGTGGTGTATATATACAGTGCATATATATATATATATATATATACAACGGCCTCAATTAAATTGTCACTGAAAAATGCAACTAAAGACTAAAGAGAGCATGTAAGACCCTAAAATTATTCCATTGCTCAAGGAATTGAATTATGTGTGCTACAAAGTTGTTTTTTTCCTCCAATGGTTACATTGTGTTTTTGGATTGTGACACCTTGGGGATTGAAACAAAACAAAAATGCAAGAAAGCATTGATAAAAAAAAAATCTGGCTAGTTATGTTCTCCTCACGAAAATTATTCAGTTGCCTTTTACTCTTTGCAGGCTATTACAGTGCACTACCAAAGTTACAACAACACCATCAAAGTCGTTCTAGCTGTTGATGAGGCACAGTTTCCAGATTCTCGCCAACTCTTGGACGACTTCGCCGAGTGCCTCAAGCTTACCAAGGACGCCGCTGCAAAGACGATGTCAACCAAAACGATTAAGAACGAGTAAGGAGCTGGGTGAATGCTCCAGCTCAAGAGCTAGATATATATATACATATATGTTGAAATATGTTGGTACTTACTGGCCTGGTACTAATATAGTGCTCATGGTGTACCACGATAATATATGTGATGTCGAGTAATTAGTAATTATGTGTTATGTATATTGTTATTGTTAAATAATTTTTGAATACATAAAAGATTTGCTCATTGTATTAAGGTAGAAGAAGTTTGAACCTATGTCAACACACGCGCTGTTTCCAAGCGCCTTAAAGGAGAATTAAGCAACAAAGCTTAGTGGCTCCGGCTCACGCCCACTGGTCGGCTTCGTGCTTGACCGTGCTGAGGACATGCGCGACTTCTAATGGTCGTTCCACTCCTTCCAAAGTTTCCAGAAAGCTGGTGCGAACAAGATGTTGGCGCTGCGCTTCCGAGCTCCATTCCAGGTCACCGCAACCATTTCCATCAATTGACAATGGACTTGCACGCCGTAGCCATGGTATTTGCTTTCCTATGGATACGAGCACATTCCACCGGACCTGCCTTGAGAATGTGCATGTGTCGAAGTGATAGCACCATTAGGACATAGATCCAGTGGGGTAGAACCTTTATCATTTCGGGTATGAATAACAAAACCTAGTATGAGATCTACTAGAACCGTGAGAGAGGAAGATGGAGAGAAAGGAGTGAGGTGGTGCAAACCATCTGTGGGAACGGGTGCGGTGGAGTTCGATCCGGAGGCGGCCATCTCGTTCGCTGGTGATGCTCTGCTCACTGGCAGTGACGGTCGGAGGAGGGGAGCGCGGTGCAGTGACGGCGGCGGTGCTTCCCGTCGCTCACAGCGCGACCCTCGAGATCGGTTAGGGTTGTAGGTGGGGAAAGGCGGCTCAGGTGAACCTCGTGACTCGAGCCCCGGCTCCCCACCTCCTTTATATAGCACTGCGCGACGGGGGCCCACCAGCCATTGTTGGGCTGGGCGCCCCCGATCAGGGCGCGGATCAAAGTTCTAATGAGTCGTTGGGCTCATTAGAGGAGAGATCAACCTAACATTCTTCCCATTGATCTCACTTATACTTTAACCTTTCATCTTTGACTTCAATGCTTTTAACTTTACTCGTTCCATCACAGATAAGTGCATAGAGCATGTTTCATCGTCACAGTCAATCGCCGATAGATTTGACAGCTACAATGCACGTCTCTGATAGGAAACAGTTACTTTAACTTTTGGGCCCTTTATTATAGTATAGGAGTCATAGGCTTTCCCTTAAACCCATGCCGGCTACATGTTCTCTGAACACGTTGGGTGGTAAGCCTTTTGTAAGCGGATCCGCGAGCATCTTTTCAGTGCTTATATGCTCAAGATTTATAATTTGATCCCGGACTTTATCCTTCACAACATAATACTTTATGTCAATGTGTTTGGCAGCACCACTTGACCTATTGTTGTGAGCGTACTGTACTACTGGATTATTATCGCAGTACAACTTTAGTGGCTTATGTATGCTGTCGACCACCTTCAAACCGGGTATGAACTTCTTTAGCCAGTTCACCTGCCCCGTTGCCTCATAACACGCTACAAACTCGGCATACATTGTGGACGATGTAGTGACGGTTTGTTTTGAGCTTTTCCATGAAATTGCTCCTCCTACGAGAGTGAACACATATCCTGACGTGGATTTTCTATCATCTCCCGCATAATCAGAATCCGAATACCCCACTATTTGGAGATAATCTGATTTTCTATACGTCAATATGAGGCCTTTCGTACCTTGCAAATATCGCAAGACTTTCTTTACCAGTTTCCAGTGTTCAATTCCTGGATTACTTTGAAATCTGCCAAGCAACCCGGTAACAAAAGCTAAGTCAGGGCGCGTGCACACTTAAGCATATTGTAGGCTTTCGACAGCAGAAGCATATGGAACCACTTTCATTTGATTGAGCTCGTATTGGTTCCTTGGGCATTGAAAATCCCCATATCTGTCGCCCTTGACCATGGGTGCAGGTGAGGCACTACATTTATGCATACTGAATTTCTTTAAAACTTTTTCTATGTATGCCTTTTGTGATAGTTCTAATACCCTTTTACTTCTATCTCGGTGAATCTCTATGCCCAAAACAAAAGACGCTTCACCAAGATCTTTCATATCAAATTTTGAAGATAAAAACTTCTTTGTCTCCGGTAGTAGATGGACATCACTACTAGCAAGTAAGATATCATCTACGTACAGGATTAGGAAGATATACCTTTCATTCTTAAACTTTGCATAAACACAATTATCCTTAACATTTTCGTTAAACCCAAAATTCTTTATTGTTCTGTCAAACTTCAAATACTACTGTCTTGAAGCTTGCTTTAACCCATAAATCGATTTCTTTAAGCGGCATCCCATTCGTTCTTTTCCTTCTATGACAAAACCTTTCGGTTGAGCCATGTAAACATTTTCCTCCAGATCCCCATTCAGGAATGTCATTTTTACATCCATCTGATGTAACTCTAAATTGTAGTGTGCCACTAATGCCATTATAATTCTGAAGGAATCTTTACATGAGACTGGAGAAAACGTCTCATTGTAATCAATCCCTTCTCTTTGTGTGAAACCTTTTGCCACAAGTCACGCTTTAAACCTTTCAATATTCCCTTGGGAGTCACGTTTTGTCTTATAGACCCATTTACAGCCTATTGTCTTGGCTCCTTTAGGAATAGGTTCTAAGTCCCAAACTTTGTTGGTACTCATTGACTTTATTTCATCTTCCATGGCCTCAAGCCACTTGGATGAATTATCGTTTCTCATGGCTTCTTCAAATGAAGTGGGATCATCCTCCATTTGAAATTCTTCAGTGTTATACACCTCATAATCATTAGGTATAGCTGATCTTCTAACTCTTTGGGACCTTCTCAGGGCCTCCATATTTGGCACATCTTCAGTTTGGGGCTGTTGTTGCTCCCCCTCATCTGTGGCATCAGTTTGTATAGGTTCCTAAAGGACAGGTTCCTCATCATTATTTACTGTCACCACAGGAGAACTAACAACAGGTGTTGGCACTGCAGTATCTGGCACTGTTGGTGCAACAAGAACAGGTAGTTTAAAGAATGGTTCCTGAATCATCGGAGTGGGCACACATACCCGCTTCTCCTCAAGAACAATTTCTCGAGCCACCATGCTCCCCCTCATCATTTCATCCTCCAAGATAACAGTGTGTCTCGTTTCTACAAATTTTGTGTATCTGTCTGAACAGTAGAAACGAAAACCTTTTGACTTTTTAGGATAGCCAATAAAATGGCAGCTAACTGTTTTGGGATCTAGCTTCCCAATATTTGGGTTAAACACTTTTGCCTCAGCAGGACTCCCCCACACACGTAAGTGTTTTAGTGAGGGTTCTCTTCCTGTCTACAATTCATATGGTGTTTTGGGCACCGCTTTGCTTGGTACTCTATTTAGAATATGAATGACGGTTTTTAACGCCTCCATCCATAGACTCAATGGCAAGTCAGAGTAACTCATCATATTACGCATCATATCCATTAAGGTACGATTGCGCCTTTCAGCTACTCCGTTCTGCTGAGGTTCGTCTGGTGTAGAATACTGAGCTACTATATCATTCTCCTGTAGAAACCTTGCAAAGGGTCCAGGAACTTGGCCATATAGGGTATGCCGACCGTAGTACTCCCCACCACGATCAGACCGGACTACTTTAATCTTTAAATTATGCTGATTTTCAACTTCAGCCTTAAATATTTTAAATTTATCCAATGCTTCATTTCTTTCTTTAATTGGATAAATATAACCATAACGGGAGTAGTCATCTGTGAATGTTATGAATGAATCAAAACCATCCATACTTTTCACAGGAAAAGGACCACAGATGTCTGTGTGAATTATCTGTAGAATTTTTGTGCTTCGTTTAGCATCCTTTTTAATTTGCTTTGTATATTTTCCTTTAATACATTCTCTACACTGTTCAAAGTCTGAGAACTCTAATGGAGGAAGAATATCATTCTTAACTAGTCTCTCTATTCTCTCCCTCGAAATATGGCCTAAACGACAGTGCTATAATTTCGACGACGCATCTTGAGTTCTCTTTCGTTTTTTATTCACGTTCACAAACGAGAATACGTTATCATTCGTATCACATACGGAATTCACATTTTCATGAAGTGATAACAAATAAAGATCTTGCTTTTGAAAAGCAAGGCCAACACATTCATTATTAAATAATATTTCACATTTGCCATCTCCAAAATGGCAATCAAATCCATCGTTGTCCAAACATGACACACTAATCAAGTTTCTTTGTAATGACGGAACAAATAAAACATCTCTTAACAAAAGAATGAATCCATCAGCAAGCTCTAAGGAGACATCGCCAACAGCTTCGACATCTACTTGGACTCCATTTGCAACTTTAACGTGCCTTTCGCTTCTTTGCGTAGTTCTCGTCGAACGGAATCCCTGTAAAGAATTAGCAACATGAACAGTTGCTCCTAAGTCAATCCACCAAGTAGATTTCGAATACTGTACATACAGGGATTCATTTATAAACGTAATCATGTTCTCACCTTGCTTTGCCATGATCATCTTTAGGAAATCGGGACAATCTTTCTTGTAATGTCTCGTCTTCTTGCAGTGAAGACACTGATCTTTGTTCACTACAAATTTGTTCTGCTGAGTCTGATGCTGCATGGGACCCTTGCCCTTTGGCTTTGAGGGAGAGTTGGTATTGACATTGAAATTCTTTCTTTTGTTATCTTTAACAAAACTGAGAGTACCACCATTGGCGGCTTTTATCCTCTCTTCCTCTTATGCACACATCGCCATACAACGTTCTAAATCCCATTTCTCGGGCTGAATGTTGTAGTTGACAACGAAAGTGTCAAACTCTTTTGGTAAAGAAGCAAAAATCAGATGGACAAGAAACTCTTATGTAAGAGCCAGGTCCATTAATTTTAGCTTGTTGTTCAAATGATTCATCTTTGATATGTGCTTTCTAATGCCATTGCCATGATCACCTCCAGTGTATTTTTCTGTCACCAGCTGATTTATCAGCTGAGTAGCATATGTCTTTGAAGAGCCATAGAACTGACTCTTTATCCTTTCCAAGTATTCTGTGACAGTGTCACACTCTTGGATTGAGCCCATTATAGTAGGCTCAATTGTGTTCTTTATAACAGCAACACACTTTTTGTTGGCATTGACCCACTTTTGCTTTTGTAGGTCATATGACATCTGTAGGGAGCATGGTCCCTTTTTTTCTTTTGCCATTCAGCATCAGACTCACTGGCGTCCCTCACCGGTGCCACTGGTTCAGTAGGGCATGGTGTGGTGACCACCCAGTCCACCTCAGCCAAGACAAAAGCGAGATCAATTTTCTTTTTCCATTCGTTATAGTTGTCACCTTTGAGGGGTGGAATATCTTTGATAAACCCCATCAAAAAGTAACCTCCTGTAAACACAAATCATATAGAGTGAGAACATAAGTACCAAAATTAATTGCATGCTTTAATTCCAACGTTGGTCAAAATTAAAACATACAAAATTATCCTTTTTACACTAATTCTAGATCACCGTTGGGCAGAAATAGAATTAATGCATGACAAAACCACATAATAACATCATAATACTGCTATTAATCAACGTTGGTCAGAATAATAACAATATTATAATAATCTGTAAATAAATCTATTTTCAAAATTAAATCCTCCCGTTGGTTCGAATTTAATAATGAAATTAACAACATCAAGTACGCAGCGGAAACACTTTTAACATTCTCATAATATTTTCTAGAAGCACTTTAATCACTTTACTATTGTCTGAACAAATAATATCGTTGGATAAAATTTACACACAAAATTTGCATCAAATTTGAATCGAAAATTATCAAAGACATCAATTTATGCTTCTGGTAATTGAAAAAAAAATAGAATTCTTTGATTCTTTGACGCGGCGGCCTAGCAAAATGTGGCCCACGGCCCGCTTCACGCGCGCTCGTGCTGCGGCTCCCGCGCCCAGGCCGCAACCTGGGCCTGGGTCGGGATTCTCGCCCTTCCGCGCTGCCCGCCTGGGCCGTTCGGCGGTCCAGTTAATTCTGGTCGTCCATCGCGATCAACGGCGGAGCGTCGTTCTCGGAGAAACAAACCCCCCCCCCGCCGATCACCTCCTGAAAACCCTAGAGTAATCCACCTCCTCCCTCCCTTCTCTCGCCGTGAGCAGCACCCACAGCGGCGGCGGCCATGGCGGTCGTTCGTGCCGTCGAGGAGGAGATCCTTCGGAGTAGATCCGGCCACCTAGCGTCCTCTTCTTTCTCCCTCCCTACTCTCTTTTATCCGAGCAGTCAGCAGCCGCACATGCGCGGCCAGAGTAGGAAGTGGAGGTGGCGGCTCCGCTGCTGCACCTCTCGCCAGCGCACGCGTGCGGCCGAAGCCGCGCGCGGCACTGTCGAGGGGATCCACGGTGGTGCCCTTTGCGGACCGAGCCCGCACGGTGGCGTGGTTCAGCCGTGCACCCGCACGCCAGCGAGGGCCGACGACGCGGTCTTTTCCCGTGTGGTGGCGATGCCGCCAGCGGGTTGAAGGGCCAGGTATGACCCCGTGCTCATCCTCATCTTTGCTAGGATTTGAGATTCTAGGGTTAGGGTTTCATATGGGGAATCTCTTTCTGATTTGAAATCGGTGTTGTTTTCTTTTCTTTCTTTTCCCCAAGAGCTAGATCTACACCTAAGAAGGCCTCTGATACCATTGTCGAAGTGATAGCACCATTAGGACATAGATCCAGTGGGGTAGAACCTTTATCATTTCGGGTATGAATAACAAAACCTAGTATGAGATCTACTAGAACTGTGAGAGAGGAAGATGGAGAGAAAGGAGTGAGGTGGTGCAAACCATATGTGAGAACGGGTGCGGTGGAGTTCGATCCGGAGGCGGCCATCTCGTTCGCTGGTGATGCTCTGCTCACTGGCAGCGACGGTCGGAGGAGGGGAGCGCGGTGCAGTGACGGCGGCGGTGCTTCCCGTCGCTCACAGCGCGACCCTTGAGATCGGTTAGGGTTGTAGGTGGGGAAAGGCGGCTCAGGTGAACCTCGTGACTTGAGCCCCGGCTCCCCACCTCCTTTATATAGCGCTGCGCGACGGGGGCCCACCAGCCATTGTTGGGCTGGGCGCCCCCGATCAGGGCGCGGATCAAAGGTCTAATGAGCCGTTGGGCTCATTAGAGGAGAGATCAACCTAACAGCATGGTCCATGGACTCGTCTTCTTGATCATAGAGGAAGTAGTGCTCATTTGTTTCTAGGCCATGCCTTTGCCTTGCCTCCAACAGTGTTTCCTAGATAATTTAAAGCTAACGCATGTACCCCTCACTTCATTTTCTTATATCAATTTAATCCTCGTTTGTATACACATTCGCATGACCAAAGGAGATTTGCTTGATAAACGCCAAATAACAATACAATACCTACCGAAATTGTGAGTCTATTTAATGCAATGGTCCTTCTGCCCCCGAAATCTCTTGTATTTCAGTGCAATTTTTGATACTTCTATCTACTATACTACGTGATAGAGGGGTAGGTCTCTTAATAAAATTGTTTTGAGTTAAGTGCAACTTAGGATGCGCAGATTTTAGAGGATCTCCCTTCCATTATCTTAGAAACTAATAGAAATATATATATATATATACTAAAAAAGCTCTAACTAGTCCAAACAGCCTAATTTATAGTCAAGCTTCAAACCTGAATTATCCAACCACACAACTAATAAAAAACTATTAGCTAGCTGTCTCCCTAGCTATCGCAATTTTAATTTGCAACTATAAAAATATTTGAGATCTAGAAAGAGCACTCTCCCATTATCAAATGCTTAGGGCATGTTTGCTTGGGAGCCTCTAGGCAACCTGCTGCCCAGACAGTGATGGCCCTTGGCAGTCGGACGCCTGGGGTTACAGCTCCTGCCGGGCGAGGTTACCTGGATCCAACCAAATAGGCCTTTACTCCTTCCGGTTCAATTTATAAGGCATTCGCATACATCAAGTCAAACTTTGTTGTGATTATTTAGTATTTACTAATAATTTAGCCAACCATTTTTAACTATTCTAACTATCCAGACTTGTTTGTCGGATCTGATCATGGCGGCATTAATTGAGATTATTAACTCCCGAGACATTTTAGTTGGATCTGGATATATAGAAGCACGCATTCATTGAGATCAGACGGAATTCTGTTGAGAGGGGGAAGCGTGCATGGTCCTACAAAGTTCCTACCAACTGAAAAGGAATCGAGTTCAAACCACATCTAACAGTCCAATTTTGTGGCAAATTTTTGAACACGTCAGTTCAGTTGGAGCTGAATTACTGCTACCTTGGATGGGATTTTGTGAGGGCCACGGTACCCCAGTGAATAGATGGGATTTTGTGCTAGATGTTAGCTGAATTGCGAGCAAGATTGAGAAACAAGTTTGTGTGGATCTGGATCCATCGTGTGGCAACTGTATTGGTAACTCGTGGCTGATCCACCACCTTCTCACGAACCTTCTTCTAGATCGGTGAATTAGAGATGGAAATAGACCGGGTCGACCATGGGCGGATCCATGTTCATGGTTGTGGGTGCGGCCGCACCCATGAAAAATCTAAAAAACAGTGATTATGTTCAATTTTGCACCACATATGCACTCATACGATAAAAATCTATGCACCCACAAGGCTAGCGCACCCTTCTTAACTTTGCTCTAGCTCCGCCACTGGGGTCGACATAGTTGGTCCAACCCACGAAAATAAGGTCAATGGGCTACAAGGACCAGCCTCAAAATCGAGAATGTCTGATAGAGCAAAAAATTGGCCAAATGAATAAGATGGTTTAACTAAATTATCATACAACAATCTTTTTTTTCTTATTTGATGGTATTCTTCTTTTTTTACTCACTAAACATGACCGGTGATAACTTGTTAAGCACATCTATGCTTAGAAGTAAACCGAGGAATATCATATTTTTGGAGGTGAAAGTAGATAAAACTAGAATTACTGTCTACTTTTTTTACTTATTTTGTTTAACTTGCCAAATAATCTTAATTTGTTATCATGATATTTTCAATCTTATTATATCTCATCTTTCTGGAAGTCTTAGTATTCATCGTCCTTGATACAAAAAAAATATTGGAGGCCAATCCATGCTATCTATTGAACCAACGAGATCATAGCCTTATAACTAAAATGGGTCGACCCTAACCCATGAAATTAGCATTGAGGCCGCAAGGCTAGAACCAAGCCGGCCCATTCCAATCTCTAGGGCCCATCCTATGGCGGCCTTGCCATGCTCCTGGTGGTCTTCGTCAAACTCATGTGTGGAAGCTCGTGATCATGGTAGTGTCATTGCCTCATACACACTCATGTCACAGGGAAGTTTAGTGATAGCACGACACAGGGGCGAAGCTATGTAGATTTCAGTGGGTGCAAATGCACCACCCTAAATTTGTGAAAACAATGTTTTTTTCTAACATTTCACCTTATATGCACCCCCTGTAGCACAGTCATATGCATCCACAAGACAAGTGCACCACCCCTAATTTACTCTAGCTTTGTTTCAACTTTATGGATTGTGTTGCAGTGCAAAGGTTTTTTTTATGTGTTAGGAGCCTAGGAAGCCGTACACAGTTAGCATCCATCAATCCAACGTCCGAACCAGGGCAATGCCCTATATGGAGTGCCATCTTTCTCCTTGGATTGGCATGTGTCACGGCCCCTCTCCCCTCCTTGTGTTATGGCATCTTTCAAGTGAAAACCTAGTCCATGATGGAGTGATAACATCGGCGACATGGCATCATATCTCCCGTTGGAAGCTCCCAAGCCACGTTTGTTATCAACATTTGCCCCCATATCCGTGTCAATTTTGCTTTCAGCAAAAACTCATCTTCCAAATATGATGAACCTTGAGGAGTTGACACTATATGAAACCTACCACAAAGTGACAAAGGATATGGCAACTTGAGTTGCAAATTGGATTGATTTAAATTCTTCTTTTCAACTACGCCCAATAAATATGGCAGTACGAGCTACACTCATTCTTGGTATACATATAACTTCTACTATTATTTTTTAATATAATCGCACGCCTTGCCACCGCTCCCGACAATAATATTATTTCAGCTCCAACCGAAAACGGATGTCCAATAATTAGGCTGGCGGATGTTTGTTTCAATCCAATCGAATCCAGAATCGTCTTGATAATGTATGTAGTAGGAGCGCAGTATATATATGGCACCTTACTCGTACTCACATATACAGGAAGTACACGTTATCATTAGCGGTCTCTCTGGTAGCTATCCTCGCCTTCACGTACGACAAGCAGGCAAGCTGAGTAGGGCTGCCAGAGACGACGACGATGGCAACAAGCACAGTGGCCGCCGCCGTCCGTGAGATCCGGCGTGCGCAGCGTGCCGACGGCCCCGCCGCCGTGCTCGGCATCGGCACTGCGACGCCACCATTCTGCGTGCTTCAAGACGACTTCCCCGACTACTATTTCCGCGTCACAAACAAGGAGCACCTCACCCACCTCAAAGACACGTTCAGGAAACTATGTATGTAACGTTCTCCTCTATAAGATAAGACGCATGCGTACATTAAGATTTAAACTTTAAAAAAATTGTCCAATAGTTTAGCTAATAATTATAATGCAAAATTTAATACTGTTAGATTTATAATTAAATATAGGGTAAAGTATATTTTTCACCTGCAAATTACATGCATGTCAATCTGATTTAACCCTGAATTATAAAACTAGGTAATGAAAACTTGCAACTATCAAAATCAAACAAATTTGATCCTCAAACTAGTATCTGAGGTGGTTTTCCATTTTCTATAAATAATAAAATTTTGATTTGATCTCTAAAATTCATAATTAATTTTGTTTCAATAAAAAAATATAACTAGTATTTTTTTCTAAAAATATTATGTATCTGTTGGTGGTATATTTAGAGTTATTTGGACCTTATTAAATGAATGTAATGAGCACGACTACGAGCATTAAAGCAATAGGAAGATAAATAAACTTGTTCCACATAATTTTATATAGATCACGATAAATTTTCTAGAAAAAAATAGTGCTAGTTTCAATTTTTTTTCAATTGCAATTTAAAGTAAATTATTTATGGATTTTTAGACATCAAACTAGATATTTATTATTTTTTGAAAATAGAAAACCACCTACAAAACTAGCCAAAGGATCAAATTTATTTAACAGGTGGAGGGTGTTTGTTGCTTGCTTGGTTTCTTAATTTGGGGTTGAAAATCGAAGTGTCGTGCAGCTTGAAGTTTGGGATATACTTTACCCTTATAAGTTTGTAAATATAAACAATATAAATTATAAAACTAATATATGGTCAAATTGCAATTTGTGAGACGTATTATGTTAAATTATACATTATAAATGAGAACGAAGGGAGTACCATGCGTATGTTGAAAATTGCTACTTATTTTAGAAACAAAATGAATATGTCAAAAATATCAAATACAAAATCATTTTAAATGAAAATAGTTACATCACTAAAAATAATGTTTTTCATAATGAATGAATCTAGTAATATATATCAATCTTATAATACCATCAACCTGCATAATTTAATCTTCATATATTGGTAGTTAAAGTTAAAAAAGATACTTATATGATGTATAATAAATCTAACAGTTCTACTCTCATGCATGGTTACATACTTACATATAGGTCGGATAACCGGGCTGGAGAGACGTTTCTTTCACCACACAGAGCAAATGCTCAACGCCCACCCGGGCTTCCTCCACGGCAACGGGGACCTCGACGCACGGCTGGACATGGTCGCCAAGGCCGCTCCGGAACTAGCCGCGTCGGCCGCGGCGACGGCCATCGCGAGGTGGGGCCGGCCGGCCACCGACATCACCCACCTCGTGGTGAGCACTAGCTCAGAGGCCCGCGCCCCGGGCACAGACCTCGGGCTAGCCTCGCGCCTAGGCCTCCGCGCCGGCGTCCACCGCACCGTGCTCCAGCTCGGCGGCTGCTCGGCCGGGTGCGCCGCGCTGCGCCTGGCCAAGGACCTCGCCGAGAACAACCGCGGCACGCGCGTCCTGGTGGCCTGCGTCGAGCTCACCCTCACCGGCTTCCGCGGGCCCCGACAGGGGGACAGCTTCGACACCCTCGTCCCGCAGGCGGTGTTCAGCGACGGCGCGGGCGCGGTCGTCGTCGGCGCCGACGCCGACGGAGACGGCGGCGAGCGCCCGCTCTTCGAGATGGTGGCCGCCTCGCAGGCCCTGGTGCCCGGGTCTACGCACCTGCTCAACGTGCGGCTCGGAGCGGGCGGGGTCAGCGGGGACGTCTCCGCCAGGCTGCAGTCGTTCGCGGCGCAGGACCTGGAGCGGTGTCTGCTTGACGCTTTCGCGCCGCTCGGCATCGGCACCGGCATCGGCGGCGGCGGGTGGAACGACCTCTTTTGGGCGGTGCACCCCGGCAGCCGTGGGATCTTGGACCACATCGACTCGGCTCTCCGGCTGGAACCTGGCAAGCTGGCGGCGAGCCGGACGGTTCTGAGGGAGTACGGGAACATGATGTCAGCGACGGTGATATTTGTGCTCAACGAGCTGCGCCGGCGAATGGACGAGGAAGGAGAAGAGGCTGCGGCTGAGTGGGGGGTCATGGTCGGCTTTGGACCGGGATTCACTATCGAGACTATGGTCCTGCACGCTACTAGCAACCTCAGCCAAAAATTAAACTAGCACTTTCTACTTAATAAGCAAATTTGAGGCATTTGACACTTTCTTCATATGTACACAGTACACTAATGGTGTTTCTTAAACATTTTCTCGTTCTCAAAAAGAATTTCTTTTGTAATAAATGATCTGATTCTCTTATTCGCATAGTCAAATAATGCTATGATTAAATTTTTAGTAGAACTTTATCTATGGCCTTGTTTGGTTTCTCCCCAAAACTTTACACCATACCACATCAGATGTTTGGACATATACATGGAGTATTAAATGTAGACTAAAAATAACTAATTGCACAGATTACGTGTATTTTGTGAGACGAATTTTTTTAGCCTAATTAGTCCGTGATTAGACAATGTTGTGCTACAGTAAACATGTACTAATGATAGATTAATTAGTCTTAATAAATTCGTCTCACAGTTTACATGCGAGTTCTGTAATCTGTTTTTTATTAGTATCCGAACACCTCTTCCGATATCCCATGAAATATCTGATGTGACACCCTAAAACTTTACACCTCTGGAACTAAACAAGGCGTTTGATCTTGTTATCAAGACATAAAGCCGGGATCTTCCCAGCCAGTATGAAGAAAGATGAGTCCCTTGACTTAGGCTTAGTGTAGTAAGTAGTAACAACTAACAAGGAGTGATAAGTGCACAAATAACAGCATAGGCTTAGTCCAGACTGGATGTGAAATCGAAAGTGTCTTCGTCATGATTCATGAACTTGCAATGTTAGGAGAGCACAGGAATTACATAGGAATCACGCAACTTCAATTTCACAGAAAAAAAAACAAATTTGCTGTATTCCAAACAAGTCGTTAATCAGAGAATAACGGCATAGGCCTGTTGGGGCTTGGGGAAGTTCATGCCCTTGATTCTCTTCTATTCTAGATCCGATCTATGAATGAGTGATTGGTAGACTGGCCCAAACCCATAGCCAGGCTGGGCCCATGAGTGCAGGTTTTCATGTTGTTTGATTGTCTTACACGTCCTTTCCAGCATGCTTCATTGGCTTCCATGATCTAAGGAGCTTCTTGAGTGAAGTCATTTGTTTTACGGGACGTCTAGCGCCCGAACGTCCGGCGCCATAATAGCGTCCGAACACCCTGCGCCTGCTGCCCGCCTCGTGTCCGTCTTTCCCGCGCAACGCCCGCGCATGCTCCTTCCTCAATGCCTCTGTCGCTCGCTGGGTCCTGATTTGACCGTGCACGTTT
The DNA here is from genome assembly GCA_038087645.1 of Saccharum hybrid cultivar R570. Taxonomy (NCBI): domain Eukaryota; kingdom Viridiplantae; phylum Streptophyta; class Magnoliopsida; order Poales; family Poaceae; genus Saccharum; species Saccharum hybrid cultivar. The sequence continues at coordinate 5,294,859 of JAQSUU010000368.1, forward strand.
GTGGGGGGAAATCATCGTGCCCGCTGCCATCAGGAGCAGCAGCAACGGGCCAAGCCTGGCCATGCACTTCTGCTACCCGCATGCTGCAGCTAGAATAAGGAGAGAGAGAGCAGCAGCAGCAGCCGCCGCCGAGCATCGATGTAGCTTTGTGCTCCACGCCTGTTGCGTGCCACGCCCATGGATACAGCTTTATGCTCCGCGCTTGCTGTTGCGCCTGCTTGCATGGCTTCCTGTGCGCACGCGGGGACCGCAGCGCCCAAAGAGACCACCCCTAGCCGCGCCTGCTAATGAAACACTTGCAGCATAAAGCGTTTGCTGCAACATACGTTCGAAATAGATTAAACATTTACAACATACGCTTGCAATATATGTGTGTGGGCACTGCAACAAAAGCAACATCTAGATATAACACTTGCAACATACGTTTAAAACATACACTTTTAACATATGTGTATAGATGGGCACGGGTCAGCCTGGCCCGGCACGGCACTATAGGCCATTTTTTTGTGTCGGGCCAGCCCGGTAACCACGGCAAGCTTAGCAGGTCGTGCCTAGCCCGAGGCCCACTTTACATGTTTCTAGAAGGGGAAGGAACCAGGAAGGTGAGCGAGGGAGGAGGTTGAGCTGAGGCCAGCGCGGAGACGCCCTCACAGAAGGTGTGCTCGAGGCCAGCAGGCGGCCGCGCCCTCGTAGCCTACACCCTGCGTAGCTGCGCTACGCGCTCGAGGGCGGCGCGCCCTTGCAGCCGGCGCCTCACCGCGCCGTGGTCGCACGCTTAAGGTTGGCAGCGCCCTCGCGACCTCCGCGCTCGAAGCCAGAGAGCGGAGAAGCAGACACGCGCGAGGAGGAGATGCGAGAAGAGTCACTCGAGTGTAGCCACCGTGGCAAAGGAAAGGGATTCGAGAGGGGAAGCCGGGAAGGACGAGGAGTTGCGCGACTCGCGTCGCGAGACTCGTGACCACGAGCACAGAGAGCCGAGGGAGTGCGGGCATGTGGCCGCTGGGGTGTGAGGGGTGGGGGGAAACGAAGTTAGGCTGGGAGTGGGGAATAGCAAGGAGTGCACTGGGCTCTTAGTAGGCCGCGGTAGCCATCAGGTCGAAATCGTGCCTGCCTGTATATGTCGGGTCAGGCCGTGCCGGCACGTCGTGCCTGGGATAAGGCCCAGGCACGGCCTATTCCTTCGGGAGTGCCAGTCCGGGCCCGCTGGCCACCGGGCCAGGCCAAAAAAAAGGGCCTCGTGCTGGGCTGACGGGCTCGGGATGCATGCCCATATATGCATGTGTATAGTCAGTGAAACATATGCAACATCGAGATAAAACACTTGTAGTTTATGTTTAAAACAGCTGAAATATTTGAAACATACACTTGCAACATACATGTATAGTCATTGCAACATATGCATCACCAGATCTGCTTTTGTAACATTCAGATAAAACACATGCAATATGCATCTGCAACACATAAAACATACGATTATAACATGTGCTCATCTACTTGCTACACCACAATGAAGGCTCGTTGACACGGAGCTCGACATTGGGGCGGAGTTCGAGGTCACCCACGGTTGACAGGTGGATGGATGGTAAGCAGATGGATCGCGGCACGGCGGGAGGCACGAGGCGCAGGTGAGGGCACGCAACGCGAGGCACAAGGCATAGGGGAAGGCACGTCCTTTGGCGCGAGGCACGAGGCGCAGGGGCAGGCGCGTCAGTGAAGGACTGAAAACGGCGACCAGAGGGGGAGGGTGAATGAGAGCCTCAAATTTCTTTCAAAATATTCAGCCGTTGTCCCAAGTTCACCACCAAGAACAAGACACGACAAACGTTTCCAAATCTAAAATACCCAAGCCAACTAATGACAAGAGTACATAGATAAGTTTCAAGAAACGATAGAAAACCAACGCAAAAGACGGAATAAGAATCGGAGCTCTAACGACCAAACTGCGGATAAAGCAGTGAGCATAGTCACATAAAACGGGTTCGCCACCTTCGACCCTTGATCCGGGTTCGTCGACCCCGACCCGGGTTCACGGGTTCATTTTCGACCCGAAGTGTAAAAATCTCTCGCGAGTAGCGTACCACGTACCACGACCCCGTACCTCGACTCCATCGACCCAGAAACTTTGTGACTATGGCAGTGAGCATAGGAATTATAGACCAGAAATTCGACCGGCAAGTCGCTGGGTTTGGACTAGCAATTCAACAGGAAATTGGTTCAGATCATAGTCACATAAAACGGGTTCACCACCTTTGACCCTCGACCCGGGTTCGTCGACCCTGACCCAGGTTTACGGGTTCATTTTCGACCCGAAGTGTAAAAGAATCTCGCAAGTAGTGTACTACGTACCACGACCCCGTACCTCGACCCCATCGACCCAGAAACTTTGTGACTATGGTTCAGATAATTCAGGCTGGAAACTTCAGTACACAAATTAAACACAGAGAGATGCATCGGTGGGACTGCTCACGCTGGCCAAGCACAGGAACAGAGAGATGAATAGTAAGAAGTAATTTAATTCACCAATGACTGCCGTATGAACAAACAGGCTCTTGGCCAGTTAAAATTAAGCATGGATCGACTCACCTTGGCTCACGATGAGCACTACTTGGTGCTGGGTGACTGCACAAAGCTAGTGGCGCTCCTGGCCTGCTCTCTGAACACAGGAAGGAGAGCGACTGGTGATGGGGCTGCACACCACCGCGAGCAACAAACAGAAGCGGAAGGACTACTCTCCACCGCTCATAGAACGGCGCCGTCGTGGGTCTGCTCACGCACGGTACCACGGGTGTCACCGCTCACAGAACTGCAGCTGGGGTGCTCTCTGACGGAGAACGAACACAGGGAGAGAGACCGAACGCCTAGCAGCGTGCTCGACCGGTGATTCAACGGAGGACTCAGTGCTGTGCTGGACGCAGCTACAGGGGCGAGCAGGGTCTGCGCTGCTCCCCACACCGACAGACAGAGGATCCACCACCAATACTAAATTAAGCAAAATCTCATCAGGTGCCCGACTTAGATACGATCATGCTTCTGCTCCGTCACTATAGTTCGGTGCCGGTGGCACCAAATATTTTAGTGTCGTCAGGCGTCTCGCTCTCGTCTCGTCTCGCCTGCCAAATAAGATCAGTATCTATCTCTGCTCTGTGTGACTGTGTCACTGATGAAGAACTCGTGGTCTGTATTGTCGTATCAGATTGTATTGTACCATACCAAGCCCATGTGCAGGAACTCATTCTTGGTATATCTATTATTTCTATTATATATTGTTTTTTAATATAATCGCACGCCTTGCCACCTCTCCCAACAATAAAATTTCAGCTCCAACCGAAATAGGACGTGCAATAATTAGGCTGGTAGATGTTGTTTCAATCCCATCCAATCCAATCCAATCCTCTTGGTAATGTACGTAGTAGGAATTAATAATATTATATATATAGCCACTCGTTTTTTAAAAGATTATATAGCTCCTCGTTCTCACATATACATGAGTGTACACGATGGTAGCTGTCTCTCTAATAAGCAACGGTGATATTTGTGCTGGCCGAGCTGCGCAAGCGAAATGAATGAGGAAGGAGAAGAGGTTGATGGTGAGTGGGGGATCATGGTGGGCTTTGGATCAGGATTCACCATCATCGAGACTACTAGAAACCACGCGCGGCGTTGCCATGCGCTTGCCTGTGTTAGGTCAGGCCACACAGTACGGGACAAATTTAATATGTCTATTCGGTGATGTAAATAATGAACGTGGGTTAGTTCTATTGACAGAGGGAAATATAATATTGATAACTCTAACTACATGGCCTAAAGTTCAGAATACAACTACATGGCGATCATGGGCGAAGCCAGGGGGCCATGCCCCCCCCCCCCCCCACACACACACAAAATCCCTCAGATGAAATTCAGCTAGCTACACGCCTATTCCCGAAAAATCATTGCCTGGAATTGACCCAAACTCTAGGAAAATCAGATCGTAGGAAGAACGAAAAATGGAAAAAAAAAACTCAAGAACACAGTGACGAAAATCACAGACAAAATATATGAATCACGGGGGACAACTGGAATATTCGGGTCTCCATTCCTACTCCAAAATCACAGGTTTGTTGCACAAATTTAGAATTTATGGACCTCTCTCAAGAACCCTAAGGGAAGGGGGAAAACCCAGGGAAGCAAGAAGCAAATGAAAGAGACGAGGGAGATGGGGGCTCCCTTATCCTATTTAACATGGCTATTACACAATCTCAGTTTTGCCCTCAGATATTTCGAGTCGAACCACATAACCCGAGGGCATTATGATCCAAATCGAGGTAATCTTCATCCGACGGCCACCGCGCCCTTCATGAGATAGTTTCACCTCAACGCGAACTCCTCGATGTCGCCACGTGTTGTCCGTTCCTCCTCGGAACCTCCGCCCGGGTTTTGAGGCCCAAACCCGCGGAACCGGTCACCGATGGTTTTGAGACCCAAACCACCAAACTGCCGCGAGTAGCGTATTCCATACGCGTCCCCCGCCACTCGGGGGCCATGCCCCCCTAACAATACAAACTTTTTATAGTATATATATAGAGAGAGAGAGAGTTTAATAGTCTGTGTTTATATTAAAAGGTATAGTAAATAAAATCTTGTTATATATGTCTACTAATATCCTATAGACAACAAAATAGAATAGAATACAATTACAATAAAATATTTTGATCTGAAAGTTTTGGTTCTACTATAGAATACTTATGTTTCATTATACTTTATATTTTACTAGACGTATACTTGACTAGCAACAACAATTCGATGGTCATCTCTTTTTATTTGTGAATCACATTATAGATGTAAACACTCACGTACATGCACGCACGCTCACTTTTACGTACATACACACATCCTACTCTACTATGAGTACTTTCGAAATACTAAGAAGGTAGATTTTAAGATGCATAAGTCATCACATGCACCGCGTTGTCGACACAACGATCACCTACCACGGATATGAGCACTTCTGAAATACTAAGCGGGTAATTTTAATATTCTTAGGTCATCATATGCGCCCCAATGTTGACGGACACGGTCGTTTACCATGAAAAAAATTGCGAGCATGTTAAATCATTAAATATTGGAATAAATCCATGAAAATAGAGCTTAACTCAGGATCAAAAATCTAAACAGTAATTTCACAGCGGCCAGATCAAAGGATAACAAACACAACATACTGGAGCACCACACATAATTTGGATATCGTGATTTGGCCAGGAGAATCTACAGAGGTGGGCATAGAGGATGCGAAATTCCAATAAACAGGAAGAAGCTTCAAGTTGGTATAGTCACAAGTGGAGGAAAATACATCGATGCCAATGAAGACTCTCTTACAGGTGTGGTTAAAACAAGCGGCCTGCAGTTGAAATATTTGGAGAGGTAGTAAAGGAGCTTCCTTATGCAGTAGTAACAAGGAGTGGTCGATTTTATTTTTTTATTTTATTTTTTACCAAACTGGACGGGCAGAAGCCCCTATACAGATAAAATGCATTAAAAAACAGAGTAAAAGTTTACTGAAAGTTACAAGAGAGAGAGGAGAGGAGGAGTGGTCGATTATTGCAGGCTGCATCCAATGGAATCTGGATGTGTGAAATCGAATGTGCCTTGGATTGGTCATGAACTTGCAATGTGAATCCTGAGAATGACGCGGGCTTTATCTATTGGGCCAAACTGGATGCCCGTGATCCTCTGAATTCCCTTGAACCTGGCTTGGGGCAGGCATCCGGCCCTGAATTGTGAATGTTTGATTGGTTGACTGGCCCAAATTTTTTTAAGGGAAACAGGAGGGGGTTGAAGCCCCATACTGGACTTTTATTAAATAAAAGGTAAAGGTTTCTGTACAAAAAGATCATGAAACATAAAAGGTTACAAAGAAAATAAGAAAGGTTACACAAAGTGGACTAGCCATGAATCTATCAAGGGCTTAAAATATTCCTTAGTTCTAAGCTTAACTTGAGCTAACTCATGCTTGAAGACGATCTTGCAAGAAGCCAAAGAGTGTTGGATTTGTCTAAAGATTAGATCATTTCGAGCTGACCAGATTGCCCGGAACACTGCTATGATAATTTCCATGAAAATTGGACTTTGAATCTGCATCTTAAATAGAAGTATGGAGTCCAAAATATCATCCTAAATTAAATGGGCCAAGCCTAACAGGTTCCAACAAGACATAGCAAAAGGGAATGGAAGAAGAGATGGTGCAAAGATTCTTCAACATCCAGATGACAGAGAACGCAGTTATAACTTTCCAAGGCCATATTTTTTCCTTTTCAACAAAGCTCTTGTACTAAGTCTATCTTTTAAAGCCAACCAAAAGAACACCTTTCTTTTAGGTAGACAAGAAGATTTCCATAGCCACCTATAAACAGGAGATACTTGTACAGTGCCCATCAAATGGGAGTAAGCCTGACTTGACGTCAATGCTGCAGATCCCCAGATGTTGGACCATCTGTCATTTTCTTGATGGAGCTGTACATCTTGCAAAGAAGTGACCAGCTGCCGAAATTGATCATGTGCTTCAATTGAAAGAGGCAAATAAAAAAGGTCTAACATATCCAAAGAAGATAGAAAATCCTACACAGATATATCAACATCGTTGGCAAAAGAAAAGAGCTCTGGCATTTGATGGCTAAGCAAATTGTTATTCCAAACGTCTGACCAGAAAAAACAAGTGGAACCATCAGAGATTGTAACAAAGGCCATTCCCTTGAAAGAATCTAAAAATTTGCATATATCCCTCCACCAGAAGGATCTCTTCCTATTGTTGATTGGCATATTACCATTGGGATAGTGACTGCTCCAGATCAAGTGAACCCAGGGCACATCTTGTTTATTGAAGAATTTATGCAGATGCTTTAGTAAAAGACTCTGATTCTGGGTGTATAAATTGAGAGCACCAAGACCTCCATTTTCCTTAGATACACAAACCATTTTCCAAGCTGCCTTTGGTGGTTGCTTGCAGTTAATGTCTAAACCCCTCCATAAACAATGTTTCCTGAATTTATCAATTTGTTTAACAACTGTTTTAGGCAGAAGAAAAGTACACATGGTATATGTTGGGAGGGCACTTAGAACTGCATTTGTCATCTGGAGTCATCCTGCTTGACTCAAAAAGGATGAAATACTCACCATTCTCCTCTCACATTTAGATACTAATGGCCAATAATCAGCTGCAGTAGGTCTTGTAAGACTAAGAGGCAAACCAAGATATGTAAAAGGCAGAGATCCAATAGAAGGTATTTGCCAAAATATTGAGGTGTGTTTGGTTCCGTAGCCAGGATCGGCCCATTAGTTCAGGTCTTGATGTTGTTTGGTTGCCTGGGCTGGCATGTCCCTTCCCAGCATGAGCATGCTTCATTTGCTTTCAGGAAAAGGTAACTTGGGCAGGCCCATGGCAGGCAGGCCGAAAGCTTGCCCTGACCAAAATGAAGCTGGGTCGGCACAATTACGAATTTTTCGGCTTTGTTTTACTTTTTTTTTCCGCCCTGGGGACCCCTCGTGAAATGAAAGTGAAACAAACCTGTTTGTTCGTCTGGAAGCGTGCACTGGCGCTTCGCAGCGCATATATGTTAGTTACTCCTACGTGCTGTAATTAGATAAGCATGTTTGGTTTTCACACGTTCTTGCATGCGCACAGATGCCGGGCTGTGGCAATCGTGCGCCAGTAGTGTAGATCGTTTACCTGCATGCCGCTATGGCCGGCGACGCCAGTGCGTGGGGATGGACACGCACATCTCGGATCGTGCGCGCCATGAGCGGCATGTTCAGCTCTCAGCTTCCAATAAAAGAGAAATATATGCATCAGAAAACACTGCCGTTTTGCAGCACAAAAATCGTGTCCAAGTGTTCGCGTTTGTGTTTCACCAAAGCCTCTCGTCGCTCACTCGCTCGCCGCCGGCGCTCTGCCGAGCTCGCCGTCGGCGCTTGCCCAGTCTTACGACTAACAAGTGGCATCGGAGCTGGTTTCAAAGGGCCCCATCGTCGACATGACGTCCCCAACGCGTGGCCGCTCCCCGACGAAGAAGAAGGACGACGGCGGCAGCCTCTCCGGTGGCAAGTCTCCACCGCACCCCAAACCGCCCTCACCTTCTCCGTCTCGCCGCTCACGCACTCGCGACGCACGCCGTCCGCGGGAGCGCGTCATCGAGCGCATCATCCGCGAGGGAGGCTCCGGCAACTGGCCGCAGCTCACCAAGACCAACTACAACGAGTGGTTGTTGCGGATGAAGCTCAAACTCCAGGCTCGCCACCTCTGGGACGCCGTGGAGTTCGACGACGCCGAGTTCGACGACGACCGGAACGCGCTGGACGCCATCTGCAACGCGGTGCCAGAAGACATGATCCCGGCGCTCGCCACCAAGGCAACCGCCAAGGAGGCTTGGGAGGCGATCCGCACCCTCCGCATTGGCGACGATCGCGTGCGGAAGGCCACGGCGCAGAACCTTCGCGCTGAGTACGAGGCGATCCATCTCCGGGAAGGCGAGGCCATTGAGGACTTCGCGCTGCGCCTCACCGGCATCGTGCAGCGCCTGGCCACCCTCGGCGACCCGGAGGCCGAAGAGAAAGTCGTCGCCAAGTATCTGCGCGTCGTTCGCCCACGGTATAAACAGCTCGTGATCTCCATCGAAACATTGCTCGATATCTCGCAGCTCTCAATCGAGGAAGTCACCGGGAGGCTGAAGGCCGCCGACGACGTCGAGCCCGTCCCGGCACAGACCGCGGGCGGGAAATTGCTGCTCACTGAGGAGCAGTGGGTGGAGAGATACAAGAAGAAGTCCACCAAGTCCGGCCGCGGCGGCTCCAACTCCGGCGGTCGAGGAAAAGGCCGCGGCCGTGGCCGTGGACGCGGCTCCGACGACTCCAAAGGCGGCTCCAGCTCGTCGCGCCCGCCGCCGGACGACCCATGTCCGCGCTGTGGCAAGAAAGGCCATTGGGCCCGTGACTGCCGCAGTAAGAAGAAGGAGGAGCCGGCCCAAGAGGCCCATGTGGCCCAGGAGGAGGAGGCCACACTGATGATGGCCGTCACTCAAGCCCAGGAGGAGGATTCACCTCCCCTCTCGGCGCCGTCAATCCCCTCGCCTCAGCTGCCGCCGCCGCCGCCGCACGAGGAGCTCCACCTCACCGAGCACAAGGTCTTCGTCGCGCTCGGGTCGCCGGGCGACAAGGATCTGAGCCGATGGATCCTCGACACGGGCGCCTCCAATCACATGACTGGCGCCCACTCTGCCTTCGCCACACTCGACTCCGGCGTCACCGGCTCCGTGAAGTTCGGCGACGGCTCCACCGCCCGCATCGAGGGCAGCGACACCGTGCTCCTCTCCTGCAAGAATGGGGAGCACCAGTCGCTGTCGCGCGTCTACTACCTACCACGACTGACGGCGAACATCATCTCCGTCGGGCAGCTTGACGAAGGCGGCTACGAAGTGTTGGTGAAGCACAGCGTGATGTCCGTTCGTGACGAGGACATGCGTCTTCTCGCCAGGATCCCGCGCGGCCCAGGGCGCCTGTACGTGCTCGATGCCACCATCGCACGGGCGGTGTGCCTGGCAGCGCGGGGGCAACGACGACGCCTGGATCTGGCACGCCAGATTCGGGCACGTGAACTTCACCGCCCTGCGCAAGATGGCGCGCGAGGAGCCGTCCGTGGACTACCCCTGCTCGATCAGGTGGAGCAGCTCTGTGACGCCTGCCTAGCAGGGAAGCAGAAGCGCTCACCCTTCCCTCAGAAGGCCCAGGGGCGCTCCACGGCGGTGCTCCAGCTCCTCCACGGTGACCTATGTGGACCAATCTCGCCGTCAACGCCAAGTGGTAACCGTTACTTCCTGCTCCTCGTCGACGATTTCTCTCGATACATGTGGATCGCCCTGCTGCCGTCCAAGGATGCAGCAGCCGAGGCAATCAAACGGATCCAGGCAGCAGCTGAAAGGAAGACGGGGAAGAAGGTGCTCGCTCTTCGTACCGATCGGGGAGGCGAGTTCACGGCGGCGGACTTCACCACCTACTGCGCCCAGCTCGGACTGCGTCGCGAGCTCACGGCACCGAACACACCGCAACAGAACGGTGTCGTTGAGCGTCGCAACCAGTCCGTCGTTGGAACGGCGCGGTGCATGCTGAAGGCGAAGAATCTTCCCGGCGTGTTCTGGGGCGAGGCGGTCACCACGGCGGTCTACCTGCTGAACCGCTCTTCTTCAAAGAGCATCGGCGGGAAAACGCCCTACGAGCTCTGGACGGGGTGCGCTCCGACCGTTCAACACCTTCGCACTTACGGCTGCATCGGGCATGTCAAGGTAACCGCGCCAAATGCAAAGAAACTTGATGATCGCAGCAGGCGGATGATCTTCGTCGGCTATGAGGCCGGCAGCAAGGCCTACCGCGTCTACGACCCCACCACTCGACGTGTCCATGTGAGCCGAGACGTGGTGTTCGACGAAAGTGCACAGTGGGCGTGGCCGGCTGACCATGACGGTGGAGATGCTGACTTCACCGTCGTCGAGCAGACTGTGGAGGTGCCCACCGTGATCACCACCACAACCGTGGCGCGCAGCCCGTCCGTCGGCACGGCGTCGGGATCCGCGTCCCCGGCGCCCCCTGGGTCGTCCACACCGCCGTCCATGCCAGCGCACTCCCCGGCTTCCACAACTGCTGGTGACGCGTCGAACGACATCGAGTTCGCCACTCCACCCGGGCATGGCTTCACCGAGCACCTTGACGCTGACCACGACGACGAAGCTCCATTGCGGTTCCGGCGCGTCGACAACATCCTCGGCCCATCTACTCCACCTGGTTTCGTCGACCGGAACCTGGAGGAGCACCTCCTGCTGGCCAGTGACGCTGAGCCGGCAACCTACGACGAGGCACTGCGTCACGAGCACTGGCGGCACGCGATGCTCGACGAAATGACCGCCATTGAAGCCAGTGGAACCTGGCGGCTAGTTGATGCTCCCCCACGCGTGAAGCCGATCGGGTTGAAGTGGGTCTTTAAGACCAAGAAGGATGCCATGGGCGTGATCACCAAGTACAAGGCGCGGCTCGTCGCAAAGGGCTACGTCCAGCAGCAAGGCGTCGACTTCGATGAAGTGTTCGCGCCGGTGGCCAGACTTGAGTCAGTGCGGTTGCTCCTTGCCCACGCAGCCTCCCAAGGCTGGGCAGTGCACCACATGGACGTCAAGTCTGCATTCCTGAACGGCGTCCTCCAAGAGCAAGTCTACGTCGAGCAGCCACCCGGATTCGTCCTCCGCGGCCATGAGAACAAGGTTCTCCACCTGGTGAAGGCGCTGTACGGCCTGCGCCAAGCCCCTCGCGCCTGGTATGCCAAGCTCGACTCCTCTCTGATCGATCTTGGCTTCAAGAGAAGCACCTCCGAGCATGCAGTCTATCTGCGTGGTGCTGGTGCCCGCCGGTTGGTGGTCGGAGTCTACGTCGACGATCTGGTCATCACCGGCGGCAACGACACCGACATCACTGCGTTCAAGGAGGAGATGAAGGCAAACTTCAAAATGAGTGACCTTGGCCTTCTGCACTACTACCTGGGATTGGAGGTAACCCAGAGCAAGGCCAGGATCACAATTTGCCAGAAGGCGTATGCCACCAAGATTCTGGAGTCCGCAGGCTTGGCCGGTTGCAGTCCCAGTGTCACACCCATGGAACCTCGCCTGAAGCTCAGCAAGCAGAGTTCAGCACCTGCAGTGGATCAGACCAGGTACCGTAGCATCGTCGGCTCGCTCAGATACCTGGTGAACTCCAGACCTGACCTGGCATACTCAGTTGGGTACATCAGCCGCTTCATGGAAGCACCCACCACAGAGCACTTGGCCGCTGTCAAAAGAGTGCTCCGCTATGTGGCAGGCACAATTCAGTTCGGTTGCTGCTATCAGAGGAATCAAAAGGCTCAACTCACTGGCTACAGCGACAGTGATCTGGCCGGCGACGTCGACACACGCAAGAGCACAACCGGAGTAATCTACTTCCTCGGCAACAACGTGATCACTTGGCAATCACAGAAGCAGCGTGTCGTGGCTCTGTCTTCATGCGAGGCGGAGTACATAGCTGCCGCCACCGCAGCCTGCCAAGGTGTTTGGCTTGCTCGTCTCTTGGCTGAACTGAAAGGAGAGGAAGCCAGCGCCATCACCCTGAACATTGACAATGAGTCTGCCATCGCGCTCAGCCGGAATCCAGTTTTCCACGACCGAAGTAAGCACATAGATGTGAGATATCATTATATTCGTGAATGTGTTGAGGAGAACAGGGTCCATCTTCAGTCCATCGGGACTTTGGAGCAGCTGGCGGACATCTGCACCAAGGCGCTGGGACGGGAACGCTTCTGCGAACTTCGTTCTAAGCTTGGTGTCATCCAAATTCAGTAGGCACACTAGGAGTAGGAGGAGATCTGTTAGTTACTCCTATGTGCTGTAATTAGATAAGCATGTTTGGTTTTCACACGTTCTTGCATGCGCACAGATGCCGGGCTGTGGCAATCGTGCGCCAGTAGTGTAGATCGTTTACCTGCATGCCGCTATGGCCGGCGACGCCAGTGCGTGGGGATGGACACGCACATCTCGGATCGTGCGCGCCATGAGCGGCATGTTCAGCTCTCAGCTTCCAATAAAAGAGAAATATATGCATCAGAAAACGCTGCCGTTTTGCAGCACAAAAATCGTGTCCAAGTGTTCGCGTTTGTGTTCCACCAAAGCCTCTCGTCGCTCACTCGCTCGCCGCCGGCGCTCTGCCGAGCTCGCCGTCGGCGCTTGCCCAGTCTTACGACTAACAATATATGCGTGCGTGGCTGCTTTCGTTCGTCGTCGGCGCTAGCTCCAGCCAGGATCGGAGTCGGAGATGGCGCCGGCGCCGGCACCGGGGACCCTCCGGCTCCGGTGGACGCATGCACCCGCCAGCGCCCAAGCACTCAAGCAGCACAGCATCACAACTCCACCAGACCTGCAGGCCACCAAACGAAGAGACGAGAAGGGTGCATGAAGGCACCTCACCTGGGGCTGGGGCCGCGTTGGTCGGCATGTACTATACTAGCACCACCCAAGGGCCGCGTGTGCCTTTGACTGTTCCATCCCGACGATTAATTTCTTCTTACCAAGCAATGTACGTAAAATGTAAGATCACCAGCCACAGCGCATCAGAGTCACACAGGAAGCAACACCAGATCGATGGAGATCGAGCACGCACCATCGATCTGGACTCTGATGCAATGAGTTATATTGCCGCGTCAGTACGTATTGGATCGACGATCCTGCTTCTGCTCTGATCCGTCACTAGCTACCTATAGCTAGCAGTGTCGTCAAGCATCTCGCTATCGTCTCGTCTCGTCGATCGGCCAAATTAGATTAGCAGTAGCTATCCTTGTGCTGCTGTGTGAGGAAATTTTCATAACAATGAAGGTATGCTTTCAAAGTAAAATCCGATTCAGAAAACGTTCCAAATGTTGAGCCATTATATCCAATTTAAACCTTACAAAGATGAACCTGTCGCCGATCTCTCCTGCTATCCACGATAGCAAAATTGATTTGGTCCGTTTGATCTGGGGTTCGACGCTCAGATTTTGCGGTGGCTCCTGTTGTCGTCGTTGTCATCGGCAGCCTCGTCTCGGTGGTTTCGCGAACCCTCGAGTCCTCCGCTTCCATGCGTCGGTATATCTCCCCGAAGTCTTCCCAGCCACGAGTTCACCACCCCTTCCTTCCTCCTCTCAGCAAAAAACCCTACCTCTCTCTCGGTGTTTCCCAGCCGGCGGCGGCCATGGCCATGGGGCCTCCCCCCGCGGGTAGCACGCCGGTAGCCCCCTCCCCCTCCGCCTCCTCCCTCTCTCTACTCTCGACCTCCTTTCTCTTTGCCTCTCTCCCCACACGGCGGCGCAGCCAGGCGGATAGGACGAGGCGGCGGCGCGCGACCGGTGGCAACCCGCTGCCACCACGGCGGACCGGTGCGACCGCGGCCACGGCCACGGTCCGTACCCCATGATGGGCTCGGATCGGGCGGCAGCGGTGTGATCCCCGCCGTGCGTTGCGCCGCCGCGGCTAGCCCCGACGATTGTGGCCTCCAATGCCTCCGCTGCAGTCTCTCTGCTCTTTCACGTTGGTGTCCCCTCTGCTCCATTCGTTTCTTGGCATCTCCCAGGTGAAGCAAAACCATCCCTTTTCTCTCTATCCATTCCATTGCTGTCTCCTCTATGCCCCTCTTGTAATCTGTACTAGAGGTTGACGGATTCATCCTGTTTGTACAAGAAAGGCCGGTGATTTCCCACGCTAATCCCATCCCCATCTCCATATTAAATCTCCCCAAAGCGCAGGTGGTCTGCGGCACGAGACGTGCGGCCAGGTCTCCCCAAATTTGTGTTCCGTGGATAGATAGAGCTATGAATGGAAAGTGCTTCTGTACATCAATGTTTTGCTCTGTTTCTTACTCCTTCAACTTGGTTGGTCCTGGTACGGTAACCTACAAAAAGGTTTCCCTTTATCTCCTTTGCTACCTTATGTCTCTGATCCCTTCATTTCATTTCCTGTATGTATGGATTTATCTATTTTGCTTACATATGAGGTTTGTGTTCTAGCAGAAAAAAAAAACAGAGCTCTATTGATGCTGTAATCTTTTCATCAGTATATATATATGCTGATGTCGTAATCTTTTCATGAGTATATATAAGTGTGTGCCTATGGTGCTGCTTTATTTATTTTAGTCTGACCATATGCCATTGCTGATGATATAACTATTGCAGTTTTGTGCCTTCGCTATTTTCCCATCTTTTGGTTGACCATATATCAATGCCAATGATGTTGCAAACAAATATCTTTTTTCTTAAATCTATGATGTGAATTTTTCTAACATGGACTGAAAGGAGAGGAGTGCAGCCAATTTCTGAGGTACCATTTTTATTATCGCTTTCTGTGACCACTCCTTGCTTTTGCAGTATATTGCACATTTTTTCGCTCTGACTAGAGAAGATTCAATTTAGTTGAATCCCATGCGCATATCTTTTATCCTTATGCATCATTTCTGTGATGTCCTGAAGTCCACACTCCGTAGGATTGGCAGATCCTTATAGTTAGTCATGTCATATGTAACTGAAAATATTCTACACAGAATGTTACCTACTCTTTTTTTGTCAGAAACCTCTGAAATGATTCATCAATGCTCTTAACTCTAGATCTAAAATTGGTTGTAGTTAGGATCAATCTATTGGATTGGTGTACATACAATTGGCCATGTTATTTTCAGTACAAAGATTGCCATGGTGCCTCTTGATTTTTCTGCATCTTCAGTGATACTACACTATTCTCTTAAGTTGAAGCTGTCGTGTTTTTTAAGTAGGAAACATGCTTTCATTGTGTGGTGTTATTAACATTTGTCCCCAACCTATGTTGCTACTTTCTTTTGTTGCCCTGCATTTTTTTTGTTGGATGAAGTCTATATGCCACAACATGCATATTCAGTTATAAGATCGGGTTCGTACCTCATACCTATGTTGGTGCTATATAGTTCAAATGAATTTGTTATTTTTTTGTTGTGCAGGTCCAGTGAGAACATATGGTCAGCGCCTCTCCTCTTAAACTAAAATCTGGAGATGCACTTTATGCTGATGTGGATGCTTGTTTGTTGTTCACTTGGTTCTTTCTTCCGGGACCCAAGAATTCCATAGCTACCACTGTGCAACGCCTCCTGTGCTTTGAAGATGCACACAGCTACCAATCTGCAAGGTATGTGTTGGATGGAAAATATGCACATCTTTTTTCCCACCTTTTTTTTAGGTGTCTTTCATTTATCTCAATGATAGTAACAGCTAAGAAAAGTAAAATAATTGTGTTCGAACCAGATTTTCTCTACCTGGATGAAAATATCTCTACAACAACTATAATACACGCATATACCTCTCATGGATGATCAAAATGAGAGGTTGCTCTGAGGTTTGAAGTTTTGATAATCTAAATTTGTGTCCATGTGTTATTCTATCTGTGTAGTTTCTGGATTAAATAACCAATTGGAATCATCATATAAGCTTTACAGGACCTGCTCATGTGTGCTGAAATGATCCTTCATCAAATCCTTATATGCAGTGAAAGGCTCCAATCATTAGATTTCTCTCCTTCCAGAGCCTCTCCCTGTACTTTGCTTCTTTGACATACCATGTAAGCATTTAATTTTCTCCGGTTTGGACATGACTTCAAGATGCACGAGCTACATAAGAGTACAGAGATTATCACAGGATCATGGTGATTTATCCCTTCCATCAACCAAATCATTGTTGTTTGTGTAGCCAAGGTGAGTCCCTGCCCCCTGTACTATTGTTGCTAGGCAATCAACAATATTTCTGTGGTGAGGTCTTATTTGTGCTGACTGCAGCCCTACATTGGCTACTGCCTGCTAACATTTTTATTTTTGTTCAGTAGTTTTATTTTTACATTCACTGATCACCTACACAAAATAAGGACTACATGAGAGAAAAATAGGTTGCATCTGAAATAGAAGTGATATATCCCCTACCAACCATGAATGATATGAAGTCAATAGCAGCTCTTAAAATAACCTCACCATAGTCTGGCACAAAGAGATTTAGGAAACCAAATTATTGCCGCTTCCATAGACCACATTGAAGAGTAAAGGTAAAGATCTCTTGCTGGGTGATGTGCAGTGCCATTCAAAGTTAAGAACTTCTTCATCATGAGTGGAAATTTTTATCCTACTTTATTATCCTAAGAGATCGTTTTAGGATAGGTTCTTAAGGCTACTTTTCTATAATAATCTGAGTTTACTATTCCTTTTACAGTGCATTGTAACCAGCCAAATACTTTCACTTTACTAATTGTTCGATAGATGAGAATTTCCCTTCAAAAGTTTATGACGAAACATTTTCCACTTCCATTTGAATTCTGCAAAATAGATAGGGTCAACCTGCAGCTGCCAACTATATGTATTCAATAGGACAGGAGTTGGCCATGTTGTTGCTTCTATTTCCATCTGATCAGATTTGGTCTTAACACCAACTTTGAATAGTAATGGCACTATGTGTATTTGCAGATACGACGATCATTATTAGTTAGATACATAGATGATCCTAACCAGCATGACCTACAATCATGGATTTTCATTATTTTGATAGTAACTCTTTTTGCCACACAATATAAGCCTCTACGTTGCTCCTTATCTATCAAATTTCACCATTTACCTTGTGCCATATCTATCTCCGCCGCTGGAGACCTATATTCTTGTCCTCTGACTGTGTTTTCCCATCTATAGGTTCATCTCCTCTGCCAAATAGCGACACCAAGTCGCACCTTCTAGGTCATTGCTACTTCGGTGCAAACAACCTCCCACTAAGCAGGTAGCGTAGTTTGTCGCTTCCTTCCAGAATAAATAGATGGCGTTTTTTTCTCTTCTAGAGACAAGAAAATATTAGCAAACAATCCAACACTCTGTGTTGGCTTCAGTTAGATCGAGGTTTCTAATGAGTTACAGGCACCTCGCTTTCATCTAAATGACAATTTTCCCTTCCAACCTAATCATTGCTAATTGTCATGTATAATGATCATTTGTTTTTCATGGTATGAGTAGGAACAAATATAATTACTTTAGTTGGTTTTAGCGGCTGGCGACCCAGCGTCCAGGTGGCGAGGCGTGGTCTCAAGGCTAAGATAAAAGGATCAGGTAGCAGCAGCAGATGCAAAATTAGATCGGCTTGCGCCATTTTTTCCTGGATGTCCCACTTGCCATACTCTTTCGAAACCATAGACTCATCCCACTTAATCTATTTCTTTATATGCAATGTCTCTTCATGTTGCACATGTGCAGTTTGGTGTGTGTGAGACACGTCATAGTCAAACACATTCTAGCAGGTAAAATGATCAAGTAGCAGAAGAAAGTTGACTGGCTTGGTTTGCCTGTGTCTCTCATTCACTGCGTCATAGTATTAGTAGAGTTAAAGTGCGGGAACTAAACAGTGTTAGTGGAATTGTTATGTTAGTTCACCTAGCATATTTCTATGTATTAACAGTTGTAGTCTTTATGTATAACTTCAGCCTGTGTGCACATCACTGTGGTTTAATCATCCACTTTATCACTATATAAGCCATCAGACTTTGTTCACTCGTGCGTAGGGGCGCGCGTTTTCTACTAGTATTATCTAACATCTATCGGCAAGGATCCTCACACACATTAAAGCACATTTATTTGCCAGTATAACGTGAAGCCAACGAAAACAAAAACCAGTCATACTTGCATCCCACAAATAGCTATTGGAAGAGAACAAAAATCAGCATACCTTGGTCTTAATCACTAGTGAGGGACGGCTAAAAATTAGTTATGTTGCCAATCCTGACAACTGTGCCAAAAAAAAAGGGGGAAGAACACCAAATCAACTTAAATGAGAGGAGTAACCTAAGAGGGGCGGACCCAAGGGTATTCCTACGTATTTCTAGGAATACCCAACTTTTTCAATGCACACTTAATTATATATGTATGTATACTTACATATAGAAATATATATTGAAGCATTCTCTGGTATTTTCGCTGATTCTAGCACGCAGCAGCAAAAGAAACGGCATATCGATCTGTTCCCAGTTCCCACTTCCCAACCTCCGCACCTCACGGTCCCATCAACTAGGCCCATGACGCCTCTCCACCCCTTCCGCCGGCCCCGGTGCCCTCATGCTCGCCCACGATCTTGACCGCCGATTTGTGGACCGTGCAAGCAGGCAATTTCCCAATACCCATTCCCAAATCTCTACCCCTAGGAGGTTAGGCCGATCGGCATGCGGTGTCTCGATTCCTGGCATCGCGGCGAGCGGTGACCAGTGTGAAAAATACCCAAAGTTAAAATCTTGGTTCAACCACGGTAACCTGATCTTTAGGTTAGGAGTGGGAATTCCCAAGGATTTGTTTTCTTTTTTTTTCTTCATCTTTCTTCCTTCTTCTTCTTTTCTTTCTTTCTTTCTTTTTTTTTTAAGGAGAAGGGAATACCCAAGGTGACGCACGCACCCGCCCGCGCCCAGCGGCACCAGGCGGGCCTGCAGGCCACCAAACGATCGAAGAGGCGAAGGCCAAGCCAAGGCCATCATGGGCCATGCCTGCCCGGTGTTTTTTTTTTGGGTCCATACTTGGACTTGGACTCTTCCATCCCGACGAAATGAAAGATCGTCAGACACCGCACAGCGCATCACCCAGATCGATGGAGCACGGGCACGCACCAAATTAATGCATGGAACACCTGAGGCCGTTGCCACTGCCACGTCAGTGCAGTGCGTACCGGATGATCCACCAAGCGAAATCTCATCAGGGTGCCCGAGAATATTTGGTTTGTGGCCACTCTTTGCCAAGTCTAATGTTAGGTACCACTACCAGCCACATGTGTGGCTTGCCATAATATATGGCAAAACAAGGTGTTTGGTTGGTGACTAAGGTTTGGCAAAATTAGTATGGCTGTTGTTTGGATTGCAACCACAAAACCTTGGCAAAAAGTTATGGCATATGTTTGGTTTGCAGCCACAAATGAGTAAAAACACCTCAATTCCATAGTAAGATCACACAGGAACAATAATAATGACAACCTGACATGTTTGAACAATATTACAACTACGAAAGACAAGTTTCCTAAATAAGGTTTAGGCCAATATTAGTTACAAAATCAGCAGCCAGCCATATGCATGGATCAGTACGACACAGCAAATGAGCACACATCCAACTATATTACATCCTAAGCCCAAAACAACCAAAATAAGCACACAGTCAAGTTCTTGGGCAGACCACAAAATATGAACAGCCACTCTCACAAGCTTCACAGGTTAATTCCATCCTTGTCACATAAGAACCTGAACACCCAAGCATGCAGAGTATCAGCACTTGCATTACACAACCAGCCACGCTTACATTTATTCTCCTTGGTGGACAAATGTTCACCAATAAGAACCCTCTGATCTAGTGTCATTGGGATTGCTTCCAATTTTTGCCATAATATTGCATGAGGATCAGTAAGCTGTGGCATTTGGGGAGGGGCGGTGGCAACAAGTGTTTCCCAAAGTGACTTCATTGTAGCAATTATGTCATTAGTGGAATCTGCAAAACGACTCTTTTTTCTTGGCTTCTTGGACACTTTCTCTCGAAGTGAGTTATTGGCTCTTGGATGTTTCCTCTCGAAGTGATCAGTGGAATCTGAAAATGTAGCATGCCTTGTTGGAGTTGGCAAAGTGTCTGAATCCTCACCTTCTATGTCTTCACGCTGTGTGTAGCAATTGAGGTCAATTAGTTCTCTTGATTCATCACTATCTGAGCCATTATCAGCATCCATGCATGTGTTCTGGTCCATAGCCAAAGATCCATCAGCATTGGATCCAATGAATAGTTCTCTCATCTCATAGAAGAACTTGATGGGCTTAGCAAGCAGGCGTCTTGCTCTGTCCTGCAGTCATGTCAACAATGAAATTGATTTCATATAATACGAACAAGTGAATTGATTTCAGATTCTAAAATAAAATAAATAGTAATTAAATTCATTGCAAGGAACTTACAGATAATTCTGCCTTTTCAGATTCTGAAACATTCACCATGCATCTGGTTTCATCAAATGTGTTGCCACTATTCCTCAAAGCTGTTGCAATGTACTTCCAATTTTCATTGTGGTACCTATAGTGACGGTCACCCCCATAGCAAACTTCTTGTTTAACTCATTGGCACAAAACATGAGGTGTGATTTCTTGAACTTAAATCCTGCATGTTGTTTTTTTCAAATACTCAATGCACCACTCTAGCATGTACTTTGACTGATCCTCATGCCAATTTAAGGACCTCTCACGAGAGGGTGCAACAGCATCAGCCTTAGCCTTTCCCTTGGCCATGGCTATTTCCCATACAAGAGATATTTAATTAAAATCATACAATGTAAATTAGCAAGGAAAGGTACATAATAGATATCATAGAGACTCAAATAAATTCGGATGATAGACAACAGCCAACCTGTACCAGTTTATTTAATCAAACTTGAATATATGTTCCATACATAGAAAAGAAAGCATCACACTTATATATGTTCCATACATAGAATAGAAAGCATCACACTTATATATGTTCCATACATAGAATAGAAAGCATCACACTTGAATATATGTTGCATACATAGAACTTAATCTAGAGCTGCTCCTACTTTATCTTCCCACATCCTTTGAACCATGTCATCTCTTTTTCTAGCCCATGCCACATTTTCCTGGTGCATATCACTACGATTTCTAATACTTCGAGGCAAGGTTGTGTACCAAGCAGCATCATCATAAACATACTCATCAGGACCATCCTGTAGGATCCAATTATGAAGAGCACAACAAGCCATCACAATTTTGACTTGTGTTTTCAAAGGGAAGAATGGCTGGCTCTTGAAGATTTTGAAACGATTCTTCAGGGTACCAAATGCTCGTTCAACAGTAGTTCTAAGTGAGGAATGACGATGATTGAATAATTCCTTCGGGTTCTGAGGCTCCATGGTCTCCTTAAATTCTTTTAGGTGATATCGAGTACCATGGTATGGGGGTAATACACCAGGCCTTGCTGCATATCCAGCATCAGCTAGGAAATATTTGCCTACATCATTGTTTTTTTTACAGATTAATTAGTTAAGTATATAGGTGAAGTTTCAGATTGGAGGTTAGGACATAATGGGGTATTCCTACCTGGTGGTATGGTAAGCCCATTAGGACGTGATAGAGCATCTTGAAGCATAAAAGAATCATGGGTTGACCCCTCCCATCCGGCAAGAACATATATGAATCTTAGGTCAAAATCAACTGCTGCTAGCACATTTTGGCTGGTAATTGATTTTCTACCCCTAAACTGATCTTGCATATAGAAAGGAACACATGCTGGTGTATGTGTACCATCCAAGGCTCCTATGCAGCCCTATGAAAATAATTTTTTTCAAAAAAAAATAGCTTAACATGACACCTAAAATAAACTCGAAATATTGATTATCAATTTTGATGTACCTCAAAATAAGGGTGAAATCTGCCCAGAGAACTTGTTATCTTTGAATGTGACTCAACAGATCTGATGCATATGAGGTCACGAGCAAGGGTACAAAGGGCATCTAAAACATGATGGAAATACCTACTAACAGTTTCACTTGACCTTATAAACTCAAAACCAATTGATCTATTTGACCAATGGTGCCCAACACAATGGATAAACATGGCAACTTGTTCCTCTATTGCCACATGAAGTGTCCTCTAGCAAGGCACGCGATCTAAGTTCATCACATAGTTTATGAAAGACAACTTTTCTCATACGCAACTCACTAATGCAGTGGGCCTCAGTACCATGATACAAACGATTTAGACGTGTCAATCTATCAACATCTCTATCTATCATGGGAGCATAAGTTATGGCCCTTCTTCTTTTTCTTGATTTAATCCTATACAGATACATGGCCAGACACACAAGAATACCAGCAATTAAACTTCTCCTCCACATATAATGGCAATAGTCCAAGTAATACTGCAAGTATAGTTTTCTTTGACCCATCTAAAACATATGTTCAAGAAAAAAAAGGATGAAATCAGTAATAAACTAGCAAGGCATCTCATCATTGATTTATTTCTCCATCAGAAAATCAATGGCAAAGAAAATGGAATTACCTTCTTTGTGTGCAAGGGCTTTCCGCACTTGAACCTTCTTTATCTGCAGGGACTGATTGCTGGGCATGACCCAACACCACGAGATGGATGGATCTTCACCTGGCTGACTGATCTGTTTCAGATCTGCATAAATGGAGGAAAACTACAGCTCAACAGGGAGGAACAGGGAGATGGATGGATGAATAAAAAATGTCCACAAGAATGCTAGCCGATTCAAGAAAATGAATACAGAAAAGACAGAAATCAATGCTGATGGATGGATAGGGAGATGGATGGATGAATCTTGACCTGGAGCAGTTGGAGCGGCGATGGATGGATGGATTTTCACCTGGAAAAGTAGGAGCAGTGCTGGCCTCTGGACACGCACAGTAGGAGCGGCGGCGGTGGCCCTTGGGCGCAGCAGGGGCGGCCCCTACAAGCAGCGCAGCGGGGAAGCAGGGGTGGCGGCCTCGGCGGCCCTTGGGCTCGGCGGCCGCGGCCCCTACGCACGGCGACGGCTGCGGACGGGCTTGAAGAAGACCGCCATTTTCTGATGGGGAAGGGTCGACTGAGGATGGAGGGGGTCTGGGGATATTTCAACGCGGTGAAATCAGTGATTTCAGGGCCTACGGCGCGCACGGGTGGGTTGCGGCGGCAAAAACGTCCGCCACCGCCCGCCACACTTTTTGCGAAGAAAATCTGTGGCGGAGTGATTTTGTGGCGATGGCGTACCAAAGCTGCATGCTGAACCAAACGCTTACCAAAAACCCTGTGGCCAACTTAAGTTTAGACGTGGCAAAGGGTGTGTTCACTTCGCGAAAAGTTGGTGAAAAGTTACTGTAGCATCTTTCGTTGTTATTTGGCAAAATTTATTCAATCATGGACTAACTAGGCTCAAAAGATTCATCCCGACATTTTACAGATAAACTATGTAATTAGTTATCTTTTTTACCTACATTTAATGCTCCATACATGCGTCGAAAGATTTGATGTGATGGGTGGAAGAGGAAATATTTTTGGTTGGGATGGGAAGTGAACAAGGCCAAAGTGTGGCCACGAACCAAACAACCCCTCAGATCCCCTGCTTCTGCTCCGTCACTAGCTGGTTAGGGGCGTGTTTAGATGTAAAAATTTTTGGGGAAAAGTTTCTGTAGCACTTTTCGTTGTTATTTGGTAAAATTTGTCTAAGGCTCAAAAGATTCATCTCGACATTTACAGACAAACTGTGTAATTAGTTATGTTTTTTACCTACATTTAATACTCCATACATACGTCCAAAGATTCGATGTGACAGTTACTATGCAAAAAAAATTGGCTCTTTTTGGTATCTAAACAGGCCCTAGGTAGAGAGCGGTGGTACCACCAAATCTTGAGCGTCTCGCTCTCTCGTCTCGTCTCGCGTCTGCCAAATGATCGATGATCTGCCTGTGCTGTGTGTTGCTGATGATGAACTCGTGGTCTGCATGCATCATCGTATCAGATTGTATTGTATTGTACCCTACCAAAGCCCAAGCACAATAATAATAATAATAATAATAATAATAATAATAATAATAATAATAATAATAATAATAATAATAATAATAATAATAATAATAATAATAATAATAATAATAATAATAATAATAAGCACGGGACTGCTCTGCTGAGACTCCATGAAAGCTTTACGTACGGCACGGAGTTGCGGGTTTATTTTCGCCGCGACAAAAAAAAAAGGAACTGCTCTAGCTTGTGCTGCTGTGAAAAAGAAAATTCTCATAGTAAATGCACGCACGATTTTGAAAGTAAAATACGATTCGGAAAACACCTAATTACCATGCATAATCCCATAATGTAGCTAGGAAAGACATGATTTTGACGAATTTATGGGTGCATGCGGGAACTCCTAATTGCCTCCCTTCCCCCAACCTTCTCTTCGATCTCTTTTTCCGTCATCTTCTAAATTATTTAGCTTATCCATGTACGTATACTTGCATACTACTACTAGGTAGAGTACTAATTATCGTACAGGCCAGTGTTGCCTACAATAGTGGAGGTTATTACAACTTACTACAGCAGAGTGCAGGTTATTATCTCATCAATGGCCAGTTGTCTGTTATTGATTTGCAAATAAAGTTACGTATACATGTGGAAAAAAAAGTAGGGATTTTGGTGTTTCTGCCCCTATTCCAAGCCTCAATAGTAATTTTACCCCTCTTCTTTTAACTTTATGATTTTACCCTCGTTATTTTCAAACGAAGTCTCCGTCTACCCCTGCTTTCTAACACCGTTAGTAATGGTTGGATTAAACGGCAAAAAAATAGAAAAGAAAAGGCAGGTGCCAAATGATCGATGATCTGCCTGTGCTGTGTGTTGCTGATGATGAACTCGTGGTCTGCATGCATCATCGTATCAGATTGTATTGTATTGTACCCTACCAAAGCCCAAGCACAATAATAATAATAATAATAATAATAATAATAATAATAATAATAATAATAATAATAATAATAATAATAATAATAATAATAATAATAATAATAATAATAATAATAATAATAATAATGCCAAGCACGGGACTG
The DNA here is from genome assembly GCA_038087645.1 of Saccharum hybrid cultivar R570. Classification (NCBI taxonomy): domain Eukaryota; kingdom Viridiplantae; phylum Streptophyta; class Magnoliopsida; order Poales; family Poaceae; genus Saccharum; species Saccharum hybrid cultivar. The sequence continues at coordinate 5,320,030 of JAQSUU010000368.1, forward strand.
CTCTGCTGAGACTCCATGAAAGCTTTACGTACGGCACGGAGTTGCGGGTTTATTTTCGCCGCGACAAAAAAAAGGAACTGCTCTAGCTTGTGCTGCTGTGAAAAAGAAAATTCTCATAGTAAATGCACGCACGATTTTGAAAGTAAAATACGATTCGGAAAACACCTAATTACCATGCATAATCCCATAATGTAGCTAGGAAAGACATGATTTTGACGAATTTATGGGTGCATGCGGGAACTCCTAATTGCCTCCCTTCCCCCAACCTTCTCTTCGATCTCTTTTTCCGTCATCTTCTAAATTATTTAGCTTATCCATGTACGTATACTTGCATACTACTACTAGGTAGAGTACTAATTATCGTACAGGCCAGTGTTGCCTACAATAGTGGAGGTTATTACAACTTACTACAGCAGAGTGCAGGTTATTATCTCATCAATGGCCAGTTGTCGTTATTGATTTGCAAATAAAGTTAGGTATACATGTGGAAAAAAAGTAGAGATTTTGGTGTTTCTGCCCCTATTCCAAGCCTCAATAGTAATTTTACCCCTCTTTTTTTAACTTTGTGATTTTACCCTCGTTATTTTCAAACGAAGTCTTCGTCTACCCCTGCTTTCTAACACCGTTAGTAATGGTTGGATTAAACGGCAAAAAAATAGAAAAGAAAAGACAGGTGTACCAAAAGACAGCAATACCCCTGACAAGGTTTCTGCCTCTTTCTCAATCTCTCGAAGCGGCACACAAGGAGGAAAGACTTGCATCGGTTTCCCAACGCGAGCTAGGGTTTGGGCGGCGCGGCTCCCAGCGGCATGTTATATGGACTTGGTTATTTATGATATTAATTTTTATTTACATGGATTGTTAGTTGAAATGAAATCTATTTTTCTAAAAATTGTTGAGTTTTACACTGATTGAATTGTATAATTATGTATCAAAATTGCTAAATTGCTGATATGAAAATAAGGGTACAAACACAAATATTAAAAAAAATAGGGGTAAAAACGCATGGACAAAGTTGTCCTTTGGTCCAAAAGTTAACACCGTTAGAGGAACTTCACAGAGCAGGAGTAGAGTCTGCCTTCGTTTTGAATGCAGAGGGGTAAAATCACAAAGTTAAAAAAAATGAGGGTAAAATCACCATTTCATTTAAAATAAGGGTAGAAACGCTTAAAAAAAGTTCCAGTACCTACGCCACCGTGCTAACGTCCAAACCAATCCCGCGGATCCGGACCTGTCCAACGTGACTGGGCTCGCTGTAGGGTCGGGCCGGGCCCACTAGGCAGCCACGAGTCCTACGACGCGGAGGAGGAGGACGTGGACCGCGCGGCACGAGGACAGCCACGTGAGTGTGTGAGGCCTCCTCCTCGGCCCAGCTCGTGGGCTGGCTGCCTGGCTTCTCCCGCCTCCTCGGGGCGACGACGCGACGTGGCCTTCCACACGCCGGCTCCTCCGCTCGGGTGGGCCCCGGGAGGCGCAAGCACGGGGCCACGTACGTGCGGGGACGTGTCGCGGGCCGGGCCGGCTAGCCTACCCCGGCCCGGCCGCCAGCCATCGCTGATTATTTACCGGAGGGCGGTGTGGTGGTAGTGCATGCAATTATTTGATCGGGCCAGTAGCGGCTGCGCACACATGTTTCGCGCGCGTTCTTGGATGGGCCCTCTCGCCTGAATTAAATGTCTTGTCCATGGATTAATTATTACGCAATTACTGTAGCCGCAGCCCAGCGCACAGCAGCTGCAGCATGATTGTGGTATACAGTACGTACGTACCACTCCAACTGTGCTCCGTTGCAGCTTTTGTGCATGCGTCTTGTGATCCTAGCTCGGCCACGTAGGCTCCTGCACTGTGCGGCCTGCAAGTGTCTCTTTTTTTTTGACAAGTGTCTCATCGAAGGCACAAGACACAGACACAGCAGGGTCACGGCCGGTCAGGGGGCTGTTTAGATCCTAAATTTTCACCCAAATTTCACTATGCAAAAAAAAGATTCTCCGTTAAAATGCCGGCAAATGCATGGAGTACTAAATGTAGATGAAATTAAAAACTAATTGCACAGTTTTGTTGTACTTTACGAGACGAACATTTTGAGTCTAATTAATTAATTTTTGGATAATTTTTTGCACTAAAAACAAATATTGCTATAGTGTTCCGACACGAGCACTGTAGCTATAGTGCCCGAATCGGCCCCGAATTGGGGATCTAAACATGGCCCAGGTGTCGTTTCAAGCACCTGATGATGGATATCTTTGCTCGTCGTAGTGCGTTGTTTGGCTTATTAAAGTCCTCATGCATGCCTGCATGGGCCCTGTTTATCTGGCTTATAATCCTTTTTATTCAGCTTGTTTTTTCAGCCGGAACAGTATTTTTCTCTCATAAAAAATCAGCCAACAGTGTTTTTCAGCCGGCTTATAATTCCAGCCGAACGGCTCCATGGTGTTCGCTTCCTCCGTCCGACAAAGGCCTCGTTTAGATTCCAGAATTCACCCCAAATTTCACTATGCAAAAAGGAGATTCCTCATCACATCAAAATGCCGGCAAATGCATGGAGTACTAAATGTAGATGAAATTAAAAACTAATTGCACAGTTTTGTTGTACTTTGCGAGACGAACATTTTGAGTCTAATTAATTAATTTTTGGATAATTTTTTGCACTAAAAAACAAATATTGCTATAGTGTTCCGACACGAGCACTGTAGCTATAGTGCCCGAATCGGCCCCGAATTAGGGATCTAAACACGGCCCAGGTGTCGTTTCAAGCGCCTGATGATGGATATCTTTGCTCGTCGCAGTGCGTTGTTTGGCTTATTAAAGTCCTCATGCATGCCTGCATGGGCCCTGTTCATCTGGCTTATAATCCGTTTTATTCAGCTTGTTTTTTCAGTCGGAACAGTATTTTTCTCTCATAAAAAATCAGCCAATAGTGTTTTTCAGCCGGCTTATAATTCCAGCTGAACGGCTCCATGGTGTTCGCTTCCTCCGTCCGACAAAGGCCTCGTTTAGATTCCAGAAATCACCCCAAATTTCACTATGCAAAAAGGAGATTCCTCATCACATCAAAATGCCGGCAAATGCATGGAGTACTAAATGTAGATGAAATTAAAAACTAATTGCACAGTTTTGTTGTACTTTGCGAGACGAACATTTTGAGTCTAATTAATTAATTTTTGGATAATTTTTTGCACTAAAAAACAAATATTGCTATAGTGTTCCGACACGAGCACTGTAGCTATAGTGACCGAATCGGCCACGAATTGGGAATCTAAACACGGCCCAGGTGTCGTTTCAAGCGCCTGATGATGGATATCTTTGCTCGTCGCAGTGCGTTGTTTGGCTTATTAAAGTCCTCATGCATGCCTGCATGGGCCCTGTTCATCTGGCTTATAATCCGTTTTATTCGGCTTGTTTTTTCAGCCGGAACAGTATTTTTCTCTCATAAAAAATCAGCCAACAGGGTTTTTCAGCCGGCTTATAATTCCAGCTGAACGGCTCCATGGTGTTCGCTTCCTCCGTCCGACAAAGGCCTTGTTTAGATTCCAGAAATCACCCCAAATTTCACTATGCAAAAAGGAGATTCCTCATCACATCAAAATGCCGGCAAATGCATGGAGTACTAAATGTAGATGAAATTAAAAACTAATTGCACAGTTTTGTTGTACTTTGCGAAACGAACATTTTGAGTCTAATTAATTAATTTTTGGATATTTTTTTGCACTAAAAAACAAATATTGCTATAGTGTTCCGACACGAGCACTGTAGCTATAGTGCCCGAATCGGCCCCGAATTGGGGATCTAAACACGGCCCAGGTGTCGTTTCAAGCGCCTGATGATGGATATCTTTGCTCGTCGCAGTGCGTTGTTTGGCTTATTAAAGTCCTCATGCATGCCTGCATGGGCCCTATTCATCTGGCTTATAATCCGTTTTATTCAGCTTGTTTTTTCAGCCGGAACAGTATTTTTCTCATAAAAAATCAGCCAACAGGGTTTTTCAGCCGGCTTATAATTCCAGCCGAACGGCTCCATGGTGTTCGCTTCCTCCGTCCGACAAAGGCCTCGTTTAGATTCCAGAATTCACCCCAAATTTCACTATGCAAAAAGGAGATTCCTCGTCACATCAAAATGCCGGCAAATGCATGGAGTACTAAATGTAGATGAAATTAAAAACTAATTGCACAGTTTTGTTGTACTTTGCGAGACGAACATTTTGAGTCTAATTAATTAATTTTTGGATAATTTTTTGCACTAAAAAACAAATATTGCTATAGTGTTCCGACACGAGCACTGTAGCTATAGTGCCCGAATCGGCCGCCGAATTGGGGATCTAAACACGGCCCAGGTGTCGTTTCAAGCGCCTGATGATGGATATCTTTGCTCGTCGCAGTGCGTTGTTTGGCTTATTAAAGTCCTCATGCATGCCTGCATGGGCCCTATTCATCTGGCTTATAATCCGTTTTATTCAGCTTGTTTTTTCAGCCGGAACAGTATTTTTCTCATAAAAAATCAGCCAACAGGGTTTTTCAGCCGGCTTATAATTCCAGCCGAACGGCTCCATGGTGTTCGCTTCCTCCGTCCGACAAAGGCCTCGTTTAGATTCCAGAATTCACCCCAAATTTCACTATGCAAAAAGGAGATTCCTCGTCACATCAAAATGCCGGCAAATGCATGGAGTACTAAATGTAGATGAAATTAAAAACTAATTGCACAGTTTTGTTGTACTTTGCGAGACGAACATTTTGAGTCTAATTAATTAATTTTTGGATAATTTTTTGCACTAAAAAACAAATATTGCTATAGTGTTCCGACACGAGCACTGTAGCTATAGTGCCCGAATCGGCCGCCGAATTGGGGATCTAAACACGGCCCAGGTGTCGTTTCAAGCGCCTGATGATGGATATCTTTGCTCGTCGCAGTGCGTTGTTTGGCTTATTAAAGTCCTTATGCATGCCTGCATGGGCCCTGTTTATCTGGCTTATAATCCGTCTTATTCAGCTTGTTTTTTCAGCCGGAACAGTATTTTTCTCTCATAAAAAATCAGCCAACAGTGCTTTTCAGCCGGCTTATAATTCCAGCCGAACGACTCCATGGTGTTCGCTTCCTCCGTCCGACAAAGGCCTCGTTTAGATTCTAGAATTCACCCCAAATTTCACTATGCAAAAAGGAGATTCCTCGTCACATCAAAATACCGGCAAATGCATGGAGTACTAAATGTAGATGAAATTAAAAACTAATTGCACAGTTTTGTTGTACTTTGCGAGACGAACATTTTGAGTCTAATTAATTAATTTTTGGATAATTTTTTGCACTAAAAAACAAATATTGCTATAGTGTTCCGACACGAGCACTGTAGCTATAGTGCCCGAATCGGCCCCCGAATTGGGGATCTAAACACGGCCCAGGTGTCGTTTCAAGCGCCTGATGATGGATATCTTTGCTCGTCGCAGTGCGTTGTTTGGCTTATTAAAGTCCTCATGCATGTCTGCATGGGCCCTGTTCATCTGGCTTATAATCCGTCTTATTCAGCTTGTTTTTTTTCAGCCGGAACAATATTTTTCTCTCATAAAAAATCAGCCAACAGTATTTTTCAGCCGGCTTATAATTCCAGCCGAACGGGTCCATGGTGTTCGCTTCCTCCGTCCGACAAAGGCCTCGTTTAGATTCCAGAATTCACCCCAAATTTCACTATGCAAAAAGAAGATTCCTCATCACATCAAAATGCCGGCAAATGTATGGAGTACTAAATATAGATGAAATCATAAACTAATTGCACAGTTTTATTGTACTTTGCGAGATGAACATTTTAAGTCTAATTAATCAATTTTTGAACAATTTTTTGAACTAAAAATAAAAGTGCTACAGTGCTCGGGGCGGCCACCCCGAGTCGGCGATCTAAACAAGGGGAAAAGATACAATAGATGCGTGCCGGTCAAACTAATTCAAATTTAACTAAATTTATAGCAAATAGTATATAAATAAAATATTAGCTCTCTTCAAGTTGATCATCGCGTGATTGACGATGGATATCTTTCATTCTTTGTTCGTTGCAACGCATTGTATATAGGCTTATTATAGTCGGCATGCACGCCTGCATGCATTGTATAGTATATATATTAGTTCTAGAAAGCCTCTTATCAAGTTTGATCAAAAAATATCCCATCTTCAAATTAATCGTCGTGCTGTCCTGTTTTGGATTTGACTAAATTAATACAAGTTGTGATCAAAAGGTTACATATTAGCTGATCTAAACGGAATCTAAGAGAGAGGGAAGAAGACGACAAAGCAACCAAAGATGATGATCACATAGCGAGGCCGTATTTCACTGCCTTGCTGCGTGCTGTGCTACTGCACGTAGAAAGAGTATATAAATTGCAGCCACAACTTGTAATTAATAACAGTATATATAGCTGCGGTAATAGAAGCCAAACATGTTCATAGTTTTTTTTGTGATGGTTTAGGGTAGATGGCAATACATGCATGGGAGTGTTCAATAGTTTTTTGGTGATGGGGTACTGGGGTAGGGTACAAGCTAGGCTCTCTTCAATAGTTTTTTTTGGTGATAGGGTACTGGGTAGGGTAGGCTATTTCCTCCGTTCTAGATTATAATTCATTTTGATTTTTATAGTTTAGTCATAGCAGAATGAATATACCAAAAAAAATTAAAACAATATATAATTTGGAACGGAGGGAGCAGCTACTAGCTGCTGGCCTGCTCAAGTAGTCAAGTACGAGAAAAGTCTAAACGGCACAGTGACACAAACAATGGGCCGGTTTAGATCAAAAAATTTGGCAAAATGATAATGTAGCGATTTTCGTTGTTATTTGGTAATTAGTGTCCAATCATTGTCTAATTAGGCTTAAAAGATTCGTCTCGTCCATTTCGTCTAAACTGTGTAATTAGTTTTATTTTTTTATTTATATTTAATGTTTCATGCATACGTTTAAAGATTCGATGTGACCGAAAATCCTGAAAAACTCTGCAAAAATTTTTTTTAACTGAACAAGGCCAAGCCCTTGTTTAGATTGAAGATTTTTTCAACCTGATGAATAGTACCACTTTCGTCTTATTTGACAAATATTGTCCAATCGTAGACCAACTAGGCTCAAAAGATTCATCTCGTGATTTCGAACTAAACTGTGTAATTATATATTTGTTTTACCTACATTTAGTACTCCATGCAAGCGGCTAAAAATTGATGTGATGGAGAGAGAGTGAAAAAACTTGGAATTTTGAGGTGATCTAAACATGGCGCAATATCCGGAACGCCGAATGCAGCGCACCTGTCTTAGGCTTAGTACCTTACCTTATTAGCCCACACCGATCAACTACAACTAGCTAGCTGTAGCTAGATTCATTGTCAAGCTAGACCCGCAAGCATTATTTAGAATTTAGTACTACTGTAACTAAACTAGGTACGACAGCACTTAATTATATGGCCCCATATATAAATCCATAATTTTAGTGCACTGAAACGATTCTAGCGAACCCACGTAGGAGTACGTACTACTACGCGCTTGTCCGTGTCCGCACTGCATGCAGCACCTACGTACAGTACCGAGGGAGCTGCACCAGACGAGATAGGGTTCGATCGTTTGTCCGTAGTGTCACCTGGAGAAGACGCGACTTGCATCGTGACCATGCATGCATGTCACGTTTATATAGTAACACTATTATCCACTTATCCAGGTACCACTTCGTGTAGCTGCGAGCAGTGGCGGAGCCAGCTAAAGAAATGAGGTAGGGCGAAGGTCCGCCACTGGGCATCAGCTTCATCTCTTCTCCTGACGGCTTCACCTCCTCCTCCCCATCCATCAGCACCGGCAGTCAGAGGGCCAGGCCGGCTAGCGGCTCGGCCGCAGGCGCGCAGCGGCACTGCGAGAGGGCCGCGGCCTCCAGTCGATTCCCCGGCGCAGCGCAGTGCGTGGCTGGGCATGGCGCGTGGGGCAGAGGCGCGGGGCGGCGGCCAGAGCCCGGAGGCACGTGATGCGGACTGCGGAGCACCGGAGCCGCGGTGTCGCTGAAGTCGAACCAAGCGAGCGAGCAGAGGAGCGATGCGGCGACTCTGCTTGGTGCTTGAGGCTTGCCGTAAGGCCTTTGGCTTCACGTGGGTGGGCCTTTGGCCTTTGGGCCTTGTTGTTGTCTAGCTGGTCAGCAGCGCGGTGTCGACTGCCTATGCTAGTCTGCTTCGCTCGTCTCGTCGTCCACGAGTCCGGTGGCCGCCGCTGCTTATTTTTGGAGCCTCGGACCTTCGCCGCCGCCGGAGATGGGGTCCTACCTATGGTGCTCGCCGGAGGAGAGGTAGAGCGGCCGCCCAACCTCGCCATATAGTTGGCTCCGCCTCCGGCTGCGAGGATAGATAGATCTGACAAAATCCAAAACGAACAGCACCTAACAATATCCGGGACGCCGAATGCGCTGCACCTAGCTCGCGCCATTCGGGCACTGTCCGTTGCCATGAAACAGGGACCCCGGTCACTGATTCTGGGACAAGGACGGCCGCAGCCACGTGATGCCCATCCGACGGCCGCCCTCACGCGCTCCGCCACGCGTCTCCTCTTTCTCCCGCCTGTGCTGTGCACTCGGTGTCGGAGTGCCGGCCGGCCCCGTCCGCCCGCGCGCACTACAATAATCAGACGCTATCATCAATATGATTAATGGTGACTAGTTGATAAATGGAAAGTATTTAATGCAAAACTAGATTTTATCCTCTATAGTGTATTATATTTGAGGACAAATTTTAAATGTTAAAATATACTATGTTACAGGACGGAGAGAGTACGACTATGCTTGGCTACTTGTACTACCTCTGTAAGTGTCGTTAGTAGCTCGATAGAGCCAGAGAGAACAGGCGGAAAAAAAATTGCATGCAAACGATAAGGTAAGAGAAAATTATTCCCTCCATCCTAAGTAAGAATGCAATTCTCATTATTTCGAAAGTCAAACAATTTTATGTTTGATAAAATAAACAAATAATAATGATACTTATGATACCAAATTAGTACTATTAGATTACTCATAAAATATAATTTTATAGTATTCTCCCTCAATACTGAAAATTCAAGTCGTTTCGATCAAAGTTTGGGTTAAACATTAAAAATACAAATCATGAATAACTTTTAAGTTAAGTTTAGAAATGTGAAAACTATATAAATAGATTTGTCTTCAAAAGTACTTTCATAAAAATATAATATATCACTTTCTAATAAATATTTTTATAAAAATAAGAAGTCAAATTTATACTTTGGAGACCATGTCGCTGTTCAAAACGACTTGAATTACCAATATGGAGAGATTATTTATTTGAAATTATATATTCTAATATTATCTCTAAATTTAACTTAATCTAAACCTAGAGTTATGTCTATTTGAGTGGAGATAGTATAGAAGTAAAACGTATGGATCGGATCGGAGCGCCTTGCTAGTGGACGGACTATGACCATTTGATCGATTCCCTCTCTTGAGTAGCTACTGAACCTTTTGCTGTAGTTAGGTCTACAGGCACGCCCACTGTTCTTCTGTAGCCGATGTACCCTTTTGCTTTTCTCGAGGACTAAAGTGATCGATCCGCAAGCTACGCACGCACTGTACTATTGGCGGCATCTATCCACCGTTTGCATGCGCGTTGCTTGACACGACAACACTCAGGCGCCGCGCCGTATGGTGTTACCGGTGTGGCGTTACAGGAGCTTTGCTCGTTGTCTCACCTGCAGTCACTGTAGATAGACTGCATACGTAGAGTGGCAAGAAGTTAGAACCATTTCATTGGCGTCTAGGTTTTTATCACACTTAAGGCCCTGTTTTGTTCCTAAAACATTTTGCAAAAATTTTTAGATTTCACGTCACATCGAATCTTTGGACACATGCATGAAGCATTAAATATAGATAAAAAAATAAAACTAATTACACAGTTTAGACGAAATGGACGAGACGAATCTTTTAAGCCTAATTAAACCATGGTTGGACACTAATTATCAAATAACAACGAAATTTGCTACAGTGTCATTTTGTAAAAAATTTTGCAACTAAAGAGGCCCTAACTTAGATCATGTAGAGTGGCAATGTTAGGCAGGAATTAAATAAGCTCATACTCTTTCTCCTCACAAAATGCACTACAATGTAGAGATGGGAAAGTGAGTGAAGCTATATTGAAGTACCTCTACTAGATCTTGCTGCAAAGTATGCTTTGTTAACTACCAAAATTTACCATGATAAAGATTTGGCAAGCAAAAACTATTAGAACTTAGGCACGAAAAGTGAACATAGATTTGGCGCGGCAAATGTAAGAGCAACTCAAAGAGTTTGTTTACGATTTTTTTTATTTGACAGGAAGAGCTTTTGGTGGAAAAATATATCCTCCAACAGCTTTTTTCAATTAGATATTCTAATATAGCCATCCTCTATTTCGGAATGCTTGACAACCTAAGATGAACAGCCGAGCTGGCTCCTTAAAGTGGGCACATGATATAGAGAGGTCATTAGAGGTTGGAAAAAAATATAAAAAACAAATTTTCATCAAATAGTTTCAAATAATAATTCTGGCTCTTTAAATTTTAGTAGTGAACGCAACGGCAGCAAAATTCTGGCAACCAAATTTTGTCATCAACAAAATCAGGTCTAGAGGGGCTGAGTGATATTTCGCCCTGTCTGTCGTCATTTGAAAAAGCGAAGAAGCAAGAGTCAACCAGTAGCAGGGCATCCAAGCCACCAGCCGCACCAGGTGAGCTGCGCAGCGTCGTCGTCCGTTAGCTGCAGGGCGCAACCGTATGAAACAACCAACAAAGCCGAAGCAATACGTACAGCTAGTCCTACGTACGTGCTCCTATACGCCACACGCGTAGTCGCGTACGTCTGCCACCCGGTGCAGTGCAGACACGTCGTCGTAGCCGCCAGCCGGCCAGAACAACCAGAACCAAGCACCAGGTGCATGCATGTACTGCTTTACCCCTCCGTCACAATGAATGTGCAATTCTCACATCCCGAGGAGTCAAACATTACAAACTTTGACTAAAATTATATAAAAAAATACTAACACTTATGAGCCAAAATAAGTATCGTTAGATCAGTTATGAAATATATTTTTATAATAAATTTATTTCGAGACATAAATGCTAATATCTTTTACTATAAACTTGATCAAAGTTGATATAGTTTGACCGGCACGCTTCCTCTAGTTGAATATTCATTGGGACGGAGGGAGTAATTTTCACTGTCACGTCTTCAATCTAGTACTCTTTCCAACCCAGAAAAAGAGTCGTTATGGAAATTGTGCTAGTCAAACTTCTCAACTTTGACTAGGTTTAAAGAAAATATGTGCAGCATTTATATCTCCAAATACGTTTATTACGAAACTATATTCAACGATCTATCTAATAATGCTAATTATGTACCATAAATATTAATATTTTGTTAAATATATTTGGTCAAAGTTAAAAATTATTGACTTTTTAGAAGCAATACGCATTTGGAGATATATTTTCGTAATTTGGTCAAAGTATATTATTGGATAGATCTAGTACGCATTTGGTCAAAGTATATTATTGGATAGATCTCTAAATATATTTTCGTAATAAACTTATTTGGAGATACAAATATTGCACGTATTTTCTATAAATTTAGTCAAAGTTGAGAAAATTTAACCAGCACGCATCTCATAGCGACTATTCGGAAGTGACGGAGGGAGCAAGTTACACGACATGTGTGTACGAGTAGCTACTACCGTCACCGTACCTTGCCGAGTAGCAATACGCAGGCGTACGTATCCTATCCACCACGCCACCAGACTCCGTCGTACTCCAACGCCGTGGAGTGGGAGTGCAGTAAAAATAAACTATAATAACGACATAATAATAACGGTAAAAATAAAGAAATGAATCGGGGGAAGAAGCAAAAGACCCCGGGGTCCACGGCAGGTCAGCTGGGCCTGGCCCCAGAGGCACGCCAGCCTGTCATGCTCCCGTCCCGTCCCTTCCTCTCCAAGCCAGCTGCTCCTCCCTCCCTCCTCCTCCCAGTCCTCCACTAGGCGACAAACCCCCCTCTCCCTCTACACCGCTCCGTCTATAAATCACCCGCCCAGCCGCCTCCACCGCCATCTCATTCCCCACCTCCTTCCTCTCCACAACGACGCCGGCAGCGGCATTGCCACCCACACCACGCCGACGCGCATCTCACCCACCCCAACTGACACTCAACGAGAAGTTAGTTTTCCAAATCGAGCGGGACGAACGGACACCCGATCGGATCCTCCTCCTCCTCGTCGTCCTACACCTCCTACCCACCAATGGGGCTGTGCATGTCGAGCGGCGCGGCGGGCGAGGCCGCGCGCGCGGGGGCCGCGCCCAGCAAGGACACGGCGCTGGTGCTGATGCCGAGCGGCGAGATGCGGGAGTACCCGCGCCCAACGACGGCCGCGCGGGTGCTGGAGGACGCCACCACCGCCGACGGCAACAGCGAGGACTGGTTCCTGTGTGACGCAGACGGGATGGGGTTCGATGGCGCGGTGCCCGCGGTGCGGGACGCGGAGCCGCTCCGCGCGGGGCAGATCTACTTCGTGCTGCCCGCCACCGCGCGCCGCCGCGGCCTGCGACGCGAGGAGGTCGCCGCGCTCGCCGTCAGGGCCTCCGCCGCGCTCTCCTCCCGGGCCTCCGCGCCGGGAAAGCGGAGGCGCGGCGCCGTCGTCGCGCCCCTCGTCTTCGCGCCGCCGTCGGAGGAGGATGAGCGGGCCGCGGCGGCATGCAAGGCGGCTGCAGCGCCACCGGTGCGGGTGCGGCGGCCCGCGCCGCGCGTGCGCTCCGGCAGGCGGCTCGAGCGGTTCGCGTCCGACCTCACGGCGATCCCCGAGTGCGAGACGACGAGTGAGTAGCGGCGGCGGCGGCTCAGCCTCGGACGGACGGGATCATCACGTCGTCGCTCGCTCCAACGGATCGAAACGAGACACCGCCCCGGGGGCTCCCTCCAACCGTCCAACGGAATTGATGCCAAGCGGCTCTGGAAGCAGAGGACGCCGGGACGAACAGAGGAATTCCAGGGCCGGACGATGGACGGGCTAAGGCCTCGTTTAGTTCAGCCCTCTCCGATTCTCCCCAAATTTTACTATGCAAAAAAAAGATTTCCTGTCACATCAAAATGTCGGCAAATGCATAAAGTACTAAATGTTGATGAAATCAAAAACTAATTGCACAGTTTTGTTGTACTTTGCGAGATGAACATTTTAAGCATAGTTAGTCAAAATTTGGATAATTTTTACCAAATACAAACGAAATGCTACATGAATTCTGATACAGTATTTTTCTCCCCAATTCACCGAACTAAACGAGGCATCAGTGAATTGGGGAGAAAAACACTGTGTCAGAATTCATGTAGCATTTTATTTGTATTTGGTAAAAATTATCCAAATTTTGACTAACTAGGCTTAAAATATTCGTCTCGCAAAGTACAACAAAACTATGCAATTAGTTTTTGATTTCATCAACATTTAGTACTCCATGCATTTGCCGATATTTTAATGTGACGGGGAATTTTCTTTTTGCATAGTGAAATTTGAGGAGAACTAGGGAACTAAACAAGGGTAAAGGTCTCGTCATTTGAGTATGGACGAATTTGGGGTCGCGTGATCAACTGATCATGATTCATGACGATTCGCATGTGATTCGTTGGGTTTTTTTTTTTGCACGTTTTGCTTTACGCCCAGTTTAGATCCAGAAAATTTTGCAAAAGAACAGTAGATTCTCCGTCACATCGAATCTTTAGACGCATGCATGAAGCATTAAATATAGATAAAAAATAAAACTAATTACACAGTTTAGACAAAATGGACAAGACGAATCTTTTAAGCCTAATTAGACCATGATTGGACACTAATTGCCAAATAACAACGAAAATGCTACAGTTATATTTTGCTAAAAATTTTGGCAACTAAACTGGACCTTAGTGAGATCTATCGGTCTCCAAATTGAGGGGAGGCTCGTTGCACGTGAACGAAATGTGAATACTTATTTTGGCTCCTGGTTTTTTTTGTGTGTGCTCACAAACAGTTCTCCACAGGGATTCCTCTGCAAACCCTGAGTGCAGGTGCAGGTGCAGGGTTACTACTCTGACGCAGTGCCTGCGCCATTCTTGCTCGGCCTTGTTCACTTCCCCAACCCAAAATATTTCTTCTTCCACCCATCACATCAAATCTTTCGACGCATGCATGGAGTATTAAATATAGGTAAAAAAGATAACTAATTGCATAGTTTGTCTGTAAATGTCGGGACGAATCTTTTGAGCCTAGTTAGTCCATGATTGGACAAATTTTGCCAAATAACAACGAAAGATTGCTACAGTGCATTTTCACCTACTTTTCGCGAAGTGAACACACCAACTTTTAAACCCAAAATATTAAATATGGATACGGTTGTTTTAACCGAGAAATCGATTTCATTTGGAATTCTCTGGAGAGTTGATTGAAACGAGCGCTAAAGACTTTCCGGCAAATATTCTGCATGTTAGATTAAGCTTTAACATAATCAACAACTTAAAACCACGAAATACTTAGCCCAAACATATGCAAAATTGGACTAGTCAGATCCTGCAGATGCATGTATGGCCCCATGGTGTCCAGATGGGTTTCCTCTCATTCATTGCACTGATGACAAAAGCGGATTTGAAAAGACAAAAAAAAAATGTTCATCTGATGATCTTGATAAGGACCTGATAAACGGATAAATTAGGTGTTATTTTTGGGGACTTATAATTTGTATACGCCGAGGCAATCATGCTGGTCGTGTCGAAATCACGTTCCAACGGCCCAAATACAAGTCTACTCATACTTAACCTTTTGTGTAATCGTGTTATTACTTTTTTTCACGATCGTACCGAGACATGTTTTTTTTTCTGTTAAACAGAAGTAGAGTTTAATAAATTAGTGATTACCGAGCCAAACAATCCGTGAGCTCACTCGGCTGTAATTACATATAAACTACTTGGCGGCCGTGTTGAGCTACAAGCACGGCAGCAGATAACAAAGTAGGCCCTGAGCCCCTGAACCAAGCGAGCTAAAAGAGCTTAAACAAAGTAAGCGCGGGACCAACTTTTGACACTATACTCGAGCAAACCGTGGACGCTAGTGTTGCACTTGCACGAGGACATACACCCACGTTTTTCTCTTCTCGTTCCACAGTGTTTTTTTTTATTATTCAGTGGCGTGTACCGTGCAATTTGTACTGTAGGCATTACGTAACCGAGGAATGTGAACGGCCGAGTTTTCCTTTTTCGGAGTTCTCTACTCTCCTGGTAGTATAGTAGTACTAGAGCAAAGGCTGAGGAGAGAGCACGTTGATCTTGTGACCTTGAGAGCAACGGTGATTGGCTGTATTTAGATCACTTGAAAAGTGCACTATGTAAAAAAAAATTCAGTCACATCAAACTTGCGATACATGCATGAAGTACTAAATGTGGATAAAATCAAAAACTAATTGTACAGTTTGGTTGTACTTCGCAAGACGAATGTTTTGAGTCTAATTAGTTAATGGTTGGACAATTATTATTAAATACAAACGAAATGTTACGGTGTATTTTGGCAACACAGCCATTATTTATTCAAAAAAGTAAAGACTCGTGGTGAGTGGCGACAAATGGTCTCACAAGAAACAAGATCGCTCTGACGCTGGTCGGACGATGTCCTGCTGGTCTCCCTAGCAGAGATGCGAAGCGATCGAGCACGAGCAGAGCGGTTGCCGCGGAAGAAGGGCCTGTTTAGATCCCAAATATTTCCCCAAATTCCACTATGCAAAAAGAAGATTCTCCATCACATCAAAATATCGGCACATGCATAGAGTACTAAATGTAGATGAAATCAAAAACTAATTGCACAGTTTTGTTGTACTTTGCGAGACGAACATTTTGAACCTAATTAGTCCATGTTTGGACAATTTTTACCAAATAAAAATAAAATGCTACAGTGCGCTACAGTAGCGAATCCCAAATCCGCCGCCCCCAAATTGGGGCAACTAAACACGGCCGAAAAAGAGAAGAGAGGTCTTTTTTTAGATGTTAAAATTGACAGACAAAGTTTATATAGTAGGTGTCACGTCATACTGTAGCAATTTTATTTTTATTTGGTAATAATTGTCTAAATCTTGATTAATTAGGCTCTAAATGTTCGTCTCGTAAAGTACAACAAAACTGTATAATTAGTTTTTTATTTTATCTACATTTAGTACTCCATATATGTATCGATATTTTGATGTGACGAGAAATCTTCTTTTTACGTAATAGAATTTGTGGGTGAATTCTGAAATCCAGGCAGAGTGGCCTCCAGCTCACTTCACTTGCTTCCCGTCCCGTCGCTTGTCGTCCTCCTCTCCCCTGTCGCAGGCTGATGTCACGGGCCTGAATGTGCACACCAGATAAGTACAGTAGTCTCTTTTTGTCCTCATGAAAAATAGAAGTCACGAAAAAAAATCAAATAATCTTAGGTTTGATTAATTTTTATAAAAGATATTATCTGCGTTTTGATCTTTAGTTAGATTTATTATAAAAATACATATGCGGTCAATTCAGTGTTACATATTACTCGTCATAAACACTTGTATACATATTAGGCCAAAATTCTAGATTCTGACTTCTGGGGAAGCAGAGTCTCATTATTCGTATGACGGAGGGAGTATATATATACTAAGATTCACTTAATTCTAACATACGATTTGAGGGGATTTGGAGGGAATTAGGTAGGAGGAGCAGGGAATTGGAGGGAGGCAGCAAGAACAAGACGCGCAGAGCCAGCCCTTGGACACCGGAGGAAGACGACTTCGGTTCTGTTCTTCGGTGCCCTCTGCCTGGCACTCTCTGATCTTTCGTTGCAGCAGATTTCTCTTTAACCCAAGCCCATTTGGCACCCCAAACCGCTATTGTCAAGCCAACTAGGATCCCCGCTGAGTTGTATATATCCACTCTTTTAGGATTGACATTGCAGTTGCAGGTGCAACTTGCCCTTTTTGAAGGACTTGTTGCCAGTTAAGAGCTCTAGTACCATCGTGGTGGCGGAGAGCAGTTGTAGCATATTTTCTTGTGGACCTAACTCTATGCAACCTACTTTGGATTGTCCAACTTGTTCGGCTAGCTGGTGCTGATTTGTTGTGACGCCTTGTTTAGATCCGCCGAATCGGCGCTGGCGGCGCTGGCTTTTTGTTTTTATTTGGTAATAATTGTCCAAACTTCGATTAATTAGGCTCAAAATGTTCGTCTCGTAAAGTACAATAAAACTGTGTAATTAGTTTTTGATTTTATCTATATTTTGTACTCCATGTATGTGCCGACATTTTGATGTGATGGGGAATCTTCTTTTTGCATAGTAGAATTTGGGGGTGAATTTGGGAATCTAAACAAGGCCTGAGAGAAAAATACTGTTAACTGACAGGTGGCTAGTGGCCGGTACTGATTTGATGTTAGAGAAAAGCACGGCTGGCTGGCCGGCTCCCCTCCTGTCCATGTGGAAATTTGCTCAATTTTCAACAAAGAACTATTTTGTTAGTTTCTGAACCTTCTGACACACTAATACATTATTGTTAATAGCATCATCAGAAAGTGAACCCAACTCTTGAATCTTGGGTACTTGGAGCTGTCATATTACTGTATTTGCCAAGCCAAATTGTACTGCATATGTTTAGTTCCAAAATATTTCGCGAAAAAAACAGTAGATTTCCCGTCACATCGAATCTTTGACACATGCATGAAGCATTAAATATAGATAAAAAATAAAACTAATTACACAGTTTAGACGAAATGGACAAGACGAATCTTTCAAACCTAATTAAGCCATGATTGGACACTAATTACTCAATAACAACGAAAAGTGCTACAGTAGTATTTCGCAAAATATTTCAGAAACTAAACAAGCCCCAAGGTGACTCGAGCATCCCAGTACTGCAAAGCGATGTACTCCTACCTTCAAATGGCTCAGGGCCGAGCCCCATGGGTGTGCGAGAGGTGCATAGGAACAGGGCCCCCAAATTCCAGAGGCCCCGCAGGTCGTCACCCACCACGCTGTGATAGATCGGTGTTGCGAAAATACCGAGCACCCGGCACACGGTAGTTGCTGCTGGCTGATATTACTTGACTACATTACATCCATCACTCTATGATGTGTGCGAACCGTGAAGCAAGTAACTACTCTTAAGTATGTAGTGACTACCCGACCTAGGGGATCAAACCAATGCAATTAACTTTTTTAGGATCAAGCCCAGCACACGGAGATAACGGCTCTATTTGACCGTGGGGTTATAAATAGATGCCTTGGCCGGCTATGGCCGTAAGCTGAGCACACTATAGTCTTTGTGACTTGTGTGGTAGTGCTTGGGAGCCCTCTAACTCACTCATGCTTGATAGTGTTCATCGGATCGAGTGAGAGAGCGATTCTAGTGCGTTGCCTTGAGAGATTGCATCGTGTGGCACTAGGTGATCGTGTTGCAAGCCGGTGGTGCTTGTTACTCTTGGAGGTTGCCACCTCCTAGATGGCTTGGTGGATTGTGGCTCCGTCGAAGCTCGCAAGAAGATTGTGCGAGGCTCCGGAGAAGCTTTGTGAGGGGGATTGTGCTCACCCCCGGGGATCGCGAAGAGCAACTCTAGTTGAGCGTGTCATTGAGCTACCACACTTTATGGTGGGTTCTTGCGGTGCCTTTTGAGAGGCTCGGTGTGTGACCGATTAGCCGCCGAACCACGAAGTGTTGGTCGACACAACGGGGACGTAGCTTGGTGGCAACCAAGTGAACCTCGGGAGAAAATCACCGTGTCAACATTGTCTACTCTTCTCGGTGGTTTGCTTTCGTGCAACACAAGCTTGTATTTACTTTCATAATACTTGTGCTTGTGTAGTTGCTCTTGTTCTAGTTGTGCTTGTATAGCTAGCTAGATATCGTCTTGCTTGTGTAGCTAGAAGTATCCCCTTTGCGTGGCTAATTTGGTTTGTGTAACCTTGTTAGTCACATTGCTTAGTTTGTGTAGCTAAGTGATTTGCGCTCTCTAATTTGGTATTAGTTGCCTTGTTATTGAGCATTGCTAGTGAGCTTAGGCTTTGTGCGCTTTGCTTACTAGAATTGTGTAGGAGCTCCCTCTTGCTTGCAAAGTACTAGTGCATAGGTTTGTGTGACCTTGCTCTAGAATTAAATAGGAGAGCTCTTGCTAAGGAAAGCACCTTAGTTGCTTAATTAGGATCTTTATGAGGTGCTTGTGAACTTAGTTAGAGGGGTGTAGTCTTGGCTAGACCGATAAGTTTAATTCCGCATTTGTTTTGGTTAGTCAATACGTTTAAGTTTTAGAAAGGACTATTCACCCCCCTCTAGTCCGCCATCTCGACCCTTCAGCGTGCCAAGCAGCACAGCCTTATGTCTCGCGCCATAGGAGGCCCTCGGTTTCGTTGCGGCACCGAAGGGTACTAATCGTGACACCATCATCGAACGCACACAATAAGACATCCAATTGCGATCGTAATTAACAGGTTCCAACTAAACATCCAGGAAACATAGAGTTCGACCTAACATCCGAAAAGTCAAGTTATTACAAAGCCTCACTCCAACCCCAGGAGGCACAAAAGACGATCCTAACATCATAGCTACGTGATAACTACTCTAAGCATCGTCCTCAGAGTCGGTGTCAAGGATCTCCCCGCCGTGCTCATCACTAACAGGCTCTAACTCCTCATCTTCTTCTTCTTCTGGTGCTTCCTCTGGTTCGGCATCTTGGGGTCTGTTGACCTCCACTTCATCATCATTTTCAGCCATAACGATTTCCGAACCCATGTCCTCATCGACGTTGTTGTTTCGAGGCAGCAGGGGATTAAGCTCGTTGTTCAGGCAGTGCACTTCTTCATGAAGATTGTCATTGTATTCTTCAGCATTCTCCAATTGCTGTTCGAGCTCAAACTGACGAGCTCTCAGAACGTTCTCCTCGTGCCAGGCTTCATCCCTCTGATTCATGACACGGACCAGCATGCGTTGACAGTTGCGATTTGCTACTGTCAATCTCTGGATCGCAAGGGTTTCCTGGTCACGATCACGGATCACTTGCTCCAGTTGCTGACGCGCTGCATTCCGGGCAGCAGTCACTTCAGCCAACTCTGCCCTCAGCCTTTCCACCTCAGTAGGCTCAGGGCGGGGCTCACGTGGAGCGAGCTGGTGACGCGGTGCCCTGCCCCCAGTGGATTTGCGAGCGGTCCTCTTGGTACGTGCCATCTGAAGCAACAAGATACGACTGAAAGTGAGGATCATTTAGGGGATACGAAATTTAATTTAGTCGGGACTTTTGAAATTTTTAAGGAGGGAGTAAATGATATGTATGATATAATTAAACATGATGCATGTACGTTCCGTACGCCCTCTCATCCTAGTAGAATCATAAAGTTCTAACGCTAGGCGGTGGCATACATACGTTCTCTCATATAAGCGAAACTATCGGTCTACTCGTTACGCTGTTAGTGTACCTGTAGAAAATCTCATTTCAGCCCAACAGTTTCCCAATATATGCACACAAGAAGGCAGTAATTTAAATACTTTCCATATACACATCCCCTGATGTATATACTTCAGTATCAAAGCTACCCGATATAAATATATTCCCACAATTAAGTGCTTACGTAATTACATGGTTTAAACATGTAAGTATGCAAGTCACCAAAACTACTCTCCCCTAGATCGCCGGTTGGACGATCATGCTCTCACAACTCACACTTACCAGAGCGTCGAGGCAATTGATCCATACATTACCACCCAAGTGAATGGCATCCATACAATATCACGCCGTATGGACGACGAAACAAAAACAAACAAGGCCCCCAAGTTAGTCTCTATAATAAGCCACCTAAGAGTCCTTATTTGGGCTAAGGGATGTGATCACTGGCATACCTAAAAATAATTTTTAGTATTTTAACCCTTTTTCATAATCAAATACTTTTGTTTTTAAATACTCGTACGATGTGTTTAATGTTGAATTATGCTCCGGTACCAGCTGTAACAGAACCGACTAAATTATAAGAGCACAAGTACAAAAACAAGCACCGAAGCGCTCAAATTTTTGAACTTGAGCCCATATAATCCCGGTAGTCAATCAAAACCATGAAGGATTTCAAACCAACTTGCTTACAACCAGGATCGCATCATTCAACATACAACATCATACGTTACATTTCACAAGTAGTTCTGAAATAATTTTACACATACGGAGTCGCAATTATTACAAACCAAGTTTATAAAGTAGCGGAAGCATAACACACGCTAGTTGTTTAACTACTGCCAGTCTTGATGATCAACAACCCGCAAAAGCATGAGGAAAGTACATAAAAGATGATCACGCCCTAGTGATCTAGTCTTCGTCACCCGCAGGGTGGAGACAATTTTTGCAGAAGCCTTGGTAGAGCATATCATCTGCAACAGGAGGGAATAAACCCTGAGTACTGGAGTGTACTCAGCTAGACTTACCCGTCGAAAACCAGAAATAAGATGACACCAAGGATTATGCAAGGCTTACACAAGAGGCTAGCTGACATAACATTTTGCATAAAGGCATAAGTAATTGAAACTCTTATAGCCTGTACTAGCAGTTATTTTTAGCATTTACCTGTCATCTATCTTAGCACCTGTACTAAACATGCACTTGATTAAAATCAAACAATTATTATCATTATATCCAGAGTAGGTATGAATTGTGGCAACATTGTATCATTCCCTTAACCACCGGTTCATTTAATGAGATCTACGTTGCCGCTGCTCAAGTCAAGTACTCACTAACCGGGAGCGACGGCGATTCGAATCGAATTCCTATCTAGCTGGAGGGGTATTTCTAACACTCACCGTGCAGACCCCTGCCAGGGTCGCACAGGCCACCGTTTCATATGATTCAGGAATCGCGGGTCCGAATAATGTCGCGACCCCAAGGGTGACACTCTGCCAGGTGATAGGGACTCTAACCCCCCCTTGGTCTCACGCCAATGTCCCCAAGCACATCCTTTCTCTCCTCCAAGAAGCAACCTACCATTCGATTCCTGGCCTGAACCACATTACTCGGCTTCGCGGTCGGAACGACTTATCCGGCCAACTAAATGTTAGACTGCATTCAATAAGACTCAAGGACGTACAGCGAATCGGTCCTTAAATGACTCAGACGGGCATAGCTCCACACCCAAGACGTGAAGTGTCTTACGGCTGTACTATCGAACTCCCGCCCGGTCTCAATTTCATTTTTAAGCATGGTTCCATCCACGATAGCCATAAAGCCACTCATGACTCCTTCCTACATCTCGCGGATGACCGGAAATCACCCGACTTCTACCGTACTAAGCAGGGCTAAGCATTGACACGTGCCTAAACCTAATATAGGATTAAGTACGATATCTGGACAAGGACAGGTATAATGCAACAAGTGTTTTCATATAACTCCTACAATTTAATGCAGTAAACAATTAAAAGTACTCAAGATTAATTTATAAATCAGTAGGTTCAGCATGCACCGGGGCTTGCCTTTCAGAAAGGTCGAGGGCCGGTGGTCAGGACACTCGGGTAGATCTACGACAGGAGCTTCGTCGCCGGCTGGTTCCTCTAGCTGCTTCGGTTGGTCCTGGACTTCCTCCGGAATCACAGGCTCGAATTCGAGGAGAGTTGCCCCCTCCGGTACACCTATTGCATGAATGCACAATAAATATTATGGATGCATAAAGGTGCAACATGCTCGGAATGAAATGCATTTCAGAAATAAAATACTCTATTCAAGTTACTTTATTAGTACGTGCAAATCTCTTCTCCGGTGGAGAAGTACTTACCTAAGCTACTCAACCTAAGATACAGTTGTTCTTCTTCGGTTAAGGCCCTAACACCTAACAATACAAGAGTAATATTACTTAGGTTACCACAGTAAGACATTCTGGACAGCAGCTCAAAGATTCTAACATAACTGGAGAATCCCAACTCCAAAAGATATGATTTAAGACAATCTGGAAAGCTTAAGAAATATACCACAAAATGTTTTCAGATCACAACACTAAATTCCAAAGTTTACCTAATCGAAATTCCAAAGTTCCAGAATCTGTTCTCTCTAAACAGAGAGCAGTCAATTCTGGACTGACACTTTAAACAGCAATAACTCCCAAACTACTAAGCCAAATGCTCCCAAATTTTGACACAAGCTCATTTACAAATCTTACTACAACTTTGGTATTTACAAGTTTTCCAGCAACCACCTTTATCCAAGGTCAAACCTAGAAATACTATCAGCTGTCCAGAAAACCTAAATTTGCAAAGATTAAATATTCATTTATGTGGAAAATATCCCATAAGACCAAACTACTGTTACCACAAGTTCACAAAGGTCACAAGAGCACCAGAAAGTAAGGTGTGCCCACCTAGAATATTTATTTACACCCCTTTCTTAATTTACTTAAGTAATTAAGTGGAATTTCAAACATATATGTAAACTGCTCCTAAAATTCTACAAAAATTACAGGAGAGTCTCTGACCCAAAAAGAGGCTAATGTAAAAATTTGAACTAAATTTATTCAGAGGAACTTCCTACACAAAATTCTAAAGCCAAAAAGGCTGATTTTTGTATAAATAACAAAGCACAGTAAAAAGTGTCAAACAACAGATTTCTTAATTTTCTTAGACACTCTAGGGTACTAAGACATTCTCCAAAAATTTATATGAACATTGCATATGTAGAAAAATTACAAAAATTCATTTAAGTATTTCCTAGAATAATAAGATAGCCTTATAACTTAAAAAATACTTAAGCACTACTGCCCAAATTTTTACCAGAGCTAGATCAAGTGTAAATTAGTCTACCCACCAAATTTAATAATTTTTAGAACACTGAAACTCAAGATATGATTTAAACAAGTTTGCATGTGATATAAAACACATTTCAAGGACCTATTTAAAAATCCCAGAAAACAAACATCACAAATCCAATTTATATTTTTCTAAAATACTACACATCCTGTAGATCCCAACAAAATTTATGTCATAATTTTTGGGCAAGTAAAACCCTAGATCTACATTTTCTAAACATTATCTAAAACTGTGACAGAATAAAAGAAATGAAATAAATTGGATTGGTTACTGGGCCGGCCCGGGAAAGACGCGGCCCAGAACTCGCGACGAGGCCTGCTCCCGCGCGCGGCCTGCTACGGCTCCCGCTCGCGCGTGCGTGCGACTGACCAGGTGACCCCACCGGTCAGAGAGACAGAGGCGGAGGGGCGGAGCTGGGGTCACCGGAGCTCGCCGTCGGTGAGCCGGCCGACGAAATTGGACGTATGAGCATGACCACGTCATCGAACTACATCGGTTGGTGGCAGGAACGGGGCGGCAGAGCCACGGTAAGGTGCTCGCCGTCGGGCATGGCGGACCACCGGCACGGTGGTGGCGAAATCTCGCCGCCGGTGAGCCTGACATCCCAACCCTAACCCCCGATGAGCATCCCTATTCTACCTCGACCCTAACGCACTTACAAGTGGGCGGCAGAGACGCCCAGAGACCTCTGGCCATGGAGAGCCATCGCGCGGAGGAACTCCGGCGAGGTACCGCGGCGGAGGAAAACGAAAATGTGACCCTACCAAGGCGCGATTGGCCGCGAGGAGTGGACGGTGAGGTAGCGGGCTTCGAGGCAGAGCGAGAGACACAGTTTGGCCGGTGGTGAGCGCTTGCGAGCACGTCGGAGCGGTGGCGGCAATGGCGGCTCGGTTTTCTCCATTCTGCCGACGAGAGAGGAAAGGAGGAGGGAATGGATGGGTGAGGCCGGAACGATAGCAGAGGCGCCCTTCTATGCGCTCGGCAGCTGGCCAAGGCGCCAGGTCGCGCGCGGCGCGTGGAGGACACGCGGCGGCGACGGTCTGCCCCGGTCGGACAGCTCACTCGGACGTCTGACCGACTGAATTCGAATCCCGCATTAACTGACTGACAAGCCAAGTTTAACAATGATTATCTCCCAAACCGGTTCGAATTAGTCGAAGATGATTACACCAATTTTGTAGAGCTAATGAGGTCTACAAGTTTGTCAATTGGAGTTTGGACTGGTTCGGCCTGGATTTGAAACCACAGAGCTCCAAAGGGGTGTACCCGGAAACTGAAACGTGTTTTTAGTCAGTGAACCCGACTGAAACCCTATTTTCAAGACACCACATCTCCTATACCATTTAGAACTAGGTGATGGTGATATTGACAATGTTGTAGAGCTATGTGTGGACAACAACTTTGTCAATTGGCTCAAAGACTGGTTCGGCCTAGTTTGTGAGTTACAAGTTGCCAAAGTGAGGTACAGTGAAACGGTTTTCAGCTTCACACTTAGCCAAAATTTGCTAAGTCCCAAAACAGCCCCTAATACTAACCTGTGGGCCATTTTTGAGCATGTTCTGGTCATTTTCATGAGATGGCCATATTAGAACTTTTGTTCCTTATGAAATTCTCTACAACTTTGCTTAAGGTTGCTCCTCCATGCAAGATCTCTAAACTAGACTTTTTAATTGGTCAAACCAGATCACTCTAGGGGTCCAACTTAGTCAACAACATTTGGAAGGGCAATTTGGTAATTTTGGTCAACATGAACATTGCTCCACTACTTACCCTAAATGTAATTAAGGTGTTATAAGACCTAATTAGCCACTCTACATATTGGTTGCACAAAGTTCCTAGCGTCACCTACTTTGGAACAAGTAATTCCATACTTTCACCCAATGTTGCAAGCTCATGTTGCACATGTTGCATGAGTGTTTTGCATAACATTTGCTAATTATGTTACACTAAAGTGGTTGACATGTCTCACAAAGGAAATTTCACATAAGGTACTTATGTTTTGCACACTACTCGCTTCTTACTTCACATGAAATATAAACATATGTGGCAATGTTTCCAAAGCATGTTTTACATATTATAAGCTTATGCATGAAATGAATGATGCTTGCTTATGCTTATGCAAATGCAATGCAACTAAGGAGCTAAACACCTGAGGTGTTACAGCTAGTGTTGATGGCTCTAACTTGATCTTCAAATGCTTTAGATATGAGAATCTATACTTGGTTGATTTCAATGCTAGTGACACTCAACTTTCAACATGCTTGCTCACAAAATCAAGTATGGGTTGGTTATGGCATAGAAGACTTGGTCATGTTGGCATGAAGCAATTGAACAAGTTAGTGAAGCATGACTTAGTTAGAGGCTTGAAGGATGTCACATTTGAGAAGGATAAGCTATGTAGTGCATGTCAAGCCGGAAAGCAAGTAGGCAACACTCATCCATTGAAGAGCATTATGAGTACTTCCAAGGCATTTGAGTTGTTGCATATGGATCTATTTGGGCCAACTACATACACAAGCATTGGTGGCAACAAGTATGGCTTTGTGATTATGGATAATTTCACTAGATATACATGGGTATTCTTTCTTGGGGACAAAAGTGATATATTTGACATATTCAAGAAGTTCATCAAGAGAGTGCAAAATAAGTTTGAAACCACAATCAAGAAAGTGAGAAGTGACAATGGAAGTGAGTTTAGAAACACAAGAGTTGATGAGCTATGTGATGAGCTTGGAATCAAACATCAATTCTCGGCCAAGTATACACCTCAATCAAATGGACTAGTTGAGAGGAAGAATAGAACCTTAATTGATTTGGCATGATCAATATTGAATGAGTATAATGTGAGTCATTCATTTTGGGCCGAAGCAATCAACACAGCTTGCTTCTATAGCAACTGCCTCTATTGCCACAAGTTTCTAGATAAGACACCATATGAGATCTTAAATGGAAGAAAGCCCAACATTGCATACTTTCGGGTATTTGGTTGCAAATGCTACATCTTGAAGAAGGGCACTAGATTGAGCAAGTTTGAGAAGAAATGTGATGAAGGCTTCCTACTTGGTTACTCAACTACTAGCAAAGCTTATAGAGTTTGGAATTTGGCTAGTTGTCAACTTGAAGAAGTGCATGATGTTGAGTTTGATGAAACAAATGGCTCTCAAAATGAAGAAGAAAACTTGGATGATGTGAGAGTAACTCAATTGAGTAATGCTATAAAGGAAATGAATATTGGTGATATTAGGCCAAAGCAAGTGATTGATGTGGATGACAACAAAGATCAAGTGCTCCAAAGTCCAATTACACAAACTAGTGGTTCTCTAATGCAAAATCAAGCTAGTACATTATCTCAAGTGCAACAAGATCAACAAGTGGCTAGTTCATCATCTCTAACTCATAATCAACATCAACATCCAAGCAATCAAGTCTAAGTGCTTCAACCAACTAACATTACAAGAGACCATCCATTGGATTCCATTATTGGTGACATACAAAGGGGAGTTCAAACTAGATCAAGATTTGCATCTTTTTGTGCTCACTCTTTTTTTGTCAATGGAAGAACCCAAGGACATTGATAAAGCATTGAGAGATCCGGATTGGGTAAATGCAATGCATGAAGAGCTCAACAACTTCAAGAGAAATAAAGTATGGGAATTAGTTGAGAGGCATAAGGATCACAATATCATTGGAACAAGATGGGTCTTTCGCAACAAGCAAGATCAAGATGGGATAGTAGTAAGAAACAAAGCAAGACTAGTGGCTCAAGGTTACACACAAATAGAGGGTCTTTACTTTGGTGAAACTTATGCCCCGGTTGCAAGATTGGAAGCAATTAGGATCTTACTTGCCTATGCTTGTGCTCACAATATCAAGCTATATCAAATGGATGTGAAAAGTGTATTTCTCAATGGGTACATCCAAGAGGAGATGTATATGGAGCAACCTCCCGGTTTTGAAGATGACAAGAAACTCAATCATGTATATAAGTTAAGGAAGGATTTGTATGGATTGAAGCAAGCACCTAGAGCATGGTATGAAAGATTGAGGGACTTCTTGCTATCCAAAGGATTTATCATGGGCAAAGTGGATACTACTCTCTTCACCAAGAAGATTGGGAAAGACTTGTCTGTATTGCAAATATATGTTGATGATATCATATTCGGTTCAACCAATCAAGATTATTGTGATGAGTTTAGGAAAATGATGGCAAAGGAATTTTAAATGTCAATGATTGGTGAACTTAGTTTCTTTCTTTGACTTCAAATTAAATAAATGAAGGAAGGAACATTTGTAAGCCAAACCAAATACATAAAGGATATGCTAAAGAAGTTTGGTATGGAAGATACAAAAGGAATCACTACTCCAATGAGCACTAGTGGAAGCTTGGATAGTGACAAGAGTGGCAACATGGTGGATCAAAATCTATATAGATCAATGATTGATAGCCTACTCTATGTGACGGCATCAAGGCCTGATGTGATGTTTAGTGTATGCATGTGTGCAAGATTTCAAGCCTCACCAAGAGAAAGTCATTTGAAGGCAACAAAGAGAATATTGAGGTACTTAAAGCATACACAAGATGTTGGATTATGGTATCCCAAAGGTGCAAGTGTTGAGCTAGTTGGGTATTCGGATTCCGACTATGCCGGTGACAAAGTGGAGAGAAAGAGCACTTCCGGGACTTGTCAATTGTTGGGAAGATCACTTGTCTCATGGTCATCCAAGAAGCAAAATAGTATTGCACTATCTACCGCTGAGGCCGAATACATCACCGCGGGTAGTTGTTGTGCACAAATCTTGTGGATGAAGGCTACATTGAAAGATTTTGGAATCAACTTCAAGAATGTGCCATTGCTATGTGATAATGAAAGTGTCATGAAGCTAACCAACAATCCGGTTCAACATCAAAGAACAAAGCATATTGATGTTCGCCATCACTTTATTAGAGATCATCAACAAAAGGGTGACATTGCTATTGAGAGTGTGGGCACCGAAGATCAATTAGCCGATGTATTCACCAAGCCACTTGATGAGAAGAGATTTCACAAGATAAAGAATGAGTTGAACATACTTGACTTCTCCAACATGAGTTGATGCACCTCCATGATATGACATGCCTCTCCTTCGAGCCCCAAGGTATAATTGGTTGACATGTCATACATTCTATGTTAAGGACTTATTTAGTGCATCTAGTCATAATTTACATGTTCTAGGCTCATTCATGAAAATCAAATGAATTTGAAGTTTATATGGTGCCACTATTGTTTCCATGACTTGTATGATCTAGTGGTAGCATATAACTTGTTTTAAGTAGCTTGTGATCCTAAGTGTTTAATCTAGAAAACTTGTCTAAATATTTGCTTCAACATGGTGCATGATAACCCTTCTAGTGAGGTGTGAAGAAGCTTGCCCTTGGATCAAACCGAAGCATTTTATTTATGCAAGCAATCTAGGTTGAATCACAAACTTGATCCTCACCCCATAATTCAACATGATAATCTATCTAAAATTGGTCCCTTGTGGTCATTGGTGCCAAAGGAGGAGAAAATATTGTTCATAAAGATAGAACTCAAATGGCGAGAAGTACAAAGGGGGAGAAAAATGTTGTTCACAAAGATAAATTCTAAAGGGTGAGAAAACCTAAAGGGGGAGAATTGATAAAATAAGGGGATCAACTAAAATTTTAAGCACACAAGTAGAGGGAGCAAGCTCATAAGCATGATTGTTGCATTTCCATGTGCACTTCATATGTATGATGCATAGTTTTGCATTTCTTTTTCCCCGATACATTGCTTGTGTGGTGACTTGCTAGTATAATTTGAATGGTATATTGAGGTACTAGCATGAATAGGAAGTAGTTAGATTTTTCTTGCTTCATATTTTTCAAAGTGGTACTAGAGCCTTACTTATAATGTTGATCTCACAAGGTTTCTAGTTATGTTTGTGCTTTTCCAAGTGGAATCTAAATACACAAGGTGCTAAGATGGTGTTTATCGCTACTCCGATGGTATCACGCTTCAAAGGTCTATAATCTTAAACACTTAGCACCTATTGGTAGTCAATGCTCATAATCTTTCCTATCTAACATGTATGCTTCCAAAATCCAAACATATAGCATACATGTAGGGGGAGCCATTGCTATCAATTTGAATTCATAATCACATGTCCATAATTCTTACACATGGTAATATACTTGGACAATGCGACATGGGTTCAATCAAAAATTTATCATAATATCTTTGTGAAAGGTTTGTCACCAATTACCAACAAGGAGAAGATTGAAAGTCCTATGTTTGGTGTTGGTAATTAGTGACAATGCATAAGTACTAATCCTATGTCTAAGTTGTATATAGCATATGAGGATTAGTACATTCCAAGGTTGGTGGCAAGATGGACATGGTGATCATGATGGCCACACTTGTATTTAGACGCAACCCTACGTGATCAAGGCAAAGGTATACGCTTAAGGGTTGTGTTTTACTAACCAAGACACCTAGTGGGTGTGGTTACATTATATGATAGATAGTCGTACTATAAAGAGGAGAATGACATGGCTATTGAACTCCTAAGTGCCTCTAGGTGTGCATTTCACAATCATATGCATTTGGATAGAACTAATATCGCCTCGAAAAATGATTGTGAAAATGCTAACACACTCGCATATGACGAGATCACTTGATGGTGTTAGCACGTTTGCGAAGGCGGTGGAGTTTGAGCGGTAGAGAGGGTTTGGGGTCCTCTCTCCCTCTCGCCTCGGCGGGATTCAGTCCTTTTCGAGGAGTTGAAACGACTATTTTCCACTACGCCGGAAGTCGGAAAAGAAATGGAGACGAACAGAGGTCACAGAGGTGACCGGACGCTGAACCGGACACGGTCTCTGTTTGACCGGACGCGTCCGGTCAGTGTTCAGTGTCTGCGCGTGTTTCAGTTTGATGATCGGACACGCAGCGCGTCCGGTCACTGTCGACCGGACGCGTTCGGTTGTTCAGGGAGCTTACTGCACTCCAACCGGACGCTGACACTGTGGCGTCCGGTCAGTTCTACAGTGCGTCCAGTCACTGTTTTGTTGTGCGCTGCTCAGGCTTGACCAGCGCGTCCGGTCAGTTACGGGACCAGCGCGTCCGGTCTATCCCAACGCGTCTGGTCCTCCCATCAAGCGCGTCCGGTCGCTGCTTCACAGCTAGCCGTTGTGCGACCGGCGCGTCCGGTCAATGTGACCAGCGCGTCCGGTCAGCACGATTTTCGGTTGTTTAAGTTTCTAACGTCTCTATTTGAAGGGGTACGTCTATAAATACTCATTGGCCGGCTCAAGGCTCTATCTCTCGAACATTTGACATACTTGTGAGCACTTTGAGCTAAGCAACTCCCCTCCCACTCATCTCTCTTGCTTCCTTGCATATTCGAAGTGAGATTGAGTGATCCAAGTGCATTTGCATTGTGAGATTGCATCTAGTTGGCACTTGGTGGTTGATTTGCTGCGGGATTCTTGTTTCTCTTGGTGGTTGCCGCCACCTAGACGGCTTGGAGCAGCTTGGAGGCGTTGGCAAGAGTTGGTGATTGTTCTTGGCCACCTCCGGTGATTGTGAGGGGTTTGTGCCTACCTCGGCGAAGCGCCAAAGGCAACATTAGTAAATTGCTTGTGTCATTGCAACCTTTTGCCATTTGGTAGGTTCTTGTGGCGCCTTTTGAGAGGCTCGGTGTGAGACCGATTAGCCACCGAACCACGTGGTGAAGAGGGACACAACGGGGACTAGCGTGCCGGCAAGCAAATGAATCTCGGGATAAATCTTCGTGTCATCACTTTCATATTGTGATTGATTGATCCCGGTGTTCGGTTGTCTTGGTATTCATTGTTGATCATATTGCTTAGCTCAATTCTTCGCCCCTCGGTGAAACCCTCCTAACTCATCGCTGCATTACCTTCTTAGTTATCTTTGCTAGCTAGTTAGCTTTGCTAGAGTAGCTCTTTTGTGTAGCTTGCTAGTTGTAGTTGTAGTTACCTTCTCGGTTTGACTTGTACGGTTGAGTGCAATTACTAGAATTGTGAATTGGATAGGTGGCTTGCAAACACCCCGTAGGCTAAGCAAAACTCGCATCTCGCTATTTGTTATTTTGATAAACTTGTTTAGCTTGTCTTTGTAGAAAATTTTAAAAGGCTATTCACCCCCTCTAGCCATCAAGACCTTTCAGCAGGTGGTCCCTCGTGCATGCGGGCGGCGTGGGCAGGTCGAGTCGTTCGGGCGGCGAGGTGGTCTCCGCTTGCGCACGGGAAACGGGGCGTGCGAATCCGAGCATGCGGGGCACGCGACATAGAGCTAGCGTGGGCGTTGGTTCGGACGTCCGAGCGCTAGCTCTACCGTTCCGCTTATTTCCCACTGTTGGCCAAATCTAAAAGAACCGCAAACAGTGTGAATCCTTCAAACTATATATCGTGTAACTTGTCTGCCTCGTTTAAGTTTTGTTGCTTATCTCTATAACATGATCTTAAGCTCTTTGTGGTGCTTTTTTAGATTGGGCTACAGGCAGACCGCCGTCACCTTTGTTGAGGAGGAACTGATGAGTGATATTCTCCGAGAGACCAAGACATGATTCAAGGATTTATTCTGGCAAAAGGAATGAGCAAATTAATCCTTCGTTGTGCATTTATGATCTTTCCAGCACTCTGTTTTGTATTCAGCAATTGTCAAGTACGTTACAGTTTGGTTGCGAAAATGAAAAGGTATGTTTCAGCATACTATTTGGGTTCATGCGTTAGTTTCTCATCAGTCCATGCAGGATAAGGCGACTGGAACTGGAAGTGAATATATACACTGCCATGTTCGCTTGGCTGAAAAGTCATGGGTGAAGTACTGTTCGCTGATTTATTATGAAAGAAAAATATTGTTTGTTGCCTGAAAAAATACATCTTATAAGACAAGCGAACAGGACTTCTTTACAATGAATCATAGCGATTCAGTTTGTACGAGGCATCATGCACTGCTGTCTCGCTTCTTGATGGCTAATTTGGTTTCTGTTATATTCATCATGATCATCATCCGAGAACAGTCTCTCATGTTTTCTATATTTCAGGTTTCAGCAAAGCTCAGTTGTACTCCCTCCGTCTAGGAAAACATGTAATTCTAGCACAATGTCCTGTTTTAGTACGTCAAATTTAACCAATTATAGATAAAAACTATAAATAATTATGATATCAAATAAATACCATTAGATTAATTATGAAATATATTTTTGTAATAAATTAATTTAAAGCCATAATTATAAATACTATTCACTAAAAATTTGATCAAACGTAAACTACTTTAGCTAACCCATAGTTGCATCTTTTCTAGGATAGAGGTAGTAGTTGACAGAGCTACTTAATTGGACCTATAATCTTTGGTTCTTAAAAAGGAATAGTCTACGTACTTCGGCACATGAGTTTTTAACAGACCGTTGGAACCGAAGAACACTGGATCTTTTTTTTTACAGGAATATTGGACTTTTGCGGTTCAGTTTCAGAACACAACTACACAAGGTAGCAGCTGTGGTAAAAAAACGACAGGAGTATTGCCAAAAATCTGCTGCTGCACCTTCTGGGAGGTGCAATTATATCGAAACACACAAGGAAAACATCAACAACGATATATATAGTTACGTGTTTTAGCTACATATTTCTATCAACAACAGATAACCAGAATTTGGGAACGATAGCAAAGCATGGGATGAAGGACAAATAGAGGAATCCATACTGGTTTGGATTTTGGAGAAGCTGGTGGTCTGATGTGATACCCTCGAACTAAGGCAGTGTTTGGTGCGGCTTGGGATGGCTCCGACTCAGCCTCCTTGTGCACTGTACAGCCATGTACACTCCTGTAGCAGCAAAAAAAAAAGGCTCCGGCTTCGACACAAACAACGGAGGAGCCAGAGGAGCTGCATCTGAAGGCTTCACCCAGCTCCGCTACAGTTGTGCTACAGTAGCATAGCCGGAGCCTCTCATAGCTGTGCCAAATATAGCCTCATTCTGGAATGTCTAAGTCGCAATGGGCCATGCACACACTGAACTCATTGTGGGCCTGCACATTCAACTTCCTGGGCTGTTCCACACCTTGAGGCCTATTGTTATCAAGAAGAATGAAGGAAAAAGTCTACTTTTCCTCCCCTAATTCTCACCAAAGTTCATTTTTTCTCCTTCAACTTCAAAACCGGACAAACCACCTCCCTCAACTTTTCAAACCGTGCATTTTACCTCTCTCGAGCAGTTTTAAAGACGGTTTGGCTACAGTAAACGGTGGTAGGTGGTATGCTACAGTAAACCATGCATTTTACCTCCCTCGAGCCTTTTTCTTTTTTTTATTTATTTCGGCTGAATCTTTAAAAATCATAGTAAATCACCGAAAAATCATAAAATGGAAAATCCAATTTTGTTGCACTCCACATGAGTAGATCTACATAGTGAACATATAATATGGTATGCTTTAGTACAAAGTTTTTGCTATGAAGGTTTTGTCTTTTTCTTTTTTATTTATTTGGCTGAATCTTTGAAAAATCATAGTAAATCACAGAAAAATCATAAAATAGAAAATCTAATTTTATTAGACTCCACATGAGTAGATCTAGATAGTAAACATATAATATGGTATGCTTTAGTCCAACAAAATAATTATAGAAGCTGCAGCTATGAATTATTGCAATTAATTACGGAAAAACATAGATCTAAAGCTACAACAAAAATTTTGTACTAAAACATATCATATTATATATTCACTATATAGATATGCTCATGTGGAGTCCAACAAAATTAGATTTTCTATTTTATGATTTTTCTGTAATTTACTATGATTTTTCAAAGATTCAGCCGAAATAAATAAAAAAGAAAAAGGCAAAAACCTTCATAGCAAAAACTTTGTACTAAATCATACCATATTATATGTTCATTGTGTAGATCTACTCATGTGGAGTGCAATAAAATTGAATTTTTTATTTTATGATTTTTCTGTGATTTACTATGATTTTTCAAAGATTTAGTCGAAATAAATAAAAAAAAGACAAAAACATGGACACTGTAGCAAACCGTCATTTACTGTAGCATACCACCGTAAACTGTAGTAAAACCGCCTTCAAAACCGCTCGAGGGAGGTAAAATGCACGGTTTGAAAAGTTGAGGGAGGTGGTTTGTCCGGTTTTAAAGTTAGGGAGGAAAAGCGGACTTTGGTGAGAGTTAGGGGAGGAAAAATAGACTTTTTCCAAGAATGAATACAGAGGTGGAGGCTGCTGGCTGCATTGATAAGTTCTTCCCTTGTGGGCTGTGTCCAAGCTGAACATCACAGCCTAACCACAATGCTATAATCCTTTCTTCAGACTAAGTTAACCTTTGAGAAAATTATTAGTCTCTTGGTCCTAAAAAAGTTGTGTTTCCTTTCTTGGTCCTTTTTATTTTATACTTCCCTATTTGGCAACAAAACGAAACTTGTTTTCTTCTTCTGGGATGTTCGTCAGTTTTAAAATGATTTACTTGTGGAGATTCTAACATTACTTTTTTTACAATAAAAAGGAGTAGTAATACACAGATAATTCTTCACTTATGTAGTCTTGTTTATTGATATAATATACATTAGTACAAGTACATTATCTTGACAACACAATTATTCTTATAGAGCGATAAATTAAAAACACAATTAGACCCACATTTTTGGAAGATATCACACCCCTTAGTTACCACATTTTTTTTGAGACTCCCTTAGTTACCACATGTTTGGGATCATGTATATCTGGCTGGCTCAGCTGCTAGAAGAAGTTCTTGACGACGCGAGTACCAGGAAGTGCTGCTCTTGCTGGGCCCTTGTAGGCCTTAGTGGGCCTCCATGGGCCCGTAACAAATCGCCCATACTTTACCTTGTTGGGTGTTGCTAGGTTGCCATGTCCAATTTTTGATGGGCCTTCATATGCCCTGCAGGTTGTGCCAGCGAAACGTTTCATGTCCATCCCATAGTCAAATATGTCCCTGAACGGCCTGCTAGGCACGCCTAGCACGATGGGCCGGTGGGTAGCTGCGTCTGCATGAAAGCCCTCCCATCCCCATGCATCTCCTGCATGCAGCTGCAACCCGTACTCGAGCTCCGGCGTCGGCGGCGGCGGCTGGTTTATGAAGTGCACAATGCTCTCCATGAGCTTCCTGCTCGTCGCGCGCAGCGGGCTGTAGAGGTGGAAGCCATGGTCCTCGCCATCCGACTCCACCAGCGTCGCCGTCGCCGCTCTGCCGGCGGCGGCCCGAGCGTAGTAGTCGCGGATGCGCGCGAACAGCCGGACCCCGCGGTCCCGCAGTGTGTCCTTCCCGGCGACGGCCACCAGGACGCGTCGGCACGTCAGCGACGCGATCTCCTCGTCGGGAGGGTTCAGCCGGGCGTCCTCGTTGCCGGCCTGCCCCGCCGTCACGAACGGCCAGAGCCTGTCCACCCTGTACACCGGCAGCACCGCCGCGCCGTCGTCAGGGCCCGACTCGGAGGGCAGCCGCTCGGCGCCCCAGAAGTAGGGCTGGACGATGACCACCCCCTCGACGTCGACGCCGTCGTCCCGGCGGCTGGCGCGCACAGCCGTGTGATACGCGATGTTCCCGCCGGCGCTGTCGCCGGCCAGGAACGTGCGCCGGGGGTCCGCGTGCTCCGCCAGCCACGGATCGGCGAGGGACGCCGCCCACCGGAGCGCGGCCCACGCGTCGTCGTAGGCCGTGGGTATAGGGTGCTCCGGAGCCAGGCGGTACTCCACCGACACCACGATCGCCCCGGCGCTCGCGGCCAGGGAGGTCGCGTAGCGGTGGTACGTCCGGCAGAAGGCGCTCTCCGTGCAGAAAGACCCGCCGTGGATGTACACGACGAGGGGAAGCTTCCTCCCCCTGCTGGCGGCGGCTCGGCAGGGGAGGAACAGGCGTGCCGACACGCCGGTGCCGGCGTGGATGACCACGTCCCTCGTTGCCACCCCGCGGTTGGATGTCGGGTTCCCAGACGCTGCCACGAAAGGGCTGCACAGCAACCGCTCGACATGGCCGTCCTTGTATCGTAGTAGGAATGGGTAGAGGTCAACGTCGACGTCGCCGACAACATTCACACATTTCTTGTTTGCATGCATGGCGACGTTGCAGGCTTTTGGTTGTGTCGTGGGGTGGTTCTGGCCAGCTATTGGTTCTTGTGAGGGGTTGTTTTTATAGCTGGAGCCCTATTTCATTTCAGTCCGTCAGTTACCAACATTTCACAAGCTGGATCCATTTTGAAATGGTCATACACTTTTAGGGAAGAAATTTTTGGTCATGCATGTCTCTAAGCCCTTCGAGTGTTGGCTTGTTAATTCTCATGTAACAATAACATATACTCCTATGTATTGTAGTGGTCGCACACTTAATGTATTAACAATAACAATAACAATAACTTGACAAATTCGACACAAACATGCCTTTATTATTTGAGCTCATATGTCTTTCAATATTACAACAGATACATTCACTACCAGAATGGTGGAATTCTCCTAGTGTTTTTAAGTAGTAATAAAACATTACCATTAGTCATAGCACATGGGAATCTCACTAGGAGACATTTGGTAGGGAAAGTTTATACTAAATTTTGAATACCAAAACACTAGGAGAACCCCACCTCACTAGGAGAAATTGAATATTCTAGTTGTGATTGTGCACCGGATTTTGCGTCTCTGCTACAATATCTATAAAGCTCAATTGGATGTATTTTTCAAACTCTAAAATGAAATTTTTTAAAAGACTATCCTTCGGCAAGATGTTTCCAACCGGCATTGCCTTGTAAAAAGGTGCATGACTCGCAGGAAATTCTTGAGAAAGTATCATTTACCGACAAACAATAATTCCAAATAGATCGGTTGAGTCTTGACATTCATTGGCAACAAGTTTTACCAAGCCTTATTTATTAATTGAGCCAAACCCATGGATTTAGCTATTGGAATTTGGGAAGCCAATTTCGTGACAAATAAATATAGTGCATCCTGTGAAAACCAAATTACACATGATTGTCCTACTGCATCTAGGGCACACGGAAAATATATATGGTAGAAACCACCTACTACTACGTGGAAACATGTGGGATTTGAGAAGCCGATTTCATGACAAATAAATATAGTGCATCCCATAAAAACCAAATTACACATGATTCCTACTGCTACTAGGGCACATGCAAACACATACATATGCACAACAATTGGAAAATATATGGCGGAAACCACCACCTAACTAGGTGAAAACATGGAAACACGTTTAGAAAATGCACTTTTGTAACTTGAAATTTTTTGAAACTTGACAATATGCAGTGCATCCATGGACGAAGCCAGCGGGGGGCTGGGGGGCTCCAGCCCCCCCTACTGCTGCTAAGCTAGTGGAACTTCTAGTGCTCTTCTTCCAATTTTAGACGCAGATGTATAAGGTAGGGTGGGCTAAGACATTTATTTTTTAGATGTATTTTGTGAATTTCATTGTTAATTGATGTTTTAAATATAAGACTACTTCAAGCTATTATACTTTTTCTATTACGAGGGATTAAAGTAGAGCTAAGTCACTGTAGCACTTTTGTTTAGCCCCCCTAAATTTTTTTTCTGGCTTCGTCCCTGAGTGCATCTATATATCTACTCACATGTAAAACTGGAATGTAAACTCATTTTTTGAAGAAAAAAAAAATCATACAAAAATCACAAGTTTCGCTTGTATGTGCACTAGGAAACAAAAATTCTGAACTTTGGTGTTTAGTATGCATGCACATGAATTTTTTATTTTCATATAAGTTTTTTAAAAATAACTTTGCATCTCAATTTTTTTATGTAAGTTCATATATGGATGAACTACATTTGTGTCTAGTTTCAAAAAAAATCAATTTACAAAAGTGATTTTTTTTGAACTAGTTTGACTTCCATATTTCCATCTACTTGATGATTTAGAGTACAAAAAGCGCACAAACTCGGTTAGTTTTTTTTTCTCTCCAACCTATATCTATTTTCATAGAGAACGATGAATGCTTCCATGTATGTAAGGGTGTTTCGAAAAATAAAGTGAGCATGCCGTGACTCGAGGCTGCATGATCCTAGTTGGGGCCTTGCCCCCTAGTTTTCTTTTTAAAAATAGCTTATGGGGACACCTGAACCAACTTCCTGCCCAATCTATAATTGATATACGTATATATAATTAATTAGGTAGCTAGCCGGTGACGACATCCGAATATACCATGTATGTGTGGATCCAGAATTGGCTAACAAGTAATTCACATCAGAGTTTGTTTGCTAGCTCGATCACGTCACTTTTTCAGTTGATGTGAGAGAATATCACAGGAGCGCGGTAGCTGGTCGAACACGGATCCCCCTATTGCAGATTATGACGAGTACGTGCGTGACAGAGTTTACATGCACTATATATATATATATATATATATATATATATATATATATATCTTCTATACCTATTATATATAATTATATATAATAATAAATATATAATAATAAAGAGGCAAAATTTCAGGCTTTTTTTTCATCCATCCATTTTTTTTAAATCCGACTTCCTCTAACTACCGAACAATGGAGAGTTTCTTTTGTCGGGACTTATATATATAACACATGCTCTCGCGTCTAGACCAATATGGAGTAGAAATCCTAATCTAAACAGATTCCTCAAATCCTGAGTACTCTAAATAAAACTCTTAATAATAAATAGAAAAGGATAAGGGTTACGTTCTTTATTTTGCGCCACTTTCTTTATTAGCTCGCATCAAGACGAATATAGAGTAGGAATTCTAATCTAAATAGATTCCTTATATAAGAGTTACGTTCTTTATTTTGCACCGTTTTCTTTATTTACATACGAGTTATAATAGCTCGCGTCTAGACGAATATAGAGTATGAATTCTAATCTAAATAGATTCCTCAGATCTGAGTACTCTAAATAGAACTCTTAATAATCAAATAGAAGAGGATAAGAGTTACGTTCTTTATTTTGCTTCACTTTCTTTATTTAGTCTATCCTTATCAATATTTTTCCCATTATACGTGACTGGTTAGGACTTTGGACGATGGGAAGCTTTGTATAGGAAACAAAAGAAACAACGGAGACAATATGTATACCATTCCAGAACACAACTTTTTTGGACGGAAACTAATTAAATCTTGAGTTATATATGGAGTTGTACACCTTTCTGGTTAAATAAAATAAGCAACATCCATGCACCGAAACAATGATTTTTTTGTTCCCAAAAAAGAAACGTGATGGAGTTGGAGACGTGGATGAGGTTCGATCAGCGTGTCAAGATCTTCCACTGCCTAGGGCAAACCGCCGTCGTTCGATGCGCCGGCGCTTGCACCGAAGCATCAATACATGGGGCTACACAATAAGTGTGAAGGCCGTGTAATTACCTCGGATGCCGCTGACAAGACAGCTGTTTTTTCACACCGGCGGCCACCGCGTGCGGTGTCGACGTCAGTCTGTACGTCGTTGTCACCTCTGTGCGACGGGTTCCTGCTCCTAGGTCGGAGCACAGTGAACGATCTGTCAATTTATGTCAGTGCAATCCGCTAACCAGAAGCTGCAGATTCCTCCCCGCTGCCAAATTGGGTGCGGTGTCCGATGAGTCGTTGTGCATCGGGTATGTTCTGACCACATGCAACGATGATTCCCGTCTGATGGCAGCTGCAGCGGCGAATCAGCAGGAGTATGGATGCTCACCATGGAGACGGCACACGACCTCTGGGGCGGTACAACCTGGTCCAAGGTCTTCTCCAGGTCCGACGTGTGGGGCTCATTCAAATGCTCGGCGAAGTTGAACGGGGACATAGCCACGTACACTACATTGAGCCAAAAGATGTGGTCATCTGCCATGGCGCCGTATACTGGCTCGATCACCATAGGGAGACTATGATGGTCCACGTTTGCCATGGACATACGCACAGAACCGACGTGGAGGTGGCATTTCGTCAAGGTTTTAAATCGCCGGCTAAGGATATTTAGCGGATGACCTCTAAAACAACAATAGCGGAGGCTAAATAGAGATATAGCGGGATATAGCGGGCTATAGCTCGTAGTTTGACCAGTCTCAAATAGTTACAGCCGACTATATCTTCAACTATAGCCAGATATTTAAAACTATGCATTTCGTACAATCGTACGTCAGGGTCTCAAGTGCCGCCCTGCTCGTGGATGCTGCCATGCTGGTGTGTGCTAGTAACCTTTAGGTATAAATAATAAATCACTACGCGTCTTTAAAACTTTGAAACTTTGGCTCTTAACTAATAAATAAATATTGGTTCACCCAACTAAATTTTAGTTCCTATCACATCGAATGTGTAGACACATGCATGAAATATTAAATATAGACTATTTACGAAACTAAATATATAGATTGAGACTAATTTGCAAGACAAAATTTTTAAGCCTAATTAGTCCATGATTTGATAATGTGGTGCTACAGTAAACATATGCTAATGACGGATTAATTACTCTTAATAAATTCATCTCGCGGTTTACTGACGGAATCTGTAATTTATTTTTTTTATTAGTATCCGAACACGTCATGTAACATCCGATGTGACACCAACTAAAGTTTAGTCTCTGCATCCAAACACCCCTAAGTTATTGATATAGTTTTAGTTAGAAATAAATGATTACTATAATCTAAATCAGTCAATGATCTAACTAATCAAAACATAAATTGAAATCTCAATCGATCAGTTTGTCATCCAATCTAATCAAAATAAATATTTCTCCTAGTTAAGATATCCGTATATACCCGTGCAAATCTCAAAGTTGTCCGCATATGCCAAATGCAACCCTCAAGGAGTCTGACATGTGGAAATCGAGAAAGGTACGAGTCATACTCAGTACTTATCAACTGATAGACCAATTCTTGACACGGCGATGAATAACCCCTTGCCGATTTTAACAAGGTACAAAAATTACATATTTTTCATAAAACTTGATCTCTAACTCTACCAACATATGGATAGTATGAAAACTAAAGCTATGATATTACGAGTAAATATTTTTGTGCTTTACAATGAAAGAAAAATAAGTCTATCAAGGTGTATTTTAATTCAATACAAATCAATAGGACATTGCCATATATTGCCAATATTAACTTATAATAGATGTCTGGTCATGAAAAAATGAAGTATAGTTTTTAAATTTTATAGAAAAAAAATAAAAAAAAATAATAGATATGTAAACAATGTCGACCACTCACAACATCAAAAATAGCACATATACAAAATAAGATACTGCAGTTGTGCCACAACTGAAGCAAAGAGATCAAATGTTTAATAACTTTTTTCTCCCGTTGCAACGCACGTGTATATTTACCGGTCTATATAAAGAGGCAAAATTTCTAGTCATGTTTTTTGTCGGTTCATTTTTTTAGTCCGTCTTTCTCTAACTAACTCCGTAAATATGAAAACTATCTTTGTTAGTCTCTCTACAACTCTGTTTTATATATAGCATATGTAGGTTGTTTTGAGATAATTAGATAAGTAGGAATCCTAATCTAACTCCTCTTCCTGACTAACGTGAACAGGAGTCCTAATCCAACTAGAAAAGAACTTCTATCTACTCGCTCGCCCCGCTTGCTGAATCTGACACCACGGCTGCAGAGTTCGCGTCGGACGCAGCAACCTAGAAGGTGTGTTCACTTCGTGAAAAGTAGGTAAAAAGTTACTGTAGCATCTTTTGTTGTTATTTGGCAAAATTTGTCCAATCATAAATTAACTAGGCTCAAAACATTTGTCCCGACATTTACAGACAAACTATACAATTAGTTATCTTTTT
Organism: Saccharum hybrid cultivar R570; assembly: GCA_038087645.1. NCBI lineage: Eukaryota > Viridiplantae > Streptophyta > Magnoliopsida > Poales > Poaceae > Saccharum > Saccharum hybrid cultivar. Next base: position 5,362,610 of record JAQSUU010000368.1, read on the forward strand.
TACCTACATTTAATGCTCCATACATACGTCGAAAGATTTGATGTGACGAGTGGAAGAGAAAATATTTTGGGTTGGGATGGGAAGTGAACAAGGCCTAAGGCCTTGTTTAGTTCCTCCAATTCTCTCACAAATTCTACTATGCAAAAAGAAGATTCCTCGTCACATCAAAATATCGGCAAATGCATGAAGTACTAAATGTTGATGAAATCAAAAACTAATTATATAGTTTTGTTGTACTTTGCGAGACGAACATTTTAAGCTTAGTTAGTCAAAATTTAAATAATTTTTACCAAATACAAACGAAATGCTACAGAAATTCTGATATAGTGTTTTTCCCCTATTCTGTGAACTAAACGAGGGCTAAGGAAACGGCCGCAACTAAAAAGAAGCGCGTACGGTACCAGCCACTTTGCCGTTTATTTATTTGAAAAAAAAACATGTACGGGCTCGGTGCTTGTGCCATGCCAAGCCGGTACATGAATCAGAGCCACCTCGCCTTGCACAGTTACACGTCGGTGGCCTTGTCAAGCGTGCAAATGCGATTCGGCTCCGGGAGCGGGCATAGCGACCGTGAGTTCCGCACCGAGGTGGGGATCATCAGTCACGCGTGCACCACGGTAAACCTCATCTCCCTCGTTGGCTACTGCATCCACGGCGATCAGCGCTTGCTCCTCTACCAGTACGTGCCCAACAAGTCGCACGAGCCCCACCCACATGGTACGTGTGAACGTGACAGCTTATTGTACCTGGTGTCCAAGCGGACCATGCGTGCTTAGGCTTAGTTCTAAGTGTTGTTTATGAGCTTCATCTCTTTTTTTTTCTTCATCTATCTCTAACTATATGTACAGTTTTTTACTTCCTAAATGACACTCAAGCCTTCCATATCTTCAGTATTGTCCGGACTCATGACCCATGCTCATACGAGCTAGAGTAACTCACGTCTAGCGATGATTGATACAGAACCCGATTACAAGACGGATTATGTCATGCCCTCCTTGTCTTATTATATGTGATCTAGACTCATGATCTATGCTCATATGAGTTAAAAGCAACTAAAATCTAGCGATTGTCGATCTGGAATCCAATTCCAAAACGTATTGAGTCACCTCTCTTTCCATATCTCGTACGTGACCTAAACTAATCATGACCTATGTGTAACACCCTCGGTGTTACCGCGTGTTTCAAGGCATCTAAGCATGGCATGAGCATCACTTCTTTTGTTGTCACTTAGTGTTGAAGTGCGTAGGATCATTTGGTAATCCTAAATAGTCAATAAAAATGTTAATTGGAAAATTGACGTAATAACCGGATTGTATCAACTAAGGTTAGAAACTAATTTTTTACCGAACAAGAATGCTATAAAACACATATGTGAACCCTAAATAAATTGTGTAGTGCAAAGTGTGTAGGTGTTGGTACAACTTGTGTGGTCGAGTTTGGAAGTCGCTAGTTATCTTTTCCAGTGGCTTGGAAACGCAGCTCGGTTTTCCTTCCAACTTAAACGCTTAGAAAACCTCAAGTCTGGGACAGCTTGACGCTGCCGTGTTGAGCACCTTCGGTTGGGAATTCGGGTTAAGAAGTGTTGCTGTGTGTTAGCTTGGGTTGGTAGCCTCTTAGGTCGTCTCGAGTTGGGTGAGGTTGGTTTGAAGTTGGTTGTCACCGATTGGGAGTTTTCGGAGCTTTAAAATTCGTGCACACATGTAGACATCGCTTGCTGCCTCCCTGAGCGCGGTCACCGCTCGTGGTTGCCGCGCAGCGCGTCTGGTCGGCTCTGTCCGCGCGCGGGGCGTGGATGCTGTCCCCCCGTAGACGCACTGTTGTGGTTGACTCCTCTGGCCGCTCGCGTGAGAGTTGCTCTTCCCGCCCTGCTGCCCCCCCCTTGTGTGGCGCGCGGTGGCGTGTTGCCGCCCGGAGTCAGCGGGTGTCGTGTCAGCGCCAACCCTGCAGCGCTGCAAGCAATCCGGTCGGAAGAGGCCGCCACCACCCAATCAGTCGTGCCCGGGGGTTCACCGCCTAATGGCCCTACCGACCGACCTCATCTCGCCTCCAGCGCGGTCCCCCCGAGCTCCAATTTTGGAGTTGTTCAGCGTCGGGCCATTAAGGCCGAGCTTGGCCGTGACCGCCGCGGTAGTCCGAGCCGTTTGTCCCCAAGCCTAATTGAGCGTACCAACAGCCTTCTTGTGCCCTCGGCTCCGCCTTGCGCCCGGTCCCGAACCCCTGCTGCCCCTTAGCGCCCGTTGACGCGCTCACGCCGCCGCGGAGCGCCGCCTTGCCCCATCGGGCGCGCGTGGCCAGGTTGTTTCGGGCAGGCTCGGACAAAGCCACCACTTTGGCCGTGTTCGTGGTAAGTCACCGGTGCTCGCAGGCCACCTTGTTCGGTTTGCCTTGACCGTAGCTCACCGGAACGGCGGCGCCACCCCTTGCAGGTTGTCGCTGCCGTGGAGGAGTCGCCCTGCTTCGTCTCCGCTCTCCGAACCACCGCCCATCGTCGCGCGTCGCTCTGTAGGTGAGTGTCTCCCTCTTAGGTGCGCGGTAGAAGTCTTCCTCTGGCCGGCGTAACCGGCCAGTGCCGGCCAACGCCGCGCCGGCGTGCGGAGGTGTGTCGGGGACCGCCTGGTTGTAAAGACGGGTTTTAGAGGGGTGTTCTTGCAAGGCCTCTGAGTGTGGGAATAGTGCTTAGCTTGGTCATGCCTTTAGTAGCTACTCTGAGGTCTTTTTTGCAAAACCGCCAGCAAGCGCAGGCCTTCCCCGGCCGCGGGCCACGTCGCGCCATTAGAGTGGCGTAATAAGGTTCAACCTTTGAAAAAACATAACTCTTTGATAAGACATCGGATGAAGATGAGTTTTATATGAAAATTGTAGATTTCGATGAGATCTACAACTTTCCAGTTTTTAGTTTTTTCATTTGAGAACAGTAAGATGCTCAAAAAAATTATATAAAATTTTAGCAACATAATAATCATGTACTGCCGCTTGTCGCATTATAAAAATAGCATCCTCTTTGTGTGGGGTCAAATGAAGATACTTTTTATACCAAAGTTGTATCTCTCAATGAGATCTACAACTTTATCATTTTGAGTTTTTACATTTGAGTTTGTTAAGATGCTCGAGAAAATAATATAAAATTTATGCCTGGGTATACTGCTGAAATTTTATATTTATTTTTCGAGCATCTTAATGACCTCAAATGTAAAAACTGAAAACTATAAAGTTATAGATCTAATTGAAAGCTAACTTTGGTATGAAAAGTATCCTTATTTGACACCATACAAAGAAGATATTATTTTTCTAATACGACAAACGATAGTACGCGATTATTATGCTGCTGAAATTTTATATAATTTTTTTAGCATCTTAACATCCTCAAATGGAAAAACTCAAAACTAGAAAGTTATAGATCTACAATTTTCATATAAAAATTATCTTCATCCGACGTCGTATCAAAGAGTTATGATTTTTTTTAAAGTTTAACCCTTATCACGCTACACCCGGTGGCGCGACAGAACAATACTGTCACGCCAACGGCAGTGGCGCGATAAGGTTTTTCACGTCGGAAATGTTGTCGAACGTGGCAGGTGTTGTCACGCCAATGCATGTGACGCGACAGCGTTATTTGGTAGCATCGGCGCGACTAAAAGGGTCAGATCCGCAAAAAAAAATTAGGTGCACTTATTATTAATATATTGAATAAAAAGGATTAAAAATATAAAAAATTACTCGAGGAGCGGCGCTGCGTCGCTGGCGGTTGGCGCTGCCTGTGCCTCAGGAGCGATGTCCGAGGCTTCCCTCACCAGCTGTCCACTCCGGCCATCACATCGGGGCGACGAAGTGACGCAGCACCCGCTGTTCGGCTCTTACATCTAGGTCCTCGACTTCCGCACTCTGCAGTCCACATGGCATAGGAACAGGCCGAGCCGGTAAAATTTGGGGCCTTGTACCAAACTATAAAATGAGGCATTATCTCTTGATAAACAAAATTATAGTCATTATTATAAATTCTACATACATATCATGTAAATGTATTAATCTCTTGGAACACGATAAATAATCATATATATGAAGGATAATTATAGTTTATAATATAATGATTGTTCGTAAAAAACATTAGTTCATATAATGTTACGAAGAACAGTAGAATTCAAAATTGGGGAAAAGATTAGAATTATCTAGTACCCTCTCCGTCCATAAACGAGTGCAATTTTAGTACAGTAAAAAGTTAAAATATCTCAAGTATTTTTTTAGCATAGTATTATTTTTGACAAATACTCCGTAGTACATAGTATGTAGCTTCTAGCTAGGCGTAGCTGGTGGTCACTACTCACTAGTACTAGTTTGCATGCGCCTGATGACAAACTACCGTAGCGATGACCGGTAGCTGATACATCAGGATTTGGGACCCCTAAAAATCATGGGCTCTGTTCCCACGCACCGCTCGCACGCCCCTTGCCTCGGGCCTGCATAGGAACTCGGCGGCCTGTGGCAGCACCGGCGCATCCACCACGCCGACGCATCCATGTCTCGTCTCTGCCGGTGACGAATACGACGGCGTCTCCCAAGTCATGACTGACTGCTAGATTTCTGTACAGTTTGGTATTGTTTTTGAATCTCGGGTATACGGTATACCTAAACCTGAACCTAAATTATTAGGTACCGATATTGCGGGTAGTGTTTTTTTAGTACGAACATCGAGTATTGATTTCTATTACCTGAATTTCTAAATACTCGAACTACCCAATTGGCAAATTTTGAGTAACCCAAGTGCTGAGACCTAGTACTTCCTATGTTGAACTCATCGCTCAGCCCGCTCTCCTCCCTCCCTCCCTCTCGCTAGACTCCACCCCCCAGCTGAGCGCTCTCGCCAACCAGGCTCCCTTCTCTATCGGCTCCCCTCCACACTGATAGATAGGTCTACATGCCATTGTGTATGCATAGAAAAGTAGTGGCCTAATTTACATGCTATACTACTAGGCACGATAGCAAATAGTAGACCCAAAAATAAGGGAGCCCTACTCACACAAGTAGAGGAGCCGTTTTAGATAGTTGTCCTAGAGATTCTCTAACCAATCTGAGGTGAGGACCCTAGCGTATCTGCAGGGGAAGTATGCAAGCACTAGTTAAATCTCCTGCGCTAGCTGAATGTCACATTCCGAGCATTAGATTGGTAGGGCTAGCATTTAGCAAAGTTGGTAGCAGTGTCGAGGCTCTCTCAAAAAGGAGCAGAATTTCCTTAACGAGTGGGAGGTCCTGCTTGACTGGGGTAACAATGACCTCAATAATATTTGCGTAAAGAGAACTTACCTTTTTTTATGCCATCTCATTCTTGGCAATCGAGCTTTGTGTGTTCGTCGTCGTTTTGGATCAACGGTACCTAGAATTAGCTAAGAGCAAGTATAATAACAGGCTGTAAGCTGACTAAATACTGAGATGGAGAAGAGAAGGAAGGAGAAAGAGAAGTGGGTTGTAATCTTACAGCCGGCTTGACACAAGAACCAAAAAAACTTCGTGAGAGAGACAATTGGGTCATGTATTAACAGTAAAGAGCTAACTGCTATATGAGTGGGCTAAGAGCAGACTGCAAAGAACCTTAGCCTTGCTCTAAGCTACCTTGACCAAGATAGGATTTTTGTCGGATTTGTTGTGCACAGCTCTCACCATTAATTTTTTTTTAGAAGGAGCTCTCACCATTAATGAATTGTGACATCAAAGAGAACCAGACGGTTGGGAGCCCAGCAAAACTGTTGCCTCTCGTGGAAGCATGCATGCCCTGCGCCCTGGGATATTGTGGACAGTATGTAGAAAACGTTCATTTGTCCTTTGGTTCAACCACATGGGTGTCTGTCATACCTAGAGGCGAAATCATGATTCAGATATAGAGAGGCAGCTCAGCGAGTATCGACAAAAAAATATATGGCACCGCCGTCAGATCTTAAGGTTGACTTAAAAAATTATCGATTTTAATATTGGTTTAGAAACTACAATAAATCATCTTTAATCTCTTCACCTTAGGAAAAAAGTTAAATGCCTAAACTGAAGATAAAAATAGACTGATCAATAGCTCACATCATATTTATTTTATTTGGACACTTAACATTAGACAATTAAGATATGTATCATTTCAGAAAGACAATCTAGAATAAGTTAAGAAGGCAAGTTTACTTATAATCTCTATCGGGTCAATCTCAAGGGAAGCGGTCGAAAGACCGAGTTCGCAGAGGGCAACCCCACGTACCACTTGATCGGAGTCTGCGAACACAAGGTTGATACCGCCTTTCTCGATCCCTCAGAGTTGAATACCGAACCCTAGTTGCGAACCCTATTACATAATGCTTATGAAACAGAGGCTCTGTAACCCTCTTGTTAGCCAACGCGAACGGGAGAGTTCAACCACGCCAAAACCCTAAGACCCAATCTAATCAAGCATTGGAGTAAAGGGAAGGCTTCCGCCCCACGTTTCCTTCTCCGATCTCATCAACGAGGGCATCACCACCAGTAGCAGGATGATCATTAGAGGGAAAGAGACGATGCCGCCAGGAGGGGACACCGGCGACAACCGGGCGACTAGGGATACACCTCCATCGACTCTCTGCGTCAGGGCCTGCTCCAAGTAGGAATGGGTCCTCAACCTAAAGCCTAATGGCTTCCTCCTCTCCTAATGAAGGTAATACCCAAGAGATCTAATTTAAGTCTAAGATAGATGTCCTACTTGGCTACTTAGAACTAGCGTTCCGCTATTAAGTCCTAACCCTAAGTAAATACTAACATTCAGAGTAATAACTAATAAGAAGTACCTATGAAGACTATGCAAAGTTAAGGGGTGGTCAGGCCCTTACCCGCCCCCCTTGTCACCTGCCCCTAGCCATGCCTATGGTCTAAGGACTATGGTTCCCTTCGACTGAATGGTATAACCTGATGTGTTTATTGATATCTTGTTAATTAGAAGCAGCCCTACTTGCCGTAACAAAAAAATGCCCAATCTTTTTTCACATTTTTAAAAAAAGAACCACCAGCAGAAGATAATTAGAGATAAAAAAAGGACAAAAACTGGACCAAACCCGGAAAAGCGTACTATGTCTATCAGTTGGCCGCTGATTGCGTGCCTGACTTGGTCCCAAATGCATGCACCCACTTAATGCAGTGGGGTTCTTTCATCCAAGCAGCATTAAAGTTGGAGAAAATTGTTATTGACAGCTTTTACCCTTTATTATGAGATTATTTACTTTATTTTCTTCGGTATTTACTGAAACTCTATAATGTTGTGAACATCGATAGATGTAGAGGCAGTTGGAAAGTGAAAACGATGGATGGGAAATGGTGGATGTATTATGTATGGTGAACTGTAAACTAGAATCTATCCTTCGGACTATATAAGGAGGGATAGATAGTCCCTGATGGGGAATCATGAAAAGATTCTAGACCCATAGACACATACTAGTTGTGATCCCCTACTTTGCAACAGCACCCAGTGCACGGCTCACAAGCAATTAAAACACCCATGATACACTAGACATAGGGCACTCCATGCCAACTACTTCAGTATAAATCTAGATCCCGTATGCTACCCCTCTAATCGACTGCGTGTGATACAATATTATCACTGGTCGACGGTAAAAAACAACTACACTAGTTGCTAGTTCTTTGTTTTGTAATTAGTAACTAATTAAAATTTCTTTTATCTCTTTTCTTTTGTTTACATCAGTTTAGATATTCTAGTTTTCGTTATGTTCTTATTCTAGTATTACTAAGACCTATCGATATCAAGTGGCTGATTTAAGAATCACCAATGCTTGCACACGGATGTCTGTCCTTTTTGGACGCAGCCTTTGAGGGCCTACGTAGCGGGCAGGCCTAACAGGCGTGCTCACCTCTATATCTCTTCCATCTCGAAAAAGTTCCCCGATCGCACTCGCAAGGGTATCATGGCGTCACCGCGCATCCGCCTGCCCCACTCCACACCGCCATGCTCCTTCCCCCACTGCACCTCATCCCCCGCCACGCCGTGCCCTTTCCCACCACTGCGCCGCACCCCATCATCGGCCCGCGCCACGCCCCATCCCCCTTTGAACGGACGACGCTGGGTGACTGCGACCGAGTAGCAGTAGCGGGCCGCGCCGATGGGAATGAGCCTAGGCCATGAGCAGGAGCGGGAGAATCGCAGGAGGATCGCGGGCCGACGTCCTGCAGCGAAGGTGTACGCTAGGCCAACTTCCCCTGACTCGAGCTTGTTGGCTACTGCAGTTTCCTACCAGGTAGGTCGTGGCCGCTGGCAATGCCGTGTTTCAAGTGTTTCAGACGTTCCAGACTTACATTTCAAGTGTTTGATCTGGATGTTGCAAAAGTATATCTGAGATATTTCATATGTTGCATTGACAATATGCGCATGTTGCAAGTGTATGTTTTTAAGTGTTTCAAGTGTTTCAGACGTATATTTCAAGTGCTTCATCTGGACGTTGCAAAAGTAGCTCTGGATGTTTGTATATACATGCATGTTGCAAGAGTATGTTTCAGGTGTTTCATACTCATGTTGCAAGTGTTTCATCTAGATGCTGCATATGTTTTGCAATGGCTACATGTGTTTTTCAATTGTTTTCAGGTGTTTGCAAGTGTTTTGGACATATGTTGCATGTTACAACTGTTTTGGACGTATGTTGCAAGTGTTTCATCTAGATGTTGTAAAAGTAGATCTGGTGTTGCACATGTTGCAATGGGACCTGCCTGCTGTAGCTGCCTACAGCAGCTGCTAGGGCGTTGTGCATGTGCGTGGGAAGTGGAGGGGGATGAAGGCAGGGGCACAGGCGGTCCCGGGAGCGTGAAACGGAAGCTACTGGGGCGCCATGTATGCGCCGGGCGTGGGAAGCGGAGGGAGATGGAGGCAGGGGAGTGCGACCCCGCGTGCATGCAGTCGTGGGAAGCAGAGGGGGCGTGGGAAGTAGAGGGAGCGCGGGTGTCCGGACGAGAGGTGCGGAGGTCCCCGTGCGTGCGGACGTGCGTGAAATGGAGCAGCAGGCGCCGTCATCAAGACGCATGCACCCGTCCATATGTCCGGGCGCTAGCCACGACCTTTAAGAATATATGGCACTATTCTTTCCATGAGGGTCCAGCTAGTCAGAATCAGTGGGATGCAGATGTGGAAGCCGTTCACCCTCTGACTTCTCTAATGTCACTTCGTTGCTACCACCATGTAAATTAAATTATGGCATAAGTAGAAGCTTTGAAAATTCACCGACAATGAAACATGCATGGTTTGACACAAAGATGCACCTAATAACATCAGAGCACGATACTTTGCAACTCGTAGCAATGCTCCTCGCGCACCCACTACAGAGACCGACCTGATCAGTTTTGACAGGCTTCACGGGAAGGATAATTATCACACTTTTGTGGCGAGGGGCCTAGGCCTATATGAGCAAACCAGCAACAGATATATAGGTATCCTAATGCTGAACAATATAATATCTGATAAAACCATAAAATAGTAACTAGAAAACTTTAATCCCTTCAAGACAGCCAATGGGTATCTAGAGATGCATACAACCATGCAGACAACCAGACGCCCATTCAGAGGTCTTGGACTTGGACTTGGACATGCATGCATGCATGCATGGACGCCTGACGGGCCTGAGATGGACATGACAAAGATTTCCACCTAGCAAACCATACAGAAGAGGACATAAACTAGTGCAGGACCGACGTCCAACTAACATGTACATGCATGGACGACGAACAGAGTAACGTAAGCAGGTCATATAATTGGTCTCACTGAGTCGACCAAGACGGTTATCAGCAACAAAAGACGCATCGGATAATGAGAGCATCTCAAAAGATTAGCCAAGTCGTTTTCTAAATGTAAATTCGGCTATTGCTAAAAGAAAAATGTCTCTAACAAATTCTGTAAATGACTCTTTAAATTTAGTAGCTCTCCATCTCATATCATTCGCTCTCTACTTTTGGATAGCCTAACTCGCTAGCCATATAGTCTCTTGGCTTTACAGAGTCTGTTGGAGTAGTCTAGTATTTTTTTGTCAAATCTATTTTAGAGAGTAGCTAAATTAGTAAATTTAGCTAGTTTTTTTTGGCTAATCTCTTGGATATGCTTTGACGACGGCATATTATGGGTGCCTTTCCCATTCCGCCCCTCTTGCCACATGCACTATATATATGTCTCTCACTGCACACTCAGAGATCAGTCCAAGCAACCATCTCCTACTACGTAGCAGCAGCTGCACCAACTCGATCGATCACCATGGCGGAGCCGCAGCCGGTGAGCCCTGTGGAGAGGCTGATGAAGGACCTGTACGTGGTGGTCTCCATCGGGCTGGCCACGCCACTGAACCTCCCCGTCTTCCGCGCGGGCATCGAGGCGCAGCTCGCTCGCCACCCCTACTTCCGGAGCATCCAGGTGACGGACAAGGACGGCACGCCGCGGTGGGTGCCGACGACGGTGAACGTGGACGACCACATCGTCGTCGTGCCGGCGCTGGACGCCGCCGCCGACCCGAACAAGGCCGTGGAGGACTACCTGGCGTCCCTGTCCACGCTACCCATGGACCACACGCGCCCGCCCTGGGACTTCCACTTCCTCGACGTCCGGACCTCCGAGGCGGCCTCCACCGTGGCGCTGCGCGTGCACCACGCGCTCGCCGACGGCATGGCGCTCATCACGCTCCTCATCTCCTCCTCCTGCAGCGCCACCGACCCGGCCAAGGCCGCGCCCCTGCCCCCGCCGCCGGCGCGCACCGGCGCCGTCTACGCGCCGCCGCACCATGGACAACAACGACCGGGGTCGTCGTCGTCAGCGCTGCTGCCTCTGCCTCTCCTCGCGTGGACGATCTGGTCTTACCTCGTGCTCGCGTGGCACACCCTGGTTGACGTTGCCGCCTTCGTCGTCACCATCTTCTTCCGCGGAGACACGCAGACGCTGTTCAAGCGAGCAAACCATGGCGGCGGCGGCGACGACGACTCGCCCCGCCGCATGCGTTTCGTCCACCGGACCTTCAGCCTTGACGACGTCAAGTTCGTCAAGAATGCCATGAGCTACGTACGTATATACAAGAGCGCGCAATTTCAACGTCTATTGTTTCAACAATTCATAATTTCAAATGGGAAACACTTATCGCGCCCCAAACTAATAATCAATATAAACATAAACTTTTTTTAGGAAATATAAACATGAACTTAATATTGGACAATAATATTTCTTGTAGAATTAAGCCCATAACTTAGTTTGGCCCAAAAGTCTTGTCATTAAACCCGTTAGGAATACTATGCAACCCCCAACGGTCTAGAAAAAACGAACTCATTTTCCAACCGGACCGTATTCGGCCCAACCCAATAACAAGCATGTGCATACAGACGATTTTAGGTCCCAATAACTTGAGACTGGACCGGGAATTTGTCGTTAACATGGAGCTACAAACACAACCGTGGGATGCTACTGTATTTGTTACTCGCTCCGTCCCAAATAAATCAATGCCTAGAATCCGTGCAAATCAAAATATTAACTTTGACTATAACTTCATAAAAAAGAGTAACAACATCTATATAACGTAAAAGGAGCACAATATGAAAATATATTATATGGTATATTCTAACGATACTAATTTGATTTCATAAATCTTAAAAGTTTTTTTTAGAAAATTTGGTCAAAGTATAAGAAGTTTGACTTAAGCTAACTTTATGAGTCTATTTATTCAGGAACAGAGAGAGTACTATCTCTTTAAATTAATTTAGGCCATTAATAAATGATCATCATAAATATGATGTCGTTAGCATAAGTTCTGTACGATGTAAATTAATTTTGTTATTAGTCAAGTTCCCTAGTAATAAATTAAGTTTGACCGTCAAAAAATTGTAGTTTTACCGTAAGTGAATTCCTCCTATTCTCCTAAGTTTTTTTACAGTGAATAATATTGTCAAATGCATGTCTCTCATATATAATATATTCTGTGTCTCTCCATGTATACATATAGACTGTCAATGATGTGCTTATTGGAATAACTTCTGCTGCTCTATCACGATATTTTTTTTCGGAGAACTGGTAAGTATATATAATGGCTGTCTGTCCCACATAACAACGACTTATGTAAATATAGTTTTTTCTACACACATTACATTTCTTATCTTGGGTGTCAGGTGACACAAAGACAAGGGAAATAGTATTGCGATCAATACTCCCTGTCAACACAAGGCCAGCCGCTAGCCTACAAGTAAATGCCACGCCAGAGAACCCATTATTTTTTTCCATTCACATATATATACTATTTCTTAAAAGAAGGGTATTTAATTCACCATAGATTTTTAAACTTCTATACAATTAGTACTGATTTTATATATGTTCTTTTATTGGCAGATGGATGTGAATATGATAGAAACTGGTAAGAGTAATGCTGTGAAATGGGGAAATCAGCTGGGCTACATCATCCTCCCATTTCATCTAGCCATGCACGATGATCCGCTTGAATACCTTCGCAAGGCAAAACAGGTTATAGATAGGAAAAAGAATTCACTAGAAGTGCTCGCCGTACATTTGTCTATTGACATTGTCTTCAAAGTATTTGGCCCAAAGGTACCATTTTATTTACTTATATATGCATGCTCTTCTAAAAATATCAAAATAATGCCAAAAGATTTCAAAAAACTTCAATAAGTCAAGTCTCCATTTTGTAAATTACCGCATGACCTAGCTAGCCATACTTTGTTATTATTACTAATCACACTGCAACATTGTCACTTGAGGCAGGCAGGAGCTTATATCTTCAATAAACTGCTCAGAAATACAACCATGGCTCTCTCAAACTTGAATGGGCCACCTGAGCAGATAGAGTTATGTGGCCATCCAGTTGCCTACATTGCGCCTAGCGTCTATGGGCTTCAACAAGTAAGAGCAACCCAAGAGTCTATAAACTACAAACTATATATCTCTGTTTGGAGAGCCATCCAATAAAAAATTCTTTGTATATCTCTTGTGTCTCCGACATACTCTCTATTCTACATTTATATACTCCAATAGCTTATCATAATTTCTTTGTGTGAAAAAAAACCATGAGATAACTATATACCATATATTGAATTTAGAGAGTGGTGTATATATACAGTGCATATATATACAACGGCCTCAATTAAATTGTCACTGAAAAATGCAACTAAAGACTAAAGAGAGCATGTAGGACCCTAAAATTATTCCATTGCTCAAGGAATTGAATTAAGTGTGCTACAAAGTTGTTTTTTTCCTCCAATTGTTACATTGTGTTTTTGGATTGTGACACCTTGAGGATTGAAACAAAACAAAAATGCAAGAAAGCATTGATAAAAAAAATTCTAGCTAGTTATGTTCTCCTCACGAAAATTATTCACTTGCCTTTTACTCTTTGCAGGCTATTACAGTGCACTACCAAAGTTACAACAACACCATCAAAGTCGTTCTAGCTGTTGATGAGGCACAGTTTCCAGATTCTCGCCAACTCTTGGACGACTTCGCCGAGTGCCTCAAGCTTACCAAGGACGCCGCTGCAAAGACGATGTCAACCAAAACGATTAAGAACGAGTAAGGAGCTGGGTGAATGCTCCAGCTCAAGAGCTAGATATATATATACATATATGTTGAAATATGTTGGTACTTACTGGCCTGGTACTAATATAGTGCTCATGGTGTACCACGATAATATATGTGATGTCGAGTAATTAGTAATTATGTGTTATGTCTATTGTTATTGTTAAATAATTTTTGAATACATAAAAGATTTGCTCATTGTATTAAGGTAGAAGAAGTTTGAGCCTATGTCAACACACGCGCTGTTTCCAAGCGCCTTAAAGGAGAATTAAGCAACAAATCTTAGTGGCTCCGGCTCACGCCCACTGGTCGGCTTCGTGCTTGACCGTGCTGAGGACATGCGCGACTTCTAATGGTCGTTCCACTCCTTCCAAAGTTTCCATGACACTGGTGCGAACAAGATGTTGGCGCTGCGCTTCCGAGCTCCATTCCAGGTCACCGCAACCATTTCCATCAATTGACAATGGACTTGCACGCCGTAGCCATGGTATTTGCTTTCCTATGGATACGAGCACATTCCACCGGACCTGCCTTGAGAATGTGCACAACACAATGATGTGGTCCATGGACTCGTCTTCTTGATCATAGAGGAAGTAGTGCTCATTTGTCTCTAGGACATGCCTTTGCCTTGCCTCCAACAGTGTTTCCTAGATAATTTAAAGCTGACGCATGTACCCCTCACTTCATTTTCTTATATCAATTTAATCCTCGTTTGTATACACATTCGCATGACCAAAGGAGATTTGCTTGATAAACGCCAAATAACAATACAATACCTACCGAAATTGTGAGTCTATTTAATGCAATGGTCCTTCTGCCCCCGAAATCTCTTGTATTTCAGTGCATACTTCTATCTACTATACTACGTGATAGAGGGGTAGGTTGGGAGTTTTACTAGAGTTTCATTTGCATTTAATAGCCTGTCACATATGCATTTTTATGACATGTCAACGTTTTAATGAAGAGAGAGAAGAATTAGGTTTCATGGGGATGAAACTCTCTTGGCACAGTTACCAACTCTCTATGAGTCATAGAATTAAATGTTTATGAAACTATGGAATGAAACTTTCTATTGAGAGTGGGCGTTTCATCCGAGTTTTATTTTATTCTATATGATATGGCAGTCTTGGAAACAACAAAATGAAACTCTCCACTGAGACTGGCCTTAATAAAATTGTTTTGAGTTAAGTGCAACTTAGGATGCGCAGATTTTAGAGGATCTCCCTTCCATTATCTTAGAAACTAATATATATATATATATATATATATATATATATATATATATATATATATATATATACTAAAAAAGCTCTAACTAGTCCAAACAGCCTAATTTATAGTCAAGCTTCAAACCTGAATTATCCAACCACACAACTAATAAAAAAACTATTAGCTAGCTGTCTCCCTAGCTATCGCAATTTTAATTTGCAACTATAAAAAAATTTGAGATCTAGAAAGAGCACTCTCCCATTATCAAATGCTTAGGGCATGTTTGCTTGGGAGCCTCTAGGCAACCTGCTGCCCAGACAGTGATGGCCCTTGGCAGTCCAAATCGGACGCCTGGGGTTACAGCTCCTGCCGGCGAGGTTACCTGGATCCAACCAAATAGGCCTTTACTCCTTCCGGTTCAATTTATAAGGCATTCGCATACATCAAGTCAAACTTTGTTGTGATTATTTGGTATTTACTAATAATTTAGCCAACCATTTTTAACTATTCTAACTATCCAAACTTGTTTGTCGGATCTGATCATGGCGGCATTAATTGAGATTATTAACTCCCGAGACATTTTAGTTGGATCTGGATATATAGAAGCACGCATTCATTGAGATCAGACGGAATTCTGTTGAGAGGGGGAAGCGTGCATGGTCCTACAAAGTTCCTACCAACTGAAAAGGAATTGAGTTCAAACCACATCTAACAGTCCAATTTGTGGCAAATTTTTGAACACGTCAGTTCAGTTGGAGCTGAATTACTGCTACCTTGGATGGGATTTTGTGAGGACCACGGTACCCCAGTGAATAGATGGGATTTTGTGCTAGATGTTAGCTGAATTGCGAGCAAGATTGAGAAACAAGTTTGTGTGGATCTGGATCCATCGTGTGGCAACTGTATTGGCAACTCGTGGCTGATCCACCACCTTCTCACGAACCTTCTTCTAGATCGGTGAATTAGATATGGAAATCGACCGGGTCGACATAGTTGGTCCAACCCACGAAAATAAGGTCAATGGGCTACAAGGACCAGCCTCAAAATCGAGAATGTCTGATAGAGCCAAAAATTGGCCAAATGAATAAGATGGTTTAACTAAATTATCATACAACAATCTTTTTTTCTTATTTGATGGTATTCTTCTTTTTTTACTCACTAAACATGACCGGTAATAACTTGTTAAGCACATCTATGCTTAGAAGTAAACCGAGGAATATCATATTTTTGGAGGTGAAAGTAGATAAAACTAGAATTACTGTCTACTTTTTTTACTTATTTTGTTTAACTTGTCAAATAATCTTAATTTGTTATCATGATATTTTCAATCTTATTATATCTCATCTTTCTGGAAGTCTTAGTATTCATCGTCCTTGGTACAAAAAAAATTATTGGAGGCCAATCCATGCTATCTATTGAACCAACGAGATCATAGCCTTATAACTAAAATGGGTCGACCCTGACCCATGAAATTAGCATTGAGGACGCAAGGCTAGAACCAAGCCGGCCCGTTCCAATCTCTAGGGCCCATCCTATGGCGGCCTTGCCATGCTCCTGGTGGTCTTCGTCAAACTCATGTGTGGAAGCTCGTGATCATGGTAGTGTCATTGCCTCATACACACTCATGTCACAGGGAAGTTTAGTGATAGCACGACACAGGGGCGAAGCTATGTAAATTTCAGTGGGTGCAAATGCACCACCCTAAATTTGTGAAAACAATGTTTTTTTTTCTAACATTTCACCTTATATGCATCCCCTGTAGCACAGTCATATGCACCCACAAGACAAGTGCACCACCCCTAATTTACTCTAGCTTTGTTTCAACTTTATGGATTGTGTTGCAGTGCAAAGGTTTTTTTTTATGTGTTAGGAGCCTAGGAAGCCATACACAGTTAGCATCCATCAATCCAACGTCCGAACCAGGGCAATGCCCTATATGGAGTGCCATCTTTCTCCTTGGATTGGCATGTGTCACGGCCCCTCTCCCCTCCTTGTGTTATGGTATCTTTCAAGTGAAAACCTAGTCCATGATGGAGTGATAACATCGGCGACATGGCATCATATCTCCCCTTGGAAGCTCCCAAGCCACGTTTGTAATCAACATTTGCCCCCATATCCGTGTCAATTTTGCTTTCAGCAAAAACTCATCTTCCAAATATGATGAACCTTGAGGAGTTGACACTATATGAAACCTACCACAAAGTGACAAAGGATATGGCAACTTGAGTTGCAAATTGGATTGATTTAAATTCTTCTTTTCAACTACGCCCAATAAATATGGCAGTACGAGCTACACTCATTCTTGGTATACATATAACTTCTACTATTATTTTTTAATATAATCGCACGCCTTGCCACCGCTCCCGACAATAATATTATTTCAGCTCCAACCGAAAACGGATGTCCAATAATTAGGCTGGCGGATGTTTGTTTCAATCCAATCGAATCCAGAATCGTCTTGATAATGTATGTAGTAGGAGCGCAGTATATATATGGCACCTTACTCGTACTCACATATACAGGAAGTACACGTTATCATTAGCGGTCTCTCTGGTAGCTATCCTCGCCTTCACGTACGACAAGCAGGCAAGCTGAGTAGGGCTGCCAGAGACGACGACGATGGCAACAAGCACAGTGGCCGCCGCCGTCCGTGAGATCCGGCGTGCGCAGCGTGCCGACGGCCCCGCCGCCGTGCTCGGCATCGGCACTGCGACGCCACCATTCTGCGTGCTTCAAGACGACTTCCCCGACTACTATTTCCGCGTCACAAACAAGGAGCACCTCACCCACCTCAAAGACACGTTCAGGAAACTATGTATGTAACGTTCTCCTCTATAAGATAAGACGCATGCGTACATTAAGATTTAAACTTTAAAAAAAATGTCCAATAGTTTAGCTAATAATTATAATGCAAAATTTAATACTGTTAGATTTATAATTAAATATAGGGTAAAGTATA
This sequence comes from Saccharum hybrid cultivar R570, assembly GCA_038087645.1. Classification (NCBI taxonomy): domain Eukaryota; kingdom Viridiplantae; phylum Streptophyta; class Magnoliopsida; order Poales; family Poaceae; genus Saccharum; species Saccharum hybrid cultivar. The sequence continues at coordinate 5,380,324 of JAQSUU010000368.1, forward strand.
TTTTTCACCTGCAAATTACATGCATGTCAATCTGATTTAACCCTGAATTATAAAACTAGGTAATGAAAACTTGCAACTATCAAAATCAAACAAATTTGATCCTCAAACTAGTATCTGAGGTGGTTTTCCATCTTCTATAAATAATAAAATTTTGATTTGATCTCTAAAATTCATAATTAATTTTGTTTCAATAAAAAAAATATAACTAGTATTTTTTCTAAAAAATTATGTATCTATTGGTGGTATATTTAGAGTTATTTGGACCTTATTAAATGAATGTAATGAGCACGACTACGAGCAGTAAAGCAATAGGAAGATAAATAAACTTGTTCCACATAATTTTATATAGATCATGATAAATTTTCTAGAAAAAAATAGTGCTAGTTTCATTTTTTTCAATTGCAATTTAAAGTAAATTATTTATGGATTTTTAGACATCAAACTAGATATTTATTATTTTTCGAAAATAGAAAACCACCTACAAAACTAGCCAAAGGATCAAATTTATTTAACAGGTGGAGGGTGTTTGTTGCTTGCTTGGTTTCTTAATTTGGGGTTGAAAATCGAAGTGTCGTGCAGCTTGAAGTTTGGGATATACTTTACCCTTATAAGTTTGTAAATATAAACAATATAAATTATAAAACTAATATATGGTCAAATTGCAATTTGTGAGACGTATTATGTTAAATTATACATTATAAATGAGAACGAAGGGAGTACCATGCGTATGTTGAAAATTGCTACTTATTTTAGAAACTAAATGAATATGTCAAAAATATCAAATACAAAATCATTTTAAATGAAAATAGTTACATCACTAAAAATAATGTTTTTCATAATGAATGAATCTAGTAATATATATCAATCTTATAATACCATCAACCTGCATAATTTAATCTTCATATATTGGTAGTTAAAGTTAAAAAAGATACTTATATGATGTATAATAAATCTAACAGTTCTACTCTCATGCATGGTTACATACTTACATATAGGTCGGATAACCGGGCTGGAGAGACGTTTCTTTCACCACACAGAGCAAATGCTCAACGCCCACCCGGGCTTCCTCCACGGCAACGGGGACCTCGACGCACGGCTGGACATGGTCGCCAAGGCCGCTCCGGAACTAGCCGCGTCGGCCGCGGCGACGGCCATCGCGAGGTGGGGCCGGCCGGCCACCGACATCACCCACCTCGTGGTGAGCACTAGCTCAGAGGCCCGCGCCCCGGGCACAGACCTCGGGCTAGCCTCGCGCCTAGGCCTCCGCGCCGGCGTCCACCGCACCGTGCTCCAGCTCGGCGGCTGCTCGGCCGGGTGCGCCGCGCTGCGCCTGGCCAAGGACCTCGCCGAGAACAACCGCGGCGCGCGCGTCCTGGTGGCCTGCGTCGAGCTCACCCTCACCGGCTTCCGCGGGCCCCGACAGGGGGACAGCTTCGACACCCTCGTCCCGCAGGCGGTGTTCAGCGACGGCGCGGGCGCGGTCGTCGTCGGCGCCGACGCCGACGGAGACGGCGGCGAGCGCCCGCTCTTCGAGATGGTGGCCGCCTCGCAGGCCCTGGTGCCCGGGTCTACGCACCTGCTCAACGTGCGGCTCGGAGCGGGCGGGGTCAGCGGGGACGTCTCCGCCAGGCTGCAGTCGTTCGCGGCGCAGGACCTGGAGCGGTGTCTGCTTGACGCTTTCGCGCCGCTCGGCATCGGCACCGGCATCGGCGGCGGCGGGTGGAACGACCTCTTTTGGGCGGTGCACCCCGGCAGCCGTGGGATCTTGGACCACATCGACTCGGCTCTCCGGCTGGAGCCTGGCAAGCTGGCGGCGAGCCGGACGGTTCTGAGGGAGTACGGGAACATGATGTCAGCGACGGTGATATTTGTGCTCAACGAGCTGCGCCGGCGAATGGACGAGGAAGGAGAAGAGGCTGCGGCTGAGTGGGGGGTCATGGTCGGCTTTGGACCGGGATTCACTATCGAGACTATGGTCCTGCACGCTATTAGCAACCTCAGCCAAAAATTAAACTAACACTTTCTACTTAATAAGAAAATTTGAGGCATTTGACACTTTCTTCATATGTACACAGTACACTAATGGTGTTTCTTAAACATTTTCTCGTTCTCAAAAAGAATTTCTTTTGTAATAAATGATCTGATTCTCTTATTCGCATAGTCAAATAATGCTATGATTAAATTTTTAGTAGAACTTTATCTATGGCCTTGTTTGGTTTCTCCCCAAAACTTTACACCATACCACATCAGATGTTTGGACACATACATGGAGTATTAAATGTAGACTAAAAATAACTAATTGCACAGATTACGTGTATTTTGCGAGACGAATTTTTTTAGCCTAATTAGTCCGTGATTAGACAATGTTGTGCTACAGTAAACATGTACTAATGATAGATTAATTAGTCTTAATAAATTCGTCTCACAGTTTACATGCGAGTTCTGTAATCAGTTTTTTTATTAGTATCCGAACACCTCTTCCGATATCCCATGAAATATCTGATGTGACACCTTAAAACTTTACACCTCTGGAACTAAACAAGACGTTTGATCTTGTTATCAAGACATAAAGCCGGGATCTTCCCAGCCAGTATGAAGAAAGATGAGTCCCTTGACTTAGGCTTAGTGTAGTAAGTAGTAACAACTAACAAGGAGTGATAAGTGCACAAATAACAGCATAGGCTTAGTCCAGACTGGATGTGAAATCGAAAGTGTCTTCGTCATGATTCATGAACTTGCAATGTTAGGAGAGCACAGGAATTACATAGGAATCACGCAACTTCAATTTCACAGAAAAAAAAAACAAATTTGCTGTATTCCAAACAAGTCGTTAATCAGAGAATAACGGCATAGGCCTGTTGGGGCTTGGGGAAGTTCATGCCCTTGATTCTCTTCTATTCTAGATCCGATCTATGAATGAGTGATTGGTAGACTGGCCCAAACCCATAGCCAGGCTGGGCCCATGAGTGCAGGTTTTCATGTTGTTTGATTGTCTTACACGTCCTTTCCAGCATGCTTCATTGGCTTCCATGATCTAAGAAGCTTCTTGGGTGAAGTCATTTGTTTTACGGGACGTCTAGCGCCCGAACGTCCGGCGCCATAATAGCGTCCGAACACCCTGCGCTTGCTGCCCGCCTCGTGTCCGTCTTTCCCGCGCAACGCCCGCGCATGCTCCTTCCTCAATGCCTCTGTCGCTGGGTCCTGATTTGACCGTGCACGTTTGTGGGGGGAAATCATCGTGCCCGCTGCCATCAGGAGCAGCAGCAACGGGCCAAGCCTGGCCATGCACTTCTGCTACCCGCATGTTGCAGCTAGAATAAGGAGAGAGAGAGAGAGAGCAGCAGCAGCAGCAGCCGCCGCCGCCGAGCATCGATGTAGCTTTGTGCTCCACGCCTGTTGCGTGCCACGCCTGTTGCGTGCCACGCCTATGGATACAGCTTTATGCTCCGCGCTTGCTGTTGCGCCTGCTTGCATGGCTTCCTGTGCGCACGCGGGGACCGCAGCGCCCAAAGAGACCACCTCTACCTGCGCCCCCTAGCCGCGCCTGCTAATGAAACACTTGTAACATAAAGCGTTTGCTGCAACATACGTTCGAAATAGATGAAACATTTACAACATACGCTTGCAATATATGTGTGTGGGCACTGCAACAAAAGCAACATCTAGATATAACACTTGCAACATACATTTGAAACATACACTTGTAACATATGTGTATAGATGGGCACGGGTCAGCCTGGCCCGGCACGGCACTATAGGCCATTTTTTTATGCCGGGCCAGCCCGGTAAGCACGGCAAGCTTAGCAGGTCGTGCCTAGCCCGAGGCCCGCTTTACATGTTTCTAGAAGGGGAAGGAACCAGGAAGGTGAGCGAGGGAGGAGGTTGAGCTGAGGCCAGCGCAGAGACGCCCTCACAGAAGGTGTGCTTGAGGCCAGCAGGCGGCCGCGCCCTCGTAGCCTACACCCTGCGTAGCTGTGCTGCGCGCTCGAGGGCGGCGTGCCCTTGCAGCCGGCGCCTCACCGCGCCGTGGTCACACGCTTAAGGCTGGCAGCGCCCTCGCGACCTCCGCGCTCGAAGCCAGAGAGCGGAGAAGCAGACACGCGCGAGGAGGAGATGCGAGAAGAGTCGCTCGAGTGTAGCCACCGTGGCAAAGGAAAGGGATTCGAGAGGGGAAGCCGGGAAGGACGAGGAGTTGCGCGACTCACGTCGCGAGACTCGTGACCACGAGCACAGAGAGCCGAGGGAGTGCGGGCGTGTGGCCGCTGGGGTGTGAGGGGTGGGGGGAAACGAAGTTAGGCTGGGAGTGGGGAATAGCAAGGAGGAGTGCACTGGGCTCTTAGTAGGCCGCGGTAGCCATCAGGTCGAAATCGTGCCTGCCTGTATATGTCGGGTCAGGCCGTGCCGGCACGTCGTGCCTGGGATAAGGCCCAGGCACGGCCTATTCCTTCGGGAGTGCCAGTCCGGGCCCGCTGGCCACCGGGCCAGGCCAAAAAAAGGGTCTCGTGCTGGGCTGACGGGCTCGGGATGCATGCCCATATATGCATGTGTATAGTCAGTGAAACATATGCAACATCGAGATAAAACACTTGTAGTTTACGTTTAAAACAGCTGAAACATTTGAAACATACACTTGCAACATACATGTATAGTCATTGCAACATATGCATCACCAGATCTGCTTTTGTAACATTCAGATAAAACACATGCAATATGCATCTGCAACACATAAAGCATACGATTGTAACATGTGCTCATCTACTTGCTACACCACAATGAAGGCTCGTTGACACGGAGCTCGACATTGGGGCGGAGTTCGAGGTCACCCACGGTTGACAGGCGGATGGATGGTAAGCAGATGGATCGCGGCACGGTGGGAGGCACGAGGCGCAGGTGAGGGCACGCAACGCGAGGCACAAGGCGCAGGGGAAGGCACGTCCTTTGGCGTGAGGCACGAGGCGCGAGGGCAGGCGCGTCAGTGAAGGACCGAAAACGATGACCAGAGGGGGAGGGTGAATGAGAGCCTCAAATTTCTTTCAAAATATTCAGCAGTTGTCCCAAGTTCACCACCAAAAACAAGACACGACAAACGTTTTCAAATCTAAAATACCCAAGCCAACTAATGACATGAGTACCTAGATAAGTTTCAAGAAACGATAGGAAACCAACGCAAAAGACGGAATAAGAATCGGAGCTCTAACGACCAAACTACGGATAAAGCAGTGAGCATAGTCACATAAAACGGGTTCACCACCTTCGACCCTTGATCCGGGTTCGTCGACCTCGACCCGGGTTCACGGGTTCATTTTCGACCCGAAGTGTAAAAATCTCTCGCGAGTAGCGTACCACGTACCGTGACCCCGTACCTCGACCCCATCGACCCAGAAACTTTGTGACTATGGTTCAGATAATTCAGGCTGGAAACTTCAGTACACAAATTAAACACAGAGAGATGCATCGGTGGGACTGCTCACGCTGGCCAAGCACAGGAACAGAGAGATGAATAGTAAGAAGTAATTTAATTCACCAATGACTGCCGTATGAACAAACAGGCTCTTGGCCAGTTAAAATTAAGCATGGATCGACTCACCTTGGCTCACGATGAGCACTACTTGGTGCTGGGTGACTGCACAAAGCTAGTGGCGCTCCTGGCCTGCTCTCTGAACACAGGAAGGAGAGCGACTGGTGATGGGGCTGCACACCACCGCGAGCAACAAACAGAAGCGGAAGGACTACTCTCCACCGCTCATAGAACGGCGCCGTCGTGGGTCTGCTCACGCACGGTACCACGGGTGTCACCGCTCACAGAACTGCAGCTGGGGTGCTCTCTGACGGAGAACGAACACAGGGAGAGAGACCGAACGCCTAGCAGCGTGCTCGACCGGTGATTCAACGGAGGACTCAGTGCTGTGCTGGACGCAGCTACAGGGGCGAGCAGGGTCTGCGCTGCTCCCCACACCGACAGACAGAGGATCCACCACCAATACTAAATTAAGCAAAATCTCATCAGGTGCCCGACTTAGATACGATCATGCTTCTGCTCCGTCACTATAGTTCGGTGCCGGTGGCACCAAATATTTTAGTGTCGTCAGGCGTCTCGCTCTCGTCTCGTCTCGCCTGCCAAATAAGATCAGTATCTATCTCTGCTCTGTGTGACTGTCTCACTCATGACGAACTCGTGTTCTGTATTGTCGTATCAGATTGTATTGTACCATACCAAGCCCATGTGCAGGAACTCATTCTTGGTATATCTATTATATATTGTTTTTTAATATAATCGCACGCCTTGCCACCTCTCCCAACAATAAAATTTCAGCTCCAACCGAAATAGGACGTGCAATAATTAGGCTGGTAGATGTTGTTTCAATCCAATCCAATTCAATCCTCTTGGTAATGTACGTAGTAGGAATTAATAATATTATATATATAGCCACTCGTTTTTTAAAGATTATATAGCTCCTCGTTCTCACATATACATGAGTGTACACGATTGTAGCTGTCTCTCTAATAAGCAACGGTGATATTTGTGCTGGCCGAGCTGCGCAAGCGAAATGAATGAGGAAGGAGAAGAGGTTGATGGTGAGTGGGGGATCATGGTGGGCTTTGGATCAGGATTCACCATCATCGAGACTACTAGAAACCACGCGCGGCGTTGCCATGCGCTTTCCTGTGTTAGGTCAGGCCATACAGTACGGGACAAATTTAATATGTTTATTCGGTGATGTAAATAATGAACGTGGGTTAGTTCTATTGATAGAGGGAAATATAATATTGACAACTCTAACTACATGGCCTAAAGTTCAGAATACAGCTACATGGCGATCATGGGCGAAGAAGCCAGGGGGCCATGCCCCCCACCCCAAAAAAAATTCCCTCAGATGAAATTCAGCTAGCTACACGCCTATTCCCGAAAAATCATTGCCTGGAATTGACCCAAACTCTAGGAAAATCAGATCGTAGGAAGAACAAAAAATAGAAAAAAAAAAACTCAAGAACACAGTGACGAAAATCACAGACAAAATATATGAATCACGGGGGACAACTGGAAGATTCGGGTCTCCATTCCTACTCCAAAATCACAGGTTTGTTGCACAAATTTAGAATTTGTGGACCTCTCTTAAGAACCCTAAGGGAAGGGGGAAAACCCAGGGAAGCAAGAAGCAAATGAAAGAGACGAGGGAGATGGGGGCTCCCTTATCCTATTTAACATGGCTATTACACAATCCCAGTTTTGCTCTTAGATATTTTGAGTCGAACCATATAACCCGAGGGCATTATGATCCAACTCAAGGTAATCTTCATCCGACGGCCACCGCGCCCTTCATGAGATAGTTTCGCCTCAACGCGAACTCCTCGATGTCGCCACGTGCTGTCCATTCCTCCTCGGAACCTCCGCCCGGGTTTTGAGGCTCAAACCCGCGGAACCGGCCACCGATGGTTTTGAGACCCAAACCACCAAACCGTCGCGAGTAGCGTACTCCATACGCGTCCCCCGCCACTCGGGGGGCATGCCCCCCTAACAATACAAACTTTTTATAGTATAGAGAGAGAGAGTTTAATAGTCTGTGTTTATATTAAAAGGTATAGTAAATAAAATCTTGTTATATATGTCTACTAATATCCTCTAGACAACAAAATAGAATAGAATACAATTACAATAAAAATATTTTGATCTGAAAGTTTTGGTTCTACTATAGAATACTTATGTTTCATTATACTTTATATTTTACTAGATGTATACTTGACTAGCAACAACAATTCGATGGTCATCTCTTTTTATTTGTGAATCACATTATAGATGTAAACACTCAGATACATGCACGCACGCTCACTTTTAGGTACATACACACATCCTACTCCACTATGAGTACTTTCGAAATACTAAGAAGGTAGATTTTAAGATGCATAAGTCATCACATGCACCGCGTTGTCGACACAACGATCACCTACCACGGATATGAGCACTTCTGAAATACTACGCGGGTAATTTTAATATTCTTAGGTCATCATATGCGCCCCAATGTTGACGGACACGGTCGTTTACCATGAAAAAATTTGTGAGCATGTTAAATCATTAAATATTGGAATAAATCCATGAAAATAGAGCTTAACTCAGGATCAAAAATCTAAACAGTAATTTCACAGCGGCCAGATCAAAGGATAACAAACACAACATACTGGAGCACCACACATAATTTGGATATCGTGATTTGGCCAGGAGAATCTACAGAGGTGGGCATAGAGGATGCCAAATTCCAATAAACAGGAAGAAGCTTCAAGTTGGTATAGTCACAAGTGGAGGAAAATACATCGATGCCAATGAAGACTCTCTTACAGGTGTGGTTAAAACAAGCGGCCTGCAGTTGAAATATTTGGAGAGGTAGTAAAGGAGCTTCCTTATGCAGTAGTAACAAGGAGTGGTCGATTTTATTTTTTTTATTTTAGTTTTTACCAAACTGGACGGGCAGAAGCCCCTATACAGATAAAATGCATTAAAAAACAGAGTAAAAGTTTACTGAAAGTTACAAGAGAGAGAGAGGAGAGGAGGAGTGGTCGATTATTGCAGGCTGCATCCAATGGAATCTGGATGTGTGAAATCGAATGTGCCTTGGATTGGTCATGAACTTGCAATGTGAATCCTGAGAATGACGCGGGCTTTATCTATTGGGCCAAACTGGATGCCCGTGATCCTCTGAATTCCCTTGAACCTGGCTTGGGGCAGGCATCCGGCCCTGAAGTGTGAATGTTTGATTGGTTGACTGGCCCGATTTTTTTAAGGGAAACAGGAGGGGGTTGAAGCCCCATACTGGACTTTTATTAAATAAAAGGTAAAGGTTTCTGTACAAAAAGATCATGAAACATAAAAGGTTACAAAGAAAATAAGAAAGGTTACACAAAGTGGACTAGCCATGAATCTATCAAGGGCTTAAAATATTCCTTAGCTCTAAGCTTAACTTGAGCTAACTCATGCTTGAAGACGATCTTGCAAGAAGCCAAAGAGTGTTGGATTTGTCTAAAGATTAGATCATTTCGAGCTGACCAGATTGCCCAGAACATTGCTATGATAATTTCCATGAAAATTGGACTTTGAATCTGCATCTTAAATAGAAGTATGGAGTCCAAAATATCATCCTAAATTAAATGGGTCAAGCCTAACAGGTTCCAACAAGACATAGCAAAAGGGCAATGGAAGAAGAGATGGTGCAAAGATTCTTCAACATCCAGATGACAGAGAACGCAGTTATAACTTTCCAAGGCCATATTTTTCCTTTTCAACAAAGCTCTTGTACTAAGTCTATCTTTTAAAGCCAACCAAAAGAACACCTTTCTTTTAGGTAGACAAGAAGATTTCCATAGCCACCTATAAACAGGAGATACTTGTACAGTGCCCATTAAATGGGAGTAAGCCTGACTTGACGTGAATGCTGCAGATCCCCAGATGTAGGACCATCTGTCATTTTCTTGATGGAGCTGTACATCTTGCAAAGAAGTGACCAGCTGCCGAAATTGATCATGTGCTTCAATTGAAAGAGGCAAATAAAAAAGGTCTGACATATCCAAAGAAGATAGAAAATCCTACACAGATATATCAACATCCTTGGCAAAAGAAAAGAGCTCTGGCATTTGATGGCTAAGCAAATTGTTATTCCAAACGTCTGACCAGAAAAAACAAGTGGAACCATCAGAGATTGTAACAAAGGCCATTCCCTTGAAAGAATCTAAAAATTTGCATATATCCCTCCACCAGAAGGATCTCTTCCTATTGTTGATTGGCATATTACCATTGGGAAAGTGACTGTTCCAGATCAAGTGAACCCAGGGCACATCTTGTTTATTGAAGAATTTATGCAGATGCTTTAGTAAAAGACTCTGATTCTGGGTGTATAAATTGAGAGCACCAAGACCTCCATTTTCCTTAGATACACAAACCATTTCCCAAGCTGCCTTTGGTGGTTGCTTGCGGTTAATGTCTGAACCCCTCCATAAACAATGTTTCCTGAATTTATCAATTTGTTTAACAACTGTTTTAGGCAGAAGAAAAGTACACATGGTATATGTTGGGAGGGCACTTAGAACTGCATTTGTCATCTGGAGTCATCCTGCTTGACTCAAAAAGGATGAAATACTCACCATTCTCCTCTCACATTTAGATACTAATGGCCAATAATCAGCTGCAGTAGGTCTTGTAAGACTAAGAGGCAAACCAAGATATGTAAAAGGCAGAGATCCAATAGAAGGTATTTGCCAAAATATTGAGGTGTGTTTGGTTCCGTAGCCAGGATCGGCCCATTAGTTCAGGTCTTGATGTTGTTTGGTTGCCTGGGCTGGCATGTCCCTTCCCAGCATGAGCATGCTTCATTTGCTTTCAGGAAAAGGTAACTTGGGCAGGCCCATGGCAGGCAGGCCGAAAGCTTGCCCTGACCAAAATGAAGCTGGGTCGGCACAATTACGAATTTTTCGGCTTTGTTTTACTTTTTTTTTTCCGCCCTGGGGACCCCTCGTGAAATGAAAGTGAAACAAACCTGTTTGTTCGTCTGGAAGCGTGCACTGGCGCTTCGCAGCGCATATATGCGTGCGTGGCTGCTTTCGTTCGTCGTCGGCGCTAGCTCCAGCCAGGATCGGAGTCGGAGATGGCGCCGGCGCCGGCTCCGGTGGACGCATGCACCCGCCAGCGCCCAAGCACTCAAGCAGCACAGCATCACAACTCCACCAGACCTGCAGGCCACCAAACGAAGAGACGAGAAGGGTGCATGAAGGCACCTCACCTGGGGCTGGGGCCGCGTTGGTCGGCATGTACTATACTAGCACCACCCAAGGGCCGCGTGTGCCTTTGACTGTTCCATCCCGACGATTAATTTCTTCTTACCAAGCAATGTACGTAAAATGTAAGATCACCAGCCACAGCGCATCAGAGTCACACAGGCAGCAACACCAGATCGATGGAGATCGAGCACGCACCATCGATCTGGACTCTGATGCGATGAGTTATATTGCCGCGTCAGTACGTATTGGATCGACGATCCTGCTTCTGCTCTGATCCGTCACTAGCTACCTATAGCTAGCAGTGTCGTCAAGCATCTCGCTATCGTCTCGTCTCGTCGATCGGCCAAATTAGATTAGCAGTAGCTATCCTTGTGCTGCTGTGTGAGGAAATTTTCATAATAATGAAGGTATGCTTTCAAAGTAAAATCCGATTCAGAAAACGTTCCAAATGTTGAGCCATTATATCCAATTTAAACCTTACAAAGATGAACCTGTCGCCGATCTCTCCTGCTATCCACGATAGCAAAATTGATTTGGTCCGTTTGATCTGGGGTTCGACGCTCAGATTTTGCGGTGGCTCCTGTTGTCGTCGTTGTCATCGGCAGCCTCGTCTCGGTGGTTTCGCGAACCCTCGAGTCCTCCGCTTCCATGCGTCGGTATATCTCCCCGAAGTCTTCCCAGCCACGAGTTCACCACCCCTTCCTTCCTCCTCTCAGCAAAAAACCCTACCTCTCTCTCGGTGTTTCCCAGCCGGCGGCGGCCATGGCCATGGGGCCTCCCCCCGCGGGTAGCACGCCGTTAGCCCCCTCCCCCTCCGCCTCCTCCCTCTCTCTACTCTCGACCTCCTTTCTCTTTGCCTCTCTCCCCACACGGCGGCGTAGCCAGGCGGATAGGACGAGGCGGCGGCGCGCGGCCGGTGGCAACCCGCTGCCACCACGGCGGACCGGTGCGACCGCGGCCACGGCCACGGTCCGTACCCCATGATGGGCTCGGATCGGGCGGCAGCGGTGCGATCCCCGCCGTGCGTTGCGCCGCCGCGGCTAGCCCCGACGATTGTGGCCTCCAATGCCTCCGCTGCAGTCTCTCTGCTCTTTCACGTTGGTGTCCCCTCTGCTCCATTCGTTTCTTGGCATCTCCCAGGTGAAGCAAAACCATCCCTTTTCTCTCTATCCATTCCATTGCTGTCTCCTCTATGCCCCTCTTGTAATCTGTACTAGAGGTTGACGGATTCATCCTGTTTGTACAAGAAAGGCCGGTGATTTCCCACGCTAATCCCATCCCCATCTCCATATTAATCTCCCCAAAGCGCAGGTGGTCTACGGCACGAGACGTGCGGCCAGGTCTCCCCAAATTTGTGTTCCGTGGACAGATAGAGCTATGAATGGAAAGTGCTTCTGTACATCAATGTTTTGCTCTGTTTCTTACTCCTTCAACTTGGTTGGTCCTGGTACGGTAACCTACAAAAAGGTTTCCCTTTATCTCCTTTGCTACCTTATGTCTCTGATCCCTTCATTTCATTTCCTGTATGTATGGATTTATCTATTTTGCTTACATATGAGGTTTGTGTTCTAGCAGAAATAAAAAACAGAGCTCTGTTGATGCTGTAATCTTTTCATCAGTATATATATGCTGATGTCGTAATCTTTTCATGAGTATATATAAGTGTGTGCCTATGGTGCTGCTTTATTTATTTTAGTCTGACCATATGCCATTGCTGATGATATAACTATTGCAGTTTTGTGCCTTCGCTATTTTCCCATCTTTTGGTTGACCATATATCAATGCCAATGATGTTGCAAACAAATATCTTTTTTCTTAAATCTATGATGTGATTTTTTCTAACATGGACTGAAAGGAGAGGAGTGCAGCCAATTTCTGAGGTACCATTTTTATTATCGTTTTCTGTGACCACTCCTTGCTTTTGCAGTATATTGCACATTTTTTCGCTCTGACTAGAGAAGATTCAATTTAGTTGAATCCCATGCGCATATCTTTTATCCTTATGCATCATTTCTGTGATGTCCTGAAGTCCACACTCCGTAGGATTGGCAGATCCTTATAGTTAGTCATGTCATATGTAACTGAAAATATTCTACACAGAATGTTACCTACTCTTTTTTTGTCAGAAACCTCTGAAATGATTCATCAATGCTCTTAAGTCTAGATCCAAAATTGGTTGTAGTTAGGATCAATCTATTGGATTGGTGTACATACAATTGGCCATGTTATTTTCAGTACAAAGATTGAATTGAGATCTTTGCATTTTGGTCTCCATGCAAATTGCGCCTGAGGTTTGCTCCTGCATCTAAAGCTCTCTCAGTTTACCAAAGATATCTAAAGTTCTAGGCTGTTAGGTACAGATCTCAAAGATATCCTAGGCAAAAAAAAATTGCCATGGTGCCTCTTGATTTTTTGCATCTTCAGTGATACTACACTATTCTCTTAAGTTGAAGCTGCCGTGTTTTTTAAGTAGGAAACATGCTTTCATTGTGTGGTGTTATTAACATTTGTCCCCAACCTATGTTGCTACTTTCTTTTATTGCCCTGCATTTTTTTGTTGGATGAAGTCTATATGCCACAACATGTATATTCAGTTATAAGATCGGGTTCGTACCTCATACCTATGTTGGTGCTATATAGTTCAAATGAATTTGTTATTTTTTTTGTTGTGCAGGTCCAGTGAGAACATATGGTCAGCGCCTCTCCTCTTAAACTGAAATCTGGAGATGCACTTTATGATGATGTGGATGCTTGTTTGTTATTCACTTGGTTCTTTCTTTCGGGACCCAAGAATTCCATAGCTACCACTGTGCAACGCCTCCTGTGCTTTGAAGATGCACACAGCTACCAATCTGCAAGGTATGTGTTGGATGGAAAATATGCACATCTTTTTTCCCACCTTTTTTTTAGGTGTCTTTCATTTATCTCAATGATAGTAACAGCTAAGAAAAGTAAAATAATTGTGTTCGAACCAGATTTTCTCTACCTGGATGAAAATATCTCTACAACAACTATAATACACGCATATACCTCTCATGGCTGATCAAAATGAGAGGTTGCTCTGAGGTTTGAAGTTTTGATAATCTAAATTTGTGTACATGTTTTATTCTATCTGTGTAGTTTCTAGATTAAATAACCAATTGGAATCATCATATAAGCTTTACAGGACCTGCTCATGTGTGCTGAAATGATCCTTCATCAAATCCTTATATGCAGTGAAAGGCTCCAATCATTAGATTTCTCTCCTTTCAGAGCCTCTCCCTGTACTTTGCTTCTTTGTCATACCATGTAAGCATTTAATTTTCTCCGGTTTGGACATGACTTCAAGATGCACGAGCTACATAAGAGTACAGAGATTATCACAGGATCATGGTGATTTATCCCTTCCATCAACTAAATCATTGTTGTTTGTGTAGCCTAGGTGAGTCCCTGCCCCCTGTACTATTGTTGCTAGGCAATCAACAATATTTCTGTGGTGAGGTCTTATTTGTGCTGACTGCAGCCCTACATTGGCTACTGCCTGCTAACATTTTTATTTTTGTTCAGTAGTTTTATTTTTACATTCACTGATCACCTACACAAAATAAGGACTACATGAGAGAAAAATAGGTTGCATCTGAAATAGAAGTGATATATCCCCTACCAACCATGAATGATATGAAGTCAATAGCAGCTCTTAAAATAACCTCACCATAGTCTGGCACAAAGAGATTTAGGAAACCAAATTATTGCCGCTTCCATAGACCACATTGAAGAGTAAAGGTAAAGATCTCTTGCTAGGTGATGTGCAGTGCCATTCAAAGTTAAGAACTTCTTCATCATGAGTGGAAATTTTTATCCTACTTTATTATCCTAAGAGATCGTTTTAGGATAGGTTCTTAAGGCTACTTTTCTATAATAATCTGAGTTTACTATTCCTTTTACAGTGTATTGTAACCAGCCAAATACTTTCACTTTACTAATTGTTCGATAGATGAGAATTTCCCTTCAAAAGTTTATGATGAAACATTTTCCACTTCCATTTGAATTCTGCAAAATAGATAGGGTCAACCTGCAGCTGCCAACTATATGTATTCAATAGGACAGGAGTTGGCCATGTTGTTGCTTCTATTTCCATCTGATCAGATTTGGTCTTAACACCAACTTTGAATAGTAATGGCACTATGTGTATTTGCAGATACGACGATCATTATTAGTTAGATACATAGATGATCCTAACCAGCATGACCTACAATCATGGATTTTCATTATTTTGATAGTAACTCTTTTTGCCACACAATATAAACCTCTATATTGCTCCTTATCTATCAAATTTCACCATTTACCTTGTGCCATATCTATCTCCGCCGCTGGAGACCTATATTCTTGTCCTCTGTGTTTTCCCATCTATAGGTTCATCTCCTCTGCCAAATAGCGACACCAAGTCGCACCTTCTAGGTCATTGCTACTTCGGTGCAAACAACCTCCCACTAAGCAGGTAGCGTAGTTTGTCGCTTCCTTCCAGAATAAATAGATGGCGTTTTTTTCTCTTCTAGAGACAAGAAAATATTAGCAAACAATCCAACACTCTGTGTTGGCTTCAGTTAGATCGAGGTTTCTAATGAGTTACAGGCACCTCGCTTTCATCTAAATGACAATTTTCCCTTCCAACCTAATCATTGCTAATTGTCATGTATAATGATCATTTGTTTTTTCATGGTATGAGTAGGAACAAATATAATTACTTTAGTTGGTTTTAGCGGCTGGCGACCCAGCGTCCAGGTGGCGAGGCGTGGTCTCAAGGCTAAGATAAAAGGATCAGGTAGCAGCAGCAGATGCAAAATTAGATCGGCTTGCGCCATTTTTTCCTGGATGTCCCACTTGCCATACTCTTTCGAAACCATAGACTCATCCCACTTAATCTATTTCTTTATATGCAATGTCTCTTCGTGTTGCACATGTGCAGTTTGGTGTGTGTGAGACACGTCATAGTCAAACATATTCTAGCAGGTAAAATGATCAAGTAGCAGAAGAAAGTTGACTGGCTTGGTTTGCCTGTGTCTCTCATTCACTGCGTCATAGTATTAGTAGAGTTAAAGTGCGGGAACTGAACAGTGTTAGTGGAATTGTTATGTTAGTTCACCTAGCATATTTCTATGTATTAACAGTTGTAGTCTTTATGTATAACTTCAGCCTATGTGCACATCACTGTGGTTTAATCATCCACTTTATCACTATATGAGCCATCAGACTTTGTTCACTCGTGCGCAGGGGCGCGCGTTTTCTACTAGTATTATCTAACATCTATCGGCAAGGATCCTCACACACATTAAAGCACATTTATTTGCCAGTATAACGTGAAGCCAACGAAAACAAAAACCAGTCATACTTGCATCCCACAAATAGCTATTGGAAGAGAACAAAAATCAGCATACCTTGGTCTTAATCACTAGTGAGGGACGGCTAAAAATTAGTTATGTTGCCAATCCTGACAACTGTGCCAAAAAAAAGGGGGAAGAACACCAAATCAACTTAAATGAGAGGAGTAACCTAAGAGGGGCGGACCCAAGGGTATTCCTACGTATTTCTAGGAATACCCAACTTTTTCAATGCACACTTAATTATATATGTATGTATACTTACATATAGAAATATATATTGAAGCATTCTATGGTATTTTCGCTGATTCTAGCACGCAGCAGCAAAAGAAACGGCATATCGATCTGTTCCCAACCTCCGCACCTCACGGTCCCATCAACTAGGCCCATGACGCCTCTCCACCCCTTCCGCCGGCCCCGGTGCCCTCATGCTCGCCCACGATCTTGACCGCCGATTTGTGGACCGTGCAAGCAGGCAATTTCCCAATACCCATTACCAAATCTCTACCCCTAGGAGGTTAGGCCGATCGGCATGCGGTGTCTCGATTCCTGGCATCGCGGCGAGCGGTGACCAGTGTGAAAAATACCCAAAGTTAAAATCTTGGTTCAACCACGGTAACCTGATCTTTAGGTTAGGAGTGGGAATGCCCAAGGATTTGTTTTCTTTTTTTTTCTTCATCTTTCTTCCTTCTTCTTCTTCTTTTTCTTTCTTTCTTTCTTTCTTTTTTTTAGGAGAAGGGAATACCCAAGGTGACGCACGCACCCGCCCGCGCCCAGCGGCACCAGGCGGGCCTGCAGGCCACCAAACGATCGAAGAGGCGAAGGCCAAGCCAAGGCCATCATGGGCCATGCCTGCCCGGTGTTTTTTTTTTGGGTCCATACTTGGACTTGGACTCTTCCATCCCGACGAAATGAAAGATCGTCAGACACCGCACAGCGCATCACCCAGATCGATGGAGCACGGGCACGCACCAAATTAATGCATGGAACACCTGAGGCCGTTGCCACTGCCACGTCAGTGCAGTGCGTACCGGATGATCCACCAAGCGAAATCTCATCAGGGTGCCCGAGAATATTTGGTTTGTGGCCACTCTTTGCCAAGTCTAATGTTAGGTACCACTACCAGCCACATGTGTGGCTTGCCATAATATATGGCAAAACAAGGTGTTTGGTTGGTGACTAAGGTTTGGCAAAATTAGTATGGCTGCTGTTTGGATTGCAACCACAAAACCTTGGCAAAAAGTTATGGCATATATTTGGTTTGCAGCCACAAATGAGTAAAAACACCTCAATTCCATAGTAAGATCACACAGGAACAATACTAATGACAACCTGACATGTTTGAACAATATTACAACTACGAAAGACAAGTTTCCTAAATAAGGTTTAGGCCAATATTAGTTACAAAATCAGCAGCCAGCCATATGCATGGATCAGTACGACACAGCAAATGAGCACACATCCAACTATATTACATCCTAAGCCCAAAACAACCAAAATAAGTACACAGTCAAGTTCTTGGGCAGACCACAAAATATGAACAGCCACTCTCACAAGCTTCACAGGTTAATTCCATCCTTGTCACATAAGAACCTGAACACCCAAGCATGCAGAGTATCAGCACTTGCATTACACAACCAGCCACGCTTACCTTTATTCTCCTTGGTGGACAAATGTTCACCAATAAGAACCCTCTGATCTGGTGTCATTGGGATTGCTTCCAATTTTTGCCATAATATTGCATGAGGATCAGTAAGCTGTGGCATTTGGGGAGGGGCGGTGGCAACAAGTGTTTCCCGAAGTGACTTCATTGTAGCAATTATGTCATCAGTGGAATCTGCAAAACGACTCTTTTTTCTTGGCTTCTTGGACACTTTCTCTCGAAGTGAGTTATTAGCTCTTGGATGTTTCCTCTCGAAGTGATCAGTGGAATCTGAAAATGTAGCATGCCTTGTTGGAGTTGGCAAAGTGTCTGAATCCTCACCTTCTATGTCTTCACGCTCTGTGTAGCAATTGAGGTCAATTAGTTCTCTTGATTCATCACTATCTGAGTCATTATCAGCATCCATGCATGTGTTCTGGTCCATAGCCAAAGATCCATCAGCATTGGATCCAATGAATAGTGCTCTCATCTCATAGAAGAACTTGATGGGCTTAGCAAGCAGGCGTCTTGCTCTGTCCTGCAGTCATGTCAACAATGAAATTGATTTCATATAATACGAACAAGTGAATTGATTTCAGATTCTAAAATAAAATAAATAGTAATTAAATTCATTGCAAGGAACTTATAGATAATTCTGCCTTTTCAGATTCTGAAACATTCACCATGCATCTGGTTTCATCAAATGTGTTGCCACTATTCCTCAAAGCTGTTGCAATGTACTTTCAATTTTCATTGTGGTACCTATAGTGACGGTCACCCCCATAGCAAACTTCTTGTTTAACTCATTGGCACAAAACATGAGGTGTGATTTCTTGAACTTAAATCCTGCATGTTGTTTTTTCAAATACTCAATGCACCACTCTAGCATGTACTTTGACTGATCCTCATGCCAATTTAAGGACCTCTCACGAGAGGGTGCAACAGCATCAGCCTTAGCCTTTCCCTTGGCCATGGCTGTTTCCCATACAAGAGATATTTAATTAAAATCATACAATGTACCAGTTTATTTAATCAAACTTGTACCAGCAAATACATAATAGATATCATAGAGACTCAAATAAATTCGGATGATAGACAACAGCCAACCTGTACCAGTTTATTTAATCAAACTTGAATATATGTTCCATACATAGAAAAGAAAGCATCACACTTATATATGTTCCATACATAGAATAGAAAGCATCACACTTATATATGTTCCATACATAGAATAGAAAGCATCACACTTGAATATATGTTGCATACATAGAACTTAATCTAGAGCTGCTCCTACTTTATCTTCCCACATCCTTTGAACCACGTCATCTCTTTTTCTAGCCCATGCCACATTTTCCTGGTGCATATCACTACGATTTCTAATACTTAGAGGCAAGGTTGTGTACCAAGCAGCATCATCATAAACATACTCATCAGGACCATCCTGTAGGATCCAATTATGAAGAGCACAACAAGCCATCACAATTTTGACTTGTGTTTTCAAAGGGAAGAATGGCTGGCTCTTGAAGATTTTGAAACGATTCTTCAGGGTACCAAATGCTCGTTCAACAGTAGTTCTAAGTGAGGAATGACGATGATTGAATAATTCCTTCGGGTTCTGAGGCTCCCTGGTCTCCTTAAATTCTTTTAGGTGATATCGAGTACCACGGTATGGGGGTAATACACCAGGCCTTGCTGCATATCCAGCATCAGCTAGGAAATATTTGCCTACATCATTGTTTTTTTACAGATTAATTAGTTAAGTATATAGGTGAAGTTTCAGATTGGAGGTTAGGACATAATGGGGTATTCCTACCTGGTGGTATGGTAAGCCCATTAGGACGTGATAGAGCATCTTGAAGCACAAAAGAATCATGGGTTGACCCCTCCCATCCGGCAAGAACATATATGAATCTTAGGTTAAAATCAACTGCTGCTAGCATATTTTGGCTGGTAATTGATTTTCTACCCCTAAACTGATCTTGCATATAGAAAGGAACACATGCTGGTGTATGTGTACCATCCAAGGCTCCTATGCAGCCCTATGAAAATAATTTTTTTCAAAAAAAATTAGCTTAACATGACACCTAAAATAAACTCGAAATATTGATTATCAATTTTGATGTACCTCAAAATAAGGGTGAAATCTGCCCAGAGAACTTGTTATCTTTGAATGTGTCTCAACAGATCTGATGCATATGAGGTCACGAGCAAGGGTACAAAGGGCATCTAAAACATGATGGAAATACCTACTAACAGTTTCACTTGACCTTATAAACTCAAAACCAATTGATCTATTTGACCAATGGTGCCCAACACAATGGATAAACATGGCAACTTGTTCCTCTATTGCCACATGAAGTGTCCTCTAGCAAGGCACGCGATCTAAGTTCATCACATAGTTTATGAAAGACAGCTTTTCTCATACGCAACTCACTAATGCAGTGGGCCTCAGTACCATGATACAAACGATTTAGACGCGTCAATCTATCAACATCTCTATCTATCATGGGAGCATAAGTTATGGCCCTTCTTCTTTTTCTTGATTTAATCCTATACAGATACATGGCCAGACACACAAGAATACCAGCAATTAATCTTCTCCTCCACATATAATGGCAATAGTCCAAGTAATACTGCAAGTATAGTTTTCTTTGACCCATCTAAAACATATGTTCAAGAAAAAAGGATGAAATCAGTAATAAACTAGCAAGGCATCTCATCATTGATTTATTTCTCCATCAGAAAATCAATGGCAAAGAAAATGGAATTACCTTCTTTGTGTGCAAGGGCTTTCCGCACTTGAACCTTCTTTATCTGCAGGGACTGATTGCTGGGCATGACCCAACACCACGAGATGGATGGATCTTCACCTGGCTGACTGATCTGTTTCAGATCTGCATAAATGGAGGAAAACTACAGCTCAACAGGGAGGAACAGGGAGATGGATGGATGAATAAAAAATGTCCACAAGAATGCTAGCCGATTCAAGAAAATGAATACAGAAAAGACAGAAATCAATGCTGATGGATGGACAGGGAGATGGATGGATGAATCTTGACCTGGAGCAGTTGGAGCGACGATGGATGGATGGATTTTCACCTGGAAAAGTAGGAGCAGCGCTGGCCTCTGGACACGCACAGTAGGAGCGGCGGCGGTGGCCCTTGGGCGCAGCAGGGGCGGCCCCTACAAGCAGCGCAGCGGGGAAGCAGGGGTGGCGGCCTCGGCGGCCCTTGGGCACGGCGGCCGCGGCCCCTACGCACGGCGACGGCTGCGGACGGGCTTGAAGAAGACCGCCATTTTCTGATGGGGAAGGGTCGACTGAGGATGGAGGGGGTCTGGGGATATTTCAACGCGGTGAAATCAGTGATTTCGGGGCCTACGGCGCGCACGGGTGGGCTGCGGCGGCAAAAACGTCCGCCACCGCCCGCCACACTTTTTGCGAAGGAAATCTGTGGCGGGGTGATTTTGTGGCGATGGCGTACCAAAGCTGCATGCTGAACCAAACGCTTACCAAAAACCCTGTGGCCAACTTAAGTTTAGACGTGGCAAAGGGTGTGTTCACTTCGCGAAAAGTAGGTGAAAAGTTACTGTAGCATCTTTCGTTGTTATTTGGCAAAATTTATTCAATCATGGACTAACTAGGCTTAAAAGATTCATCCCGACATTTACAGACAAACTATGTAATTAGTTATCTTTTTTACCTACATTTAATGCTTCATACATGCGTCGAAAGATTTGATGTGATGGGTGAAAGAGGAAATATTTTGGGTTGGGATGGGAAGTGAACAAGGCCAAAGTGTGGCCATGAACCAAACAACCCCTCAGATCCCCTGCTTCTGCTCCGTCACTAGCTGGTTAGGGGAGTGTTTAGATGTGAAAATTTTTGGGGAAAAGTTCTTGTACCACTTTTCGTTGTTATTTGGCAAAATTTGTCTAACCATGGACTAACTAGGCTCAAAAGATTCATCTCGACATTTACAGACAAACTGTGCAATTAGTTATGTTTTTTACCTATATTTAATGCTCCATGCATACGTCCAAAGATTCGATGTGACAGTTACTATGAAAAAAAAAATTTAGCTCTTTTTTATCTAAACAGGCCCCAGGTAGAGAGCGGTGGTACCACCAAATCTTGAGCGTCTCGCTCTCTCGTCTCGTCTCGCGTGTGCCAAATGATCGATGATCTGCCTGTGCTGTGTGTTGCTGATGATGAACTCGTGGTCTGCATGCATCATCGTATCAGATTGTATTGTATTGTACCCTACCAAAGCCCAAGCACAATAATAATAATAATAATAATAATAATAATAATAATAATAATAATAATAATAATAATAATAATAATAATAATGCCAAGCACGGGACTGCTCTGCTGAGACTCCATGAAAGCTTTACGTACGGCACGGAGTTGCGGGTTTATTTTCGCCGCGACAAAAAAAAAAGGAACTGCTCTTGCTTGTGCTGCTGTGAAAAAGAAAATTCTCATAGTAAATGCACGCACGATTTTGAAAGTAAAATACGATTCGGAAAACACCTAATTACCATGCATAATCCCATAATGTAGCTAGGAAAGACATGATTTTGACGAATTTATGGGTGCATGCGGGAACTCCTAATTGCCTCCCTTCCCCCAACCTTCTCTTCGATCTCTTTTTCCGTCATCTTCTAAATTATTTAGCTTATCCATGTACGTATACTTGCATACTACTACTAGGTAGAGTACTAATTATCGTACAGGCCAGTGTTGCCTACAATAGTGGAGGTTATTACAACTTACTACAGCAGAGTGCAGGTTATTATCTCATCAATGGCCAGTTGTCGTTATTGATTTGCAAATAAAGTTAGGTATACATGTGGAAAAAAAAAAGTAGGGATTTTGGTGTTTCTGCCCCTATTCCAAGCCTCAATAGTAATTTTACCCCTCTTTTT
This sequence comes from Saccharum hybrid cultivar R570, assembly GCA_038087645.1. Lineage (NCBI taxonomy): Eukaryota > Viridiplantae > Streptophyta > Magnoliopsida > Poales > Poaceae > Saccharum > Saccharum hybrid cultivar. The sequence continues at coordinate 5,403,013 of JAQSUU010000368.1, forward strand.
TTAACTTTGTGATTTTACCCTCGTTATTTTCAAACGAAGTCTCCGTCTACCCCTGCTTTCTAACACCGTTAGTAATGGTTGGATTAAACGGCAAAAAAATAGAAAAGAAAAGGCAGGTGTACCAAAAGACAGCAATACCCCTGACAAGGTTTCTGCCTCTTTCTCAATCTCTCGAAGCGGCACACAAGGAGGAAAGACTTGCATCGGTTTCCCAACGCGAGCTAGGGTTTGGGCGGCGCGGCTCCCAGCGGCATGTTATATGGACTTGGTTATTTATGATATTAATTTTTATTTACATGGATTGTTAGTTGAAATGAAATCTATTTTTTCTAAAAATTGTTGAGTTTTACACTGATTGAATTGTATAATTATGTATCAAAATTGCTAAATTGCTGATATGAAAATAAGGGTAAAAACACAAATATTAAAATAAAATAGGGGTAAAAACCGCATGGACAAAGTTGTCCTTTGGTCCAAAAGTTAACACCGTTAGAGGAACTTCACAGAGCAGGAGTAGAGTCTGCCTTCGTTTTGAATGCAGAGGGGTAAAATCACAAAGTTAAAAAAAACGAGGGTAAAATCACCATTTCATTTAAAATAAGGGTAGAAACGCTTAAAAAAAGTTCCAGTACCTACGCCACCGTGCTAACGTCCAAACCAATCCCGCGGATCCGGACCTGTCCAACGTGACTGGGCTCGCTGTAGGGTCGGGCCGGGCCCACTAGGCAGCCACGAGTCCTACGACGCGGAGGAGGAGGACGTGGACCGCGCGGCACGAGGACAGCCACGTGAGTGTGTAAGGCCTCCTCCTCGGCCCAGCTCGTGGGCTGGCTGCCTGGCTTCTCCCGCCTCCTCGGGGCGACGACGCGACGTGGCCTTCCACACGCCGGCTCCTCCGCTCGGGTGGGCCCCGGGAGGCGCATGCACGGGGCCACGTACGTGCGGGGACGTGTCGCGGGCCGGGCCGGCTAGCCTACCCCGGCCCGGCCGCCAGCCATCGCTGATTATTAGAAAAAGTCTATTTTTCCTTCCCCAACTCTCACAAAAGTTCATTTTTCCTCCCTCAACTTCAAAACCGAACAAACCACCTCCCTCAGCTTTTCAAACCGTGCATTTTACCTCCCTCGAGCGGTTTTGAAGGCGGTTTTGCTACAGTAAACGGTGGTATGCTACAGTATCAAGTGTTTTTGCTACAGTGCCCATGTTTTTGTCTTTTCTTTTTTTATTTATTTCTGCTGAATCTTTAAAAAATCATAGTAAATCACAGAAAAAACATAAAATGGAAAATCCAATTTTGTTGCACTCCACATGAGTAGATCTATACAGTGAACATATAATATGGTATGCTTTAGTACAAAGTTTTTGCTATGAAAGTTTTGTCTTTTCCTTTTTTATTTATTTGACTGAATCTTTGAAAAATCATAGTAAATCACAGAAAAATCATAAAATAGAAAATCTAATTTTGTTGGACTCCACATGAGTAGATCTAGATAGTAAACATATAATATGGTATGCTTTAGTCCAACAAAATAATTATAGAAGCAGCAGTTATGAATTATTGCAATTAATTATAGAAAAACATAGATCTAAAGCTACAACAAAAATTTTGTACTAAAATATACCATATTATATGTTCACTATATAGATATGCTCATGTGGAGTCTAACAAAATTAGATTTTCTATTTTATGATTTTTTTTGTAATTTACTATGATTTTTCAAAGATTCAGCCGAAATAAATAAAAAAGAAAAAGTCAAAACCTTCGTAGCAAAAACTTTGTACTAAAACATACTATATTATATGTTCACTGTGTAGATCTAATCATGTGGAGTGCAACAAAATTAGATTTTCTATTTTATGATTTTTCTGTGATTTACTATGATTTTTCAAAGATTCAGCCGAAATAAATAAAAAAGAAAAGACAAAAACATGGGCACTGTAGCAAAACCACTGGACACTGTAGCATACCGCCGTTTACTGTAGCAAATCCACCTCCAAAACCCACTCGAAGGAGGTAAAATGCACGGTTTGAAAAGTTAAGGGAGGTGGTTTGTCCGGTTTTAAAGTTGATGAAGGAAAAGTGGACTTTTGTGATAGTTGGGGAGGAAAAATAGACTTTTTCCCTGATTATTTACCGGAGGGCGGTGTGGTGGTAGTGCATGCAATTATTTGATCGGGCCAGTAGCGGCTGCGCACACATGTTTCGCGCGCGTTCTTGGATGGGCCCTCTCGCCTGAATTAAATGTCTTGTCCATGGATTAATTATTACGCAATTACTGTAGCCGCAGCCCAGCGCACAGCAGCTGCAGCATGATTGTGGTATACTGTACTACGTACCACTCCTACTGTGCTGTACCACCACTGTGCTCCGTTGCAGCTTTTGTGCATGCGTCTTGTGATCCTAGCTCGGCCACGTAGGCTCCTGCACTGTGCGGCCTGCAAGTGTCTCTTTTTAACAGGTGTGTTCACTCTGAAAAGATACTGTAGCATCTTTCGTTGTTATTTGGTAAAATTTGTCTAATTATGGACTAACTAGGCTCAAAAGATTCGTCCCGATATTTACAGACAAACTATGCAATTAGTTATCTTTTTTACCTACATTTAATGCTCCATGCATGCGTCGAAAGATTTGATATAATGGGTGGAAGAGAAAATATTTTAGGTTGGGATGGAGAAGTGAACAAGGCCCAAGTGTCTCATCGAAGTGCGTTGATGATGGATATCTTTGCTCGTCGCAGTGCGTTATTTGGCTTTAAAGTCCTCATGCATGCCTGCATGGTGTTCACTTCCCCGTCCGACAAAAGTCAAACTAATTCAAATTTAACTAAATTTATAGCCAATAGTATATAAATAAAATATTAGCTCTCTTCAAGTTGATCATCGCGTGATTGACGATGGATATCTTTCATTCTTTGTTCGTTGCAACGCATTGTATATAGGCTTATTATAGTCGGCATGCACGCCTGCATGCATTGTATAGTATATATATTAGTTCTAGAAAGCCTCTTATCAAGTTTGATCAAAAAATATCCCATCTTCAAATTAATCGTCGTGCTGTCCTGTTTTGGATTTGACTAAATTAATACAAGTTGTGATCAAAAGGTTACATATTAGCTGATCTAAACGGAATCTAAGAGAGAGGGAAGAAGACGACAAAGCAACCAAAGATGATGATCACATAGCGAGGCCGTATTTCACTGCCTTGCTGCGTGCTGTGCTACTGCACGTAGAAAGAGTATATAAATTGCAGCCACAACTTGTAATTAATAACAGTATATATAGCTGCGGTAATAGAAGCCAAACATGTTCATAGTTTTTTTGTGATGGTTTAGGGTAGATGGCAATACATGCATGGGAGTGTTCAATAGTTTTTTGGTGATGGGGTACTGGGGTAGGGTACAAGCTAGGCTCTCTTCAATAGTTTTTTTTTGGTGATAGGGTACTGGGGTAGGGTAGAAGCTAGGTTATTTCCTCCGTTCTAGATTATAATTCATTTTGATTTTTATAGTTTAGTCATAGCAGAATAAATATATCAAAAAAATAATAATACAATCTATAATTTGGAACGGAGGGAGCAGCTACTAGCTGCTGGCCTGCTCAAGTAGTCAAGTACGAGAAAAGTCTAAACGGCACAGTGACACAACCAATGGGCCGGTTTAGATAAAAAAAAAATTGGCAAAATGATACTGTAGCGATTTTCGTTGTTATTTGGCAATTAGTGTCCAATCATTGTCTAATTAGACTTAAAAGATTCGTCTCGTCCATTTCGTCTAAACTGTGTAATTAGTTTTATTTTTTTATTTATATTTAATGTTTCATGCATGTGTTTAAAGATTCGATGTGACGGGGAATCCTGAAAAACTCTGCAAAAAAATTTTTTGGAACTGAACAAGGCCAATATCCGGAACGCCGAATGCAACGCACCTGGCTTAGGCTTAGACTGCCCGCAGTGGCATACTCTAAACGATACTCTAAAGTTTTAGAGTGTGAATATAGAGTAAAAAATGCTGCACTGGGTACTCTAAAACGATACTCTATCCTTTCTCTCACTCTATATTTAGAGTAGTACTGTTCTTACTCTATATTGTGTAGTGACGGACCCCGCTAGCTAAACAAAGGAAAAAAATGCTATAACTCACAAACCAAAAATCCAAATTAAATTTCGATTGCACCATTAAATTCGTCTCAATAAATCCTTCAAAACTATATCACACATGGATATATTTAGATAAAGTGACAAGTGGGTCTCATAGTGGATAGAGTGGATAGAGGATGATATAGAGGATGGATGAGTGCGGGAGAATTGAGTATAGAGGAGAGAATCTTGCTGACTAGGACGTATAGAGAATGAATATAGAGATTCATGAATGCGGATAGTCTTAGTACCTTACCTTATTAGCCCACACCGATCAACTACAACTAGCTAGCTGTAGCTAGATTCATTGTCAAGCTAGACCCGCAAGCATTATTTAGAATTTAGTACTACTGTAACTAAACTAGGTACGACAGCACTTAATTATATGGCCCCATATATAAATCCATAATTTTAGTGCACTGAAACGATTCTAGCGAACCCACGTAGGAGTACGTACTACTACGCGCGCGATGCGGACATGCATGTGCATGGCATTGCTCGCGCTTGTCCGTGTCCGCACTGCATGCAGCACCTACGTACAGTACCGAGGGAGCTGCACCAGACGAGATAGGGTTCGATCGTTTGTCCGTAGTGTCACCTGGAGAAGACGCGACTTGCATCGTGACCATGCATGCATGTCACGTTTATATAGTAACACTATTATCCACTTATCCAGGTACCACTTCGTGTAGCTGCGAGCAGTCGCGGAGGCAGCTAAAGAAATAAGGTAGGGCGAAGGTCCGCCACTGGGCATCAGCTTCATCTCTTCTCCTGACGGCTTCACCTCCTCCTCCCCATCCATCAGCACCAGCAGTCAGAGGGCCAGGCCGGCCGGCGGCTCGGCCGCAGGCGCGCAGCGGCACTGCGAGAGGGCCGCGGCCTCCAGTCGATTCCCCGGCGCAGCGCAGTGCGTGGTTGGGCATGGCGCGTGGGGCGGAGGCGCGGGGCGGCAGCCAGAGCCAGGAGGCGCGTGAGGCGGACTGCGGAGCACCGGAGCCGCGGTGTCGCTGAAGTCGAACCAAGCGAGCGAGCAGAGGAGCGATGCGGCGACTCTGCTTGGTGCTTGAGGCTTGCCGTAAGGCCTTTGGCTTCACGTGGGTGGGCCTTTGGCCTTTGGGCCTTGTTGTTGTCTAGCTGGCCCAGCAGCGCGGTGTCGACTGCCTATGCTAGTCTGCTTCGCTCGTCTCGTCGTCCACAAGTCCGGTGGCCACCGCTGCTTATTTTTGGAGCCTCGGACCTTCGCCACCGCCGGAGATGGGGTCCTACCTATGGTGCTCGCCGGAGGAGAGGTAGGGCGGCCGCCCAACCTCGCTATATAGGTGGCTCCGCCTCTGGCTGCGAGGATAGATAGATCTGACAAAATCCAAAACGAACAGCACCTAACAATATTCGGGACGCCGAATGCGCTGCACCTAGCTCGCGCCATTCGGGCACTGTCCGTTGCCATGAAACAGGGACCCCGGTCACTGATTCTGGGACAAGGACGGCCGCAGCCACGTGATGCCCATCCGACGGCCGCCCTCACGCGCTCCGCCACGCGTCTCCTCTTTCTCCCGCCTGTGCTGTGCACTCGGTGTCGGAGTGCCGGCCGGCCCCTCCGCCCGCGCGCACTACAATGCATCAGTGCATGCATGCACGGCGCAATGAACATGCACTCGCCCTTCCCCCCTTTCTCCGGCGGCCCATTAGGCTAGTCTCGGTGGCCAGTTTTACGGTGTTTTCTAAAACTGTCATGTCATGTATAATGAAAAGAAATTAGGATGAAACACCCTCTCTTAATATAAAGTTCATTCTAGAGTTTCACATGTATTTAATTTCATGACTCATAGATAGTTGGTAATCATGCCAAGAGAGTTTCATTCAGATGAAACTCATTTATTCTCTCTCTTCTTAAATACATTGTCATATCATTAATAATATCTATGTGGCAACTTATTTAATGCAAATAAAACTTTCACTGAAACTGACCTTACACCTACTCCCTCTGTCCTGTAATACAGTGCATTCTAGAAATTTTAAGACAAATCAAGAGAGAACATAAAATACGCATATACCCTTGTTTTATTTCCTAATCAGACGCTATCATCAACATGATTAATGGTGACTGGTTGATAAATGGAAAGTATTTAATGCAAAACTAGATTTTGTCCTCTATAGTGCATTATATTTGAGGACAAATTTTAAATGTTAAAATGTACTATATTACATGACGGGGGAGTACGACTATGCTTGGCTACTTGTACTACCTCTGTAAGTGTCGTTAGTAGCTCGATAGAGCCAGAGAGAACAGGCGGAAAAAAAGTTGCATGCAAACGATAAGGTAAGAGAAAATTATTCCCTCCATCCTAAGTAAGAATGCAATTCTCATTATTTCGAAAGTCAAACAATTTTATGTTTGATAAAATAAACAAATAATAATGATACTTATGATACCAAATTAGTACTATTAGATTACTCATAAAATATAATTTTATAGTATTCTCCCTCAATACTGAAAATTCAAGTCGTTTCGAACAAAGTTTGGGTTAAACATTAAAAATACAAATCATGAATAACATTTAAGTTAAGTTTAGAAATGTGAAAACTGTATAAATAGATTTGTCTTCAAAAGTACTTTCATAAAAATATAATATATCGCTTTCTAATAAATATTTTTATAAAAATAAGAAGTCAAATTTATACTTTGGAGACCATGTCGCTGTTCAAAACGACTTGAATTACCAATATGGAGAGATTATTTATTTGAAATTATATATTCTAATATTATCTCTAAATTTAACTTAATCTAAACCTAGAGTTATGTCTATTTGAGTGGAGATAGTATAGAAGTAAAACGTATGGATCGGATCGGAGCGCCTTGCTAGTGGACGGACTATGACCATTTGATCGATTCCCTCTCTTGAGTAGCTACTGAACCTTTTGCTGTAGTTAGGTCTACAGGCACGCCCACTGTTCTCTGTAGCCGATGTACCCTTTTGCTTTTCTCGAGGACTAAAGTGATCGATCCGCAAGCTACGCACGCACTGTACTATTGGCGGCATCTATCCACCGTTTGCATGCGCGTTGCTTGACACGACAACACTCAGGCGCCGCGCCGTTTGGTGTTACCGGTGTGGCGTTACAGGAGCTTTGCTCGTTGTCTCACCTGGAGTCACTGTAGATAGACTGCATACGTAGAGTGGCAAGAAGTTAGAACCATTTCATTGGCGTCTAGGTTTTTATCACACTTAAGGCCCTGTTTTGTTCCTAAAACATTTTGCAAGAATTTTTAGATTTCACGTCACATCGAATCTTTGGACACATGCATGAAGCATTAAATATAGATAAAAAAATAAAACTAATTACACAGTTTAGACGAAATGGATGAGACGAATCTTTTAAGCCTAATTAAACCATGGTTGGACACTAATTATCAAATAACAACGAAATTTGCTACAATGTCATTTTGTAAAAAATTTTGCAACTAAAGAGGCCCTAACTTAGATCATGTAGAGTGGCAATGTTAGGCAGGAATTAAATAAGCTCATGCTCTTTCTCCTCACAAAATGCACTACAATGTAGAGATGGGAAAGTGAGTGAAGCTATATTGAAGTACCTCTACTAGATCTTGCTGCAAAGTATGCTTTGTTAACTACCAAAATTTACCATGATAAAGATTTGGCAAGCAAAAACTATTAGAACTTAGGCACGAAAAGTGAACATAGATTTGGCGCGGCAAATGTAAGAGCAACTCAAAGAGTTTCTTTACAATTTTTTTTATTTGACAGGAAGAGCTTTTGGTGGAAAAATATATCCTCCAACAGCTTTTTTCAATTAGATATTCTAATATAGCCATCCTCTATTTCGGAATGCTTGACAACCTAAGATGAACAGCCAAGCTGCCTCCTTAAAGTGGGCACATGATATAGAGAGGTCATTAGAGGTTGGAAAAAAATATAAAAAAACAAATTTTCATCAAATAGTTTCAAATAATAATTCTGGCTCTTTAAATTTTAGTAGTGAACGCAACAGCAGCAAAATTCTGGCAACCAAATTTTGTCATCAACAAAATCAGTCTAGAGGGGCTGAGTGATATTTCGCCCTGTCTGTCGTCATTTGAAAAAGCGAAGAAGCAAGAGTCAACCAGTAGCAGGGCATCCAAGCCACCAGCCGCACCAGGTGAGCTGCGCAGCGTCGTCGTCCGTTAGCTGCAGGGCGCAATTGTATGCAACAACCAACAAAGCCGTAGCAATACGTAGTAGCTAGTCCTACTCCTACGTACGTGCTCCTATACGCCACGCGTACGTCTGCCACCCGGTGCAGTGCAGACACGTCGTCGTAGCCGCCAGCCGGCCAGAACAACCAAAACCAAGAGCCAGGTGCATGCATGTACTACTTAACTGTAATTTTCACTGTCACGTCTTCAATCTAGTACTCCGTATTTCACCGGCCGTGGCTAAGGCACTGTAGTTTTCACCTAAAAACTTTTCATCTCGTCACATTGAATGTTTAGATATATACATAGAGTATTAAATGTAGATAAAAAAACTAATTACACAGTTTGCATGAAAACCGCGAGATGAATCTTGTAAACCTAATTAGTCCATGATTAGCCATAATTGCTACATTAACACACATGTGTTAATGACGGATTACTTAGACTTAATAAATTCATCTCGCGGTTTATGTAATTAGTCTTTTTATTAATATTCGAACATCCCTTCCAACATCTCATAAAACATCCAACGTGACAAAAAAAAAATTTCACCCACTAAATAAACAAGCGGCTTGTTCGGCTGGCTGGTCAGCCAGCCCACCAGCAGTGCTTTTCTCTGACATCAAATCAGTACCGGCCACCGATCACCTATCAGCCAGCAGTATTTTTTTTCTCACAGCAAATCAACACCAACCATCAGCCACCAGCCAGCCAAACAAGCTGGAGGCTTAAGTTACACGACATGTGTGTACGAGTAGCTACTACCGTCACCGTACCTTGCCGAGTAGCAATACGCAGGCGTACGTATCCTATCCACCACGCCACCAGACTCCGTCGTACTCGTACTCCAGCGCCGTGGAGTTAGAGTGCAGTAAATAAATACTAAACAATAACGGTAAAAATAAAGAAGTGAATCGGGGGAAGCAAAAGATCCGGCCCGGGGTCCACGGCAGGTCAGCTGGCCTGGCCCCAGAGGCACGCCAGCCTGTCATGCTCCCGTCCCTTCCTCTCCAAAGCCAGCTCCTCCTCCTCCCAGTCCTCCACTAGGCGACAAACCCCCCTCCCCCTCTACACCGCTCCGTCTATAAATCACCCGCCCAGCCGCCTCCACCGCCATCTCATTCCCCCCCTCCTTCCTCTCCACAACGACGCCGGCAGCGGCATTGGCACCCACACCACGCCGACGCGCATCTCACCCACCCCAACTGACACTCAACGAGAAGTTAGTTTTTCCAAATCGAGCGGGACGAACGGACGGACAGACACCTGATCGGATCCTCCTCCTCGTCGTCGTCCTACACCTCCTACCCGCCAATGGGGCTGTGCATGTCGAGCGGCGCGGCAGGCGAGGCCGCGCGCGCGGGGGCCGCGCCCAGCAAGGACACGGCGCTGGTGCTGATGCCGAGCGGCGAGATGCGGGAGTACCCGCGCCCAACGACGGCCGCGCGGGTGCTGGAGGACGCCACCACCTCCGACGGCAACAGCGAGGACTGGTTCCTGTGCGACGCAGACGGGATGGGGTTCGATGGCGCGGTGCCCGCGGTGCGGGACGCGGAGCCGCTCCGCGCGGGGCAGATCTACTTCGTGCTGCCCGCCACCGCGCGCCGCCGCGGCCTGCGACGCGAGGAGGTCGCCGCGCTCGCCGTCAGGGCCTCCGCCGCGCTCTCCTCCCGGGCCTCCGCGCCGGGAAAGCGGAGGCGCGGCGCCGTCGTCGCGCCCCTCGTCTTCGCGCCGCCGTCGGAGGAGGATGAGCGGGCCGCGGCGGCATGCAAGGCGGCTGCAGCGCCACCGGTGCGGGTGCGGCGGCCCGCGCCGCGCGTGCGCTCCGGCAGGCGGCTCGAGCGGTTCGCGTCGGACCTCACGGCGATCCCCGAGTGCGAGACGACGAGTGAGTAGCGGCGGCGGCGGCTCAGCCTCGGACGGACGGGATCATCACGTCGTCGCTCGCTCCAACGGATCGACACGAGACACTGCCCGGCCCCGGGGGCTCCCTCCAACCGTCCAACGGAATTGATGCCAAGCGGCTCTGGAAGCAGAGGACGCCAGGACGAACAGAGGAATTCCAGGGCCGGGCGATGGACGGGCTACAGGTCTCGCGATTTGAGTATGGACGAATTTGGGGTGCGCGTGATCAACTGATCATGATTCATGACGATTCGCATGAGATAATTGGGGATTTTTCTTTTGCACGTTTTGCTTGAGTGAGATCTATCGGTCTCCAAATTGAGGGGAGGCTCGTTGCACGTGAACGAAATGTGAATACTACAAGTATTTTGGCGCTTTTTTTTTTGTGTGCTCACAAACAGTTCTCCACAGGGATTCCTCTGCAAACCCTGAGTGCAGGTGCAGGTACCGAGGTTACTACTCTGACTAGGGATGAAAACGGATCGGATACGGACGAATATCACTTGTATCGTATTTGTTTCCATATTTATGTCTGAATTCGGATTCGAATACGGATAGTATAAAAAATATCGGATAGAATATGATTGGATATCGACATCATAAATATGTAATTTAAATATTCGGATATGAATACAATATCGGACGTTAAATATCCAGACTCGGATATAAACGGATTAAAACCCCTCTAAACGAATTCGGTCTTCAATACGGTCAGAACCGTTTTCATCCCTAACTCTGACGCAGTGCCAGCGCCATTCTTGCACATTGAGTTCAGCCACAATTTGGATACAACATCTGAAGATGCATAGTAGCACTAATTAATTCCAAAATGTGAATAGATGCTGCATAGTAGTAGTACTAATTAAACCCAAAAATATTAAATATGGATACGGTTGTTTTACCGAGAAATCGATATTGAAAATCATTTCATTTGGAATTCTCTGGAGAGTTGATTGAAACGAGCGCTAAAGACTTTCCGGCAAATATTCTGCATGTTAGATTAAGCTTTAACATAATCAACAACTTAAAACCACGAAATACTTAGCCCAAACATATGCAAAATTGGACTAGTCAGATCCTGCAGATGCATGTATGGCCCCATGGTGTGCAAGTTGATGTATAAGTGTCCAGATGGGTTTCCTCTCATTCATTGCACTGATGACAAAAGCGGATTTGAAAAGACAAAAAAAATGTTCATCTGATGATCTTGATAAGGACCTGATAAACGGATAAATTAGGTGTTATTTTTGGGGATTTATAATTTGTATACGCCGAGGCAATCAAGCTGGTCGTGTCGAAATCACGTTCCAACGGCCCAAATACAAGTCTACTCATACTTAACCTTTTGTGTAATCGTGTTATTACTTTTTTTCACGATCGTACCGAGACATGTTTTTTTTTCTGTTAAACAGAAGTAGAGTTTAATAAATTAGTGATTACCGAGCCAAACAATCCGTGAGCTCACTCGGCTGTGATTACATATAAACTACTTGGCGGCCGTGTTGAGCTACAAGCACGGCAGCAGATAACAAAGTAGGCCCTGAGCCCCTGAACCAAGCGGGCTAAAAGAGCTTAAACAAAGTAAGACTACCCGCACTCATGGACCTTTATATTCATCCTCTATACGTCATAGTCAGCAAGATTCTCTCCTCTATACTCAATTCTCCCGCACCCATCCATCCTCTATATCATCCTTTATCCACTATATTCACTGTAGGATCCACTTGTCACTTTATTTAATATATCCATGTGTGATCTAGTTTTGAAGGATTTATTGAGACGAATTTAATGGTGAAATCGAAATTTAATTTGTATTTTTGGTTTATGAGTTATATCATTTTTCCTTTGTTTAGCTAGTGGGGTCCGCCACTATAGAGTATAGAGTAAGCACAGTACAACTCTAAATATAGAGTGAGAGAAAGGATAGAGTATCGTTTTAGAGTACCCGGTGCATCAGTTTTTACTCTATATTAATACTCTAAAGCTTTAGAGTATCGTTTCAGAGTACCCGCTGCGGGTATTCTAAGCGCGGGACCAACTTTTGACACTATACTCGAGCAAACCGTGGACGCTAGTGTTGAACTTGCACGAGGACATACACCCACGTTTTTCTCTTCTCGTTCCACAGTGTTTTTTTTAATTCAGTGGCGTGTACCGTGCAATTTGTACTGTAGGCATTACGTAACCGAGGAATGTGAACGGCCGAGTTTTCCTTTTTCGGAGTTCTATACTCTCCTGGTAGAATAGTAGTACTAGAGCAAAGGCTGAGGAGAGAGCACGTTGATCTTGTGACCAGTAGCGACTCGTGGTGAGCGGCGACAAATGGTCTCACAAGAAACAAGATCGCTCTGACGCTCTCTGCCCGAGCTAGTACACGTACTAGACGTGTGCGTGGTCGGACGATGTCCAAGGGCCAGGCTATTCGTACTCTAAATTCATCCTCTAAAATACCTGGTCATCAAGATTCTCTCCTCTATACTCAATTCTCTCGCACCCATCTATCATCTATATCATTCTCTATTCACTGTGGGGTCCATTTATCACTTTATCTAAATATATCCATGTGACATTTTGTTTTGAAGAATTTATTGAAACGAATTTAATGGTGTGAACGGAATTTAATTTAGACTTTTCATTTGTGAATTATAACATTTTTTAAATACTTTAAATAGTGGGGCCCGCGTTGCATGCGGTGTCTCTCTCCTCTCTTTCTCTCCCGCGCATGCACTGCCTCCTTGTTCCCTCCCGCTGTCCCCCAGATATAGCGTGCAACAGTAGATACCGGAGCCGGTACACGATGCCGGTGCAGCAAAAATCCATCCGCCAAATCTCCTGGAGGGTGATTTAGCGTAGGCAGTGCGGACAGCCTAAACACGGCAGAGATGCGAAGCGATCGAGCACGGGCAGAGCGGTTGCCGCGGAAGAAAAAGAGAAGAGACTTCATGTTCACTTCGCGAAAAGTAGCTGAAAAGTTACTATAGCATCTTTTATTTTATTTGGCAAAAATTGTCCAATTATGGACTAACTAGGCTTAAAAGATTCATCCCGATATTTACAGACAAACTATGTAATTAGTTATCTTTTTTACCTATATTTAATGCTCTATGCATGTGTCGAAAGATTTGATATAATAGGTGGAAGAGTAAATATTTTAAGTTGGGATGAGGTAGTGAACAAGGCCAGAGTGGCCTCCAGCTCGCTTCACTTGCTTCCCGTCCCGTCGCTTGTCGTCCTCTCCCCTGTCGCAGGCTGATGTCACGGGCCTGAATGTGCACACCAGATAAGTACAGTATTCTCTTTTTGTCCTCATGAAAAATAGAAGTCACGAAAAAAAATCAAATAATCTTAGGTTTGATTAATTTTTATAAAAGATATTATCTGCGTTTTGATCTTTAGTTAGATTTATTATAAAAAAATACATATGTGGTCAATTCAGTGTTACATATTACACGTCATAAACACTTGAATACATATTAGGCCAAAATTCTAGATTCTGACTTCTGGGGAAGCAGAGTCTCATTATTCGTATGACGGAGGGAGTATATATATACTAAGATTCACTTAATTCTAACATACGATTTGAGAGGATTTGGAGGGAATTAGGTAGGAGGAGCAGGGAATTGGAGGGAGGCAGCAAGAACAAGACGCGCAGAGCCAGCCCTTGGACACCGGAGGAAGAGGACTTCGGTTCTGTTCTTCGGTGCCCTCTGCCTGGCACTCTCTGATCTTTCGTTGCAGCAGATTTCTCTTTAGCCCAAGCCCATTTGGCACCCCAAACCGCTATTGTCAAGCCAACTAGGATCCCCGCTGAGTTGTATATATCCACTCTTTTAGGATTGACATCGCAGTTGCAGGTGCAACTTGCCCTTTTTGAAGGACTTGTTGCCAGCTAGACTACTCGCAGTGGGATACTCTAAAGGATACTCTAAAGTTTTAGAGTATGAATATATAGTAAAAACTGCTGCACTAGGTACTCTAAAACGATACTATATCTTTTCTCTTACTCTATATTTAGAGTAGTACAGTGTTTACTCTATAATGTGCAGTGGTGGACCCCACTAGCTAAACAAAGAAAAAAATGTTATCACTCACAAACCAAAAATCCAAATTAAATTTCAATTGTACCATTAAATTTGTCTTAATAAATCCTTCAAAACTAGATCACACATGGATATATTTAGATAAAGTGACAAATGGGTCCCACAGTGGATAGAGTGGATAGAGGATGATATAGAGGATGGATGAGTGCGAAAGAATTGAGTATAGAAGAGAGAATCTTGCTGACTAGGACGTATAGAGGATGAATATAGAGGTCCATGAGTGCGGATAGCCTTAAGAGCTCTAGTACCACCGTGGTGGCGGAGAGCAGCTGTACCATATTTTCTTGTGGACCTAACTCTATGCAACCTACTTTGGATTGTCCAGCTTGTTTGGCTAGCTGGTGGCTGGTGGTAGGTGCTGATTTGTTGTGAGAGAAAAATATTGTTGGCTGACATGTGGCTAGTGGCCGGTACTGATTTGATGTTAGAGAAAAGCACGGCTTGCTGGCTAGCTCCCCTCCTGGCCATGTGGAAATTTGCTCAATTTTCAACAAAGAACTATTTTGTTAGTTTCTGAACCTTCTAACACACTAATACATTAATGGGTGTGTTTAGTTTCCTGAAAAAGGGTGAAAAATATACTGTAGCACGTTTTGGCTTTATTTGGCAAATAGTGTCCAACCATTGACTAATTAGGTTAAAAACGTTCGTCTCGCAAAGTATAACCAAGCTGTACAATTAGTTTTTAATTTCATCTACATTTAGTACTTCATGCATGTATCGCAAGTTTGATATGACGGGGAATCTTTTTTCTGTATAGTGTTTTTTTTTGAGGTACTAAACACAGCCATTGTTAATAGCATCATCAGAAAGTGAATTGAATCTTGGGTACTTGGAGCTGTCATATTACTGTATTTGCCAAGCCAAATTGTACTGCATAGCAAGGCCTTGTTTAGTTCCAAAATATTTCGCGAAAAACAGTAGATTTCCCATCACATCGAATCTTTGACACATGCATGGAGCATTAAATATAGATAAAAAAATAAAACTAACTACACAGTATAGACGAAATGGACAAGACAAATCTTTAAGCCTAATTAAGCCATGATTGGACACTAATTACTAAATAACAACAAAAAATAATACAGTAGCATTTCACAAAATATTTCAGGAACTAAACAAGCCCCAAGGTGACTCGAGCATCCCAGTACTGCAAGCGATGTACTCCTACCTTCAAATGGCTCAAGGCCGAGCCCTATGGGTGTGTGAGAGGTGCATAGGAACAGGGCCTCCAAATTCTAGGGGGCCGCAGGTCGTCACCCCACCACGCTGTGATAGATCGGTGTTGCGAAAATACCGAGCACCTGGCGCATGGTAGTTGCCGCTGACTGATGTTACTTGACTACATTACATCCATCATTCCATGATGTGTGCGAACCGTGAAGCAAGTGACTACTCTTAAGTACGTAGTGACTACCCGACCTAGGGGATTAAACCAATGCAATTAACTTTTCTAGGATCAAGCCCAGCACACGGAGATACAACTAACTTTTCTAATGGGTACAATAGTAGCACCATGAGCCAACGACAACGCCCTATATGCAATTTTAATCTTATTCAATTTAAATTCTAGTATCATTTATATGATTATATCTAATGTTCCAACACTAAGACATGTCTTCAAGCAAATATCAATCTATTTAAGAAAACAACAAATAATAGATCAGGATTTAACTCAGTTTTAGAAAATAGTTACGGAATGATTATTATAAAAAAAATATGCACGTGAAAAAGGCCTTGGTTTAGGGTTTCGTAAATTGCCCTGAATTTGCCCTGAAATGGCTGCCTTTTACTCTACAGCTGGCCGGCTGTCCCTGGTAGGTATAGTTGCACGTGTGCGCGCTCGGTCGACGCGGCAGAGACATGGTACAATATTTTTTTTCTCGACAAATCAGTGAAAAGTACTGCTGCTCGTTCTATGGCCCCGTTCGGCTGTGCTGATAAGCCGACTGAAAAACACTGTTGACTGATTTGTTGCGAGAGAAAAACACTGTCCCGGTAAAAAAAAACAAACTGAAAAGTTCGGATTATAAGCCGGAAGAACATGGCCTATACTCTAGTACGGGGACCAGCAAGTTGTAAAGTCAATCAGCTGACCTCATAGGTCCCGTTCGGCAGTGCTAAAATACTGTTGGTTGATTTGTCGTGAGAGAAAAATACTATTTTGACCGAAAAATCAAGCTTAGTGGCACGAGGCTCGAGTCAACTCCGTCGCCGTCGATCGCCGCCCACGCAAAGCATGCAACGCAAAGGCAGTGCAGTCGATCGCCGCCCACCGGTGCGGGTGCGGCGGCCCGCGCCGCGCGTGCGCTCCGGCAGGCGGCTCGAGCGGTTCGCGTCGGACCTCACGGCGATCCCCGAGTGCGAGACGACGAGTGAGTAGCGGCGGCGGCGGCTCAGCCTCGGACGGACGGGATCATCACGTCGTCGCTCGCTCCAACGGATCGAAACGAGACACTGCCCGGCCCCGGGGGCTCCCTCCAACCGTCCAACGGAATTGATGCCAAGCGGTTCTGGAAGCAGAAGACGCCGGGACGAACAGAGGAATTCCAGGGCCGGGCGATGGACGGGCTACAGGTCTCGCGATTTGAGTATGGACGAAGGTGTTGTTTAGTTGGCGAAAAAGTTTGGGTTCGGCTACTGTAGCACTTTTCGTTTTATTTGGCAAATTATGTCCAATCATGGACTAATTAAGCTCAAAAGATTTGTCTCGTGATTTACAACCAAACTGTGTAATTAGTTTTTTCTTTCGCATATATTTAGTACTCCATGCATATGTCGTAAGATTCGATGTGACAAGTACTGTAGCACTTTTTGAGTTTGCTTTTTTGCAAACTAAACAGGCTCGAATTTGGGGTGCGCGTGATCAACTGATCATGATTCATGACGATTCGCATGAGATAATTGGGGATTTTTCTTTTGCACGTTTTGCTTGAGTGAGATCTATCGGTCTGCAAATTGAGGGGAGGCTCGTTGCACGTGAACGAAATGTGAATACTACAAGTATTTTGGCGCTTTTTTTTTGGTGTGCTCACAAACAGTTCTCCACAGGGATTCCTCTGCAAACCCTGAGTGCAGGTGCAGGTGCACAGGTTACTACTCTGACGCGGCACCGTTTAGATGCTAAAAATTTTGCCAAAATTTTTAGATTCTCCATCACATCGAATCTTTAAACGCATGCATGAAATATTAAATATAGATAAAAAAATAAAACTAATTACACAGTTTAGACGAAATGGACGAGACAAATCTTTTAAGCCTAATTAGACTATGATTAGATAATATTTGCCAAATAACAACGAAACTGCTACAGTAGCGTTTCGCCAAAAATTTTGCCAACTAAACAGCCCCGCGGTGCCTGCGCCATTCTTGCACATTGAGTTCAGACTATCCGCAACCTCTATATTCATCCTCTAAACGAAATATTTCATCATATTCATCATAAAATATACAGTTTCTCCGCATCCATTCATTCTCTATCCACTGTAGGACTCACTTACCACTTTATCTAAATATATCCATGTGAGATCTAGTTTTAAAAAATTTATTGAAACGAATTTAATAATGTAATCGGAATTTAATTTGGTTTTATAGTTTGTGATTTATAATATTTTTTAGATCGATGAAACTGTGGAGCCGTCATTGAGATTCCTTGCACGCACGCACGCTCTCTCTGGCTTGGTCGCTCGCGATCACGTGGTGGGGCCGTCCGACAGGTATCGTAACCTCGGTATCCCTTCAAATTTGCCGGAGAAAGACGCATGCAGGCCCCGCTGCAGCTGCTTTCGAACGCTATAAGCCGACGTGGAGCTATACCGGTTGTCTTTACAGGCACCGGTGCATACAGTCTCAGCCACAATTTAGATACAACATCTGAAGATGCATAGTAGCACTAATTAATTCCAAAATGTGAATAGATGATGCATAGTAGTAGTACTAATTAAACCCAAAAATATTAAATATGGAAACGGTTGTTTTACCGAGAAATCGATATTGAAAATCATTTCATTTGGAATTCTCTGGAGAGTTGATTGAAACGAGCGCTAAAGACTTTCCGGCAAATATTCTGCATGTTAGATTAAGCTTTAACATAATCAACAACTTAAAACCACGAAATACTTAGCCCAAACATATGCAAAATTGGACTAGTCAGATCCTGCAGATGCATGTATGGCCCCATGGTGTGCAAGTTGATGTATAAGTGTCCAGATGGGTTTCCTCTCATTCATTGCACTGATGACAAAAGCGGATTTGAAAAGACAAAAAAAATGTGTATCTGATGATCTTGATAAGGACCTGATAAACGGATTAATTAGGTGTTATTTTTGGGGACTTATAATTTGTATACGCCGAGGCAATCATGCTGGTCGTGTCGAAATCACGTTCCAACGGCCCAAATACAAGTCTACTCATACTTAACCTTTTGTGTAATCGTGTTATTACTTTTTTTCACGATCGTACCGAGACATGTTTTTTTTCTGTTAAACAGAAGTAGAGTTTAATAAATTAGTGATTACCGAGCCAAACAATCCGTGAGCTCACTCGGCTGTAATTACATATAAACTACTTGGCGGCAGCAGATAACAAAGTAGGCCCTGAGCCCCTGAACCAAGCGGGCTAAAAGAGCTTAAACAAAGTAAGCGCGGGACCAACTTTTGACACTATACTCGAGCAAACCGTGGACGCTAGTGTTGCACTTGCACGAGGACATACACCCACGTTTTTCTCTTCTCGTTCCACAGTGTTTTTTTTAAATTCAGTGGCGTGTACCGTGCAATTCGTACTGTAGGCATTACGTAACCGAGGAATGTGAACGGCCGAGTTTTCCTTTTTCGGAGTTCTATACTCTCCTGGTAGAATAGTAGTACTAGAGCAAAGGCTGAGGAGAGAGCACGTTGATCTTGTGACCTTGAGAGCAACGGCTGATCGGCTGTGTTTAGATCACTTGAAAAGTGCACTATGAAAAAAAAAATTCCGTTACATCAAACTTACGATATATGCATTGAGTATTAAATGTGAATAAAATCAAAAACTAATTGTACAGTTTAGTTGTACTTTGCGAGACGAATGTTTTGAGCCAAATTAGTCAATGGTTGGATAATTATTATCAAATACAAACGAAATGCTAGAGTATATTTTGGCACTCCGAAATTTGAAACTAAACACGGCCATTATTTATTAAAAAAAAAGTAGCGACTCGTGGTGAGTGGCGACAAATGGTCTCACAAGAAACAAGATCGCTCTGACGCTCTCTGCCCGAGCTAGTACACGTACTAGACGTGTGCGTGGTCGGACGATGTCCTGCTGGTCTCCCTAGCAGAGATGCGAAGCGATCGGGCACGAGCAGAGCGCTTGCCGCGGAAGAAAAAGAGAAGAGAGTGGCCTCCAGCTCCCCTCCCTTCACTTGCTTCCCGTCCCGTCGCTTGTCGTCCTCCTCTCCCCTGTCGCAGGCTGCTGTCACAGACCTGAAATGTGCACACCAGATAAGTACAGTACTCTCTTTGTCCTCACAAAAAATAGAAGTCACGAAAAAAAATCAAATAATCTTAGGTTTGATTAATTTATTTTTATAAAAGGATATTATCTGCATTTTGATCTTTAATTACATTTATTAAAAAAATACATATGTGGTCAATTCAGTGTTACATATTACACATCATAAACACTTGTATACATATTAGGCCAAAAATCTAGATTCTGACTTCTGGTGAAGCAGAGTCTCATTATTCGTGGGACGGAGGGAGTATATATTAGGTAGGAGGAGCAGGGAATTGGAGGGAGGCAGCAAGAACAAGACGCGCAGAGCCAGCCCTTGGACACCGGAGGAAGACGACTTCGGTTCTGTTCTTCGGTGCCCTCTGCCTGGCACTCTCTGATCTTTCGTTGCAGCAGATTTCTCTTTAACCCAAGCCCATTTGGCACCCCAAACCGCTATTGTCAAGCCAACTAGGATCCCCGCTGAGTTGTATATATCCACTCTTTTAGGATTAACATTGCAGTTGCAGGTGCAACTTGCCCTTTTTGAAGGACTTGTTGCCAGTTAAGAGCTCTAGTACCACCGTGGTGGCGGAGAGCAGCTGTAGCATATTTTCTTGTGGACCTAACTCTATGCAACCTACTTTGGATTGTGCAGCTTGTTCGGCTAGCTGGATTGGTGGCTGATGCTGATTTGTTGTGAGAGAAAAATACTGTTGGCTGACAGGTGGCTAGTGGCCGGTGCTGATTTGATGTTAGAGAAAAGCACGGCTGCCTGGCTGGCTCCCCTCCTGACCATGTGGAAATTTGCTCAATTTTCAACAAAGAACTATTTTGTTAGTTTCTGAACCTTTTGACACACTAATACATTATTGTTAATAGCATCATCAGAAAGTGAACCCAACTCTTGAATCTTGGGTACTTGGAGCTGTCATATTACTGTATTTGCCAAGCCAAATTGTACTGCATATGTTTAGTTCCAAAATATTTCACGAGAAAACAGTAGATTTCCCGTCACATCGAATCTTTGACACATGCATGGAGCATTAAATATAGATTAAAAAATAAAACTAATTACACAGTTTAGACGAAATGGACGAGACGAATCTTTTAAGCCTAATTAAGCCATGATTGGACACTAATTACCAAATAACAACGAAAAGTGCTACAGTAGCATTTCGCAAAATATTTCAGGAACTAAACAAGCCCCAAGTGACTCGAGCATCCCAGTACTGCAAGCGATGTACTCCTACCTTCAAATGGCTCAGGGCCGAGCCCCATGGGTGTGCGAGAGGTGCATAGGAACAGGGCCCCCAAATTCCAGGGGCCCCGCAGGTCGTCACCCCACCACGCTGTGATAGATTGGTGTTGCGAAAATACTGAGCACCCGGCGCACGGTAGTTGCCGCTGGCTGATATTACTCGACTACATTACATCCATCACTCCATGATGTGTGTGAACCGTGAAGCAAGTGACTACTCTTAAGTACGTAGTGACTACCCGACCTAGGGGATTAAACAAATGCAATTAACTTTTTTTAGATCAAGCCCAGCACACGGAGATACAACTAACTTTTCTAATGGGTACAATAGTAGCACCATGAGCCAGCGACAACGCCCTATATGTAATTTTAATCTTCTTCAATTTAAATTCTAGTATCATTTGTATGATTATGTCTAATGTTCCAACACTAAGACATGTCTTCAAACAAATATCAATCTATTTAAGAAAATAACAAATAATATATCAGGATTTAACTCAGTTTTAGAAAATAGTTACGGAATGATTATTATAAAAAAAATAGGCACGTGAAAAATAGTTTTGGTTTAGGGTTTCGAATAGGCCCTGAATTTGCCCTGAAATGGCTTGTGCCTTTTGCTCTACAGCTGGCCGGCTGGCCGATACCGGGGCTGCTGCTACAGTTGTAGTGTAGGGCGCGGCGCGGCGAGCAGACTCCGCGCGCGCACCTTGGGCTACACATGCGCTACTGCTAGCTCCACTCCAAGAAATCTGTGCACGCACGTCTCGCTTCCGTGTCCCAATGTCTGCGATGCCGTGCGCGTCAACCCGGCCCGGCGCGTTCGCTGTGCCACGCTACGGTGGCACGAGTCTCGAGTCAACTGGATGCATGGGATGGCCTTTCTTCTCACCTTTGTGCTGTAGTACGTACTGCTGTGGCCGCCCATGCGTGCGGTGCGTACAGCATCCCGGACGCGGCGCCAAATGGGCTTGCTCTGCTTCGTTCCTTCACACCACTCGTGGCGGACGTGCAGTCAAAACTCGGACAGCGCAGAGCAGACAGCTGCCCCCGTTGTTTTTGTAAGGCCTCGTTTAGTTCGGTGATTTGGGAGAAAAACACTGTATCAGAATTCCTGTAGCATTTCGTTTGTATTTGGTAAAAATTATTCAAATTTTGACTAACTAGGCTTAAAATGTTCATCTCGCAAAGTACAGCAAAACTGTGCAATTAGTTTTTGATTTCATCAACATTTAGTACTCCATGCATTTGCCGACATTTTAATGTGACATGGAATCTTCTTTTTGTATAGTGAAATTTAGGGGAGAATTGGGGGAACTAAACAAGGGCTAAACCTACAGGCAGGCAGGTAGAGGTGAAAACGAGGGGCAGCCACACTGGAAAAAAAATTCTATGCAGCTATGAATTATTTCAATTAATATGGTATGCTTTAGTCTAACAAAATAATTATAAAAGCTGCAGCTATGAATTCTTTCAATTAATTACAGAAAAGCATAGATCTAAAGCTACAACAAAAAACTTTGTATTAAAGCAAACCATATTATATGTTCATTGTGTAGAACTACTCATGTGGAGTCCAACAAAATTGAATTTTTTATTTTATGATTTTTCTGTGATTTACTATGATTTTTCAAAGATTCAGCCGAAATAAATAAAGCAAAAAAACTTTGTACTAAAGCCAATGTTTTCATAAACGCTAAACAGTAAACAGTCGGTCACCCTTCGTTTAGCGTTTAGACTGTTTAAACGGTGTTTAAACGGAGTTAAACGTCCTAAACGGTTTTGTACAATAATAATAAAATATACATATTTATATAGGTAAAAATAAAATTTACTAGAACTCATACATATTTACACATGTAAAAATCAAATATTCTACCAAATAATCTTGTTTGAAGAAATCTAAATCCCACAACACTTCGTATAATTACAATGTTAATTAGTTTCATGTTGATTGTGATAGATGTAGTCCTTTAATTCACTTAATTATGGATTAAATGGTTGTTTAGCTCATTTAATCACGTTTAATCTGATTTTGTTTAGACCGTTTAGACGGGATTGAACGGTTTAAACGGCCCAACCGTTTAATTCACCGTTTAGGGCCTAAACAACACGACTGACTTCTGTTTACCGTTTAAACGGTGTTTAAACGGACTAAAAGACCGTTTAGGCGAACAGTGACTAAAGCATACCGTATTATATATTCACTGTGTAGATCTACTCATGTGGAGTCCAACAAAATTGGATTTTCCATGTTATGATTTTTCTGTGATTTACTATGATTTTTCAAAGATTCAGCTGAAATAAATAAAAGAAGAAAAAGATAAAACCACCGTCACTGTAGCAATCCGCCGTCCAAAACCGCTTAGGGACATAATACGAACGGTTTTAAAAATCGAGGATGTGTTTTGTCCGATTTTAAAGTTTAGGGACCTAAAGTACACTTTCGCGAAAGTTAATGACCACGTGGACTTTTTCCAAGCGATCGAGCGCGAGCAGAGCGCTTGGCGCGGAAGATAGAGTAGAGAATGTGGCCTCCAGCTCACTTGCTTCCCGTCCCGTCCCTGTCGTCCCCCTCCCCTGCCTGGCTCTCCACTACAGGAAACAGCTAATTTGCCGGGTGTAAAATAATTTATCGGATGTTTTTTATTGGGCACCCGGCAAAGTCATTCTTTGCCGGGTGCCAGACCTGACGGCACCCGGCAAAGAAAGGCCTCCGGCAAACCAGCCTTTGCCGGGTGCCAGGCACCCGGCAAATTACAGCCGTCGGCAAAAATTAGTCTTTGCCGGGTCCCGGGCACCCGGCAAAATATGGCCGCCGGCAAAGGTGGCCGGCGTGACGGCGGCCACCTGCCGTCAGCCTTTGCCGGGTGCCACGCCGTTAGGCACCCGGCAAAGATTTTTTTTATTTTTTTTTAAAAAAATTCTTTGCCGGGTGCCTCCTGAGCCGGCACCCGGCAAAGGCTTCTTTGCCGGGGGCCAGATTTGGCACCCGGCAAATTATAATTTTTTTTTATGTTTTTGGCCCTATTTTTTTTCTAGGGCCTTGGTACAGTAATTATAACTCCATATCAAAATTTGGGACATTTTTTACTTTTTATACTATATTTCTTTAATTATTTTCATTCACTTGAATTTTTTCGACCACTCTAAATTTGAACTGCAGGTACATGAAATAATGGAATTCGGTCATTCGAAAAATGATATTCATGATGTTTGGCATATGTTGACGCCGTATCCAGGAACTCGCATTAAATTACGACCATCATGTTGTCGTAACACGATGAGGTAATCGCAGGAAAAGTTTATTTAAATTATATAAAATCCAAATGAAGTCCGAAAATCACGAAACTTGTCGAGGTTTCTTGTTATTGCATTTGGAGGCCATGGTAAAAAATTGAGAAAGTTTTGAGCAAGTTGCGACGTCGGATGCCTAAAACCCAGACATCTTCACTTGCAATAACATGTGATCACATGTGGAGATGTCTGGGTTTAGACATCCGATGTCGCAACTTGCTCAAAACTTTCTCAATTTTTTTACCACGGCCTCCACATGCAATAACAAGAAACCTCGACAAGTTTCGTGATTTCCAGACTTCGTTTAGATTTTATATAATTTAAATAAACTTTACTCGTGATTACCTTGTCATGTTACGACAAATGATGGTTGTAATTTAATGCGAGTTCCTGGATACGACGTCAACATACACCAAACATCATGAATATCATTTTTTGAATGACCGAATTCAATTATTTCATGTACCTGCGGTTTAAATTTAGAGTAGTCGGAAAAATTCAAGTAAATGAAAATAATTAAAGAAATATAGTATAAAAATTCAAAAATGTCCCAAATTTTGATATGGAGTTATAATTACTGTACCAAGGCTCCAGAAAAAAATTGGGCTAAAAACACAAAAAAAAAATTATAATTTGCCGGGTGCCAAACCTGGCCCCCGGCAAAGAAGCCTTTGCCGGGTGCCAGCTCAGGAGGCACCCGGCAAAGAATTTTTTTAAAAAAATAAAAAAATTCCTTTGCCAGGTGCCAGCTAGGTAGGCACCCGGTAAAAAATTTAAAAAAAATAAAAAAATTATTTGCCGGGTGCCTCTGGGCCCGGCACCCGGCAAAGAAACGGTACAGTTTAGGCCATAAACGGTATGGTACACGGTCACTGTACACGTTACTCAGCAGCTTTGCGTGCAGTTTAGGCCATAAACGGTATGGTACACGGTCAGTCCGTGTAAACGGTCAAAAACGGTCCTACACGGACTACACGGGCAACACGGTTCGGAGCTGACACGGTTCTACACGGCGAGTGAAGCGAGTAGGAGGACGTTTAGGCGATTGGAGACATTTCGGCGGCAGAACGAAAATTTTAGACCTCGTCTCGCGCGCATCGGCCCAATAAATTGTGACTACTATAAAGCCAACCTGTTAGGGTTTGGCCTTTCTATCCCCAAAGCATTTCACAGCCGCCGCAATTTCCAAATCCCCTGCACGGCTGCACACACACCGTCCGCCGCAGCTGCTGCGCTGCGCCCGTCGCTCCTTCGGCCGCCGCCGCCGCTCCAGCGGCCGCCGCCGTCGCGGCCGCGGCTGCCCCTGTTGCTGCATTCCAAGTCTTCCTCCACCCCATTCTCCATCCAGGTCGAGCTCCTCTGCCTCTGCTGTCTACTCCAGGTTGAGCTCTTCTGCATCTCCGGCACAAACAAGTTAAGTGCTCCATGTACTCTCTTTGATTTATGCTCCAGCATGTACATACTGCGCAGTGCGTACTAGACTACTAGTACTAGAGCTCCATTCTCATCTCCAAAAATCAATTGATATATCATATATGCTCCAGCGTGTGTAGATACAGACTAGTACTAATGTTCCATTCTTTTCTTTAGAAATCAACTCATATATGCTGTGCTCTAGCGTGTGCGTACTAGTAGGCCGGTGTTGTTTTGTTCTCCAGAAATAAATACTGTGTGCCTTTGTAAAGAATAGAGATTTTTGTTTAGAAAAAAGTTTAAAGAACAGAGAAAGAGATTGTGAGAATTGCTTTGTCTGCTACAGTTCAGATGCATTTGTTAAATTAAATCACTTAATTATGTTAGCTGTGGCCGTGTTATTATTTTATTATGCACTTAGGCTATTAGATCTGCCATTTAGGTTCTTAAGGCTATTAGATCTGGCATTTAGGTTCTTAATTCTGAAAGTTTGAAATATGAATATAGCAAGTACGCAGTTAGATGCTTCTTGTCACCTATTGTTCTGTGGCAATGGCTCTATTATGTACTTTACATGAATGTTCTTGTGCCCTGTGCTGTACACCTGTACTAATAATTTATAATTTGTGCTATGCTGTTTTCGCATGGTTGATGGGGATGTGAAGCCATCAATGGCTTTTCTTTATGGAGACATTCTTAAGGCTAAGAAAGAGATCAAGGTGGGCTTAGGGAATATTGACAAGGCAGGGACTCTCAATCTATACAACAATATCATAGAAATCATTGATGAGAAGATGAAGGGTAGGTTGGATAGTCCTTTGCACTTAGCTGCATACTTCTTGAATCCCTATTATAGCTACAATGATTCTTCCATCTTTGGAGATGAGGAAGTCATGGATGGGTTCTTTACAGCTCTTGAAACTTTTTATCATGGTGATTATGACAAGCAAAATCAAGTCCTCAATGAAGATCTGCACAAGTTCAAATATCAAACCGGCCACTTTGCAAAACCTGCAGCAATGGCTGGCTGTAAGGATTATAATTTCTGCCCAGGTATGCAAGTTTGTAGTTTATTTTAGATCTGAAATGTTGTATTAAATTTCTGGTTGCATGTTTAACACTGTAATATTTATACTTGATTACTTGTGTAGCCAAGTGGTGGGGAAATTATGGAACACAAGTTCCAACTCTACAAAAGATGTCTATAAGGATTCTCTCTTTGACTTCAAGTTCCTCGGACTGTGAAAGAAATTGGAGCTGTTTTGATGGGGTAATTCACTAAGTCTCCAAATCTTAAGTTGTGAACTGTGATAATTTTTGTTCTATCCAACAATTTAATACTTAAGTGCACTTGTGAATCTAAAATTTGTAGGTTCATACCAAGAAGAGAAACAGGCTCACTTGTGAGAGAGTTGAGCAACTTGTCTACGTTCGCTTCAATAACCTTCATTCAAAGAAAAGGGCTAAGGCAACAAAGAACGACAAAGTAGATCCTCTAGTAGCAGCAAATCAACCATTGCCCAAGGGTGGATGGTTGATGGTGGAGATGATGACAACTCATTTGTCATATCTGAGAACTGTGAACTGTGCTGTTAACCTGTCATTCATTCATTTGTATTCTTTATTATGTTGTAGGAGTAGGAATATATCGATTTATGATTATTTACATGTCAAAATAGTTATTTTTACAAATATAATACGAAAACGTGTAATCCGTGTAAAACCGTGTACACACCGTGTACACAGTCTAAACGCTACACGAGGCCTTGTCAACCGTGTACCGTTTACGAAAACATTATCTTTTATATGCTGTGTTTATAATTATAGAATAAAAAAATAAAAAAAAATTTGAGGCTTTGCCGGGTGCCCTGGCCCTGGTCCCAGCTTTGCCGGGTGCCAGGGCACCCGGCAAAGATTTTTTTTATTTTTTTTTTAAAAAATTTTTTACCGGGTGCCGTCCTGACAGTGCACTCGGCAAAGAAAATACTAAAAAAAAATAAAAAAAACTCTTTACCGGGTGTCCAGAGGAGCAACACCCGGCAAATAAATTATTAAAAAAAAATTAAAAAAAATCTTTGTCGGGTGCCTCTAACATGGCACCCGGCAAAGAAATTATAAAAGAAAATTAAAAAAAATCTTTGCCGGGTGTCTCTCGGTAGGGCACTCGGCAAAGAAAATTTGGAAAAAAAAATAAAAAAAATCTTTGCTGGGTGCCTCTGACATAGCACCCGGCAAAGAAATTATAAAAAAAAATTAAAAAATCTTTGCCGGGTGCCTCCCGGTAGGGCACTCGGCAAAGAAAATTTGGAAGAAAAAATTAAAAAATCTTTGCCAGGTGCCTCTGACATGGCACCCGGCAAACCAAAGGCTGATGGAGCTGGCGCCGTGACGGCCACTTTTTTTTGCCGGGTGCCGGGTTTGCACTCGGCAAAGTCTTTGTCGGGTGCCCGATAAAAAACACCCGGCAAAGAAATCTTTGCCGACTTACTTTTTGCCGGCGGCTCTTTGCCGAGTGCAAAGTAGCCTTTGCCGGGTGTTTTCGGCACCCGGCAAAGCGCCTGAATTCTGTAGTGCTCGCTGATCTTTTGTAGCGGCACAGTTCTCTGGAACCTAGCCCTTGTTTAGATTGAAGAAAATTTCAACCCGATGAATAGTACCACTTTCGTCTTATTTGGCAAATATTATCCAATCATGGACCAACTAGGCTTAAAAGATTCATCTCGTGATTTCCAACTAAACTGTGTAATTAGTTATTTTTTTTACCTATATTTAATACTCCATGCAAGCGGTTAAAAATTGATGTGATGGAGAGAGAGTGAAAAAACTTGGAACTTTGAGGCAAACTAAACAAGGCGCTAAGCCCATTTGGCAGCCCAGTCCATATTCCCCACCGTTTGAAATGTGGCTGGCCCTCAAACCTCTATCGTCAAGCCAACTAGGATCCCAGCTGAGTTGTATCCACTCCTCTTAGGATTGACATTATTGCAGGTGCAACTTGCCCTTTTTGAAGAACCTGTTGGCAGTTAGGAGCTGTAGTACGACTGTGGTGGGTTGGATTGTCCATCGCGAACAAGCCCTTGTTTAGATTGAAGAAAATTTCAACCCGATGAATAGTACCACTTTCGTCTTATTTGGCAAATATTGTCCAATCATGGACCAACTAGGCTCAAAAGATTCATCTCGTGATTTCCAACTAAACTGTGTAATTAGTTATTTTTTTTACCTACATTTAATACTCCATGCAAGCGGTTAAAAATTGATGTGATGGAGAGAGAGTGAAAAAACTTAGAACTTTGAGGCAAACTAAACAAGGCGTAAGAGACATCATCCCCCTCTCGGCCATGAGAAAAATTTGCTGAATTTTCAACGAAGAACTACTTTGTTTCTGAACCTTCTAACACACTAATACATCATCAGAAAAAGTGAACCAACGCTCGAATCTTTGGTACTTGGAGCGGTCACATTACTGTATTTGCATGGCAAGGTCACTCAACCATCCCAGTACTGCAAGCGATGTACCAGTTGGTCGGAGAAAGGATTCTCTACCATCTCCAGTGCCCACATCACATGTGAGAGTCATTCGGAGGTGGTGAGGCTGTGCCTTCTGCTCTACTAGAAGAGTACAGCTGGCCGGTTGGCCATGGCAGTTGCACGTGTGTGTGAGGTGGAGGGGACCACGGACGACGACAGCACAAGTGGCACTTGTGCTCGTTCCACTGGACTCTAGTACGGGGATGATCGATCGGCAGGTCGTAAAGTCCAATCAGCTGGCCTCATGCATTGGTGGCACGAGGCTCGAGGCAACCCCGTCGCCGTCGCCGTCGCCGTCGCCGCCCATCATGCAAGATGCAACGCAGAGGCAGTGCAGTCGGATAGATGCCGATGCCGGGGCTGCTGCTATGGCATGTTTAATGGGCAAAAAGAGTAAAAAAAAATTATGCAGTATTCGTCACATCAAAAATTTAGACGCATGTATGAAGTATTAAACGTAGATAAAAAAATAACTAATTGTACAGTTTGTCTGTAAATATCGAGACAAATCTTTTGAGCCTAGTTAGTCCATGATTAGATAAATTTTACCAAACAACAACGAAAAGTGCTACAGGAATTTATATAAAAAAATTACCATCTAAACAGGCGCGGTGCGGCGAGCAGACTCCGCGCGCCCCCACGCGCTACTTCTTCATCTGCACCTTGTAGCTGGAAGAAATGTGTGGACGCACGTCTCTGTTCGCTTCCGTCCCAATCAATGTCCCAACCAAAGGCTTTTTGCTGTTTGGCAGTTGCAGCTTTGCCGTGCGCGTTCGCGGTGGCACGAGTCTCCATCGAGTCAGTCAACTGGATGGGATCGGGATGGCCTTTTGGCATTGTGCTGGGCAAGCTGCAATGCGTGCGATGCGCTTAGGGTGCGGTGCGGCGCAGCTCAGCTAGCTAGCTATGGTCGCACCGCGGGTTTGCTCTTCGTTCCTTCAGTTCACACCACGCGTGGCAGACGTGCAGTCAAAACTCCAACAGCGCAACCTGTACAAGAGGAGGTGAAAACGAGGGGCAGCCGCCACTCGCTCTAGACTCTACTGTACGTACGCAGACGCGGTTGGCCGGCCCAGTGAAATTCCTCGGCACACCGTCTCTCGGTCGTGCCGTCCTGTGTCCTGTTTCCCAACCCGCAGTACTACTGCTCTCTCTCTAAAAAAAAACATGTAAATCTCGGTTCCCGAGGAGTGAAAAAAAGAATCTTTAAGTTGGATCAAATTTACAGATGATGTTATCTATATTTTAATCTCTTATTAAGTTTATTATGACACTATATTTCATAACTAATCCAACTATACTCCTTACATATCATAAATATCGATATATTTTTATTTGCATTTAGCCAAAGTTAAGAATCTTTTAACTCCTCGACCAGCGAGGGTTACCTTCTCTGGCCTTGTTCGCTTCCCTATCCCAACCCAAAATATTTCCTCTACCATCCATCACATCAAATCTTTCGACGCATGTATGAAACATTAAATGTAGGTAAAAAAGATAACTAATTGCATAGTTTGTCTGTAAATGTCGGGACGAATCTTTTGAGCCTAGTTAATCCATAATTGAACAAAGTTTGCTAAATAACAACGAAAGATGCTACATTAACTTTTCAACTACGGCCTCGTTTAGTTCAGTGAATTGGGGAGAAAAACACTGTATCAGAATTCCTGTAGCATTTCGTTTGTATTTGGTAAAAATTATCCAAATTTTGACTAACTAGGCTTAAAATGTTCGTCTCGCAAAGTACAACAAAACTATGCAATTAGTTTTTGATTTCATCAACATTTAGTACTCCATGCATTTACCGACATTTTGATGTGACGGAGAATCTTCTTTTTGCATAGTGGAATTTATAGGAGAATTGGGGAAACTAAACAAGGGATACTTTTCGCGAAGTGAACACACCCTCTAAGAGACGGAGGTACTAGCTACCTGATGATGAGATGAGCTGCAGCAACGGGTACTCCACTAGCCTGCGAGTGAGGGCATCCTATCACTGCCAGCAGGAGCTAGGCCACCCCGCTCTACAGTCTACTGTAAGTTAACCTCGGCTCTGCACTCGATGCTGAATTCTGCTGGCCAAGGCCGTGTTTAGGCTATCCGCACCTCACCACTCTCTAAACACATCTCTAAAAGAATATTCTGTCCTAGCCATCCATGATTCTCACCTCTATACCAACTCCTCCCGCACCCATATTTACTCTATATCATACTCTATATCAACAATCATCTCATATCCTCTCTCCTCTCTCTCTTTCTCTCTCCTCCCTCTTCTCTCCTCTCTCTCTTTCTCTCTCTTCCTTCCCTTTTACAGGCGCGCACATAGGAACGATATCTTTAGCGTGTTACTGTACCTAACTGAGCCATGCAGACTCGCAAAAGCGTCGGCCGGTGCGGAGTCTGGTACGCTATTTTTAGCGTACCGAGCCCTTTGCCGTGCTCCGGTGTGGTTAGTCTTAGTTCGGCCGAATCGGGAGGTGCAGATTTTGCACAGTGCAAGATTCCCCACTGTAGTATTTCGTTTGTATTTGTAAATTTTTGTCCAAACATTGATTAATTAGGCTCAAAATGTTGGTCTTGTAAAGTACAACAAAACTGTGCAATTAATTTTTTATTTCATCTACATTTAGTACTTCATGCATGTGCCTGTATTTTGATGTGACGGGAAATCTTTTTATGCACAGTGAAATTTAAGGTGAAATCTCCTATCTAACCCAGGCCCGAGGCCAAGCGCCGATCCGGACGAGGAGGCCAAATCCAATCAGGACACGGCCTCAATGTCAACCTTTGAACCTCACCCACCTGGTGATTGGTGTCTTGTCTTTTGTCTCTTGCTGCAGCACCAGCAGGCACACAGGTACTCCAGTAGCTAGCCAACCACAACGAGAGCTGGATCCAGAGTTTCAGACACAGCCTGAACCTGAATCACTGCTGGTACACACTCACCTCCTACTAGAAGGGAGTACAACTGAAAAGAAACCAAACCAATGCCGCCCTTCAGATATTAACACACATCACACTGCATATATTATATATATGAATTGTACGTACCAGCACCACAATGCACCTTGGCCTGTAAGCACAGCCAGAGCATGAGCATCCTAAGGGCTCGTTCGTTTGAAGTCGTTGCTGCCCGGAATGATTCCTGGCCTAGTCTGACTGGTATATACAATTAAATAAGCGTTCCTGGCCGGAACGGTTCCAGGACATGATTCCCGGGAACCGAACAGGCCCTAATGGGAATGGTTTGGAGAAATGGTATTGTTCTGCACCTAGTCCTTCAAGTGTACAGTGTATACACAGTAAGTCTGGCTTGCAGTTGAGAGGATGGCCGCATCAGGAGAACTGAAAGTCATGTGTTAAGGACCTTTAGAGATTGGTCTACACTTATGTTTGTTCTGCCCTTTTGCCCAATCGACTTGGAATCAAGTCTTACTTAGAGCATTTTGATGATATCGGCACCCTGCCCGAAAGGTTCCAATAGATTGAAGATGAAGCTTCAACGGCATGGTTATCTATTGTGAAACTATAGGAGGAGAGAAACCGTAGAATTTATTTTAGAATGGTTTTCAAACCGCTCAACAAGTGGCCTCAAGGGCTAAAGAGGAGATTAACATGAGACAGAGCTTTGGCCACTGCGGCCTGCGGGGCTGTTTTCCCGGTTATGTTTTTGGAGCGTGGCACCTGTGTCTGCCCCAGCTGGGGAAGTGTCCTTTTTCTTTGGTTTTCTCATACCGCGTGTAAGCTCTTTTCTCTACCTTCTTATAATTAGTATAAAAGGCAAATATCTCTTTCAACAACCAAAAAAATAAATAAAAAAACTTGTCAAGTCTGGCTGAGGGCCGATCCAGGACCAGAAATGGAAATCCGATCACGACTGCCTGCTGTACCTGATTCACCTTTACATAGTCCAGCACAGCAGGAATCAGATAAAGCAAACCAAATTCCTCGTCAGCCTCGTCTTAGAAGGACGATCCCTCTTGTTAATGTCCAGGGCCTTCCCTCTTGCTCCAGCAGGCCGGCGTCAACCACAACCAGCCCTGGCCTTGTCTCTTGCTCCAGGAGGCGGCATCAACCATAACCAACCCTCAATACTATACTACTGTAGTACAGAACAATCGATGCCAACATTCAGTATTAACATATAGAGTAACTCAACATATATATACTCCTGCAGATCAATTAGGAGCACCAGCAACACAAATACATATGGTGTGTTTCTGACTTTCTGTACCGGGTAGGCGTCAAAGCAACATATCCAGGATCCTTGGGCTACAGCCTACAGTGCACAAACAAACCATACCATGGGGCAGCAGAGTAAACTACATGGGGGGAAATGGAACCAGCTATGATACAGTGATGGCTCAAATAGTGGCACTAGCGTGCTAGAGCAGCCAAATATAAGCACAACGACAGCGTGAGAGCAGAAGGGTTTATTTCCATGATACATAGCTTCAACATCTCCACACTGCCCATGTTCAGTGCCAAGTGCAGAAGAAACATACAAAGAAAGCTCTCAGCAATACGTCTTACAAAGAACCATTCCCCAGCTACTAAGAAACTCCCACAGGACACAGATAGAGCTACATCCTACTATTCACACACGCAGGTTTCAGCCTAAACCGTACCTTGAACTCGGCAGCGTCAGGACGGCGTCGAAAGGCACCTCCACTCTTTCCCTCACGATGCAGTGTGCCCTGCCATCCTCGAGCACCATCACTTTGCCAGGAGGGCACCGCTGAGGAGCGCGCTGCTCTTCTCCACCGTTCGCTTGCTTACCACCACCAAACAGACCCGCGATGTCCAGCTTGATGCTGTTCCGCCCCATCACGGGCTCGTAGCCAGCAGCCTTCATGATGGACACGGCGCCCACAACCATGACCGCCGTCTTAGCCACCCATCCGATGAAGGCCCCGATCCCTCCTCCCAAGCTGTGTTTCGAGGTCCCAGTATTCCTGCTCCCCAGCCCATTTGTTCTCATGCCGTCTTGCGCCGTTCCGTTGGAGTCAGAGTCCAATCCGTTGTGCAAGCACTTGGACTTGGACATGTAGCTCAGAGGGTACAGGTCGTCGAGCACGAACGAGTTGGTGACGTGGTTCGAGTATGGAGGCAGGATGAGACCATCGTCATGCTCTATTTTCTCACCAGCAAAAGCAGCAGCCTCATGGATTACATCGCAGTCCTGTCCCTTGTATTCTTTGAGCTTGGTAAGCAGGGATCTCCGGCTTCGGTCGATCTGGCTCAAGATTGTTTCCCGTTCGTATCGTTGTTGGTGCTGGAGGTCCTGGCAGTGGCATTTTTTTAAGGTGTTAACAATGCAGTAGATGGTAACTTAGAAACAGTCTCAACACAAACATTTAAGTTATAATCAACACAACCAGTAACAGGAAACAACACAGTTATCTTAACCTCGATTATCACAGCCAGTAGCTCACCGGTGTGAGGTCGCCAAAAGAAATTCTCACTTTGGTGAGATAAGCAGAACACAGCAAAGTAAATTGTGATGTGTTCTAAATTTTTCACATAAACAATTGACTAACAAACAACACTAGCGATGAAAGCATGCGTTATATGCCCCTTTCTGCATCTTGCCCAAATTTCTGGCAAGAATGTTATCATCATAAAAAAAAATCCTGCTAGTATTTGTGAAAGACAAGAGCTACAATGAACCAATTACTACTAGCGAGACTGGGTAGAACCGCAGAACGGAGCTGAATGCCTGGATCTTACAGTTTAATACAACTAGTAAACGATAGATTTAGTAGCTGCATGACAACTCTTATCCCCTACCAGTAACGGCAGGCAATTTCCTAGCCAGAAAAAAAAATACAAGCTCATCCCCAATGCAAATTGCAGCAAATTTCACAGTTTGATACAAACTAGGAATGGAAATGTTTAGTCCACTAATGCCCTTCACCTACATTTGGTATGTTCTTAATCCTTGTTCGAGATAGCATGCTGACGCAGGAAAAAAAAATGGAGGCAGTGTGCCACTTGCCACTATGCCTTGTTTCGGTAGCATTAATTCAGGATCAGAAGAGATTAATTTCCAAATCCGAACAGAAGATAAGGCACTACCAAATCAGCCCCGAGTTACCATAAAAATCCGCCAACCGTAGAAGAAAGCAAGGACTGGGTGGTTAATAATCCACAGACCTGCAGGGCGGCGAGCTGCCGCTCGAGCGACTCGAGCGCGTCGCTGATGCTGACCAGGCTCTCCACCTCCTCCTCTTCCTCGGCTCCCTCCTCGTCGTCCCCCGCCGCGCCCAGCCGCTTCACCGCCTCCTCGGCGTCCCGCCGCGGACACGGCGCCCCCACCCCCGCGGCGGCGGCGCAGGCTGATATCCTGGTGCGGAGGTCCGAGGCGCGGGCGAGGACGAGGCCAATCTCCTCCCCCTCCATCTCCGCCGCCGCCGCTGCCACCAACCAAAGCTGGGGTTGGTGAAACAAAACCCTAGCGAAACCCCCAGGCTCGCGGCAGCGGCCGCGGCGCGTGCGCTGTGGTGGTGGTGGACTGGTGGGTGGTCTGCGGCTCTGCGCCGCCTTCGTCGCGGGGTGCGCGCGGCTCTCGCTTGGCCGGCTGATGCCGTGCTGGTGGCTGTGGAGACGCCGAGGCCGAGGCGTATCCGCTGCCGGTGGGGCCCGCCGCCAGCGTTGTATGGGTTTGGGCTTGTTTAACCTTGTTAGCGAAATTGGGCTGGCCTACTTACGGAAAGTCGAGGTGGGCTGGGCCTTTTTTGCACGGAGGCTCGATGCTGCCTTTCTTTGTTTTTTTATTTCGTTTTGCAGGACACTGTGGAATGTAATTAGTTATGTGCTTTTTTAGGGAAGAATGTTGTTAGGGTATGTTTGTTAGAGTTTCACTCCTTGATTCATAGCTCCAGCTACTTGATTATCTCATGAAGTTACTTTTGCGGTGGAGCAAGGCGAGGAGTAGGTATGAAGTACTCTATGAAGTAATTCTGGTAGGGGTTGAATATGGAGCAACGAGGAGCGGGTTTAATAGCGATTCTTGTCTATTACTGAGTAGAATTGTGACTTTTTATTTACTGTTTTGGCTGGAATGAGTGATTTTCTCTGCTCTAAGAGACGCTGCCAAAGAGTCCCTTAATGTTGCTGCCAAAGAGGCGTTCTCTGGGCTTGGTCATGTTAATCTTGGTAGGGAAATTGGGTTGGCCCACTTCTACGGAAAAGTCAAGGTGGGATGGGCCTTTTTTGCGCGGAGGCCCATAAGGATGTTGCCTTTCTTTTTAATTTTCTTTTCCAGTCAAAAAAATATATATTTTTCCCAGTGGAATGAAATTAGTGATGTTTTTTAAGAAAAGAATGTAGCTAGTTGTTGGCCCTATGGATCCAAAAAGTGCCTTAGAGTTTTATCCTTAATTCTTAGCTCCAACTACCTGATTCTCTTATAGAGTGATTATTGAGGGGGAGCAAGTGGGAAATGATTCTAAAGTCATTTTAGTGGGGATTGAATAGAAAGTGTGGGTTTTTTTAGCTTTCAGCTTCTATTTATGTAAATGAAGAAGTGATTGTGTCTAATCACCATCAGAATTGTGATCTTTACTATTTAGTTGAGGAGGAATGATTTTCTTGGAGAGCTGCTCCTACTCTAGAAGGCGCTGCCAAAGCCCTTAGTGTTGCCTCGCTTACTTCTACAATAAAGTAGTACAAACTTTGTCATCTCTTTCATTTGTGTTGCTGTATCTACAGACTCTGTCACCTCTTTACAACTAGTTTGTCACATAGTAAAAAAAAAACTAGTTTGTCACACACGCAAATTAAGATGAAGAATACCCGTGCCTAATGGATCATGGACGCAATCATCGTCATCCAAGAACCAAATCTATCAACACATCCACCCACCACAAGACCGCAACTACCAATTAATTAATCAAGTTGGAATCAGCTTCACGATGAGGATGAGCAGCCAGTAGCTAGCTGAGGTGCGGGAAGGCGAGGTCCCTGGCGAGCAGGTACCGGAAGCTCTGCCGGTGGGGCACCCACTCGACGACCTTGCCGGCGGACCTGCCGTCGCCGCGGCACCGATGCACCGCCGTGCGAAGGGTCTCCGGGAGGCAGCGCTGGACGGCGTCGAGGAGGCGGTCGGGCGAGAGGCCGGCGTCCCGGGCGTAGGCGTCCAGCAGCTTGGGCAGCAGCACCCGGTGGTCCTTCCACACCCCCGCCGTGGCCCGGACGTACTCCTCCCGCGACGCCTCCAGCTGCTGCGCCAGCCGCTTCGGGAAGTACACCCGCACCTGCACGCACGCCCGCCATGGAAACACAACACAAGCATGAACATCCTTCTTTCCTGCCAGTGCGAGCTGGATCCATCGGTGACTGAACAACTGGACTGACTCTGAACATGCAAATAAAAGAACAGACAAGTATAATGATGCGTCGACCGTCGAGTACTTCGATGAACAACAGCATGAACATTCTTGCATGGTGGTAGTAGGTACTACAGCATACATGTACCAAGGATACAAAAGTAGAGATATAGGCTGTGTTTAGATCCAAAATTTGGATAGCCAAAATACACTGTAGCATTTCGTTTGTATTTGGTAATAATTGTCTAATCATTGACTAATTAGGCTCAAAATGTTCGTCTCGTAAAGTACAACCAAACTGTGCAATTAGTTTTTGATTTTATCCACATTTAGTACTCCATATATGTATCGCAAGTTTGATGTGACGGGGAATCTTATTTTGCATAGTGCACTTTTCAGTGCATCTAAACACAGCCATACTTTGTAAAGCTCCTTTCATCATTGTGTTCATCCATCCAATCCATGGCAGCACAGTCCACAGGTGACTGACAGGTTCTAGTTCACCATGCAGCTTTTGTCATTTCAGAAACATCTCTACATGACTACTCGATTCATACACTACTAGCACTAGGTGATCCGTTGTTACCATGCTCAATCATGTTTGAGAGTTCCCAGGAACCAAACTGTCTGTTGTAAGACTAGCTAATCGATGGTTTCAAGGCTTTATGTTCGATTCTGTCAGCCATCTCTGGTCTCTTCTTTATAAAATTCTAGATCGACACGCAGAGGCAGAGCTTTCGTGTGTTTGCACTTTTGCAACAAAAAAGAAGAAAAGAGAAGGAAAAAAAAAGAAGACAGGCAGGATCGGAGAGCGTGTTGTTCTCACCGCGGGATCGGAGTGGCTCCCGGAGCAAAGCGCAAAGCGCAGCAGAGGCTCCGGCTGGCGGACGGCGAAGGCTCGCCACTCCTCGCTCCCGGCTTTGCTCGCCCGGCTCGTCTTCGTCCTCGGGTAGTGCAGCAAAGTCCGCAGCCACTGCGATCAAAAGCACCCAGAATACATGGGAGTTCAGTTAGCAGCTAGCACCTAGCAGGAACACATGGCATCGTGCTCTTCGCTGCAGGCAGGTTCCTTGACCCAATGATGTTGTTGTGGATGTGATGGTGGAGGCACTTACATGTCCGGAGGAGCTGTGCGTGCTGCACCCGAGAACCAACCCCTGGATGACCGCCGCGTTGATGGCGCGCCCGGCGATCTTGCACTCCGCCTGCACAAGCACCACCCATCGTATTGCGTCGTGTCAGCCATTGCCGGCCATTTGCTATCTGTTGAGGTGGAGGAAATGTCTTAACTAAGGTTGGGCTTTACCTTGACAAGCAGTGAAGTCTTCTTCAGCTGGTTCTGCGGGACGCCATATTTGAGGTACGCCTGGACATGGAGGATCGATCATCAGCATCATATTCAGTCAGGGAAACGATCGAGCAGACACAACACAACAGTCGGTGTCAGGCTGTGGATTCAGAGATCGAGAGTTCAGAACGTTACATGCATCACCAGCGCGTTGTGGACGTTGATCCAGAACGCGAGCTTCTCCTCGCCCGTCATCCGCCTCAGATCCACCGTCTCCAGCCGGTAAAGAATCAGCCTGAAATCACATTGTGCATACACCGATCGATGTCACTACGACACGCCATGCCATCACTGATCTGAAGTTCTGAACAGCATCTATCCGAACACCAATGGTGACTCACTTACTTGTACGTCTGGAGCAGGTCCTCGGCCTCCCTGTGCCTGGTGCGGTCGCGGGAGATGGCCGGCACCTCGACCATGGCGCTGTAGGGCCCGCTGAACTCCTTGAGCCCCTCGACGCGGAACGGGTTGATGAGCCTGGAGTCGAGCTGGGCGCCGTCTTTGCGGCAGCAGTAGCTGGTGGGGCTCCACATGTCAGCGTCGCCGCTGAGGTGCTGCTGCGGGGAGACTGCGCTCGGCGCCGACGACAGCGACGAGGACGGCGACGACGACGGCCTGTGGTGGGCCAGCAGCGGCGGGTCGGCCAGCCTGCAGTACACCCCGGCCATGCACCGCACCATCTCCTCCGACAGATTGTTGGGGGTCTCCGGGATGTGGTCCGCCACGCTCGTCCCCAGGTAGTCCGCCAGGCTCACCACCCCAGATGGCGCCGTCTCGCCTTCCTGCTCGACCATCATTCATTCGTCAGCACGTCAGAAATTAGAACAGATGAATGAACTCGCATCACAACTGTTTCGAAACTTGTTAAAAATTTTGAATTTGAATTTCGGATTCTGATGATGGATGAGATGAGGCGAGGCAATCGGCGATCACCCACCTCCAGGAAGGAGAAGGGCTGGGAGTGGCAGGACCGGAGCGCCCTGGCGAGGCTGTCCTCCGTGGGCGATATCCTGGACGACGACGACGACCACGCGCCTCGGAACGACAGCGCCGACTGGCTCCGGAGCCCGGCCGTGTCCACCAAGTCCGCGGTCATCCTCCGGGGGCACGTCGACGGCGAGCAGTCGTCCACCGTACCGCCATTATTCCTCCTCCCCTTGCCGCTAAGCGGAGGGCAGCTGTAGTGGAGCATCGTCGGGTCGCCTCCTCCTCCCCTGATCATGGGACCCTTCGGCCTGGGCGTCTCGTCGGGCCGTGAGCTCACCGACAACTTGCGCGCCGCCGCCTCCCTGTCCCGGCGAGCATCTGAAGACACCTGCTGCTGCTGCTCGAATGCTTTCCGGTAGAGTGTCAGCAGGTACTGCTCCAAGTGCTTGATCTCCAGCTCCAATGTCGCAACCTCCCTTATCAGCTGAGTAGCCGGCTGAATTAAAAAAATTGAAGGAAAAAAACATCAGCTTAAGCTTAATCGATGAACGGACGAACTGACAGGATTAAGAAAGAGTGATTTGGTGATTAGGTGAAGGAGAAGGAGGCACCTTTAGCGCTGGGCTCTCGTGTTGGAGAGTGGGTGGAGCAGCAGCAGGGTCGTCGTCAGGCCCCAGCGCTTTCTTCAGTGCGCCGCGCACCACCTGCTGATCCTTGAGGTGCATCTCCAGCTGCAGAATCTGCATGTGCAATGCCCATCATGTCAGTCCGAGCGATAAACAGAGCAAGAAACGATCTTTCAAAAAAGAAAAAGAAAAAAACAGAGCAAGAAGCAACTTGAGGTTCAGTTCAGTTCATCATGTTATCTGCAACATTGCGATATTCAGGCACAGTTTTGAGTTGGATTGGAGCTTTTCTTTTTGGACAACACAACAAAAGGGAAGTAGCAAGTAGAAACGGGACAGTTTCAACTTTCAAGCAGGCAGCTGAGCACTAGCATAGAACAAAATAAAGGATCAGTGAAGAACAGCAAGCAGCAGGAGATTTCAGGTCCTTGCCTCTTTCTTCAGGGAGCTCTGTGTCTCGCTCCTGGGCTGCTGAATTTCCTTCTTGGTTTCGCATTTCTGCTGAGGGTTGGAGTTTCTGCCTTGCTGGGACGACAAAACAAACACGGGAAAAAGAAACCACAAAGAAATTCTCAGTTTTTCAGAAAAGCGATCCCTATATGAATTCACATGTGCAGAAGAGAGTCGTACTAACACAGAGAACCAAGAACTTACCACCAGCTTAGTCTGACTTGATGCTTTATGTGAAGAACGCGGTGCGCCCTTGGCATCTCTGTCGTCCAAATCACTGCAACCACGCCGCAAGAATTTCCTAGTGAACATTGCGAAAAGATAACGGAAACGAAGAAATCTGCAGAGGCGAGTTCGTGTACCCAACCAACTAACCTCTTGGAGCGCCTCTGCCTTGCCGAAGGACTGGAGGGCTTGGCTGCTCTGACGATGACGGGTGCGTGGCCTCCTCTCTTCTCCAGTGCCGCCATTTCTCTTCTTCTCTTGAGGACACCGACCTTGTGAATAAACCAACCAACCAAGAACTGGGAAGAAAAACACGGAAGAACAAAACAAATCAAAAACTGAACTGGGAGTAAGAAACAAGGGGAGTGTGGAACCTACTCACGAGAAAACACTCACGCAAACACGCAATTTGCTGGACCTGGCGTAGAACAACGAATAGCGCAAGCAGTGGAGACCGGGGAGACAAGGAGTGGGAAGGGAAATTGGAAGGAGAGAGGAA
Source organism: Saccharum hybrid cultivar R570 (assembly GCA_038087645.1). Lineage (NCBI taxonomy): Eukaryota > Viridiplantae > Streptophyta > Magnoliopsida > Poales > Poaceae > Saccharum > Saccharum hybrid cultivar. The sequence goes on from JAQSUU010000368.1 coordinate 5,444,727, forward strand.
GAGAGGGAGAGCTCCCTGCCTCCCTCCCAATGATGCAAGCAGAGAGCAGAATGGTGCCTTCAGAAGGCAGAAGGCAGAAGGTAGAGGCCACACTAGGCGCCAACAAGCCCTCCTCCTGCGCTCTGTAATGTGTATACTCCTACCCACCAGCAGCCAATGTGGCATGGCATGGCATCTACCTACCAACTAGGCAAGCAAGCAACCAGTTGCCTACTTCCCAGGTCAAACACCTAGTGAGGGGAAAGCCGAAAGCCTCTTTGGCTGCAGAAACCCCTGTGTTTAGATGGTTGTAAAGTGTGTGTAAAGTTTTTTAGCACTTTTTATTGTTATTTGGTAAAATTTATCCAATTATGGACTAACTAGGCTCAAAAGATTCGTCTCGACATTTACAGACAAACTGTGCAATTAATTATTTTTTTTACCTACATTTAATGCTCCATACATGCGTCCAAAGATTTGATGTGATGAAAAATCTTGTAAAATTTTCGGAATTTTGAAGGAACTAAACACTGCCGGATCTCACACACAACAGCAGTCACGCTGCAAAAAAGACATTGACCAAGACACCTCATATAAACAAGGCCATGTTTAATTCCCCAATTCTCCCCCAAATTTCACTATGCAAAAAGAAGATTCCCCGTCACATCAAAATGTCGGCAAATGCATGGAGTACTAAATGTTGATGAAATCAAAAACTAATTGCACAGTTTTGTTGTACTTTGCGAGACGAACATTTTAAGCCTAATTAGTCAAAATTTGGATAATTTTTACCAAATACAAACGAAATGCTACAGGAATTCTGATACAGTGTTTTTCTCCCCGATTCTCTCATCTAAACGAGGCCCAAGACAATTTGCCAAAAGACAGCTTAGGGGTGTTTGGTCTAAGGAGTTAAAGTTTAATAAACACTGTAGCATTTTCGTCTTATTTAATAAAAAGTTTTTAATTTGGGACTAATTAGGCTTAATAGATTCGTCTCGTAAATTACTCCTAATCTGTGCCGACATGCATGCAATTAGTCTACATTTAGTACTCCATGCATTTTAGAGAACATTGATGTGATGAGAGTTAAACTTTAACAACTTCAAACCAAACAGGCTCTTAGATGCCTTGTTTTTATCCTACTATCCTTGTTGTGAGCAGGAGATGTTACTACAGTACTCCGTATGCCACTGCATCTACTACCGCTGCAACTTTTGAACTGATGAAGTCAGAGAAATTTATTCCTGCCTGGCTCTAGTTCTTGAGAATCTGATTCACGGCAACGCTATGGAACGCAGAGCTAGGAAAAAAAAGAAAAGAAAATTTTGGCTTTCTAAGGACGTGTTTGGTTAGTTTTTGTTAAAGTTTAACTCTCATCACATCAATGTTCCCTCAAATGCATGGAGTACTAAATATAGACTAATTGCATGCATGTCGATATAGATTATGAGTAATTTACGAGACGAATCTATTAAGCCTAATTAGTCCAAGATTAGAAACTTTTTATCAAATAAAACGAAAATACTACAGTGTTTGTTAAACTTTAACACCACAAACCAAACACCCCCTAAACCTGCTTGGTTATTGCGTGCTCTGTCGGTTTTGCTTCACCGACCTTGTTAGCTGTTGCACTACTATAGTAGTTTCAGGTACCGTTAGTCTGACACAGGTAGGAGATTGCAGCAGTAGATTAGTCAAAAAAAAAAAATTATTGGCCTTGTTTAGTTACCAGACTCAGGGGTGGTCAATTCTATATAGTGTCATCCCTGAGCATGGTAGTACTTTTGTTTTTTTATGCAAAAAATTGTCCAAAAATTGATTAATTAGACTCAAAATGTTCGTCTCGTAAAGTACAATAAAACTGTGCAATTAGTTTATGATTTCATCTACATTTAGTACTCTATGCATTTGCCGACATTTTAATGTGATGGGGAATCTCTTTTTTGCATAGTGAAATTTAAGGTGAATTCTGGAATCTAAACAAGCCCATTGTCTTCTGCTACGCAGCCAAGGTTTCCTGCCAAATGCCAACGCAAACGTCAAGGTTAGCCTGCCAAACTACCTGCAAGACTTTTTTTTCTTCCCTTCTGCAAACTTTCTGCGAGATTTCAACCGTAGTAGAATACTAGAATAGTGAAGTTGTAGAGAAAAATAGAAAGTCGGCCAGAGATATTAGGTGAGGTGGAATATCTAAGGGCCTGTTTGGTTACAGGGGTGTTTGGTTTGAGGAGTTAAAGTTTAACAAACACTGTAGCACTTTCGTCTTATTTGACAAAAAGTTTTCAATCTTGGACTAATTAGGTTTAATAGATTCGTCTCGTAAATTACTCCTAATCTGTGTCGACATGCATGCAATTAGTCTACATTTAGTACTCCATGCATTTGAGGGAACATTGATATGATGGGAGTTAAACTTTAACATTGTTAAAGTTTAACTCCCATCATATCAATGTTCCCTCAAATGCATGGAGTACTAAATGTAGACTAATTGCATGCATGTCGACACAGATTAGGAGTAATTTACGAGACGAATCTATTAAACCTAATTAGTCCAAGATTGAAAACTTTTTGTCAAATAAGACGAAAGTGCTACAGTGTTTGTTAAACTTTAACTCCTCAAACCAAACACCCCTTAAATCATGTCGGTGCTTATCCTGGTAATCCTGCTAAGCAGCAGTTGAGCTGCCTGGTTTCCGGATGTGACAGCATGAGCTCATTCAAAAGGTAGGCCCTGTTTGGTTCATGAATATTAGGGCGTGTTTGGTTAGTTTTTGTTAAAGTTTAACTCCCATCACATCAATATCAATGTTCTCTCAAATACATGGAGTACTAAATGTAGACTAATTGCATGCATGTCGACACAGATTAGGAGTAATTTACGAGACGAATCTATTAAGCCTAATTAGTCCAAGATTGAAAACTTTTTGTCAAATAAGACGAAAATGCTACAGTGTTTGTTAAACTTTAACACCCCAAACCAAACACCCCCTTAAAGTTTAACTTCCATCACATCAATGTTATGGCAAATGCATGGAGTATTAAACGTAGACTAATTGCATGCATGTCGGCACAGATTAGGAGTAATTTACGAGACAAATCTATTAAGCCTAATTAGTCCAAAATTAAAAAAAATTTGTCAAATAAGACGAAAGTGCTACAGTATTTGTTAAACTTTAACACCTCCAACAAACATGTCCTTACCGGAGCGTTTTGTTGCTTCCTCTCTCTCTGATCTTTGTGACAGTGATGGGCAGGTGAACAATATGAATGCAAGAGATACTAGTAGGTACTGCATCATTTACCACAACTCAGAATCAGAATTCATGGTAGGATCTTTGACTGGGCAGTAGCATGGCATTGCCCTGAATTTCTCTCATCAGCTCATACTAGTGGTATGGAGTCTTTTTTTGGGAAGATCTTCATGTGAGGTTTCATTTTGCAAATTACAATCATTCCTGGGAACATTATTTTTTTCTGTTAAGCAAAAATATCTGCACTACTAGTAGTTTTAGGGAATTCTAATATGCGATCCAGATTATAAAGCAACAGAGGATGTACTAGTATATCCCCTGTTATCTTTTGCCCCTTTTTAAAGCTTGTATGTATGTACCCCAAAGACCCTACTCCAACAGCAGCTTAGTTGTATAAAAGCCTCCCTATAGAACTGTGAACCCAAAAAAGATAGATTCCACAACATGATACGAATTTGGTAGACCCTACACAGTACACATACTCACTAAGAGATGAACCAACCATTAGAGACAAAACCCCTGTTTTGTCCTAAGAATGTTTAAACCTTCTTGCGTTGAGGCATACACAAACCTAAAAGAATGGAAGGGGTTGGCCTCAAAAGTGGAGAAAGTAGGGATAAAGGGGGAGGGCTGTGGTTGTACTCCAAGAAAAACGCTCTGTTGGGTGCTTCCTCTTGTATTAGGCTGAAAACCACTAGCATGTCCCTCTAGTCCCTCTCGTTTTTCTTCTCAAAAGGAAGCCCTAATGCAATCAAGTATCACTTGTCCTCTGCACTAAGTTAGCTTGCTGCTTGTCACAGGAATAATCCTTGTTGTGGGCTGTTGCTTCTGCATGTCCCCATTTATTTGGTCCATAAGCTGTGGGGCTCTTGACATTTGAGGCAGCATGGGCATGGCAAAAGGTGAGGAAGCAACAAAGAAGAAGGCAACAAAAAGTGCTAGCTAGGTCTGGAAAAACTTTATTCCGCTCTAATTGTTGCTTGGCTTGAGCCTGGCCTGAACAGAATTTGGTTTAAGTTTAACCCACAAGTCAAAGATATGGGTCTCCTTAACTAATCACCCCAATCCATCAGTTGTAGTCTATTCGTGTTCGTCACAAAGTAGCTACAGTCATCTATTAATCCATGAACCACAGATTAGAATTCACATGATCTGAATTGTCTCATCAGAGCCCTTATTGACAATTTTATTCTCTCATCTCTTATTTTTCGAAGAAAATCTACATGGCTGACACACTACACTAGTATTTTCCAATTTGAAAATAATGCAAGAAACACTAAAATAAACCAGGTAGGACCGGATCGACAGAATGAGCCCAAAAAGTCCAGTTAGGATTCACGTTGCCGGTTATGTCTATCTTCAGCAACGCAGTGTCCTCTAATTGCCCTAATGATCATAAGATGACGCGAAAATCAATATTTAATCTGGCCAACATCAACAGCCACAGCAAGATAACAAGATTGACAGACAGCAAGACAGCCGGACATGCTCGCAGTCTGATGAGGCTTGGAATCTGGGCGATTTATAAAATCTCCAACACTGCAAATCTCACATGGATCTTCTCGATCAGCTCTGAGCTACGTACATAGTATCTCTCATGTCTGAACAGGAAGAGATTTACTACGAATCGATCTGATAATTGTTAAAGCTCTTGGTCAGATGATCTGGAGTAATCCTTATTTTTCTTTTCATCAGGAGATCGACTGATGTAAAATACTAAGGGGGTGTTTGGTTTGGGGTGTTAAAGTTTAACAAACACTGTAGCATTTTCGTCTTATTTGACAAAAAGTTTTCAATCTTGGACTAATTAGGCTTAATAGATTCGTCTCGTAATTACTCCTAATCTGTGTCGACATGCATGCAATTAGTCTACATTTAGTACTCCATGCATTTGAGGGAACATTGATGTGATGGGAGTTAAACTTTAACAAAACTTAACCAAACACGCCCTAACTTGATTTCAGTGACCAACATAAGAACACACTTGACCTGACATGCATCTAACCCTAAAGTTTGAGGTAGTTTTGTTATTCTGAACAAGAGTGGAAGACCAACTGTGATGCAGTAACATTTAATGTCCAAGAACCGATATGTATGCATCCTATCTAAACATGTGCCAAGTCCAAGTGTGCAATGTTTAGGGGGTGTTTGGTTAGAGGAGTTAAAGTTTAATAAACACCGTAGCACTTTTGTCTTATTTGACAAAAAGTTTCCAATCTTAGACTAATTAGGCTTAATAGATTCGTCTCGTAAATTACTCATAATCTGTGTCGACATACATGCAATTAGTCTATATTTAGTACTTCATGCATTTGAGGGAACATTAATGTGACGGGAGTTAAACTTTAACTCCCGAAACCAAACAGACCCTTAGGGCAGTCCCAATGGCAATTAATGAGTAGTTTCTATCTCTATTAATTGTGATGCCAACTCATCATTTTGCTGATGTGGCTGTCGAATTAATGAAGGGAGAGAGTGCAAACCGGAGAAATTGTTTCTCCCCTGCGAAACCATGTCTACGCTCGCAACGAGGCCGGTGGAAACGCCAAAAACGCCACTGGGGAGAAATCATCCGTTTCTATCGGCATTGATGGGGATCGAGTGCGCCGCCGCCGGCGGTCCGCTTCTCCTGCAAGCGCGCGCGCTCGGCCTTGGCTTCTCCCGCGCCCGCGCTCGATCCCTTCCCGCGCGCGGCCTTTGCTTCTCCCCCCCCGCGCGCTCCTCCTCCCTTTTGCCCGCGCTGCTCCTGCCGGCGGCGGCCCGCTTCTCCTGCAAGCGCGCGCTCGGCCTTGGCTTTTCCCGCGCCCGCGCTCGATCTCTTCCCGCGCGCGGCCTTCGCTTCTCCCACGCACGCGCTCCTCCTCCCTTTTGCCCGCGCCGCGCTGCTCCTGCCGGCATGCTGTCCAAGCCCTTTGGCCCCAAATATCTTCTATCCAAGACCTAGCGTCCTCCAGCCCCAATCCATCCCAAATCGACATGAATCCACTTCGGCCGCCGTCGTCAAGTTCCAGGCAAGGCAAGGCAGGGCGAGGCAGGGGTGCTCCGGCCGCCGTCGGTGCCCAATCTACTTCGATCGATGGTGCTCGCGTCGCCCCTGGTGATGGATCCAGTTCAGCCGCCGGTAATCCCGTTGTTGTGCCTGTTGCAGCATCTCCACCGCTTCCAAGTCTTCAAGCCGCCAGATTTCCTGCGTGGTGGACAAGTTCCTCTCCGTTGGGCTCAAGTGAAGGGTAACAGTTCTAGTCTTCAAGCTTCCCGATTTTAATGTCCACACATCTCATGGAGAAATTGTTAGTATGTCGTAATTTCTACTTTCTTGTCCTTCGTAATTTACGGAGCAATTTTTCATAGAATACCATAATAATAATAGCACTATATGCCCAGTATCGCCAACTTAATGTTTCATGCTGTTAGAATCAAATTTGTGTGACAGATATCTAATTTGTATTGCCAACTGAATGTTAGAATCATTTTGCATATATAGAGTGACCTTGTTTCCAATGACAATACTGGTAGCACCAATATGAGCAATATGATGGAATATGAGCAATATATAGAGTGACCTTGTTTCCAATGACAATACTTTTTTTTTCCAATGACAAAACTGGTAGCACCAATATGAGCAATATGATGGAGTACTACTAGCTTCTTCTATCATTTTGTTTGTTTGTTCTGTACAGGCTTCAGCCTAGGCTTTCTACTTTTTTGTCCTTCGTAATTTACAGAGCAACTGTTTCCCATATCTAATTTGTATTGCCAACTGAATGTTAGAATCATTTTGCATATATAGAGTGATCTTGTTCATGCTGTACTTAAGTAATCCAGTTAAATCAGTACCTTGTTTCCTGCTGTAATTAAGTTGTCAAGGACTTGAACATCTCTTTTTATTTTTTTAGGATGTACCCACCAGGTGGGTTTACCGATTTTCTTGAGTCAAATGGTAGTTCAGAGAATTTCCATTTAGTTGGCAACACAACAAGCAGGACTACAATTTCTCCAACTGCTCCAAATTTGAAAAGAACCATCAATGTAGATGATGCAGATGGTACCAACGACGAAGAAGAGAGGACTGAGAGGCGATTGAACTATACGAAAGATGAGGACGTTAGATTGGTAAGCAACTTTTCTTAGTTTTGTGAACTTTGAGCTTGAACTTCTACGTATAAATCTGTTTGGTTATAAACTTTGAGTTGTTGTGTGAATATAGGCTTCTGCTTGGCTGCGGAAGTCAAAGGACCCAGTTGATGGAACCGATAGGAGTGGAGATCAATTTTGGTCGGATGTAACTGAAGAATATAACAAAGGCACGGAGGTTTCTCGCAGGAGAAACCGGAATCAACTGAAGATCCGCTGGGATCGTCTTAAGAAACCATCAATGGAATTCCATGGATGCTGGGTGAGTACCACCAGAGTCTACAGAAGTGGTTATAGTGATGACCAATTGATGGACATGGCTGAAAAGATGTATGCCAAAGACCATAATGATAAAGATTTTCAGTTCAAGCACTTTTGGAACGTTGTGCGGAATGAAAGGAAGTGGCCTGCATATGTTAAAAGGGAAATGGAAAAGGAAAAGAAGGGTGCATCCCATTCGCCGGCTCAAGTGGTGAATTTGGAAGATGATCCTAATATTCGGACTATGGGTCATAAGAAGGCTAGGGATGAGCTCCATGGGAAAAAGAAGATACCTCAAGCTTATTCTGCTATTGGCGACAAGGTGGACAAGTTCATTGAAGTGAGCACATTGGCTAGGAAGGACCGTGAGAAGATGGTAGAGACGCAACAAATTATGGCACATAGTAAGGTTGAAGCTGCTAGGTTGAATGCTCAAGCTACAGAAAAGCAACTCAAGTGTAAAATGTTGGACACTTATAGGGAGTTGCTGTTAGCACCAACAACTAATATGAATGCTCAAGCTTTGGCTGAGAGGGACAAAGCACTGGAGAGTATGAGGTTGGCCTTATTTGCTACAGACAATTAAGGTATTTTCTCTACATCTCTGGAAAATGTACAATTGTTTTAACTGAAATTAGTGATGTCCACTACATCTCTTGAAAATGTATATTTATTTATGAGAACTGAAATTATTGTTGTCCACTACATCTCTGTTGTCCACTACATCTCTGTAGTATTTATAAGAACTGAAATTAGTGTTGTCCACTACATCTCTGTAGAACTGAAATAAATACTGAAATTAGTGTTGTCCAGTACATCTCTGTAGAACTAAAAGGAGTACTGTAGTATTTATGTGAAAGCACTAGTTTGTGCGAATATTACTGAATAATGATTTTTTTTAATTCATTTGTTTACTGTTTTGTCCTGCAGATTATGGTTTCTGGATTGATGTGCGACCTGATGGCTTCTGGAGTTCGTGTTATTTTGCTTCTGGAGTGCTACGTGACCAGGCTTCTGGAGTTCATGTTTGTTTGCTTCTGGAGTCCTACGTGACCAAGCTTCTGGAGTTCATGTTTGTTTGCTTCTGAAGTGTTGCGTGACCAGGCTTCTGGAGTTCATGCTCGTTTGCTTCTGGAGTGCTGCATAACCTATTGCAAATGTGCCTTCTGGATGATGCCACCTTATTATTGTTTTGCTATATGCTTATCATGAACTTTAGTTCTTTTGTAATAAACTATATCTGCTACCTATTATTTTTATTCCTGGATTGTTATTAGTGATATATGGTTTTGGAACATGTCTACATGTTGGGCGTTAATTTAAGTTTGCTGGACTGCAGAAATAGCCTTTGTTTGCTGTCGTGAATGAAAGTTTGTGTTGATCTGCAGGCTACATGGATGATTGCCACAGTTCACCCACTCTCATTTTGTGTTGCATTTAATTTATCATTTATATTAATACTGTCATAGAAACCATGGGTTGGGATAAATAGTTTCTAGTAGAAATTAATTGCTCTGTTTCTCTCTTGGAAGATGCAACTAGAAACCTTCCATTGGGACTGCCCTTAGTCTCTCCAAGGTCTCCTCCTAGGTTCTTACGCCGTTTTCTTCTTGTTTATTGCAAGGTCAAAACACTGGAGAATCCAATGTCTTCTACCGAAGCAAGTTGGCAGCAGTATTAACCTCTAGCTAGCAATACTTCTTTTGAATCTCTTTTTTGAACAAAGTTATTTTAAAAGCTTCGGTCCACAAGTGAAAAGGAGATACCTTTTGTCCACTTTGCAGTGGCAGTTGTTGAGGATGGGTGCAATAACAGGAGGAAATAATGTATCCCACATTCCCACCAATGGGAAATTCTTTTACTTAAAAAAGATTCAACTTATAATATTTCCGTCCACTTTAGATTTCTTCTTCTTTTTAATATAATCATATATTCATATAATCAGTAGTTCTACCTAATTTGTTCAAAAATTCCTAGTACTTAACCCTTAGCTCTACCTCCGCCTCGCAAAGTGCGGATTGCAATAGCGTAATACTCTCTTAAAATTACTTTATCTAGGTTGACCTTGAATGTGACTAAATATTTTTGCTTTGATGAATATTTAGTTTCATACACCGACCAGTCCGCTTACGCACATTTTTTTGGCGATCATGCCTAGGCACGTTTTTCATTAAGCGCAGAAGAGAGTTTTGTTACAACAACTAGCTGCCACGGTAATCCAAGGTTACCGAAGCCCACACCAGGTAATCTCGCACGTGATCGTAATTACGCAATACACATTTCGCGACCGGAGGATGAGACATGTCAAAGGAGCGCCATTAGCGACCTCAGATGCTTGTAGCCAGCCAAACACCAAGCATCAATCTCTTCTTGGATCACCACTCCCAATTGCACTGCTGATCTTGCAACTCCATTGAAGGTCCTCGCGTTTCTCTCCTTCCAAAGTATCCATCCAATGAGGAAGAAAATGGAGTCGAAACCTCGGCGGATAGGTTTAGTCCGCTTACGCACATCAAATTACATGAAAATATAGGTGCAGTGATGTGGTTGGCATCCATAAATACATCACAAATTTTGGTCTCGACAGTACATCATACTTTCTCTGTATAGAAGCATCAAAAAATTATTCCCAAATACAAGGGATTTATAGAACATAAGGACAAGATAGCATTAAATAAGCACACAAATTTTGTAGGTAATTTATTGTTACTTGCCATTTACTCCATCAAGCAAACCCCTAGCTTCAATCACACGGATGACATTACATATACATGCGAGAATTATATTGATCGATTAGTAAATTAAGTAAGAGTACATACATCTTTTGTGGATCGATTAGTAAATTAAGTAAGAGTACATACATCTTTTGTGTTCTCTCTTAACTTATCTTAAAATATTTAGGATACATTATACTCCGTAGGGCACAGGAGTACAAAGAAGAGGGAGAAACCTTGAAAGCATGCATCAACTGGATTAATTACAAACACAACAACTAGCTAGGTCTAAAACAAAGGAGGTAAAACAAAACACATTTCGCCGGGGCCCTGTTTAGATGCCAAATTTTTCCCTAAATTCTACTATGCAAAAAGAAGATTCCCCATCACATCAAAATGCCGGCACATGCATGGAGTACTAAATGTAGATGAAATTAAAAACTAATTACACAGTTTTGTTGTTCTTTACGAGACGAACGTTTTGAGCCTAATTAGTCAATGCTTGGACATTTTTTACCAAATAAAAACAAAATGCTACAGTGTTTGACCCAATTTGGCCGGTCCCAATTTGGGCCAACTAAACAAGGCCCGGGACTCGTGCGCCTCACTGTGCATGCATGCAAGTAAAAGCACAAAAAGGTCAATGATACGTGCGCCCTGGACCTTTATTTCTTTTTGGGTGTGCACACACATACAGAGACATCAAAGAACTCGAAGGGTGAAAAACTCAGAAACGAAAAAGGCCATGTAACAAAAGCCAAAGAAAAGGGCCGGGGATCACCAGGCTAAATAAAGGGCGCCAAACAAAAGGTACTTCAGCTTACCACACACGGGCTGTGCAGGGTGAAAAAAGATTTTGCCAAAAAAAGGTGAAAAGGCGAAGCAGTGCGAGGAGAAAAGGCCGGGTTTTGCAATCATCTTTTCACCAAAAGATGAGACACACTACAATAATAGATGGGGCATTTTTATGTTGCTCGGTGTATAATTTGGCACAAAATGTGCATGTGTAAACAATGCAAGTATGTTGTATGTATATATATGTCAGAGAGTGGTTTTCATAGCTTATTACTTGGAATTGTTTTGGAGCTTACAAGTGAATCCTGATTTTTCACCTTGAGCAACCATGGACCCTCTGAATGTTTGATTCAACTGTTTGGTGCAAGAAACTTGTGTCCATATTTGGATCCGTTTGATAGTGCTCCGGCTCCCACCCAAACAATTACAACTGTAGTTTGGCTCTGGTCTCTAGTTAGAAAAATATTTTGTAAAACAATTTTTCATAGTTGTTGAAAATGACGGAATGTCTATAATAGCCTTCTATTTTTTGTTTTATTTCTTTATTTTTCATCCATTATTTTTCTTCTCTCCACTTTATGCTGGCCCTCCCTATGCTGGCCTTGCCCATTCCCGCACGCTTGGGGTAAATTGGGCCATGGCCACGCGCTAGGCCCACATGAGAGAGAGGGGGTGGGGGACCAAGCTCCTTTTCTAGCTCCTCCTGCATATAGCTCTTGCGGAGCTTCTTTGTTGAAGTTGTTTCAGGTGTGAACGTTTGGTTGGAGAAGCAGTAAAGCTACTGGTGGTCGCTGGAGAAGCTTTGCTAGATGAGCCTTGATCTCAACCATTGAAGCTACCAGCAATATTCACATATGGTGGATTTCTTAATTTTCTAAAGCTATGCAGTTAAGCAGTTGATTATATATAAAAAAAAGGAGGAGGGTCATAGCAAACTTTTGCAGTAGGCGACTAGGCATTATACAGCATGGCAGACGTCACTACTTTTGATAATTATATGTGAGAATTTCACTGTGACCAAAGTTGCACTGCGTATATGTTACCATTTCAAAAACTTAGCGAACATAAATTGAGATAAACCCAACTGTTATATATATATATATATATATATATATATATATATATATATATATATATATATATATATATATATATATATATATATATATATATATATATATATATATATATATATATATATATATATATATATATATATATATATATATATATAGCTACTACCCTACAACTGGCTACAAAATAACTTATTATGTAGCCACTTTGAGTTAATATAATTGCTATGCTAATTTACGAGATTATGGTAACTCCTTACTATGTGATTTACTATAACATTATGGTAAATATCTCATGTGTTATAATAATTCAACTATCGTAAATATATACTGACATTGTCGTAAATTAGTATATAAAATTATTGTAAATAGAGATGGCTACAAAATAACTTATTTTGTAGCTAGCTATAGAGTATACTCTCCCTACATGACACCTTAGTGCTTCTTCTTGACAACACAAGAATATTTCTTCATTTCTTGTGTTCTCCTTCCTATATATAAGTAGCATGCATGGAACGGAATGAAAACAAAATTTGGGTGTCTAAAATTCTAGTTAAGTCAATTTGTTGTAGTTAAGTTATATTATTTACCCATAGAAAAAGCCAGTTTAGATATATATTAGAATTAAGTGATTTAGGTGTAATTCATAGGTAGAGTTGGCGAAACTAAAATACTTATATTTTACACCATTTTTTAATCTAGGTGTTGAACACCAAGATGACACCCCGATTTTATTTTTGAAAAATAGGTTGTATGTATGTTCAAATTTTTTTGCCATGCCTAGATATATTACCCCTTCTGCCCTGAAATATAAAGTATCTAGTTTTGTCCTAAGTAAAATTGTGTTAACTTTGACCAAAATTATAGAAAAGATGAATATTAGTTACGATATCAAATTATATTGGATACGATATGAAATATATCTTCGTAATTTACTTTTTTATGTAATAGATATTGATACTCTTTTCTGTAAATTTGGTTGAGGTATAGTTTGATTTAGGCAAACTTGGATCCCATATATTTCAGGACAAGTCGATAGTAGATAGCCCATTCAAATTTTGGCATTTATTTTTTAACAAAAAGCATAACCCCTCTTGTGTATTCTAGATTCTTTTAAAAGAAAACAAAACAAAACAATCAAACAGCTAAAACCCAATAATTGTCCCGTCTTTGTCAATTAAAAAAACAATTTAACATATATACAACCCAATGAAGTATTCCCCATAGTTGTGAATTCCATTCCGGTACCGGCCGGAATGGCCGGAATGTCTCGTACCGGTCCCTAAATCGATATAGAAGAGCCTCAATCCCGTACCGGGTCAAATACCGGTCAATACCGGTCAAATACCGGTCAATACCGGCCAATACCGGCCAATACCGGCCGTGACTGCATGTATTATATTTTTCCATGTATGAACTTTGGAGTTTAAAATTTGAAATAAGGTCATATGAACTTGTTGAATGACATCTTAGTTTGGTAAAAATGTTAATTACGTCATAAGTTAAGTCAAAATATATTTATATGTACATTTATATATAAGTTTATTCACATATTATTATTATTATTATTATAAAGTCCGGAATGGTACATCGGTATAGGCCAGTACTGGAATGTTCTATTCCAATAGCCAAAACGGAATAGGCTCCGGAATAGAATTTACAAGTTAGGTATTCCCTCTCAGCCCATAAAAGGTATTATTTTCGCTTCTTGAGAAGTCAAATATTTTAAACTTTAAATAAATATATTTATGATACATAATTAATATCATTATATAGATCATTGAATATATTTTATTTCTCACAAAAAAGAGAATATATTTTATAATATAAACTTATTTAGAGATATAAATGTTGTTAATATTTTCTACAAACATAGTCAAACTTAAAGAAAGTTTGACCAACACAATTTTTCTTATGGGACATAGAGTACTAAGAGCACTATATATATATATATATATATATATATATATATATATATATATATATATATATATATATATATATATATACACACACACACGCTATTCTACACCGAGCTGTCATACTGAACAAAATTCAGTACTGTTCAGTAGTCGTGTTTCAGTATTATTCGGTATTTCGTGGTATTGTGCGTAGTACTGACTAATACTGAACACGGTTCAGTAGTACTCAGTATTTTTTTAGGTCAGTTTTGGTTTGTGGTGTAGAATAATATTCTACAACTATATATATATATATATATATATATATATATATATATATATATATATATATATATATATATATATATATATATATATATATATATACACACACGTGGGTGGGATAAGATTTGATCAAACCTGTTAAATTTGTAGTCTTGTCAAATGGCAAGACATCAAGTGGAGACGCCAAAGGTGGCTTGTCGCCAAGTTTTGGTTGTTAGAATTACAGCACGATTCTGTGGGTGAGGTAGGAACCTGTGCGTAGGGTCAAAAGAGTGGCGTGTCACGTGACTCATCACCGTTGCTTTGCCCGCCATGTCTTTCAGCAAAAGCTCTGCTTGGAATGGAACTGGGCAAGTACTAAGGCCCTGTTTAGATGCCAAATTTTTCCCCAAATTTCACTATACAAAAAGAAGATTCTCCATCACATCAAAATGCCGACACATGTATGGAGTACTAAATATAGATGAAATAAAAAACTAATTGTACAGTTTTATTGTTCTTTACGAGACGAACATTTTGAGCCTAATTAATCATTTTTTGGATAATTTTTTACACTAAAAACAAAATGGTACAGTACGCAACAGTGCGCAACAGCAATTCAGCCGCCACCAAATCGGCTGAACTAAACAAGGCCTAAGCAAAGGGCCCCCTTTAATTCAAGATCCGGGTCATCACTCTCACTAGTCATAAGTCAGGGCTTGTTTATTCCGGTTTGAAAAAATTTTGGATGTCACATTAGATGTTTTATGAGATGTCGAAAATGGTGTTCGGATACTAATAAAAAATTAATTACATAATTCGCCTGAAAACCGCGAGACGAATTTATTAGGCCTAATTAATCTAGCATTAACACATGTGTGTTACTGTAGTAATTATGGCTAATCGTGAATTAATTAGGCTTAAAAGATTTGTCTCATGGTTTTCATGCAAACTGTAAATTAGTTTTTTTATTTATATTTAATACTCCATGCATGTATTTAAATATTCAATGTGACGGGTGAAAAGTTTGCTTTGCTCGCTGGCTGTACGACCCTACAAGACACTAGTATACCGGCCTTTCGGATTGACTACTCATCATGGAGTAAAAAGATGCATGTTTTGAGCACCTGAGAACACTAAGGCCCGGATCGTTACTTTCATTTATATTAGCTTTCCAGGGCCGGATTAGTTCTTGGCGTCGAATCGCCCCAAACGAACGGAGCCTAAAGCAGAAAGGAAAATGGTTGTGCATATGGTGGTGAGTATACAGCAGGATTGGGAACTACTGAGACAAGGGTACTCCCTCCGTTCCAAAAAAATACAATTCTAGCGTTAAGTTTTAGTATATTAAGATTGACCAGTTATAGATAAAAAAATATCAATATTTATAATATAAAATAAATATCAGTAGATTAGTTATGAAATATATTTTCATAATAAATTAATTTAGAGTCATAAATTTGAATATTGTTCACTAGAAATTTGATCAATCACGGGCACGCGACACGTAGTTGGGCGGAGGTAGTACTAGCTGTACCAATTGCCTGCCCAGCTGAAACATCTCAGGGTGTGTTCACTTCGTGAAAAGTAGCTGAAAAGTTACTGTAACATCTTTCGTTGTTATTTGGCAAAATTTGTCCAATTATGGACTAACTAGGCTCAAAAGATTCGTCCCGACATTTACAGACAAACTATGCAATTAATTATCTTTTTTACCTACATTTAATGCTCCATGCATGCGTCGAAAGATTTGATGTGATGGGTGGAAGATGAAATATTTTAGGTTGGGTGAGGGAGTGAACAAGGCCTCAGTAAATTCCAACCACTGTTGCAGATGCAGTGTCATGCATGCACTGCACGCAAATACAGTCAACTGTAGTCCCAACTCATCTCTCAGATTTCAAACACACTGCCTAGGGCCGTCCCTTGGCACGTGCAACGTGTGCGACGGTACAGGGCCTCCACTTTTCAGGGGTCTCCAAATATATATAGAGTATATATACGTATATATGTATTGCTTGGTAAATAAGAACGTACAGTAGTAGCTTTGGCCTTTGGCCCATTAGCAAAGCGACGTGTACAACAATTGACCAAAGCCCAATAAACAATGGCTTGTTGCCCGGCCGCTGTTCAGTTGGCAATGTTGCCGATCCCAATTCCCCAACTGAATCAGATCGCAAATCTTAGGTCTCACGTACTACCTCTCGACGTCTCGTCTCGTGTCGCCGCCATCGCCTGACGCCGTACCGGCCGCCGGCAGCGTTTCGCGAGTGACAGGGCGTGAGCCGTGACGATCTAGCTGCAACCGCAACAGCGAGAGCGAGGCGGCAGGCGCTAAGGCCCTGAAGGTAATATAAATCATTCATATTTATTTTTCAATTCATTCACTGGTAGCCGCGAACAATAATAAGTAGTTGATCGATCTCTAAATAATAAGTAGTTATTTTTTTTTATCTTATGAGCATATTATTGAAGACTTCATTTCAAAGAACACTAAAAGAATGATGTTATTCAAGTAAATATTATGTAATATAGGTATCATTCTTGAATCTTGATATATATTTTATTGCAACATACTGCATGCTTTATAATATCGTATATTTAGTTTTTTTTCTAGGCTAATAGGCCTCATTTCTTAGTATCGTACAGGGCCTCTAATTTTCCCGGGACGGCCCTGTGCCTAGACACCGAGACACAACAGGTCTGCCTAGGCCACGTTTAGTTTGCAAAATTCTTTTGAAAAAGCACCGTAACACTTTCGTTTATATTTGACAAACTTTGTCCAATCATGGATTAACTAGACTTAAAAGATTCGTCTCGATATTTATAGACAAACTGTATAATTAATTATTTTTTTACCTACATTTAATGCTCTATACATGTACCGGCATATACGATGTGACAAAAAATCTTAAAAACTTTTTGCATTTTGACATGAACTAAACAAACCGAGACACAACAGGTCTGCCTAGACACCGAGACACAACAGGTGCAGCCAAGAGCCATGCACGGGTTGCTTCCTTGAGGCAGGCGGCCTGCATTGCAGACGGCACTGCCCCAATGGAGTCGTGCAGATGATACCAATGGATGCTGCATGCCTGCCTGCCAGTGCCAGCCGATTTCATCATTCATGGCGTCTTCACCAAACCTCGTAGCTCCTGGACGCAACGGAGTGAATGCGCGCGTGCAGTGCAGTGCAGACAGAGTCGGCGACAGTCTTTTTGAATGCCATCGAATTCTGGGCGCCAACGGAGTGAATGCATCGCTTGCACTGCACAGGCCGTGTTCAGTTCCGAACTCGGCAGCACCGAGTTGTATCTACGCGCTACAGTGTTCGCGTTTTGTTTTTTTATGCAAAAAATTGTCCAAAAAATGATTAATTAGACTCAAAATGTTCGTTTCGCAAAGTACAATAAAACTGTGCTATTAATTTTTTATTTCATCTACATTTAGTACTCCATGCATTTGCCGATATTTTGATGTGATGGGAAATCTCCTTTTTGCATAGTGAAATTTAGGTGTGGAATTGGGAACTAAACAAAGGCACAGTTACATTTCACGTCCCAGCTGGTATTGCTAACAGCGGCGGCGGCAGCAGCTACGCTGCTGTATGTACAGTGCATGCATAGTATGCATACGTACGGATGCAGAGTATATGCGCCCTTGCAAGGCTTCTAGCCTTTTTTTTTTTTTGAAGAGAGGATTCTGGCCATTGACTAATGAGAGGTTGGTAAGCTGCCTTCGCTCGAAGAATAACTCGAGCGAACTCCTTCTTGAAGATTGCCCTGCATCTCTCAACAGAGGGCTGAATATCTCTGAAGATTAGATCAGTGCGAACAGACCAAATGGACCAACACATTGTGATTAAGATTTCCATTAAGAAAGGCAAATGAAGCTGGGCTCTGAAATCTTGAAGAGTGGCGAAGGGATCATCCGACGGAGTAATGACAAGGCCAAGGCTAGCCCAGCAATCTGTTGCAAAAGGGCAAGCTAGAAACAAATGTAGCACTGATTCTTCAGGCGGGGAATTGCATAGCACGCAACTGTAATCAGTATTACAGGACAACAGTGTGCAAACTTTGCCACCAATAGCTGCATGCACCTGCTGGTGCTTGCAACGGTGGGCAGATCGTCTATGGCCATGACACTCATTGTTAACGCTACTGAAGACCCAACGCCTGAAGGTGAACCTGAATCGGGAATGACTGTAGCTGGTCCGGCACGGAAGGAGTCTGGTGCGCCAGCGCTGAAATGGAGCGTCCGAGTGCTCTGATCAGTGGGCGTGATTCGTAGGCTTAGACAAGCTGCGCCTGTGCGAATCGCGCATCGGCAACACCGATGTATTAAAGAGAGAGTAAGGGGAGAAAGAGGGTAACAAGGATTTACCAAAACAGAACCCGAACTAATCAGACCTCTGTTCTCTCCCACCTTGCGCGCTCGTTCATCCTGCTTCTTACTGCTTCCCCAAGCCTATTCCTTCCTCTGCCGATCTGTGTCGCTAACACTCACACATTTCAATTCAAGCCTGTTCATCAACATTCTGAAGAAAAGACATTCATATATATACATATACTATGTAGGAGTACCTCGGAAAAAAAAACCGTAACTATAGTGATGGCGCACAAGTTACATCTGTTGGGAGTTTTTACAGCTGAGCTGAGTTCACAACATCACTCACACAAACCCACTAGCCCAGCAGTAGAAATCACAGGAGGTTGATTCCTGTACCAAGAAATCAAGACAGGTTTTCACATCGATCCCAAAGCATTATAACAACAGAAGCACAGCCAACAAAACTAACCTCAGTTACAAATTACCACTAGTGAACCTACACTCTGCTACTCTCTCTTCCCCAGCATCTCCTAACTGAAACTAAAGTCTTCTACTACTGAAACTTGCAAGAAATTGTTGCAGCATTGTAAGCTGCAAGCCGCAACCAGCATCATGCATGGACTGTTATTCTAAGCAATTGGCAGGACGATCAGTGGCGCCCCGACCGCGATGACGAGCTCCCGGGCTGCTGCTGCTCGGCGTACGGCCTGACGAAGGTCCGCCTCCACCAGACCTCGAACGCCCTCTGCAGGTTGGGGCAACCATCTCCGGCCTTGAGGAACCGACCGAGCCACGCGAGCAGCACGGCCTGCTGGTCCTCCAGCGGCAGCGTCAGGATGGCCTGCCCGATGCCGTCCTCCACCACGGCGCGGTCGAACCACCGGCACCCATGCTGCAGCCACCTGTAGTCGTCCATCAGCGGCTGCAGCCACACGTCGAGCAGCCGCCGCCGCGTCTCCTTCGATGGCAGCGCCTCGCCTTTCCCGATCGCCACCAGCAGCCTCGCCGTCACGCAGCTCACCAGGTGGCGGTGCATCACCGGTATCTTGGGGTGCAGCTCGGCCAGCTCCGCCTGGCTCGCCCAGATGACCGTCAGTTCATCGGCTGCGTTCCTGTCTGATAGGATCTCGGCTAGCCAGAGGAGGTTATCAGCCTCCAGAGCAATCTTTCTGAACGTCTGGTCTTTGCTGCCTGAAGATTCTTCACCCGCAAGGTCTTCTGGATCGGAAGCTTGACGAGACAGTGCCAGCAGGGAATCCAGGCAGTTCTGGAAACAGCTGTACAAGGTCATGATGCAGGAGGAGTCTGCTGAAGAACCATTGGCGCAGATGTTGCTGTTCTCCTTGAAAAGCTTCAGGACCAGAGATTTCATCTCGCGGCGGCCTCTGTCCTTGCTGCTCTTCAGCACCAGGTCAATGATATGTGCAAGAGTGTCGTTTGGCGGATTTGTTAGGACGTCGGATGTCACTCTCCTTAGCAAGGGGTTAGCTCTGTGATCCTCGTCGTGCAGCTGTCGTATGGACGACACAACGTTTTCTTCCTCGTCGCCTACCCAAGGAACTGCTTCCAGGTAATCTAAGCATGACATGATGCATGCACGGAAGCCAAGTGATTCTGCGACCTACAGACAGAAGAAAATGTAAAAATGCATATACTAAAAAGGAAAGGGATATGCACATTAAGAAGTCAAATTTGCTTTACAAAATCCAGTTGATTGTTCCTAATTAATTCACAAAAAAAAACTTAAATAGCCATTTTCAGACAAGCATGCTCTACAGATCTAGATCAGATTCAGAGAACTTGTTTCACAGCTATTAATTCAATATAGAAAAAGCAGGGAACCCTACCTAAATTGAGACTGATCAGCCTACCTAAATTGTGACTCACCAACTATCCATTGCCATAATTTCAAGATGATTTATGTTAAGTTGCAGAGTATGCATTGTTTGTCACATTCCATTGCAGGTGAGTGTATCATAAGAATATGAATAAATATGAGCAGTGGTCCTAAAATGCGATAACATGAAATAGACATAGAAAATGCATTAAAAAAAGACATAGAAACATATTCATCTGGATCTAATCAGAATCACAATTTTGCAAGACTATAGTTCCACTAAACAATGTCTGAATCAGTAAAGCTTCAGTTAGCAATACAGGGCATTAAAATTTGTGGTTTGGAATCACTAAAAGCCCCTAAAGTTTGAAATTCTTAAACAAGCACATTTTGTGGTATAGACAACTTTTAGCTGACGCACCTTTATAATATCAATAAAATGCTCAACGTACCTAGGGTTAAAAATAAGATGACCAAGTGGCAAACCAAACCATCAGAGTAGTGTCCAATTTACCAAAGAAGATTGACTAGCGGTAAACATTTTCTAAGCAAAAGAAAGTATCAAAGTAATGCTAGTTTTTCTCATAAAAATGCCATTATTTTTTCTAGTGTCAGGGCTCTGGTGGTGGTATTTTTTTAATAAATAAATAAATAGAATCCACCGTACAAATTAAGCTGCAGTTTAAATATCCATAGTTAGATATTAGATGAGGAGTTTGTGATACATCAGTTTAAGCTTAGTAATTGTTTTGAACCACCACAGTTCATGCATGCTCCAACTGTTCAACATTTGTGAATAATATAGATTAGAATATGCTTACGGACAAATTTATATAGCATATGAAGGCATTGGAAAAAAACAAACAAAAAATTGGCAAATTAGGAAACTGTGGTAGGAGAAACCTTCAAGATTCGCAGAACTCGTGGAACATTTTGCTTGATAAGCCTCTGCTTGACATCCTTGCAGTACATCAACCCAACAGTCTCGACATAAATCTCCACATCCTCACAATCTGGCACCTCAATGCATGCCACCGGTGACTGCCTCGAGATTCTATCGGCAAAAAAGGTACTATTTTCAGCAAGGATGTTCTTGTGAACAATCATCTTCACAGCTACCCCTTCCTTGCCATGCAGCACAACCTTCAGATCACTTGTGCCAAGCTGCCCAAATCCGACCGAGATCTTATGCTGCTTTGGTCGTTTCTCGGGTGCCGGTGCAGGCACTACCTTTGGTGGATCAGGGGCAGCAACAGCATCTGCTGGAGGGCATACTTGCTCATCTGAATTGGTTCTAGACCTAGTAGGAGTGGACTGTGCTCTCTTCTCTGAAGAAATGATTGGCGCCCTCTGAACCGAGGATGCCTTTGATGGCGCAGGGGATGCTCCCCCTCTAGGCCTGCCCTGCTGGTTTGGGCTCTTTGCTGTCTTCTGAAGCGCGGCCTGTGATGGGCAGCACCAGAATCCTTCTGGGGTGACGGCAATGGGCACATTTCTGATCCTTGGTGGCTGGCCATCCAGCCTACCGATCTTGAACTCTGCCATGACTATCTTATGAACAAGCCTGTTTCTTCCTTCAGAGATGGCTAAATGAAACGATTATTTGGCCTTCAGAGTTTTAGTTGTGATTTGTGAACAGTGCTAATGTGCACACCTGAAGCACAAGAGTCGCAATATTTAGCTCGGATTTCAGACAAACGACGGAATTAGGAATTTAGGATATATATAGCCAAGAATGCCAATTAAGGAACAAGAAAGCATTGCAGCGTTCAGGTTGTCTAGATTTCCTAGCACTCAATAATTGGAGCCTGCAACCTTTGACCAAACAAAAATAGTTCAGATCTCTATCCTATCCATAGCAAGTTAGCAAATTCGAATCAGGAGCACTGAAAACAGTATAAAACAACTAGTAGAACCACAAGAACAGGAACCAACAACATACTGAACCTCAATATTGAATGGAAACAAATGTCTAAAATATTCCATCAAATTGGCACAAAACCGAACCAAAAGCTACTCGAAATAACAATCCACATTCCCCACCCCCTCTCTCTTTCAAATGAAGGCACCGGATCAAAATCAAGAACTACTAGAACATCACAAAATTATGCTACATAAAAACAATAATGCCAATTAAGAAACAAGAAAGCATTGCAGTTGGCAGCATTCAGGTCCTCTAGATTTCCTACTGCTCAACAATTGGAGCCTGCAACCTTTGAACAAACAAGACTAGTTTGGATCTCTATTTAAACCCTAGCAAGCTAGCAAATTCGAAGCAGGGGGCACTGAAAACAGTAGGAGTATAAAACAATCAGTAGACCCACGGGAGCATGAACCAACTGAATCTCACTCTTGAACGGACACAAATGCCCAATATCATTCCATCAAATTGGCTACATTGCCCACCCCCTCTCTTCCAAATTGACACACTAAAGTCAAAAATCCCGGCTCCGCTCACCAATATCAGTAGACAGTTAGCAAATTCGAACATCACATAACTAGCACATCGGTAAAGGCAAAGAGAACAGGCGGACAAGAAGCATTCTTTTTTTCGGACGAAGATGGCCAAGAATTACCTCTCTCGCATCACATTCCGGCTCGGCTCACCAATCAATCAAGGAAAGCAGAGAGGCAGAGGGGAGGAGGCTTCACTCACAATCACCGCCGCACCACTCTTTCGTCCCTCCCTCCTTGGAGAAGCTGTAGGGGGCAAGCGAGGAGAAGCGGTAAAGAGAAAGCGGAGAGCACAGCACAGAAGCGAGGGCAGGTAAGCTAGGCGCGGGCATGAACGCATCCATCACATCTCCACCACCACCTGCATCTCCTTTTCCCCATCAGCAATCAGTGGTGCTCCCCCTTTAGCCCGCTAACACACCGCGGCCGCCATCATGCCGCCTCCCCGCCATGCTTCCCCTCCTCCTCCTCCCTCAAGATCCCAACTTTTTTTGAGCTTTCTTTTTCCTTCTACCTTCCTCCCCCTTTCGCACTCGCACACAGACCCACAAAGAGTGACTAGCTAGCTTCCACACTCCCCGTTTCCCGTTGCGTACCGCGGCAGCCGGCAGCGGCTACTAGTGGCCGTGTTGCATCGCCATCGTAGCAGCAGCAGCAGCCAGCAGGGGCCAGAGGACTGTAGAAGCAAGCAGCAGAGTACCGGGGCGTGTCGCTTCCGGCGTCTTTGCTCCCTTGATTGGGCTCAGAGCAGCTATCTCAGTCCTCGGCAAAATCACTCTCACCTCACGGATTCGCCTGTCTCCCTCATGCTCCTCTGCTCGAGCTCGTCCGGCCACGCCGCTGCCACTGCGATTCAACTCGACTCGAGTGTCAGCCCGTCCTCGCATGGCCTCGTTTAGGCACTGGTTCAGTTACCCCAATTCTCCCCAAATTTCACTGTGCAAAAAGAAGATTCCTTATCACATCAAAATGTCGGCAAATGCATGGAGTACTAAATGTTGATAAAATCAAAAATTAATTGCACAGTTTTGTTGTACTTTGCGAGATGAACATTTTAAGCCTAGTTAGTCAAAATTTGGATAATTTTTACCAAATACAAACGAAATACTATAGGAATTCTGATACAGCGTTTTTCTCCCCAATTCACCGAACTAAACGAGGCCTAGTTCACGGAATAGGGGAGAAAAACATTGTATCAGAATTCCTGTAGCATTTCGTTTGTATTTGATAAAAATTATCTAAATTTTGACTAACTAGGCTTAAAATGTTCGTCTCGCAAAGTACAACAAAACTGTGCAATTAGTTTTTGATTTCATCAATGCATTTGCCGACATTTTGATGTGACGGGAAATCTTCTTTTGCATAGTGAAATTTGGGGAAAATTGAGGGAAGGCAGATTTTTACTGCAGCTTTCTCCACCCGAGGGGCCCTAGTTTACCGTGCCGATGCGGCGGGGCCCACACGTCAGAGTCCATGTTTTTCCGTGGTGTGCGTGCAGCGTGGCAGCCTGCCAGTGGTTTTGGTTTCTCGAACTGGGGGCGCTGCGATTGCTTTGACTGCTGCCGGAAGGGGGTGTTTATTTCCACTCTAACGAATGTTCATCCCACTGCATCAGATATTTAGACGTATGCATGAAATATTAAATATAAATAAAAAATAATTAATTATATAAATTACGATAAATTTACCAGTTGAATTTTTTAAACCTAATTAATCTATGATTTGACAATGTCATACTACAGTAGACATATGCTAATGGTGGATTAATTAGGCTTAATAAATTTATCTCGTGGTTTACAGACGAGTTATGTAATTAATTTTTTAATTAGTATCCGAACACCTCTTCTGACATCCCATAAAATATTCGATGTGACACTCTAAAATTTTTTATACAGAAACTAAACACCCCAAATTTCATCCGTTTCGCTACAGGTTCTTTTTTTCCTTTTTTTTTAGAAGATGCAGAGTTTCAGATTCCCACCGCAGCTTCCGCTAACAAACACCGGGAAACCAGGGACTGAAACGGGTACCGGATGCTCCAAAATTTCTTCAGATTCGAAGTTTGAGTGAACGGTGTCTGCCATCTTTCCGTGCCTGCGCGTGCCACCGCTCCATTTCGAGGTGGTGTCTGGTTTTTGGCCACGTCAGACGGCCAGGGCAACGTGTGTTATTAGGGCCTATTTGAATAATAGCTGAAATCACTAGTAGATCAACTAGAGCTGCAAACTATTAGTTCTACTAACAAGTTTATAAAGTTACTAATAGATGCTAATTACTCTTGAGTGAATGTGTTTGGTTCTCCGGATGAACATGGATAGGAGATGGCGTCTTTTAACGATAATTTTTTAAAAAAAAGATAAACTCAAAAATCAAAATCCAATCTATTTTCAATCAATCCAGTGTCAATACGCTCCGTGACTATAGGATCGAACCTGAGCTAGGCAGAGAGGCACTGTTTAGTTGTGTGAGAACAAAAGAAAGCTATCTTTCTATTTTTTTTCATAGAAACATGTGAGTCCCACTCAAAACCCTAACCCAACCCAGCTATATCCAAACAAGTAATTGGATTTTGTTAAAGTAATGGAATGTATGTGGCTATATGTCAACATATTATAAAGTAATGTCTATGTCTTAATCGTTATTTCTTTTGTATGAACTAGAGCAGGTTATATACCTGTATTTTTTATTTTTCTTTGGCGAATAATATACTTGTATGGTTAATGGCATGTTTATCGTATTTGAAATATCGTTTGGATAGACTCTGATCGTTGTTGATGTACTTTCGACCATGTGGTATCGTCATTGACATTACGGTTGTGTTTAGTTCCCAAATTTGAAGTGCCAAAATTCACTGTAGTGACACTGTAGTATTTCGTTTGTATTTGGTAATAATTGTCCAACCGTTGACTAATTAGGCTCAAAACGTTCGTCTCGCAAAGTACAACCAAACTGTACAATTAGTTTTTGATTTTATCCACATTTAGTACTCCATACATATATCGCAAGTTTAATGTGACGAAAAATCTTTTTTTGTATAGTACACTTTTCAATGGAACTAAACACAGCCTACGTTTCAATGATACCATATCAATTTCGTTTTAACAGAGAAATGTGCAATTGAAAGTGACGGGGCTTTCTTGCTATCATTTCTACCCCTAGTTTTGTGGAAAGAGGGAGTAATAGGGTGCCTTCTCTAAGGACAGACGGAGCACTTTTTCAGTCTCGGCCGGGAAAGTTGACGGATTTTCCATCTTGCATTTCTCTCTCTTTTTGAATCAAAAGTTGGTCGTTGAAATGGATGGACAGATGGTGACGATGCCACGCCACCTTTCTTTTGATTTATTTGACTGAGAGAGGACCATCCCTGCTCAGCCGAGTAGGTGACGAGTACTGCTGGTGTCTGGTGTGCCGAGACTGAGAGATGCTGGAGCTGGAGCACATGCTAAGACTACCCGCACTCATCCATCCTCTATATCATCCTCTATACGTCCTAGTCAGCAAGATTCTATCCTCTATACTCAATTCTCCCGCACCCATCCATCCTCTATATCATCCTCTATCCACTCTATTCACTGTGGGACCGACTTGTCACTTTATCTAAATATATCTATGTGTGATCTAGTTTTAAAGGATTTATTGAGACGAATTTAATGGTGCAATCGAAATTTAATTTAGATTTTTGGTTTGTGAGTTATAGCATTTTTTCCTTTGTTTAGCTAGCGGGGTCCGCCACTACAGAGTATAGAGTAAGCACAGTACTACTCTAAATATAGAGTGAGAGAAAGGATAGAGTATCGTTTTAGAGTATCTAGTGCAGCAGTTTTTACTCTATATTCATACTCTAAAGCTTTAGAGTATCCACTGCGGGTAGTCTAAACTAATGACAGGCACATGTCTGGTGTTAACAAGAATAATAAATTTACGAGGGGTCCTTTGTACATCAAATCCATTGTCGTCTAGTCCGGTTAGGATACCTGGCTTTCACCCAGGCGACCCGGGTTCAAATCCCGGCAATGGAAAAAAATGTTCCTCTTTTTTCTTTTTCCTTTTTGGTTCTGTGTGCTGCTTGTTTTTCTTTTCCTTTTTCTTTTTGTTTTTTGTTTTTCTTTTTTTGTTATGTGTGTTGCTTGGTTTTCTTTTTTTTTTGTTCTGTGTCCTGCTTTTTTTTCCCTTTTTCTTTTTTGTTCTGTGTGCGTCATTTCTTGCCCTTTAGTTGACACGTTTACAATTGAACTGTTCTGCAGATTGCACAACGATATCTGATTTGCATCTCTCCGCGAGAGCAAACTGCCTTCAGTCCCGTTCAGGCGAGTCGAGCATTAGCCAAACAGTGACTGAGAAATAGGCATCACTTATTAAACTGTACGTCAGAAAGAGCACTTGATAATAGTAGCTCTGCCACTCTGCGAGAACCCAACAGCAGTAGATTCAAGATGGAACTTAATTGTTCATTTCTGTTTGACACTACCCTACCACTCCACTCATTGGTTTTTGTTTGCAATTTGAAAACATAAATGAGGCAATGCGCTTCAGTGTCAACTCAGAAAAGAAAAATGTTGCTCAAGCAGTGTTTCAGTTTGATAAAATTTCAACATTTTGATTAAAACTTCATTAAATCTAGCTATCGGAGTTCGGGCTGCAATTTGCCAACTCTTGAGGCCAACATGAACTATTTAGCAGATATCCTTGGGGAATTCAACGCTGTATTTTGAAGGGCACACGTCAGCCACAACAAACACAATTCGAGTCATAGATATACCATGCTCCTCAAAGGACTTTGGGCCAGTGCTGCTTGTCAGCTGTCAACATCACAAAGCCTGAATCAGTTTTAAGATGGCTTCTTCGTATATTTCCAAAGAAGACTTGAGGCTCCGTGCCCCTTCAGTTCCTAACTTCAAAATGCCATGACATAAGAACTTGTTTGTATTTACAAACCGCATGAACGAAAGGTCTGAAAACTGCTACTCTACTTGACAATACTCAATAAGACACCAATGATATTTAGGAAAGGGAACCGACAGAATCATAGACTCAACATAAGCCCCTTCCGTACTTTTTTTAAAATGATTGGTAAAACAGGCGAATATACAAAAACAGGAGCCTTATGATTTTCCAAAAGATGGCCATGAATATTAGTAGTTACTTTAGCAGTCGCACTACAGTAGCGCCATTTGTACCAACGAAAAAGCTCGAGCGTACACTGCACTACTAGCAATTAGAGTCCCGAGAGCTCAAACAACACAAGGACAAGACGCACAGCTAGACTAGAGTACTAGACCGGTAGAGCCCAGATAAAACAGGACAGGCTCTTCATCGTTCTTCAAAGAGCCGGGATGGGGATATGAATTTTGTGACAAGAATGCAACTATATTAAAGTATAGAGCATGCCTATTGGGCTGACACCGTCCACGCACACATTCGCTCAAGGCTTCTCTGTCGAGGCCAACTAGCCCAGCTATTCAATTTACAAAATCTAAGCACTACCACCCAAAATTCACACTTCCATGATGGTTACAAGGTGAAACAATAATCATAACCCCATGTGGTTTTTTGGAAGGAGAAACGTGGTAGGTCCAGGAGGGCGTCTGAATTGACCTGCCACGCGAACCCCAGCCCCACGGTTTTAAGTCATGCACAGTGGCGCCTCAAGTGAAGGAGCAATGTCCCAAATGACCCAGCTGCACGCAAACCTCTTCTCAGCTTGTTAGCGATTCGATATCACCTCCAACTTCTGCAACCTTCGTGTCCATAGAAGACTTCACACTGCTCGCGACGCTCTTAACATCAAGGTCGAGAGCAAGGGACTTCACGAGGCCCTTGAGCATCTTGAGTAAATTAGGTTAAGGGCAACACATGCCAAAGCATGAAAATTTAGAAGAAATGATGAAACCAATAAAATTGCAGTGCATGAAACGCTGCAATAATGGAATGTTGAAAAAGGATACAAGAGAACCGATTGCAACAAGTGCCCGGTATTTTGAGTCGAAATCTTGAGTGTCATCTTCAGCGATCTGTAAGGTCAAGAAATGTAAGACATGGGATTTCTCTGGAAATTGCATTGGCTGGATATAGTAGGCTGGAAAACTCACTTCAAGGGTGGCAGAAAGAATTTGCGCCTGACTTTGTTCATCCTTTGATTCAATTGAAAGAACAGCATAGCTGCACAGCAAATGTAAGGAACTTCAGCAATCTCGAATGCTCTTTTCATTTTCTAATGCTGTGGAAGCAAAATTGCAATGCATAAATAGGTAGACTTCAACTTGAGACTCACTTCAGTAGAAGCGTGGCATATGCCAAGTGTGCATTCTTGCTAAAAGAAGACTTGCAGTTAGACAAGGAATCAATGATCTGAAATTAGGAAATAAAATTGTCAGTCCAGAAAAAGCAAGACTAGATAACAGGCCAATATGTTTTATGCACAACAGACAAAGAAGAGAAAATAAATTATTTTAACTTGAGAACAGACCTCAGCGCAGTGGGTCCTCAACCACTGGTGCAAGCATGAGTTGTCAAACAAGTTTGTCACAGCTTTAAGAAGTGTAAGCAAATTTGCTGGCTGTACAGGCGGCGCAACAGCTTTACGAAAGGTTTCCAAAAGTATATCTGACAAACATGAGGAACGAAACTTTGTTCAGTACCAATAGATATTGTTTGTGTTGGAAAGTGATTTCTCTCAATTAGGGCTAACCCTAGAAGGGTAGCTAAATAGGTTCCATACATGGGCCACATGGGCCTTAGCCTCATGGGCCTACATATACTCCAACACCCCCCCACAGTCTGAACTACCGTCGCAGCGGAGTTCTAGGCTGAAACAAGAAAGAACACACACAACCCCCCCACAGACGCAACTAGCCACTGGTGATGTTGAGGCTGGAGCGAAACTCGGCGAAGGTCGAGGACGGGAGGCCTTTGGTGAAGATGTCCGCGAACTGGGAGGTCGTCGGGACATGAAGGACCCGCACCTCGCCCATGGCCACCCGATCACGGACAAAGTGGAGGTCGATCTCGACATGCTTCGTCCGCTGGTGCTGGATGGGGTTGGTGGAGAGGTAGACCGCACTGACGTTGTCGCAGTAGATCAGTGTGCTCCTGGAGGGTGGCGTGTGCAACTCAGCAAGCAGCTGTCGGAGCCAGGCGGCCTCCGCCACGCCGTTAGCCACGGCGCGGTACTCCGCCTCGGCACTGGACCGGGAGACCACCGGCTGGCGCTTGGACGACCACGACACCAGATTGCCGCCCAGGAAGACGGCGTAGCCGGAGGTGGAGCGGCGAGTATCCGGGCACCCGGCCCAGTCAGCGTCGGTGTAGACAACGAGGTCGGTGGAGGAGGCCCGGTGGAGGAGGAGGCCGTAGTCGAGTGTGCCCCGGAGGTAGCGGAGGAGACGCTTGAGAGCCGTGAGATGAGGCTCCCGGGGATCATGCATGTGGAGGCAGACCTGCTGAACGGCATAGGTGATGTCCGGCCGAGTGAAGGTGAGGTACTGAAGGGCCCCGGCAAGACTCCTGTACGCAGTGGGGTCGTCCACCGGTGGTCCCTCAGCCTCAGACAGCTTGCCCTGAAGGTCGACCGGGGTGGAGCAGGGCTTGCAATCAGACATCCCAGCCCGCTCCAGGATATCCCGAGTGTACTGCCTCTGGTGAAGAAGGAGCCCAGCAGGACGGTGCTCAACAGTGACACCGAGAAAGTGATGGAGCTCACCGAGGTCCTTCATCGCAAACTCCTGCTGGAGAGCTGCAATGATCCGGCGGAGAAGATGCTCGCTGGAGGCGGTGAGGACAATGTCATCAACATAGAGTAACAAGTATGCAGTGTCGGCCCCATGGTGGTAGACGAACAGGGACGTATCAGACTTGGCCTCCATGAACCCCAGGGTCAGCAAGAAAGCAGCAAACCGGTGGTTCCACGCCCGAGGTGCCTGCTTGAGGCCATAGAGTGACCTGTTGAGCCGGCAGACCATGTCAGGGTGGGTGTTGTCGACGAACCCCGCCGGCTGACTGCAGTACACCGTCTCGGTAAGAAGGCCGTGGAGGAAGGCGTTCTTGACGTCCAGCTGGTGGACAGGCCAAGACCGAGCAAGTGCCAGTGATAGTACGGTACGGACGGTGGCCGGCTTGACCACCGGGCTGAAAGTCTCATCGTAGTCGACGCCGGGGCGCTGAGTGAAACCCCGGAGGACCCATCGAGCCTTGTAGCGCTCGAGAGAGCCGTCCGCTCGGCGCTTGTGAGTCCAAATCCACTTGCCGGTGACGACATTGGCGCCCGGCGGTCGGGGCACCAACTCCCACGTCTGGTTGGCGAGCAGTGCGGCATACTCCTCTTCCATCGCGCGGCGCCAGTGAGGGTCCAACAGGGCGTCGCGGACGGAGGAGGGTACCGGAGAGACCACCGCGTCGCCAGTCGAAGCCTCGAGGGCACGAGGCGGCAGGGTGCCAGCCCCGTGCCGTGTCACCATCGGGTGAACATGCCGCGGGTGTCGGTGAAGAAGCGGCGGGTGGTAGACCGGCGGGACACCACGGGCCGGCGGAGACAGTGGCGGTGGTGTCGGTGTTCCCGGCGGAGAAGGGACCGGAACCACGAGCGCCGGTGGCCGCGGCCTGCGCTGGTATACCCGTACCGGCGCGGCAAACCTCGACGGAGCCGCCGGGGCAGGTGCCGAGACAGGGTCCGGCGTCGGCAACCGGCACGACCCCCCCGGGGCAGAAGCGGGGGACGAAGGCCCCGGGGCTGCACCAACTGGAGAAGGCGGGGCCGCACCGGAGGACGAGGGGCCCGGACTCGCAGGGGAGCCGGGACCGACGGCTGGCTCAGAACGCGTCGAGGCGGTACCTGCAGGAGACCACAAAGAAGGTGGCTGGACCACCGGGTCAGTGGGAAACAGATCGGGTGGGTCAGTGACCGGAGGTGTAGTGGTGCTGGAAAAGGGAAAGACGGACTCATCGAAGACCACATGGCGCGAGATGAGAACACGTCGGGAGGTAAGGTCGAAGCACCGGTACCCCTTGTGATCAGGGGAGTACCCGAGGAAGACACAGAGCGTGGAGCGAGGGTCCAGCTTGTGAGAAGAAGTGGCAGCAGTGTTGGGGTAACAAGCACACCCAAACACGCGAAGGTGATCATACCGAGGCGGGGTACTGAAGAGGGCGTGGTGAGGAGTGGGAGCAGGACAGGCAGCGGAAGGAAGGCGGTTAAGAAGGTAGGTGGAGGTGTGCAGGCCCTCAGTCCAGAAGCGAGCAGGAAGAGAAGCCTGAAACAGGAGAGTGCGCACGGTGTCGTTTGTGGTGCGAATCATCCGCTCGGCCTTGCCATTCTGCGAGGAGGTGTATGGGCAAGACATGCGTAGCTGAACACCGTGAGAGAGGAAGAAATCTCGGGCGGTGGAGTTATCAAACTCGCGACCATTGTCACACTGGACGGCCTTGATGGTGAGACCGAACTGAGTAGACACCCAAGTAAAGAAGTGGAGGAGCGTGGTAAACGTATCAGACTTCGCACGAAGAGGAAAAGTCCACGAATAATGCGAAAAATCATCAACAACCACAAGATAGTACTTATAACCAGAAATACTGATAACAGGAGATGTCCATAGGTCGCAATGTACAAGATCAAAAATGCGGGCCGCATGAGAAGAAGAACTAGAAAAAGGAAGACGAACATGTCGGCCCAATTGGCACGCATGACACAGTTGCTCATCATGAGCTCGAGTACAAGGAAGACCAGAGCTACGACTGAGCTGTATCAGGGCATCACGTCCAGGATGGCCGAGTCGCCGGTGCCAGGTAGTAGAGGAAGCAGAAGCGACGAAGGCAGCTGACAAAACGGACGGCGAAGAAGAAGAAGGAGCCGCCGGAAAGCGAAGAGTGTAAAGGGGCCCGGTGCTGTCACATCGGAGCAGAGGACGCCGGGAAGCCAAATCCTTCACAGTAAGACCAGAAGAGTCAAATTCCACAGAACAAGAGTTGTCAGCTGTAAAACGTCGAATAGAAAGAAGATTATGAACCATGGAAGGAGCAACAAGAACATCAGGAAGACGAAAGGAGCCATGAGCACCGGCGGTACCCACAGAGGAGACAGGAATACAAGAACCATTTGCGACCATAATGGACGAAGGAAGAGATGAAGAGGGAGAGTGAACCGACGAAAGTATACCGGGGTCAGGAGTGGTGTGGTAGGTGGCCCCCGAATCGGCGATCCACTCGGGTCCGACCGGAGGTGTCAGGCCCATGGTGCCGAACGAGCGAGCCAGGGCCGCCTGATCCCAGCCCGCAACCCCCGGTGGAGCCCCGGAAGGTCCGGAGGGAGGAACCCACGGCGTAGTAGGCGGCGTAGCAGGGAAGACGCCGGGAGGTGCTCCGGTGAGCATGGCCACCGGTGGACGCGAGTCGGTCCCGGTGGCGTGGTAGGGCCACATGGAGATGCGCCCAGACCACGGGTTCTGGAAAGAGGGCCATGGTGCCCCCCCCTGTGGTCCACCGGGTACCGGGGCCTGGGTAGGTGCACCCCGGCCTCCGCCGCGACCCCCACCGCGGCGACGACGACCACCACGACCCCCCCCACTCGGCCCGGAGGGAGGGGGGCCCAGGAGAGACGACGGTGGTGGAGCAGCCGTCCGTGGAGCAGACTGGCGCGGCGGAGTAGCAGCCAGAGCCGTCGAGGAGGCCCCCGGGGAAGCAGTGGAGCCCGGCTGGAGGCCCTGTGTGAGCTCCTCCATGACAAGATCGTCACGGACCTCCAGGAAGGTGGGAAAGGGCCTCTGGCGGGTGATCCACGTCCTGAGGTGGGCGTAGCGGTCACTGAGCCCCCGGAGGACGTTGAGGACCAAGATGCGATCCTCCACAGGCCACCCGAGGTCCCCCAGGGAGTCAGCCATGGACTTCATCCGTCGGCAGAACTCACCGACGGAGAGGTCACCCTGGACGAAAGTGCGGAAGCTCGCATCGAGGCGCAGAGCCCGGGCCTCAGCGTTGCCCAGAAACTGACCCTCAAGGGCCAGCCATGCCCGGCGCGCGTCAGGAGAGGTGCGGACGAGGTCGTGAAGGTCCAGGGAGATCGTTCCCAGAATCCAGGAGAGGACGATGCTGTCGAGCCGGATCCACGACGGCGTCTGGGCAGCGACCGGGGCGTCGAGGAGGACGTGGTCGTCGAGGGCGTAGCGGCGAAGAGTGAGAACCACCAGATCCCGCCAACGGGCGTACGAGGGCGACTCCGGCTCGAGGACGACCGGAACTAGCAGGCGAATGTTCTGGACCCCCCCCGCCTGGTAGTGCAGCTGAGCCACGAGCGGGTCGGCCGGGTCGTGCCAGAGGACGGCGGTGTGAGACGCGCGGCGACCCGGCGAGGCGGAGGAGTGGGCCCCAACGTCCTGGCCCCCAGGGTAGGTGAGTAGCCGCTCAGCCTCGGCGAGCTGGCGAGCCAGGGCATCGGCCGCTTCGCGCTCGTGCTCGCACACGAGGGCGGCCGCCCGCACGCGGGCCTGCCCCTCCGCGGCCGAGGCTCGGGCGGCGGCAAGGGCAGTGGCGAGGGACGAGGCGTCACGGCCGGCGTAGATATGAGAAAGAAGGGGTGGCGGGGCCGGGAAGGCCTGGGCACCGGCAGCAGACATGGTGCCGGCGTCCAGCCCGGCGCCGGGAAGGTGGATCCGCGGCTGCTGGAGGGCTGGCTGTTCGCCATCAGCAGCCGGGAGGTGGGTTTGAGGGTCCCCATCAGCCGGGAGACCCCCATCAGCAGCCCCCGGATGCTCCACTGCCGCCGAGGTGAGAACCTGGGCAGGGGCGGGTGCTCCAGGTGGTTCGGTAGAAGGAGGGAGGGGCTGGTGAGGTAGCTGGCGCAGTTGTGGGTGAGGAAGGACTGCGGCAGGAAGAGGGGAAGTCCCCAGGCCGGCGCCATGGAGATCCGCGCCAGGGAGTGTCGCCATGGGAGCAGGGGCGGCAGGGAGACCCGCCCTGGGAGCAGGGGCGGAAGGTCCAGGGAGGTAGGCGCTGGGGAGGGAGGAGCTAGGGAGGGAGGCGCCAGAGGGGATGGGGTGCTGGAGGCCAGCCGTGCCTGGGAGAAGGCCGGCGGCGGCGGCGTCCGCCCCCTGGAACCGCTCGGCATCGGGCAGAGCAGAGGGAGCAGCGGCTCCCGTGAGGACCTGGGCCCAGGTGGTTGTGGAAGAGAGGGAAGGGAAGGGAGAGTAGAGGGAGGGAGGGAGAGGAGGCCGGCCAGCCATGGCACGCCGGCTCGCCGGCGATGGCCAGCAGGGGGCGGCGGCTGGCGGCTGGAAGAGGCTGGCGGCTGGAGGAAGCTAACCTAGGCTGGATACCATGTTGGAAAGTGATTTCTCTCAATTAGGGCTAACCCTAGAAGGGTAGCTAAATAGGTTCCATACATGGGCCACATGGGCCTTAGCCTCATGGGCCTACATATACTCCAACAGTTTGATTTTCAGTAAGAGCCAATTCTAGTGATTAAAATACATAGTGTAGACAATTAGACAATCTATGCTTGAATAGGTGCAGATAATTCAGAAGTGAAAGGCTGGGATTAGCAAAAAAGAGTGCTATCCAAACTCCTACCATTTCCAGTTTCGATGGTCTTGAGAAGTAAAGCAGCTCCATCAGGATGCAACACGAACATTCTCAGAAAATCAATAACTGCAAGGTCGAAAGACACCTTTCAGATCGACTGAAAACCAACGCCGTAAAAAAATTGAAGTTTATAAATATTTAAAAGCAAGAACATCTTGTGATCCAAAGAGGATATATAATCTTGTGATCCAAAGAGGATATATACCTGGAAACATCATTTGTGGAGGCCAAGACTTCAATATCTTTACCAACAATGCCATATCAGCATCTGCAAGTTTACTTGTGTGATAAAATGATGTCTCTTTCAACACTTTCACTATGGCAGGTAATCTTGACATCTCCGTCTCAGACAGAGATAATTGTTTCTGTTCCTGAATACAGATAAGTTAAAATTAAACCATGTGGAGGTATCTCTGATGAACTTCTTGAAAGGATTACTTTTATTCTAAACAACCCATGTGGAGGTATCGCCTACTAGACTGTCAGTTAGCATTGGTCGAGGTCCACCAAAGTCCAACCACAGCATCTATAAACGCTTTGAGCTAGATCTTAGATGAACTATTGTAAATAGTGTGTAACACACAAGCTTAGTTTAGTCCACAACATACCAAAAGCACAAGGAACAAGTCAGTAAGTAATTTAGCAGGTTACTCCAGGTTTATAGATATATGCTATTCATGCTTCACACTAGCATTCTATGTTTTTTTTCTCGAATACGCAGGAGAGCTGCGTATCATTTCATTAAGAAGAAGAGTTGTAAAATACAACATGCACACCACCCACACACCCCTTAACGTTAATCAGCAACTAGCATTCTATGTTGATTAGCTTAACCCTACTTAATGCATGTTTGGGACTTATAACAAACTTTTCCCCTAACTCGAGTTATTTACTCATGTGTCGTCCCCATCACCTCCACATCTCCAATGAAGATTATGTCTCTCCCTTTCAACATATACTTCTACACATTATATTTTTCAAGACAAGTCAGTTGGTGTGCAAGGGACAAAGGTTACTCATACCCACTGCTGAAAACTCATTAACATAAGACCTAATGCATCGAAATAGATCTAAAAGCACATGGAATGATGTAAACAAAACTACATTTTCTAGGTTCCGGGAAGAAATATTGATATGTTAGTTTTTTGGAAGAAACAAAAAGCGCCAGGAAATAAGCTTTCAGATTACCGAGTCAGATGAAAGTCTTGCATTAAACTCTGTAACTTTCTTTACGATTCCATCGAACCGAGCTGTCTCAAATGATAGCATTCCACTCTGCAAATCAAATAAGTTGTAAAAAGGTTGCAAGACAAATCATGTATTATTTAATGGCAACTTGCTTCTGGTTTTTTTAAAAAAATTGCATTAATCATCAGCTACTGCCAACAAAAGATCAGGCAGATGACTGGATCAGAATTTTGACCTATACTGCCTTTATTGTCTTGTACAAGGCTTTGTTTGACTTGGCAAGAAACTTTGACCATTAGTTCTTGTATACATATATTATACTAACATAATCAATATTGTTAAAAGTTCTATGAATCTATCAGGATACCTTCCTGTAACTAAAAAACATGTTCAGTTGAAATACTTGTACTGCAAGACATGTCATTTACTTTTGAAGTGTGCGGACACCTTATTAACAACAACAAAGGCAAGGGAGTTCGTTCAAAAAAAAAAAGGCAAGGGAAGAAATAAGTATCCACCACTGTCAAGGGATGCAAAGGGCGCAATTAGTATATAGCGCAACATTGTCACTAAACTCTTGCACTTGCAAGTAACCTTCACCAATACCACACAGTTTCCAAAATCAAGTGAAATTTAACCGAGCCTCAAGTCCAAGTATCAGTGTTATTTCAAAAATAAATATATGTAACAATCATGAAGATCGGTAGTTTTTTTTTCCTCAAAAACGCAGGAAAGCTGCGCATCATTATATTAAGAAGAAAGAATGAAGATCGGTAGTACCTTTGGTATGTGCTTGAAAGTTGGTTTTGGAGCATTACCTACAAAATAAGTATGTATTACGTCAAGATTCAGGATACAGCCCAAAAAAAACAGTTAAGGATTGCAATTTAATATACAAAGAAAACTGGCAGAAAGAACCAGCTCGATTTCCAAAATTTAGGCATGGATAGTGAATACGTACCATTCGATGACGATGGTTGCCCAGGTACATATGCATTGGCTGATACAGAATAAACTTGGTTGTCAGCAGCAACAACCAACAGGCAAATATGTAACAGTAGCCAAAAGAAAAAACAACATGCTTACCCCCAGTATAGGGATCCCGAAAAGATGGATCTGGAACAAAGTTGTTCTGGCCAGAATTCTGCAGTATAAATTCTACAACCTGTTGGCGATATGTCAAAGGCAGATTTTCTTTCAGGAGCCACTTGTCAGCGACTGTGTATGGATCATCTACAATGAAAACAAAAACGAATGTAACAGGTGCATAAGATAACCTTGAGAATAAAAGCTCTCACGTCTATGCACATGAAAGGCAAAAAGATTCATGATGTATGGACACTTAAATGTACCATATAAAACCAAAAGCATATGAATCATAATACTAATTGGTTTACTCTAGAATCAATAGCAGAGAAAATCACAGAAAATAGAAATACAAGTGTGATATACCTGAACGGTTATAGGGTAGTTTTCGTATGGGTTCTCCATCTCCAATATCAACATTAAAAACTGCAGAAATTTTAGAAGAATATAAGAAAACAAAAAAGGTTAGTGCAAAACACATATAATGAAACTCAAACTTACCAAAATCATATCGTACACCATCATGAACCTGGCCTTGAGCAGCATCACCAGGCCCGTCCACTACTTCACCAATCTAGCAATTTGGTTGGGCAACAAATGGGATTAGATTAACTAGAAATTAAAGGTTATACAACAAAGATAGGCAGTAGCATGTCAAGGACAGATGGCTCCCAGAGTGCATAACTACGTCTTGATGCGATAAAATAGCCCCAAATAATTAAGTCAAAAACTTAAACCATTGCAGCTAGGGATTGATTTATGCCATAGTGATGATCATCAGACAACTAGAGGACTGCTAGCTAAACAACTCTATCAAAATCAAGGAGTATAATAAATGTACAACCAGCAAGATATTGCACTAATCCTTAACTCTGCAGATTCTCTTATGTGATCGGGACATAGACTTGGTAAATATAATGGTGAAACTGAAAAGGTCTAAAGCAGAAAGGGGATTACTTTGTCCCATTTTAACTCTGCTGAATTCCACGAATATGCTACACCATTGTCCCCTTCTCTAACAATTAGTGTTTGTCCATCAGAGTTCCCTGCTCGAACATAACATTAGAAAAGGTACATTTACTAAGGAAATATATAACATTGAAACACACACTAAACTGACAGAATTTGAGCTATTACTTCAGCTTAAACACCACATCATTCAAGCTTCCATTGATATTAGCTTTCACATACTACTCCCTATTCTTACATGCTAAACAAAGGCTCAGAATATTTATAGAAGATGGATATTTTGAAGTAAAATACAGAATGTTCATGTTATGATTCGAAAAATAAATGTAGATTGGGCCCATTTGATGAACAGCGAACCAGTCTAGATATTTAGCAGTGGATGTCAAGTATAGGGATGGCAGTGGAGCGGTTTTGGGTCGGGGCCCCGCGGATTTCGGGCGCAGAGGCTGTGGGTGCAGGGGTGATTTTTCACCCACGGATTTCAGGTTCGGGAACCCAAAACTTATCGGGTTCAGTTTTGGGTTTTGGGTTCCAGCCATGGAGGCCCAATATAGATCATTTTTAATAAAAAAAACTTATGTCTTAATAAATTGTTTCTGTAAGCTGCTAAGTTTGTTCTAAGTTGAGTCATGGAATTGTGTGTTGTTTGTTGCCTCTTATTTATACATGTCAACAATATAAGGATAAAAAATGTGATATATAACCTGGAACTTGCAGCGCCTCCACTCCTGGTAGATCCATCAACTTAAGTCCACCAACAGTCTTTCTGTAAAAGCAAGAAATAAGCATATCA
The DNA here is from genome assembly GCA_038087645.1 of Saccharum hybrid cultivar R570. Taxonomy (NCBI): domain Eukaryota; kingdom Viridiplantae; phylum Streptophyta; class Magnoliopsida; order Poales; family Poaceae; genus Saccharum; species Saccharum hybrid cultivar. The sequence continues at coordinate 5,484,325 of JAQSUU010000368.1, forward strand.
TGTGTGAATTTTCCAGGGCTCCAATTTTCAGAAAATAGCAACAGTAGACAGACCACAGTCACTATCTATATAAAGAGATGACTGAATAAGCCTAGTGATCCAATTTTCAGAAACAGCATAGCGATTGTATCATGAGTAAACGTATATAGACCATGGTTAACTGGTATCAAAATAAGCAAATACTCTAATCTATACAAAATGACAAAACCTTGCAAAAGATAAGGAAATAACTTATGAAACAGGAGATGCATACCTGCTGAGTGTGTATTGCGAAATAAGATCTGTATAAGCTGCAAGTTCCTCATCACTGCAGAACCTGTTAGAATCTGCTGTCCATATCCTCGTAGTGCCATCAGAACAAGCAGTTACAATATCTCCATTTCCCAAGAATTTAGCATCCCATATACATCCCGGGTGTTCAATGCTTTGAATGCAGACACCATCTGCATCATTTTACTCGAAAAATCAGATAACAGAAGCACGTCAAGAACTTTCTGTACTACACATGTTTGGTTTTTACTGATAATTTTTTTCTTCTCTACTGCACTAGTTCAGCACGTGAGTACATAAGTTTCAGCATGCTGGACAGAAGCAGAGAGAGGGGAAGTTGTAAACAATCAGTTAGCCACGACTTTACATTTCTTTAGACAAGACAGTTTGTAGAATGGGTCACACACTAACTTAGTCAGATTTCACGAGTTGCTCACAGAATATATGTACAAGTTCAACAAGAGAAATGCCTATGCATTTAGTTAGAATACAAAATATATCACCTTTCCAAATCTTCAAAGAGCGATCCTCACTGCCACTAGCAATTAGACCTGAAGAATGTGCGTCCACAGAATATACAAGAGAAGAATGCCCAATCATGTCCAGCAGAGGCTGACCTGTCAACGCCCATAACTTGATAGTGCTGTGACAAGCAAAAATATCATGTGTGAACAAATAACAAGCAGTGAAGAAACAGAGCAACTGCGTTGATGTTGCATAAAACTGAAAGACGAGGGGCAAAGGACTGAGGGTTGGGTCTAAAACATTTTCGGCAAACCCAAGAAAACATTCTGGTGCAAAAGGTGAGCATAAGTGAACAAGGAGTTTATATGGGTATTTAGTGTTCTTTTTCATTTACCTGTCGTGTGAGGCGGAAAGAATTCCTAGACCTGGCATTGAGGCCAAACATCTAACAGTATCTGCATGTGGCATAAAATTAGGTCGGTTTGTATAATCACACTGAAGAAACAACACAATAACATATTATACAAAAAAATACTGCATGCTCCATAATAAAAAGAGATCCGATTTATTAGACCGGCAAATGATGTTAAATATTTAGGCTAAGAATAACAAAACTTATGCATTGGTGCAAGTGTCCACCAGAATTTCCACATGCCTTACTGAAAGTCACATGATAGACAAAAATAAAGGATGATGCAAGCTCAATACACCAACATGTGAGATATCATTTCACGTGACCTTGTCAAACAGTGTTTTCTGCAGTAAAAATAAAGCAAAAAGGAGCAGAAGTAAACCTGCATGTCCTGAGAATGTCTGTAGGCAAGTCCTTCCTTTCCAAAGCTTAATAGTGGAATCACTTGAACCTATGAAAAAAGGGCGAATAAGTAAATTGTTAATTTGTCACAAGAAAATTTTGTTCATAAATTTATGAGAAAATCATCCAAAGGAAATACCATGTTATGGAATCTAAATGAGCCAATAACTCTAATAAAAAGATTATGTCATCACTAAAACAGAGGTCTTACATAGTGCATCCGGAATTTTTCTTAAAAAAAGGATGTGCTTTTGAAAAGCCACCGCAAGTACACAAACTAAGCAATTCTGATTCACCAATATAGCATGATTTTAGTCCCAAAATTACAGTATTAAACTGTTTACAACAACCATGTAGTGCTAGTATCAGTTGCCAAAATGCCAGATAAAAAAGAAATGATAAATCACATCAACAAGTTACAGGAGAGCAGTGCACCAATACAGAATACATGCATTGGAACCAATAAAATGATTAATGTGAAAAAATATATTAGAGGCTTTACCAGTAAAGAGTTCCCCTGTGGGCAGCTTTAGAACAGTTTGCACTGCAACCTTGTGTGCTTCCCACACCTCTATAGCACTGCCATTTCTCCACCGTCTTACAGTACTGCATGCACAATGGGTATGTCAGTGAAGTAGAACAGTGGCACTATAGTAGGAAAACTGAATATCTATTACGACATGCCCCCCATTAGAAGAAACACTTCAAGCACAAAGTAATAATCAGTAAAAGTGTTTGGACAATCAAGCAACACAGAATACTGATTTTCTATATTTTGTATACGTTATACACAGCTTCAAGCATAGCACTTTCTAAATTAATAGAACACAAGCAGAGGATGAAGCAAGCAAGCCAAGGAAAGATGCCACGAGGACAAGTAGCACTAGAAATTTAGGATGACGCTTGTGTAAGAGAGTTTACCAATCCATGGATGAAGAGATGATGTCACCGTTAGTGTCTACAGCGAGTCCAGTGACTTGCGAATTGTGCCCCTTCATTGTCTCAACAACTTCTCCTTTCTGCAGATCCCAGAGGAAAACAAATGTATCCATACCACCAGAGACGATTCCACCTTCAGGAAAGCGGTCTGAAGGAGGGATCCAAGCCAATGGGCCGACAAAACTCGAATGTCCTGCGAGTGTCTTGGAGAGAACATATTCACTCTCCTTTTCTGGGTTCCGGGTCCAGAATTTCACAGTCCGGTCCCTCGACGATGTTGCGATCCCAGCATCACCACATACACAGATGCCACGAACCTGTAGAAGAAAGAACATGATAAGTCATCCATGAAACAAGTGTCTACATAATAATATAGAATGATAAAAGGTAGTTTTGACAATAATAAGGATGATCACAAAGAAACGATTGAACTATAAATTGTTGAATAATATAATTTGGTGATTCAAGGATGGACCCTAAATCAGTACAATGACAAGAACATGGTGGAATTGGACTTAGAGAAGAAAAATGGACGCCTATGTTCTCTGTTCTGATTACATATACTACTAAGCGCAATTGCACAGAAACAGTGAAACTAATTAATAACTGGCATTCACTGAATCACCAATCTACTTATAATGACCTAGTAAAAACAGCCCAAACTACAGTGATCACCTAGACCGACAAACCCCTCGAGCTTAGTTCTGCACTAAACCCACTGAATCCACGGCCACAAAGTTAACTCACACTAGCATCGGGAGGTAAATTACATCCCTCCAATGCACGGGCAACTCCCGGGAACGCACCAAGCGGACCGAGGCAAAACCCAGGAAAGCGGACCGAGGCAAAGCCCAGGAAGGCAGGACCGCAACGAAGCTAGATCGAATCACTGAACGAATCCGCCACGAACTAACAGATCAAAAGCCCCAGCGGTCCCGCCGCGAGCGGAAACCGAACCCGAACAGGGCCAAGGCCTGGGCCCGACGAGCGGGGCGCCGGGCGGATGGAGACCGAGGGTATCGCCGCAAGCTTGGAGCGGAAGCAAACTGAGACGGGGGCAGTCGGTGGCGAGAGTGTAGCGGGGAGGGGACAGGGGAGGGGGGGAGCGGCGGCTTACGTCGTCGGCGTGGCCGTGCAGCTGCAGTCCGAGGCGGTACTCGGCCATGTCGCCGCCGTGCGGGGCGCGGCGGAGCGGGCGAGGGAGAGGGGGGATTGGTGTTGTTGGTGCAGGGAGACGAGTAGACGACGAGGAGCTGGGAGTTGTGGCCGTGCAGCTCTGTTTCGTTCATTTTTGTGGGCTGGGTCCTTCTCCTCTTTTTATACAAGCCGGGCCGTGGAAAGAGAGCGTGGGCAGAAGATGGTGGTGGTGGGTGAGTGGGCTAAATGTCGAGGCCCAGGTTGTGGGGATTAGAAGTGGCCCAAAGCGAGTTGGGCTCTTTTTCTTTATTTTTGTGAAAGGTAAATTTCATTTCAAAGCTTAAATACAACATACAGATATGGGACAAAAATTGCCCCATTGAAAGTTTTCCAGAGGCATCTAAATAGTACAATTTCTAGAATGAGTCCATGACTAAAAAGAGAAAGTTGGGCTCTTAATAAGCGAGCTTGATGATATATATAGTTTGGTGCACCAAAGTCAGCCATGAACGGCGAAAATGAGCCATTGCGCTTGCGCCGTCCGGCTCCGGCACGTGTCATTACTTTTCTTTCGTTTTGGCGCATGCCGTGCTGCAACTGCTACTCGTAAACTTGTTCATACTGTACTGTTGCCCATGAAAGGCTTTGATGAATTGTTTTCGAGTTTCACCATATCCAAGTTTTAAATTGCTTACAGTCACTGTTACATATTCCTTGAAATCGTAAATCAATTTTTTTTCCTAACTACATATATCGATTTTTAAATACATAATAAAAATTGTATTATATTTAGAAATATCAAAAACTACTTGTACGGAGTAATTTGGAACCGAGAGCAACAATCCCAAGGCCATCGGCTTTCCTAGGACGCCCTGCTGCGACGGCGGCGGCCACTACCACCGCCGTGCGCCGGCCTTCCATGGCCTGAGCTGTGGGCTCCGTCGAGTTTAGCCCGGCACCAACGACAAAACTCATGTCGTTAACCTTGCTGGACAACCGAAAAAGACCAGACAATACGGCCACTTGAACAAGTACATACATACAAGTGGTGTGGCGCCGTGCTCTAGAGAATCATGCACTTTGCAAAAGAAAATGCTCTGTTTATCTTAAAGCCAACCAGATTGAAAAAGATAACTTCTTTCTATACGAATTTATTCGCTTGAGATTATCAGTCAAATCAGTCAGCCAGTAATGTTTTTTTTTAAAAAAAAATCAGTCAGCAGTACTTTCAGCCAACCAGATGAGTCCCAGGTATACCATGTTATACGTACAAGAAAAACAAACAAGAATAAGTAAATGAGTCGGGGAGGAAGAACATAGAAGACGACCGCCAGAAACAATTGCATGAAAAATTACAGCAGCGGCCTGGAAAAAAGGGAAATTTTGTTTATCAATCACAGGGACACGAGGAGGGAGAAGGAGAAGCGTCAGGCGGCGAGAGCGCCGACCCTGCTCCTGCGTCCAGCAACCCGTCCAGACCCCGGGGGGACGCAGCTCCTGCTCCTGGGGAACAACACGACGGCGGCGGCGGCGGAGGCGAAGTCACAGGGCCCGTCCTCATCGATCCGTGCCATGGCGCCGGCGACGCTGTGGCTCCTCGGCACGGCGGCCGGGTGGCGCTGGCGCTCCAGCTCGGCGGCGCGGCGCTGCGACGCGGCGCGGATGAGCTCCCGCAGGTCCTCGTCGGCGTCGGAGGCGGAGGAGTAGCGGCGCGAGGAGGAGGCCGAGGCGAAGCCGCTGTGGGCGCCGAAGGACGGCGCGGCGGCGAACGTCGGGTAGCCGAAGGCGGCGTCCGCCGGGAGGTGGCCCGCGCAGCCGGTGAGGCTGCGCACGTACAGGTCCCGCGCCGCGCACAGCGCTCGCCGTGGACCACGCCACAGCCAGCTCACGTGCTGGGCCAGCTTCCCGCCGCCCATGCTGCTGGCGGCGGCTTCAGTTCCACCGGCGGTGACGTACGGGTAGCTGACGGAGGAAACCACTCGGTCGCTTGGATTAAGCAAGCGATAATCCGATCGGCGAGCAGAGCAGCTTCTTGACGTGGTGGCGAAGAAGCAGCAGAGCAGGGCAAGGCGATTGGTTAGCACTCTGCAGCAGGCAGCGGTAGCGATGGATTAGCCTGATGAGATGTGTTTATTATAGACGGGCGATCTGCGGGCGGAGGAGGTTTATGTACACTATTGTTGCTGATACCGATGCGTCCGTACATACATTAGTAATAATAACACAAATAATTTATTTCTGTAAATAACAAACGGATCCATATGGCTCCTACCAAAATGGGTGAATTCCTCTAGTGTTTTTAAGTAGTACTAAAACAATGTCACTGGTCATGTACATGAGAATCTTCACTATAAGACATTTAGTAGAAAAAAATTACACTAAAAATTAAATGGTAAAACACTAAGAAAAACTCATCACATCAGGAGAAGCCTAAATTCTGGTTGTATGCTGGTGACTAGGTCTCGGGAAAAGGGGCCGGCCGCTGGCCGCGGCCGGGGGTGCCTGTGGTTTTTCGTTTTTGGAGCTATTTGGCGCACGCTTTCGGCAGCTAGCTAGTTAGCACAAGTCGACCATCTGCGAGTCCGTCATGGGCTCATGGCATTTGGCACGCTCAAACCAGCGTGGTCGGTCTCCATCATCGCCGAAGAAACAGCAATGCATGCAAAGCTAGCGCTGCTGGACTGATGAGGCTCGCCGCGTTCACATCGCACCTGCTGAAAGCGCTGTCATCGGTCGTCCAATTCAGTCGTAGCCGGTAGGTGGCCGCCGCAACGCATGCATCGTCCAGCAGAAGCTAACAGCAGGCCCTGTGTATGCACTGTGGATAGAAAGTGCTCCCTCTATCCAAAAAAAAAACAATTCTAACATTGCACCGAGCCATTGGATCATAATTAAATTTAATCAGATTTATATTAAAAATATTGGAATTTATGATGCAAAAGAAGTGTTATTAGATTTCTCATTGAATGCATTTTTGTAATACACATATTTTTGCTGCATGTGTATGGTTCAACTCTAGATAGATCAACTAGGGATGAAATGAGACTGACCCCTGTTATTTTCACCACGGAAGTAGCAGTACTATATGACAATAATACTCTACCATATGTATATATTTTTTGCTTATATTAATGAATAGCTAAGGTTCTGGGCATATATAATTTTTGCTACATCGATATCACATCTGGCCGTTGACCTTAGTAGGATCGGCACCTGCAGCTGACGACGCACGGTTGCTCTCCCGACGCAGGAACCAGAGCTGACTTTGAGGCCGGACAACCACGCGGCACGCAGCGCAGCGGGGGACGCGACTGCGACTGCACGGAAGCACCAGCGGCGGAGTGTTCTAGTTAAACAAGGTGGGGCCAAATTGTTTATAGTAGAAAACTAATGTATAGGCGAATGTTGCTGCTAGCTTCAATATTTTTTTTATTATCTACTCTTGCTAAAAATTAGTAGTTGGTATAGCAAATAAAATATTACCATTCTATCAAGTATCAATCTTCTTTCCGTCTTTAATTAGCATATCTATCTTATAGAATAAGTACATGGTAAAGAAGTGTAGCCAGGGGGGCAATGGCGTGGTTTGGCCTCTGAGAAGCTCCGCGCCTCCGCTAGAAAGTGCTCCAGCAGCCTCAGCCTGTGATGACAACAGGGCTGACTATTCCAGTCGGCGCCACGTAAGTACGGGCCCAAGTGACGTGTCGGATCCAAAGTGCGTGGACTCTTTTTTTCCTTTTTATTTAGGACCTGTTGATACAATATAACTCGGCTTCTCAGGAAACATAATCAGAGAAAAAGCAGCTGGTAGAAGCTGGTATTTTTCAGCTTCACCTCGATTCCAGCACTATAAGAGAAGCTTTCTAGGGAGAAGCTATTTTCAAATGGCATGTTAGATACGAGAAGTTGAAAAACAGTTTTATGAAACTAGGATAGAATTCCTACCAAATAAGCCCTTAATACTAAGGGCAGCCAATCAGTGGAAAGCGGGCTTCTTTTATAGAAAATAAAAGGAAAAAACAGGAAGGCAAGCTTTTTTTTAAAAAAAAAAACTGGTGTGTCTTCCACACACAAATAATACGGTAAGTATCTTTTGCACACCGTGGCATCCGAGTTTACGTGTACATCAAAGCTACTAATGAGCTAGCTATGTCACTGTATTAGGGAAGACATAATTGTTAGAGTTGACCCTTCCACACATGTACGGTTGTATAGGTTGACAAAAAATTACTGCGGCTATCAATATATTTCATCATGTAAAATACCCTAACGACCCACATCTGGAGAATCATACATATGTACTCGTAGAAATTAGGGGGGTCCCGGCCGTCTAGTTATTGGTCCTGCAGACATCAATGTAAATAAACGGATGAACATGTACACGTGGATGTGTGGAGAGACTGGTGGAGACAGCAGAGTCGTGAATGGGCGAGACCATGGACATACATGTGCATGCATGCGTGGCGACTGGCGAGAGATTAGTCGCGCGCCGCCGTCGATCCTTCCGATCGATCCATGCATGGTCATCCCTTATTAATTAACGCCACCTTGACCAAATGCATGCAGCAATGCATGCTCTGCTGCACTGCTTTGCTTTGCATGCCCGTGGATTTGTATTTGGATTTTGACGGGTTAACCGCCCTGCCTCGAGGTAACGGCAAATTAGAGACTACTGACTTGACTGATGATACGACCGTGCACACAGAGTCAAAACACATGCATGCCCGGCTGAATGATGACGCCGCGCCGGCCTTTGTTTTCAGACCCAAAAGAAGAAGAATGAAAAGCATGCACAACGTGTGCAGTTTAATTTATTGTTAACTAACCACTGCTGATTTTTCAGTAACCATGAGCTGCTACCTAGTACACTGCGAGAGAGAAGGAGCGAGGAGCCAGCCCTTCGTTGTTGGTTCATCGATCTTGCCGGGCGCGGGCGGGCGGTGAGTCGGTCTCAGACGATCGAGTCATTTTCTTTTTTTCAACTTAGACGTACATACGACTGCACGACTCATTTTCTGCTAGACGAGCAAATGGATGTACAAAGTCCCATGCATTTTTCACATTGACTTTTAGGGATGAAATAATATTCGCGCATGCATGCATTGCGTACGTACGCCTGACGCCCTATTATATTAAACCAATCTTGTTTTTCTTCTAAATCATAACCAGCGATCGAGCAACTAACGGTGAAGCAAGCAAGCAGCAGCAGCCTACATTACACCTAAGTGGATTCATTTATTCTTTTATTTAGATAGACACATCACGAATATATGTAAGTGGATTCTTTAATCATTTAGTGTTTATTGTAAAACTATATATAGATAATATAGGGAGATAGGAGAGAGAGAGTACTACTGTGTTCAATTTGATCCTGCCATTAATTTGGGTCAAAAAAAATGATGCGTGCAGCTTTGGCAATGGAATATTTACCTACTCCGTATGTTTGTTTACACAAACATGAGGGTTGAACTTGGCTGGCTCCCCACTCACCTGTTCCAGCGTGCATGCAGATTATGATGACCGGAGAATGCGCTAAAAGTAAAATATTGTACTATTCCGTCTCATGACCAGAAACTTTTCATCGTGGCTTTGCCTACTGCCTATTGGGACCCGAGATGTTTACCCAGGAGTTATTATATTTTCTAAAACACGGCTTTGGATGTTCCCTTTGACGAAATTGCTGCCCCTCCGTTCTAAATTATAACTCGTTTGATTTTTTTTATCCTATGTTTGACCGCTCGTCTTATTTATAAAATTGATACAAACATAGTCAAATTTAAGTTATTTTTGAAGAACTTTTGTTAATAAAGCAAACCACAACAAAAGAAGTGATATTTTGCACGGTTTTTTAAATAAGACGAGTGGTCAAATGTAGGGTCAAAAAAGTCAAACGAATTATAATTTGAAACGGATTTAGTATATGCGACCAAACGACAAAGCAGGCGCTGACGTACACACGTAACATGCTTATCCATCGTATAACGTCGGTTTGGTACAGGTCAGCTTTAATAGCGAAACAACTTTTTCTTTAGTTCTATAAATCATCTTCACCGGTAAGGCTAAAGTTGTTTTCGAAAAATGTTCGCTAAAAACAACTTCTTAGGAAAGATAGCAGCGAGGAAGTTAGAAGAATCTAGTATTTTCAACTTCACCTTGATTCTTGTGCTGTGAGCCTGTGAAAGGAGCTGAAAAATAGCTAAGGGAAAAGCTCACTACCTCATATCAAAACATCACTGTCGGTTCAAAATCCCCTTTACTACCGGATTTTGAATCAGCATAACCAAGCCAGCGGTGATGGAGAGTTTCCATCACTGTAACTAACTACAAACTGGTAGTGATATGAAATGTCACTGCCGGTTCCGACAACACCTGCAGTATCAGTTGAGATCCGTGGCACCAATCACCGAAGCATAATTTTTTTTATAAAGCGCCACCTTGGGCGTGGCCTTCCTGGAGGGCGGTGCGGTGCGGGGGTTCGAACCCCCGCCGGCTGCTTCCTACCCTTGGGAGCTAGCTACTCGACCGAAGCATAGTTAATCATAAATGAGATAATTCAAGCTCCAAGGTAGTGGTAAATACATGGATGAATTCTCATTCTCCTCTCTTTCAGTTTTCTCATTCTCCTCCATGTCTCGGTGGATACACCCTGTTTTTTTAGAAAACAATTTTTTTATTCCAACCCCTACAGATCCAGGAGTACAGTTTTAACCACCGACTGTTTCTGTAAATCTCACAAAAAGCTAAACCAAGCGAAGGAACGTCTAACTAAACATTAATAATTCCTCTATTTAAAAGATGATCACCCACCGTTGACGAAGATCTTCATACCTGTTACAAGAGGTCAGAGCCACTTCATTAGATACTCCTGCATCCCTACCAGAGTGGATAGGTTCTATCAGAACAATGTAATTAAATATTCGCAAAAAAAGAATAATGTAACTAAATGAGCTACATTTTAATTTTATTCGTAGCCAAGAAGGTGAGATAGACAGGTACTACTTCGCCGTAAGGAAGATGGATGAAAAAGGAAAAGTTATGGGAGATTCGTTTGGGTGGGCCGAAACTCGGACCCATCAATTCACAAGGTGGACTTTCGACTGGCCTTGTTTAGTTCCAAGGCTACAGGCCCTGTTCAGTTTCAAAAAATTTTGCAGAATTTTTCAAGATTCTCCGTCACATCGAATCTTTGAACACATGTATGAAGCATTAAATATAGATAAAAAATAAAACTAATTACACAGTTTAGACGAAATGGACGAGACGAATCTTTTAAGCCTAATTAGACCATGATTGGACACTAATTGCCAAATAACAACGAAAAATCACTACAGTGTCGTTTTGCCAAAAATTTTGGAACTGAACCGGCCCATAAGGTGTCGGAGGGGTGTTCGGGTACTAATAAAAAAACTAATTGCAAAACTCGCTTGTAAACTATGAAACGAATTTAGACTAATTAATCCGTCACTAGCACATGTTTACTGCAGCACAACATTGTCTAATCATGGACTAATTAGGCTAAAAAAAATTTGTCTCGCAAAATACACGCAATATGTACAATTAGTTATTTTTTTGTCTATATTTAATACTTTATATACATGTATCAAATATTCGATGTGATAGGATATAAAGTCTCGAGGAGGAACTAAACAAGCCGCAACACATCGAACTGGCAGCTTCGGAATACATGTCTGTCACAGCGATTTGAAGGGCCGGTCCAGTAAAATGTTGGGCTCTTGTTTGTTCGGCAGTGGGTTCTGTTCATTCGGCTTATAATCTGTCTTTTTCAGTTTATTTTTTTTAGCCAGAACAGTATTTTCTCTCACACCAAATCAGTCAACCGTGTTTTTCAGCCGGCTTATCAGCACAGCCGAACGGCTCCGAAATGGGCTGTGAGCCTCAGTTTCAGTACTTATGCCTCCTCCGCTCTCCTGCGTCGTTGTATATTTTCTGCAACCAAATTTTGAACATTTTATCTTTGGTGCGAGTGGATATAAACACTATGTTCACACGTGAAATATTGCATACACACGACACGATCATTTTTTTGGAATCACACACTCATTTGTATGAAAAAGTCAGGTGTCCAAGAACAAAGCAAGCAAGAGAACAGAGATTTGTGTGTGCGAGAGAGGGAGAGAGCAGGAGCAGGATCCCAACTGTAAGAGTCTCACTCCTTGTGATTTGTGAAATACTGCAAGTCTTTATCCCTGCAACCTTTTTCAAATTCCTGTGTGCCAAGAATCGAACATTTGCCTAGAGATTTCTCGGTGCTCTGTTCTCCATTTGTGGTGAGTTTCCTAGAACCTCGTACCCTTTATTCATCTCCTCTTTGGTCCAGTTTAGATCCAGAAAATTTTGCAAAAAAACAGTAGATTCCCCGTCACATCGAATCTTTAGACGTATGCATAAAGCATTAAATATAGATAAAAAATAAAACTAATTACACAGTTTAGACGAAATGGACAAGACGAATCTTTTAAGCCTAATTAGACCATGATTGGATACTAATTGCCAAATAACAACGAAAATGCTACCGTTGCATTTTGCCAAAAATTTTGGCAACTAAACAAGGCCTTTATTGATCAAAGTCTGACAGACATCAAATTCACAGACACCGAGACACACATACATAAGTGATCTCATCACGATGGATCACAATATAGCAACAAGCCGACAACTAAACTAACCCATGTCGATACTATTAGTAATAATCCATACTAGATTAGCCAAGCACTGGCACTGTACTGCATGCCAGCAGTAGAGGAGTATACGAGCTTCGTTCAGCTAGCTAGCCACGGCGACGCCATCCTATTCCTCGCAGACGACCATGCGCTCAGATTATTCAGCAGGTGGCGGCGCAGCGGGTGGTGCAGTCGAAGCTGCAGCCTCCGCCGCCGCCCCCGCCGCCGCCGTTCTTGCCGCCGTAGCTGAAGGTCCGGAAGCAGCGCGGCGGGCAGGTGAGGCGCTTCCCGCGGCACGGCCCGTCCTGCGGGCACACCGTGGACGGCGGCACCACCGCGCCCCGCCGGTACCCGAGCCCGCCGCCCCCGCCCCACCCGCCGAAGAACCGGGCCCCGGGCCCCGGCTGCCCCGCGCCGCCGAACCACGGCATCCCGGCGAAGAAGGCGCCCGGGTCGTTGTTGTTGTTGTTGTCGGGGTGGCCGCCGTTGTGGCCGGCAGCCGTGGCCACCTGTAGGGCGGCGAGCAGGGCGAGGAGCAGGACCGCGGCGGCCGCCCTGCCGGGCTTGGTGGTGGTGGCCATGGGAAACGACGGGAAAGGCTGCTGCTTGGGGTTGGGTTTGGGACGAGGAGTCTGGGTCTGTGGGAGGAATGGAATCGAATTGAACTGGGCGGAGCGAGGAGGATGCTTGTGTTGTGAGCTGTGAGGTATCGAGCGCGACAGTTACTTATGGGCTGCGCTGCGCGCGGTGCGGTGGAGACGAGACGAGACGAGACGAGGAGCGAGGAGGTGCAAGTGTGTGTGGATCGGAGAAGACTTTGGCCTAGTCTAGGGGCTGTTTAGTTTCAAAGAAATTTTGCAAAATTTTTCACATTCTCTGTCACATCGAATGTTTGGATGCATGTATAAAGCATTAAATATAAATAAAAAATAAAACTAATTACACAGTTTAGACGAAATCCACCAGACGAATCTTTTAAGCCTAATTAGACTATGATTGGACATTAATTACCAAATAATAACGAAAACACTACGGTATCCATTTTGTCAAATTTTTTGCATCCCCTTTGGGGAAAGTGGAGCACTGGTGGGGCGGTGCAATCCTGCTGCTTCACCATCAGTGCGGTCTAGCTAATCAGCTGTCTGTAACTGCGTGTTGACAGCTGACAGGTACGTGTACCGGAATGGAACAAATTGTAAACGCTCTGGCTCTGCTGGTTTGTTAATTACTGCCAGTCCCAGTCAGACGATGATTATCCAGGCGTCGTTTAGATTGAAAGTTTTTTCAACTCTAGCTACTGTAGCACTTTCGTTTGTATTTACCAATTAGTGTCCAATTATAAACTAATTAGGATCAAAAGGTTCGTCACGTGATTTACTACCAAACTGTACAATTAATCATTTTTTACTAATATTTAATGCTCTATGCATACATGCATACGTTTAAAAATTAATATGATGGAGAAAGAATAAAAAAATTAGGAGACATCTAGGCTGTGTTCACTTCCCAAAATATTTCCTCTATCACCCGTCATATCAAATCTTTGGACGCATATATGGAGCATTAAAGGTAGGTAAAAAAATAACTAATTTTACAGTTTGTCTATAAAGTTCGAGATGAATTTTTTAAACCTAATTAATTCATGATTGGATAAATTTTACCAAATAACAACGAAAGTACTACAGGAATATTTCCTCTGAATACTTCGTATTTCGGAAGTGAACGCAGCCTAAACAAAGCCCCCAGCCGAGCCTGACCCTGCTACTCCCTACTCTCAATGTCTTGGAGTTCGCGGCCGGCGCTGCACGATGCTCGTCTTTAATGGCGAACTGTGTGCGGGCGCGATCGGCGAGTGTGTCGCGGGCACAGTGTGGGTTCCGGCCGGGCCCGCCGACTTGAGTCTGCAGGCTCTCGGGAGTCAAAACAAGACCCTGCACCGTGCAGCGACCATGCCGCCCTGCCTCTGCCTGTGTGCCTGTAGAGTGTTTTGCCCGCCGACCTCCGCCACGTCAAACATGCGGCAGCCACGGACAGCTGGCCAGTGTTCGGTTCCGACCAGAGATCGCCAGGCCTGGTACCCTGTTCGCTTCATATACTTTTCGATCAAAGTATTTTTCTTTCACAACACATTAACACAAGTTTTAACAGAAATCAAATTTCAGTATAAACCAACAGGGTGTAAGGTGCGGCTCGCCAAACAATAAAAGGCCGCTGTTTGGTTGAAGGCAAAGCTGCTCCAGCCACAGCCTTTTCCTTCTCAAAACTTCACCACAGCTGTGACGTGGAATTTTGGCGCCGCCACACCGGCTGTGTTCGTTTGAATTTATTGGTCAATACCTAGCCATTCAACAATATTTTTCTCTCACCAGTGTAAAAAAAACCGTCAGCCAAACAGGCTCTGCTAGCACAACTGTGGCGGCGGCGACAAAAGCCTGACGCGGAACGAAAGCTCCGAGTAGTAGTGGGCGATATGCCGTATCCTACCCTTCCACCTCAAAAATCCCCCTGATCCATCCTCAATCCGAACGCTAATCTAGTTCCCTTCACGGATCTGAGTTCGGAGTGTTCTGCTGATTCCGATCCACCCAGTTTCGGCTCTTCCCATTGATTCCTTCAGTGCCACCTCTTCTCCGTTGGGGCGTCTACGGCGGCGACACCTAGCCACCTGCCAGGACTCGCCGGCCGTGACACCTGCCCCTCTCCACCGCTCTTCTTGGCCACGCGCCGGCCACGCGTCGCTGCTCCGCCATCCCCCTCCACCTCGGTAACTCAGTTTTCACCTTCACCATGCTTTATGAACTCCACCCGTCCGTCCCTTTCAGCTTTCTTGGCCCGGTTCTACGATTCCTTTTGCCGCTTTCTGTCATGAACGACGACGACCCCAACGACCCGGTACCCCCACAATGGAGAGAGTTCCCCCCGATCCACCTCCCCATGCCGCTCCACCTGATCCTCTTCGATCTTCCCCAGTCATACCCACTGCTTCCCCAGTCATACCCACTACTGTCCACCCGCCGCATTCCGCTCCCCCAAGCACCACGACACCCCTTACTCCACCTGGTGTGCCAACATCACAAATCCACCAAGCCGAAGCCTCTTCATCACGTGCCCCCACTCCGGAGGACCAGGCCCTCCTCAGATCGCTCCAAGCCCTCAGTGTGTCGGCGGGCCCGGGCACCAGCCGAGCGCCTGCTCCTTTCAATCTCATGATCATGGTGGCTGATCCGGCTGGGAATGCTCCTGTCATTCATGAAGATGTTGCCAGAGCTGACCTCGGCAATGCTTGGAGGGGCAGAGTCACCACCATCGATGAGGTAACAACCAACTTGTTCCTTGCTGGATTTGATAAGGAAGGTGATATGCTGTCGATTATCAGAGGCCAACCTTGGATTCTTAGGGGTCAAAATTTGCTGCTTGAACTGTATGTGGATGCTAAACATAGAGATGATTATGGTTTCCAGTTTTTGGATGCATCGGTTAGGCTTTATGGTATTCCCAGAGCTCTTAGAACCAAAGAAAGAATTAATGAAGTTGTTCAGCAAATCGGTGAACCCTCAGATATTCACAGAATGAATAGTCGAAACTTCAACTATGACCCTTATTTTGTGCAAACCAGAATTAAACTTGATGTCACTAAGCCTACCACAGATAGAGTGTTCCTGGACATCCCTGAATTGGGCACTATGGTGGTTTGGACTCACTATGAGAAAATAAAAAGAATTTGTACTTACTGTGATGATTACTTTCACAATGCTGAACACTACCCTCTTAGAATGAGAAGGATGATGTCTACAGGGAGGGGACAAGGTTTTGGTGACTTTGGCCGATGGATGGCTCAATGGATTGACATTCCCATGCCTCTTGTTCATAATCATATTACTCGATTCCAAGGTTTGGCAGCTCCTCCATCACCTGTGCTCAGCTCTCTCAGGCAAGCCTTCGCTGGGGTCAGAATGGGTGCCAGCTTGCCGCGGAACAGATGCGTCGCTCCATTACCCAGCAACTTAGTTCCTGGTGGTAACTTTGCTATAACCCATCCAGAAACAACACCACAGGCAGCTCAGCATCCAGTCCAGCAGGATGCAATGTTGCTGGATCAAACAGCTGTCCAGTCGGTCGACCACAATCAACCCGGGAGTCAGTCTGCTACTACTGAAGCCCAAACGGTTCAGGACACTGCGCAAATGATTCAGAGTGATGAACGACCAGCTCCTACTCAGATTCAGATGCCAACCGATGGTGTCCAGCCAATGCAAGGGATCATAATTGCGAATTTGCCGAATCAAGTTCAGAATCCTGATGTTCAGCTTCCAATACACACTGTTCAGCAGGTTACCACACAACAAATGCTCCTCACACAACTCAACATTCAGCAAACTCAAGTCTAATTACAAGTGTCAACCCAGGCTGAAGTGATTCCCACGGTGCCTCGCAACTCCTTCCAACAACAGCCACCAATGATAATCCAGCAGGAACCGGTGCTCAATTTGTCTTTGGTTCAGCCTCAGCAACTATTAGCAGCACAGGTAATGGGAGAATATCCCACCTCATCTAGGAGAAATTACAGAGCCACTGTACACCCGTCTAGTTGAAGGGCAAGTTGGTCAATATATTGGAGAAAGGGGACACATCAATCCAGGTGGGCAGTCTAAACCAAATGATGGTACCCAAGATGCCCCAGTCTCGCAGCCACATGATGGGGTCACACACAGACTCATAAGAGAGGATAAGGGCAAAGCGGTCATGGAAGAGACTCCATCCTATCTACCCTTGCCTCCCCCTTCCCCGGATTTTGATCAGTTTGCATCGTTTCTTTCTTCTCCAGCAACTCAAAACTCCAACCTACTTCTCCCAGGACTCAGAGCACAAGCTATTCTTGCAAGTTTGATCCACAATGAACTTGGTACTGTTCCTGCTGCTCCTGCTCCCAACATCGACTCTCTTATACATATGTATGCTATGCAGGAAGCTCTGTATCCCTCCAGCCTCCAGCCGCCGCCGGGCTTCACCACCAATCCTCCTCATATTCGTCCTCCTCCACCCACCTCGCCTTCTCCTCCTCGCAATGGCCGACCCGGTGCTTCCCCTCCCGGGGCATCACCGCGCCGCGCCTCCTCTGAACGCCCGCCTACCCACCCCACTCCCCGCGCCACCCTATCCCGCTCCACCCTCCGAGCTCCGCCTCGTAGGCCTCCACCTCCCCGCTCTCCCCACTCCCCTGCCCATTCCTACACCGGATCCTGGAGCCCCGTGGATGTCCCTCTTGAACAGATCCACGCTGATGAAATCGACATACCTGCCTTGCTGAGGCGCCGGGGGAACTCTGGCGGCCGGATTGACATCCGCCCCAACTGCCTACGCCGGAGATCGATCCGTTCCCCTACCGCCGTCGCCGTGAATGAGCAACCAGAGAAGGATCAGCTCCTACTCCAGCAATCGGCCGCGCAGCTTCCCATCGCCACCCGAATCAACAACCACAACGAAACACCCGTGGTGGACCAACTGCAGCCCTTGGAGGAACAGCAGTAGCAACGGTATTCCGTGGAGGAGTAGCAGCAGCTGCTCACTCCGGTGAGCTTGCTGCCGCCACTGGTGAGGTTGGGGCTCTTCCCCAACCGATCCATTCGGATCCCCAACCGCGTCGCTTTGCTAGGAGCGGCGCCAACATTGACGCCACCTCTATAGTCTCCGGCGAATCCCGCCCATCCAGATCGAGAACACCTCCTGCACGAGACGGAGCTCGTGCTCGGTCTACTCGCTGGGACCTGGGGATTCCCCTGGGCCAAGATCTTAGCGCCGATCCTGGGACAATGGCTACAACTGGGGAACAAGATCGAGGACAACGACATCAGCAACCATCCACCCCGGACCTGCTTTGCACTTCTCCTGGCCTTTCTGCTAATGGTCTACTGGGTGCCGTGGTGCGTTCCGGTCAGGCAACGAATGTGATAAGGCAGGGGAGGAGCCCTGCCGATGACCTCTACAGCCGCCAACGAGTCCTTCAGGGGTAGGCGCCTTTCGAGTCGCTTCAAGCTTCACCGTGCTCTGCAGCTTCACATCGCCGGGCTTCCTCTGGGTGCTGGTGTTCAGCCTAGCAGCACCTAGTTCGAACCCACTGTTCCCATGTCGAATCAAGGTGGCGCTGCTGATCAAGCTCATGTCCCTCCTGGCGATAATGATCCAAGACTTCCCCTAAGCTATAGTTCTCAGGCTCTGGCGCCAGCCAACAAGGCGCCAGGGGCGCCATGACGCACCTATCATGGAACTACAGGGGCATGGGCGGGAGCCTCCGCAGTTCCACTATGACGCACCTATCCCGCCTCCTCGCTTCAACTAGAGCTCAGGTAACTTTCATTTCTGAAACTCGTAATTCTTCCTTTTCTAGAGTTTCTATTAAGAATCGCTTCAATCTAAGTGATGTCTTTGTTGTCCCTTCTCAAGGCCATTCAGGTGGCCTATGGCTGATGTGGAACGATGAAGTTGCTGTTACTGTCATAGATTCTAGTCATCAATACATCTTTGCCATTTGTGTAAATAAGTCTAGTTTGAAGCAGTATGGTCTAGTTTGTGTCTACGGTGATTCACATCATCGTGCTACTTCCGAGATCTGGGATCAAGTACTGAACTTTGTGGTTTCCAACTCTAGTTTACCTATTTTTCTGTATGGGTGGCCTCAATGAGCTTTGCATATCAATGAGAAGTTAGGACCCAGCAGTGCTGATGTTAATCGTATTAACCAGTTCTGTGCGTATGTTAAGAATTGTGGTTTCATCGATCTTGGTTATAGTGGCCCTGCGTATACTTGGACTAATAAGCGTTTCTTTTCTTCTCCAACTTATGAAAGGCTTGACCGTTGTTTAGGTAATGCTGATTGGTGTATGGCTTTCCCAACTACTACGATCTACCACCTCCCGATGTTATATAGTGATCATGCTCCTATTCTTGTAATCTTAAATTCACAAAGAATTCGTACTAATAAACCTTTTCATTTTGAGAATTGGTGGTTGTTTGAATAGGAATACCATGAGATAGCTAAACGGAGCTGGAATCGTTCCTCTGCTCGCGACTTCTCTTAAAAAACTAAATACCTTGCTGCTGACCTCAGAAAATGGAGAAAAAAGAAACCCAAGAACAATGATCTTCTAGCTCAAATTGAGACTCAAATGCTGGACCAGCAAAACCTCCATCCTTCTCAACAGAACCACATGCTTCAACAGCATCTCCACGAGAACCACCAAGAATTGATGACTAAGGAGGAAGCGTACCACATCCAGAGAGCTAAGAAAAAATGGGCAGTTGCTGGGGACAGGAACACCACCTTCTTTCATCAAGCCATTGTCAAAAGGAATAGGAAAAATAGGATTACTCACCTCACCAACCCGGATGGTAGCCACTCTACTACCCCTGAGCAGTTAACTGACACTCTAGTTAACTACTTCACCAATATTTTTAGCTCTTCCACTACTGATCAGCAGAACAGCCCACGGCCCCACTCCACCACTACCCATCCCCTCGAGTATGCTGCTTCCACTTCCAACAATCAAGTAACTGCTGGCAGTTCTTACAATGATCCCTACAATGATCAGATAAATCAAACAATGGACGAACAGGATGCAGTACACAGGAACGATTTACTCAGGTATACATACTCAATTCCAAATCTTAATGAAATTCATGAATTCATCAGGGAAATGAGAAGCACTGCTGCCCCCGGTCCAGATGGCCTAAATGCAGCCTTCTACAAGTCGACGTGGTCATGGGTTAAAGATGATGTCTATGCAGTGGTAAAGAACTTCTATACTCATGTTCATATGCCCACTGATCTTAATCATACTTATATAACTCTCATTCCTAAAACTAACCAACCCGCTTATCCTTAGGACTATAGACCTATTAGCCTCTGTAACGTAATCTACAAAATTATTACTAAATCTTTGGCGAACAGGTTGAAACATCATCTCCCCAATTATGTTTCCCAGGCCCAGTCTGCCTTTATTGCTAACAGGCATATTTCTTCGAATATTATTATCACCCAGAAAATTATTCATTCTTTTAATTTAAAAACCTGGAAGGATCATGCTTTTATTCTGAAAATCGATCTTGCTAAGGCATTTGACAGGATTGAATGGCATTTTATTGTAGCTGCTCTTCAGAGACTAGGCCTCAATGATAATTTTATTAGCCTCATTCATGCTTGCATCTCCTCCCTTACTTTTGCAGTTCTAGTTAATGATGAACCTTCAGGTCATTTCATCTCTCAGCGGGGAATAAGACAGGGCTACCCTCTCTCCCCTTACCTCTTTGTTCTTGCTATTAATGAACTCTCGATTAGAATGCAGGAAGCACTTCGTGACAACAATCTTCAAGGTATCTCTCTGGGACCTGGTTGTCCACCTATTCATTCCCTCTTATTTGCAGATGATCTAATAGTTTGTGGACCAGCCTCCTTGAGTGAAGCACAGGGAA
The DNA here is from genome assembly GCA_038087645.1 of Saccharum hybrid cultivar R570. Classification (NCBI taxonomy): domain Eukaryota; kingdom Viridiplantae; phylum Streptophyta; class Magnoliopsida; order Poales; family Poaceae; genus Saccharum; species Saccharum hybrid cultivar. The sequence continues at coordinate 5,505,097 of JAQSUU010000368.1, forward strand.
TCAAGACAATCCTATATGACTTCTGTCGTCAATCTGGTCAGACCCCCAACCTTCAAAAATCTTTCATTTACTTTAGCAAAAATGTTCCTAATAACACTAGACATCAGATTAAGAGCATTTTTCCTGTTCCTGATCTCCTTCCCAACACTATGCATCTGGGCCACCCCTTGATTTTCAGTCATAGAGACAAAAACAGAGCTTACAATTTTATCTATAATAAATTCTTTGCCAAGCTTGGAACTCTTAAAGCTAATAAACTCAACCATGCTGGTAGACTACAGTACATCAAATCTGTGCTTTCTTCCATTCCTATTTATTACATGTCCACTGTTCTTTTTTCAAAAACCTTCATTGAAAAAATTAACACTATTATAAAGAGGTTCTGGTGGACAGGAGTGCAAGAAGAACAGAGCACTAGTCCCATTGCATACCGCTCTTGGGATGATATCTGTAAACTCAAGGAGGAAGGGGGCCTTGGCATTAGAGATATGGAAACTATCAACAAAAGTCTTATTATTCACTCTGCCTGGAATATTGGTAACAACAAAAATATTTTCCTCTCTGATATCCTTAAATCAAAATATTTCCCTAATGCCTCCTTCTGGAACACTTCTGACAAGGGTCCTAGATCTGTTTTTTGGTCCTCTGTAATGCAGGTTAGGCATCATATTATTGCCAATTCCACCTATCAAATTCATGCAGGCAACTCTTCCATTTGGTCATCACCCTGGACATCTGTTTGGAATAATATCTATGACCATCTCCTCACGCCAGTGGTCAACCTCCCTTTGCCAGCTAAGGTTTCAGATCTGTGGGTTCAGGGAACCCACGTTTGGATTCACCAGCTGTTGTCCACTACTTTCACTGACCATGCTGTCCAGATTATTGAAGATACCACGGTGGTGCATTCTGAACAACAAGATATTCTACGGTGGACTCCTGCCACCAATGGACAATGCACCACTAAAGCTGCCTACATATACTTAGCTACTCAACAGACTCATAATCTGCCCAATCAAGGATCTAGGAGTATAGGTCCGGATGCCAACCAAATTCTTCAAAAGGTATGGAAAAGTAAAACCATCCCCCCTGTCCTCAAAACTTTTGCTTGGCGTCTGATTAGACGAGCTCTCGCTACTGGTGAGAGAGCTGGCAGGTACTCTCCACATATAGATCAGCATTGCTCTTATTGTGGGAATATTGAAACTGACAATCACCTTTTCTTCCTCTATGATTTACCTCAGCAAGTGTGGTCCTCTGCCACCCCTCCTTTGCCTATCAATACCATAGATACAGATGAAGATGGTGTCCAACAAGCTTTCCCCCTTCTTATCACTAATAACCCCTCCGATGCTACATTATGTAAAACTTTATTTACTCTCTGGTATATCTAGAAAGCTCGCAATGATAACCGCTTTCAAAGAAAAACATGGACTTCACTTTAGGTACATCAATCGGCATCAGCTCACATGCAAAGCCACCTAGATGCCATATCTGAACACCTGGATGATGGAGGCGCCCTGCATACCACCTCACCTTACCAGCCTCATGATACCAACATTGAACCATCCACCTTGCCAAGCCATGGCACCTCTAACCAGGTTGTACGAGAGGATGGGCCAACCGTTCCTCAACTAAACCACATCCACCTACAACAGCAGCAAGTCACAGGTATAAATTTTCATCCTGCAGGTTCCACTCAGCTGGAGCAAGTAGCAGTTGCAATTTCAATCAATGCCCATTCAAATTCCGACCATAGGCAAGTGCGACAACCAGCCACAGGTACTGAATTTCATCTTGCAGGTCCTCCTCAGCAAGGCCAAGTAGCAGCCTTGACAACCAGCAGCACCACGGTACAGGAGCTTGCCGATCGGCAGCACCCTGGTGAACTGGGCCGGGATCACTTGCAGCCCATTCACCAGCTCCTGTATAGCCAACCAACAATGGACAGGTTCCTGGTTCCATCCCCTTCTCTGTTGGATGGAATTCGTTGCTACACCGATGCTTCCACAGAGCCAGATCACCAGGCCTATGGTCCCAGAGCTGCTGGACTAGGTATCTTTATTGTCGATACTCAGGCAAATCCCCCTCACAGCATATTCATCAAGGCCACAATGAGGTCTGCTTCCTCTGTTCTTATGGCGGAAGCAGCAGCTATGGCTCTGGCGGCCAAGGTGCTGGATATTCTACAGCTGCAGCAAGGTACAATCCTTAACGACAACCAACAGTTGGTCCATTTTCTCAATGGAACCAACCTTGCTCATCCTCCGGACTGGCGAATAAAGCCCTACACTCAGCTTATCACATCCTCGGTGTATAGCACAACCACATCCATTCGCAGGATCAACCGAAGACTAAACCAAATGGCAGATTCGTTTGCTCGACAAGCCCTTAATGCAATTCATTGTAATCAATTTACCTTTGAGGGTGTGTGTGCTCATGCGCACCATGGTCCTGAGTGTCGTGTTATTATGGCACTCCAAAATGTAACCATTAACAATGTAATGGTTCTAACACCTTCCTGTTGTTAATCAATATTTTAAGCTTCCTTGTAAAAAAAAAACTGTGGCGGCGGCATCCCAACTGCTGTGGCTAAGTGTTGCCAGGACCAAACAGCCCCTACTCCAACTACACGGCCGGCCTGTTTCACCGGCGCTCCCGTCTCGTCGTCCCCGCAGCCGGCGGGCGCGCATGCTCCGCGTACGTGCCTGCTGCAGTCTCGAACAGTGCGGTTGACTTCACATCATCCGTCAGAATCCAGAACACTTCTGGTGCTTCACCTCTATTTTTTTCACCTGCCCAGTGACTATACTCAGGTTTTTTTTTACCGACCGGTTTCCGGTAACCGTCGGCCTCCGGTAGCGGTAAACCGGCCCGGTTTACCGATAACCGGCCGGTAACCGACCGAATTCAAATTTAAATTCAAACGCTCCTTCAGTTCGGTTCGGGTCCGGTTTACCGGCCGGTTTGGAGCGGTAACCGGCCGGTTTGACCGGTTTACCGCTCGGTTTGAGTTTAGAATTTTCTTTTTTCTTTTTTTATCAAACTTCTATACGTATAAATAAATACTAAACGAACTCGAATTTGAAAAATTTTTACACCATTGGCTTCTATAAATCATGAACTATTTTTAGGAATTTTTTCAGCATTTTTTGTTTTTTTTAAATTTTAAATTTGAATTTGGGGTCTTAACGGGCCGGGACCGGGTTTTTTTTTCAAACTTTTATACGTATAAATAAATACTAAACGAACTCGAATTTGAAAATTTTTTTACACCATTGGCTTCTATAAATCATAAACTATTTTTAGGAATTTTTTCAGCATTTTTTTTAAAAGTTTTAAATTTGAATTTGGGAAATACCTAACCGGACCGGACCGGAACCGGACCGGCCCGGTTAGGGCGGTAACCGCGGTTTACCGCGGTAAACCGAGCGGTATTTTTAACCCTGACTATACTCCCTCCGTAATAAAAAAGAAGAAGAAACTCTATTGGTTAAACAGTTTGACGAATTTTAGATTTATTAAATTAGTATTAACCCCCTCTTTATAAATTACAAGTCGCTTTGTCTTTTTCTAGATACATAACTTTTGTAAAAATATGTTTCATAAATCGATTTTAATTATATTCATTTGACTAAGAAAATGTTAGTACCTCTTGTATAGAAGAGGTGGTTAAAGTTGAAATTATTTATTCTTTGATAATCATGTTTTTTAGGGATATTAGGGGTGAGTACATAAAAATGTATCTTCCATTTGTTTCTTCCTCCGCTTGGACGGCAAATGGACATAGAAAGCCAACTCTTTTTTTTCCCACCACATAGAAAGTCAAGCTTGCCAGCCGACGTACAGTACGTGCACGAGAATCAATCATAACCACAACCGTTGACTAAAGGTACTACTACGGCGACGCACGTCACTAGTACTCCTACTGCGCGACCATCGATGCTGTAGCTGTAATAAGCCGCCACGTGCACTCCCGTTGCCGCTGCGAGCGTGCATCTCGAGGACGAGTGTGTGCTATGGCACGACTAGTTGAGGATGGAAAACATAAATTCCACATGAACGCGACCATTGTTTAGATTGAAGATTTTTTCAACATGATAAATAGTACTATTTTCGTCTTATTTGACAAATATTGTCCAATCGTAGATCAACTAGGCTCAAAAGATTCATCTCGTGATTTTGAACTAAACTGTATAATTAGATATTTTTTTTACCTACATTTAGTACTCCATACAAGCGGCTAAAAATTGATGTGATGGAGAGAGAGTGAAAAAACTTGGAATTTTGAGGTGATCTAAACATGGGCGCAGTTACAAAACAGATAGTAGCTAAAAGATACAGAAAATTTGAATGAATGATCATTTGAATAAGTCGTAGGAAGAAAATGTAGGATTTTTATCAAAAGATTTTAGTGGACGCCAAATTTCTCATAGTTTTTCTTCAAAACGACAATTACAGGAAAATTTCCTTATACTACTCCTATACTATACTCCATTTCTGTGAACCAAATGCATGAACAGTATCAATTCTTACACTATACCACAGCCTAAACTGGCGTCCAACTAAGGGTCGCTAAAAGTATCGAAATAGCGTTGGACGGTCGGTCGCTATATATTTGTGGCAAACGGTTGGACGCTATATGTTACTGTTACGTCCGAAGGTTGGTCGGTATTTTTATTTTGGATTAGCGTCCGACGGTCAGTCGCAATAACTGATTAACTAGGTCAGTCGGTTGGTCGGTATATCAAATTGGGCCTGCGCGCCCATGATTTAGCCCATTTCGCGCCTAAAATTTGGAAGGCTCACACGTCAGAGCAAAGTTGGTGCTGGTCTCTACCGCAAGTGGCATCTAAAATTTAGGGTCCCACACGTCAGATGAGAGTTGGTTTTGGAAAACCCTAGCTTCAATTACATCCGGCCACCGCTCACACCCTCCCAGCCGCCGCTCACACACACGCAGAGGCAGAATACCGCCGACGCCGCTCACACACGCGACTCCCGCCGCCGCCCCGGGCCTAACTCCCCCAGCGCCTGACTCTCCCCGCCGCCCCCTCCTTCAAGAGCGCCTCGTCGGCGGCGCGTGGCCGCCAGGAAGGCGCCGCTCCTCGCGCCCGAGTCCCCCTGCCGCCCCCTGCGCCTGAGGCCACCCTCGTCGCCGGCGTTCGCCGCGACCGGCGTGAAGGTGGTGCGCCCCTCGTCGCCGGCGTGAAGGCTGTGCTCCCCTCGTCTTCAGCAGCATCCGAGGAGGTGGCCAGCACCGCTGCCTGGAAGGTGTCGAGTGCGGCCGAAGAAGAGGAGAAGGCCTTTGAGGACACTCTCACCGACGAGCAGCTGCGAGAGGTAGTGCCATGACTGCCCGACATCCTTGCAATTCTCCTCACGGATCTAATGATGCTATGAACTGATGCGCTTTTACTAAGTCTGATTCGTGCATATCAAAGCCTAATGGTGGCGTCAATGTAATTCTATCTTTGTTTAGCCACTAATTCTTTCACTAAGCAAAGAGTTATAGAGCTTAGCCACTAATTCTTTCATGAAGAGAACTCGATCTGAAACTATTTTGACAGATTTGTATATTTGTCACTTTTACATTTGAACTGGTGGTTAACTTGTGGCAACATAGCCATGAATATGTGTCACTTTTGCATTTGAAACTATTTTGACAGATTTGCCTATGTGTCACTCTTACTAGTTTCAGTATAAGCTCAAAATATTCCTCATACATTCTCTTGTCAGCATCAACAAATCAAGATTCATAGAATTATCCTGTGCAGACAGTATTTTTTTGTTGAGTTGATGGAGTGTCTGATGCTTTGAAATCTCTTGGTATGTGTAATGCCAAAGGATAGAATCTTTCTACGCAGCAGTGTATCTCTATCATGTTATTGATTTTTGTAACAGATTCTTGTTAAAAGCATTTGTAAATTACCCATTGTTCATTTCTACAACTTTAGTAAAATTTTCATATTGCAAAAAATAATATGTGATATTTGTTCTGTTCTACAATTTATAGAGGTTTCTACTTCATGCTTCTTTAAGATATCATATTTGTAGACTAGTAGTGACTTTTTCTCGAACAGACTAGCAGTGATTTTGATGCGAAGCCAATGGTTATGCTGTTGGGTCAATACTTCACAGGGAAAACAACATTCATAAAGCATTTACTAAAGACAAGTTATCCAGGTGAGCAAGATGGATTACCCATAGTTCCTGTATCCCATCATTTCTTTGAATATTTTTTTTATCAACATCTGCTATAATCCTTGTGCAGGCGTGCATATTGGACCAGAGCCAACAACAGACAGATTTGTTGTCATCACTGTAAGTCCTTATCTTGCACCGGGTATCTATATCCACCTTGTTGTGCTCTTGTTGTGGGAGAAATTAACATCACCAATTCGATTATAAAACTGCTTGCATTTTTAAGCATCCAGTACTTCAGTACTGATTGGCACAATCATGCAGTTGGAGCCTTGCATTAGCGTCTCTATTCTGGTTTTAGGGGAGTAGCAGCTTGGTTGAATCAATAAAAAATTACACATTGATTTCTATGCAGGAGAATGTACCACTACTAGAGTACAGTGCACACCATATATCTCTAGTTTTCAGTTTATATATCTTTATTTCAGCTTATATCTCTCACATAGCTGAAAAATGAGCGGGCAATTAGAAGTGCTACTTAGCATACATGTTTATCTTGGCCTTCTTATACTTTGCATGGATAGGCTAAGTTTTATTTGTTTGGCAACAAAGAGGTAGCAGTATTTCTAGAAGAACTGATGGATGTAATCTTTTATTTGCAGGTGGGAGGTAATGGCTAGAGGGACCTGATGCATGCTAATTAGAGATGAATGCTTTTGGACATATCCTAACTAGCTAGAGATGAATGCTTTTGTTAAGACTTAAGTGATGAATTGTAATGAGTGCAAGCAAACCATGAGATGTGAACTGTGCAACTAGTGCAAACATCTGAGTTATGTATTATTCTATCTTGATGGCCAAACTGTCTTGATGTAACTTGTTTATCCAAGTTGTGAGCTTATGGATATATGATATAATTGTGAGCTATGATGAGCTTCATTGTCATGATTTTGTATTGTCCAAAATGAAATTGGTGATTTTGTGGTTCATTGATGGTATGTTTGATTGCATGATTAGTGCTAATCCTAAGGTTAATTAAAGGACAATTATGCTGTTAATTTCTTGTATTGATAGCGTCTAATGGTTGGACGCTATATAATATATCGCGTCTGACCATTGGTCGCTATAAGTTTGTAACTGGCGTCGAACGGTCGGTCGCTATATGTTTAACGTATCGTCCGACGGTCGGTCGCTATAAGTATGGTCGGACGCTATAACTTATAGCGACGCCACTTATAGGGGCCGTCCAAGTTGGTCGCTATATGTTTATAGCGACCTACCGTAGGTCGCTATACTGACTTATAGCGACCAACCGTAGGACGCTGTAGATAGGCTGTGGTATAGTGTTATAGGATTTCCAATTATGTGTTTTTCCTCTCTTTTTCCTATGACCTCAAACAAGCCTAATTGAGTATGAATAGTTTGTGAACTTGTTTCAGGCAATTATTTAGGTATCCAACTCTCAAATGTTTTTTTTCTTATATTCTCGAACTCCCCATCTTTAAAAATATCACTTTCGAATGCTACACTTATTCTAAAGGCTGCCTAAGTTTTTTTAAAGGTTAAAACGGTCTCGATCCACCCTATGCTTCACTATGCACTCTTAAACAAAAAGACATAACCGCTTGACTTTTCGTGTAAGGGCATGTTTGATAGGGATTTTCTCCTAGGCTTCACAAAAATGCTATTTTCAACTTCTACTACTAAACAGGCTATGAGGAAATCGCTTCTCTCTATAGACTGTTTTTCAGCTTCTATCACATGTACAGTCTCTAAGTGAAGCTAAAAATATTACCTTATTCAGCTCTCTTTGTACTATCTTTCCTGAGAAGGTTTACCAAATGTTTTTTTAAAAAACAGGTTTAACTTCACTGGTAAAGCTAATTTATAGAACAAGAGACTACTTTATTGCTAAAGCTGAGTTGTAGGCCTTAAATAATTCTAAACAAAATTGTTAACCACCTTCCTCTTCCAATCCAACCTCTCCTTGGGATGGAGAATTGAAATGGATCGGGCGATCGGCGGCCGAAAAGCCTGACAACGGTCTCCCGTGCCAGCTCTCACACCTTCCCGTGCTCCCACACTCCAACTTCCAAAACAACCATCAAAATGTGTATGAAAATTCAACAAGAAAAATATAAAACGGACAGATGATATAAATATGCATGCTCACTCAGAATTTGAAGTTAAAATAAATTATATAAAGTAAAGAGAAACAAAAAAGACAAATCAGCATATGAATAGGTGTGGTAGTGTGCACAGTGCACCTGACCCAATAAGCATACCGATTTTCTCTGTTTTTATTTCTTCTTGCACAAAAAAAAATGTTCGTTCTCAAATTTTTCATGAGCATGCATCCTTGCATCATCTACCCATTCATATTTTGATTGATTGATTTTGCAAGTGGGAGTATGGGAGCATAGCCGAGTAGCCGACGTTCACTGGAGGCAGCCCTCGTTTGCCGGTCTGAAACCCTTTCGAGATGGGCCTGCTATGGGCCACCTAGAAAGCAAAAGCAATTCTTCTCGGCCGAAAAAGAAAAGAAAAATAAAGAGTTAAACGCACCACATGCCCCTGAACTTGTAATCGTGTGTCACATAGGCCCCTGAACTTTGAAATTGCATTTCTGACCCCCTAAACTTGTCACGTGGTGCACCGCAGACCCCTGAACTTTGAAAATGCATTTCTGGCCCCTTCACTGGTAAGCGTGGTGCACCGTAGGCCCTTGAACAGTAGCATTCCAGCACAGTAGCATGCACGTCGACCAAGTAGCGTTCAACAGCACATGCCTATCGGCCAGTGAGCTGCTGATAGGCCCCTATCGGCCGTTGAGCAGCCGACAGGCTTATATATGTCTATTTTTTAGGAAGCGGCTATTGCACGCACATGCATGCGTTAGTCTTATAGCATGCACACTCCAATTAAGGAAAAATAAAAAATACAATGCTTTCCATTCTAGGCAGGTGCAGTAGGCACCAACCATGTGCATGAGAAAATGCTGCAAAACAAGGCTTTCTGGGCCCTTTTAAACACGCAAAACAAGACTCCAGAACACTGTGGCCACCATCAACGGGCTAGCTGATTTATTCCAAAAATAGAGGCAGGCCGATTCATCCAAAAATATCTGAATCATTCCAAAATACAGGCAGGCTGATTCATCCAAATATAGCTCGTACGTATGAATATGCAAGAATATACTATTAGCTTCCTCTCAGACACTAGAATTACACATTGAACACAAAAAAATAGAACCAACCAGATGCTATAAAGCAATATAGTTCTTTTGTATCACCTAATGAGCAGATAGTACCGCAGTTTCTGCTGCATGAGCAGATCTGATCCTAATAGATAAGCAATTCAATTATTTTGCATAAGCAATTCAATTCTTTTGCATAAACAATTCAATTCTTTTGCATAAGCAATTCAACTCTTTGCATCACAAACAGTAGTACAGTTCCTAACTAATGTTCTTAATGCACATCTTACTACCAGATGTTGTTCTTACTAGTTAAAATGGACATATGTTGCATGCACCACTCCTATAGATATACATCTTGATGCATTAAACCTTCTTGTGTTAGTCGCTGCACATGGTTGCTTCTATAGATATAATAACAGGTTTAATTTGATGCTTGATGATCTCGCACCTACAATTAAAGAGAATGACAGGATAAGCACATAAATGATAGTGAGAAACTAAGAAAAAAAAGTTTAAAACAGTTGAGGACGAGCAAGCCTCAAATTTCATCTTTCTCCAAAGAAAGGGGAAACACAAGAACAATAGATTCATTAAGTTAAAAAACAGAGTATGGATGATAGCATGTAATGAACAAAGCTGATAGCATGTACTGAATAAAAGTTGATAGCATGTACTGAAACAAAACTAAAATCATGTATTGAACAAAACTGCATAAGTTGCTGGCCTTTTTTTTGCCTAATTTAGTATCATATTATTGCCTAATGGATTTGACTAAGTTGTCTGTTGTCATAATATAGTAACACACACTTATTATTTTGCATGCAGGTCTTAAATATGGATCTTAATGAGTTGCCACCAGCTTTGGAAGGTGATTTCTTAGATGCACTTGATTTGGATTATGTGATCGACAATCCTATCTTTTGCACTCAAGTGTTTGTAATGAATTTCCTCAGCCTGATGAACAGCATGTGAACCAACAGATTTTGCCCCCTAGTAAAATGCATTGTTGCCTAACAAAAAGACTAAATTGCCTATTTAGGAGCATAATGTTGCCTAACAAAATGACTTAAATTGCCTAATAAAATGGTTGTGTTTGTCTTTTGCGTATGTGTGATCATACCTCGTTGCTGCTATTTAGACGTTGGCGCACACACTCCATGAAACCTCTGCCCTCTAGGCATGGTATGAAGAACTATCCCTGTAAAATGCATGCACAAAAAAGAGTTGTTATCATTACATTTGTATATAGCAGGAAGCAAAAACATTATAGTTAAAATGCCTACAATATGACAATACAACAAGGGCAACTAGTTCAATTATGTACGTCATCCAGTATTTTCATGTATGCTTAGAAATTAGAAACTCACATAAAAAAAATATGGATAATCAGCCTGCTCGGCTACAATTATTTGGCTGTGGCTGCAGCTTATTGCAGTTATACCTACAGTATAGTCTAGTTTAATTTTGTAGCCAAAATAGCAGCAGCCGGCTGTAAAAAACTGCAATTTTTAGGTAATTAAGTGTCATTCGTTAGGCAACGATGTCTTCTTAACTGATTGTAGAACCTAGAAAATTCAATATGGATGAGATAGAAACATACTGACTAGGAGTAAGCACACAAATATAGGCAGCTGAGAGCACATTCCAGTGACAACTATTGGGATGTCCAGACATATATTGTGTGTTGAGAGATATTAACTGATTGTAGGCCCTAGAAAAATTGATTTCATGTTGGACTAGCCAGGTATAACGGAACAGCAAGCAATCTCCAGTTAACTTGTACAAAACAGATATACAAACCATGATGACAGGGACAGCAAGCTAGAGATTGGTATGGTATCTGAATATATAGAGTGTGAGCACCATATAGCTGACAGATTGCATCTCGGGGATCATTATGTTAGAGAAGCAACCTGCGAAGCGCTACGCATCTGGCCTTGCCCAAGAACATGCCCAACAGGATGCGAGATGAACGTACTTGTGGTGGAGATGTACATAACAGTGCCACACTGTGACCGACCTGATGGTCGTGCCTTGCAGGCCATGGCTGCAACTGAATCTTTCTGTACTTCCTACGGTCAAATACACAGCAAGAGATACTTGAAATAGAAGGATCAATCACAAGCATCTCACATTGGCACCTGGAATTCCACCAAGCCCTTGTTTAGTCCCCCAATTCTCCCCAAATTTTACTATGCAAAAAGAAGATTCTTCGTCACATCAAAATGTCGGCAAATGCATGGAATACTAAATGTTGATGAAATCAAAAACTAATTGCATAGTTTTATTGTACTTTGCGAGACGAACATTTTAAGCCTAGTTAGTCAAAATTTGGATATTTTTTTTTCCAAATACAAACGAAATGCTACAGGAATTCTGATACAATGTTTTTCTCCCCAATTCACCGAACTAAACGAGGCCCAAGCTGAAGGCAGCATAATTGTTTTGTGGCACTCAAAATTCAAAACCCGATGCTCCACTAGCAGCAGCATCATAGTCACTTCCTCGATCTTCGGAAAAAACTAGGGCCGTGTTTAGTTCGCCCAATTTGGGCCCTCCAAAATCTGCACAGTGGATTCTTCCACACTGTAGCATTTCGTTTGTATTTGTGAATTTTTGTCCAAACATTGACTAATTAGGCTCAAAAGATTCGTCTCGCAAAGTACAACTAAACTGTGCAATTAGTTTTTAATTTCATCTACATTTAGTACTCCATACATGTGCCGACATTTTGATGTGATGGGGAATCTTCTTTTTGCATAGTAAAATTTGGGGAAAAATTTGGGATCTAAACAGGGCCTAGGGAACTGAAGATAAATCAGAAAGGACATCTCCTGCAGGTATATGAACTATATACTGTTGCCACCACTATGCACTGTAGCAACAAGAGTTTCTAGTTTCTCAGGCTTTTCATCATCAGATTCACCGAAGGCAGCAACATCAACATAGCAAGGACATGAAGGCTTGCAGACACGTGACAGAGTACCTCTCAGCCAAGTCGAATGACGGCCATGGTAGACGACGCAGCCCAGCATCACAGCTCATCAACCGAAGTTCTGAAGGTAGAGCCCATGGCCTGTGCTGCCTGTGTAGCACTGCATCTGAATGGAGACGAGAAACAGGTCTGTGAGAGGATGAGGAAATTCATCAAACACCTGCCGGGCAAGGTTCTGGGAACCGCATCCTCCTCCTAGGGCACCACCAACTTGCGAGAGGTGGGGTGGGCGTTGCCGCCAGCGGTGGAGGAGAGGCTGCGCGAGGCCGTGACGTACGACTCCGGCGGAGGAGAGGCTGCGCGTGGCCGTGACGTACGACTCCTCCGGGATGTGGCCGTCGTGAGCGGAGCCCGGCCCGACGAAGGGGACTCCGGGGTTGGTAATGAATCGACGCAGCACATCCAGGACGGCGTCGGGCGCGGGTGAGGTGGATGCGGGTGGCCGTGGCCCGGCGCGGCAGCGCCAGGTCGTAGTCATCGCAGAGGAAGTCGTGGAGGCCGAGCCCCTTGGCGAAGTGCTCCTCGGTGACCTGCTCCGCCAGCGCCACCAAAGCGGCCAGCAGCCTGTCGTCGCGGACACGGGTGGCGCTGCCGGGGAATGGAAGGACACCGACGAGCGCTTGGTGCTGGATGGGCTCCTTGGGGTCAGAGTCCGGGAGGCGGAGCGCGGAGCCCGTGGCGGCGTCGAGGACGAAGTAGCGCAGGTCAGAGGCGGAGGAATCGTGGAGCGGGCGCAGAAGGGAGGGAGCTGGGCCGGCGAGCTCGGGGGAGATGATGGTCGGCGTCCGCGTAGCAACCGCAGGTGAGGCGGGCGGCGCGGTAGGGGCCGATGTGAGCGCCGACGTGGCGGCGATCCCTAGTCTCCGCGCGGATTCCCCCATCGCCGGCGCAGGTGGGGCGGGGAGGAACTCGGCGTGGGCACGGGGAGGCGGTGGGTGACGAGGAGGTCACCGGGGAGGAGCTCGCCAGTCGGCAGTCGCCGGGGGGAGAGAGAGACGCGAGGAATGAAAAGGTCCTAGACGCAGGGCCGAGCCTAAGGGTGTGCAGGAGGTGCGACTGAACAGGGCCTCAGTTTTGTAGGGCCCCTAACTTTCAACGCTGATTTATCAAGTAAACCTGACTACATGGCCCTCACCTCTAGATCTGCACTTCCCCATATTGTATGACATATTGAAGAAGCATATCGCGGAACATGCAGAACGCAAAGTGTCAAAGTAAGTTATCTCACCAAATAATTGCATGATTATGGCTTGAGAAATCCGGTGTGGCAGTGTGCTGTAGACAACACTATTGGTAGTCATTCTGTACTGCAATGGTTACTACAAAATTTGTTGCCGAGCTACTGTCCCAGCTAAAAGTGAGTACTAATTAAGAGAGATATTCACTCTAGAAAGTCGCAATATGAAAGAACTAAGGTCTCAGATGAATTCAGAAAGTCAAAGGGTCATATTAGTCAGCTCCGACATATCTGCCCATGGTGTAGAATATCGTGATGTCACCATTGCCATACTTGTGGGTTATATAATTATTTCTCTTCCCAAAAGAAAAGAAAAGAAAGTGGATTCATCAAGAAATTTATTTGCTCATGTAGGTTGATTTGCCTGCTGATAGAGAACAGTGTATATACATAGACTGGGAAGGACTGGACGAAAAGGCAAGGAAGGGCAAGGCATCGTCTTTTTTTTTTGAACCTAAGGGCAAGGCATCTTACTACTACTGGCTCCATGAGGAATGCATTTTCTTAGAAGTTAACGGTTTGTCAATATCAGATATTTCAACACCTTTGGTTGATTCAAGCATTCAGGCAGCAGTAAGTAGTACGTATAAAATTAGTGCTTGTCTTCTATCTTCTCATTTAGCTGGAATCTCAGGCAAGTTTGATTCAGCAGACAATTCATACTTTGTTCCATGTTGAAGTCTCCAACATTCTGACCCATTTGTGAGAAAATGAGAAGAGTTTGAAAATCAGTTGTTTATTGTCTTAAGGATTTGATGTTGATTCTGATGGTTGTAGTATTGCCAGCGCAACGGTTAACTCGCCAGACGAGGGAGCTGGGAGCTAAGGGATAAAATCCTGGTGGCCAAAACCAAAAGAAAAGGCATTCTCGGATGAAAAATATATGATTTTCAGGATGTGTAGGAGAATTCATGGATTAATGCATGGACTAGATATGAAATAAAATGCTAATGATTTTTTAACTTTTTTGGCGAATTATATATTTGCTATGCTGCAAAACTTACTTTTCGGTTGTTTGCATGTAGAAAAAATGTTTTGAGGGCAAATGAGATATTCATGCAAGAGAGGATCAGGAGCCGAATCTTAGAATTGCCAGAAATGCTTTTTATTCAAACAAAACTTTAATTCATCAAGTGTCATATGACAATTCATATATCCATTGCTATATAGGAATAATATATTACAACATATACATTATTCTAATTCTAGTTTTCTAGGCAGGTAGATCTATTTCTAGAGTTTGGAACAGGGCCCGGATTTTGCCGGCTCGGCCCTGCCTAGACGACGCGTGGAAGGATAAGAGCAGCGGTCGTGTGCGTGTGCCTTGTGGTGGGATGCCGAACGCTGCGCGTGGGACTGTAGCGTGCGTGCGACAGGACAAAAGCACGGCCGACCGGAAACAAATCATTATCTTTTTTTTATAGCAGCTTCTAAATTTATAATTAAATATAAAAGATATTTTTTTAAAAAAATCAGCGCGGACCACGAGCTTGCATTGGTTCCTGTCCTGTTGGTCCATGCACGTCTCTGCTGCCGTAGGTCCGTCTCCGGGTCAAGGGCCGAGACGGCGATGATGGTGGCGGAGTAGATCGGCGTCTTGAAGGAGTCGAACATCATGGTAAATCCCAGCACGATACTGGCCACCGCGGCGGCGATGCTGACGCAGACGAAGAAGTGCTGACATCTCTTGCTCTTGCGGCCGCGCGAAATCAGTTTGTTTGTTTGCAACGAAGAGCCCATGCAGGACACGAGTGCACGGGCACAGCGGCATTGCAGATTTGCAGGCCTGTACAAGGTGGTTTTGGTTCACATCCACGTTTGGCTCCCGTGTAATTGCGCAACTCAGTCTCATGGAACTAACTTCAGCACAACCTCTTCAGGGCCAGAAATGCAATTTCAAAGTTCAGGGGCCTATGTAACACACGCTTACCAGTTCAGAGGCCTGTGGTGCATTTAACTCAAAAAAAAAAAGAAAAACAAAAAAAATCCCATGGCGGCAGCCCTGCCGCTACTCCCCCGAGTTCCCCATCTGCACCTCCGTCCACCGCTTTAGATTAATTGGAAAATCTAATTTTGTCTATAATTAACTGGAATAATTTATAACTACAGTTTCTATGGTCTAATTGTGATGAATTTTTTATGGTGAACTAATTATTGTATGCTTGAACTGCAATAAATTTTTATGCTTTGGCTTTGTATAATTTCACCACAATTGGATCATAAGAACTGTAGCTATGAATTAATTAAAAAACATATATCTAAAGCTACAGCAAAAACTTTGTACTAAAGCATACTATAATATATGTTCACTGTGTAGATCTACTCATGTAGAGTACAACAAAATTAGATTTTCTATTTTACAATTTTTCTGTGATTTACTATGTTTTTTTAAAAATTCAGCCAAAATAAATTAAAATGAAAAGACAAAATCGTTTACTGTAGCAAATCCACAATTACTGTAGCACCCACAGTACAAAACCGGCCAGGGAGGTAAAATGAACGGTTTTTAAAGTTGGAGGTAGAAAGATTTCTGGTTTTATAGTTTGGGGAGGAAAAACGGATGCACGCCAAAGTTGTGGGGAAAAATTGGACATTTTCAAAAAAAAAAAAAAGTTCATCAGCAGCATGCTTCCGTGCGCGGCAACTATCGGCGCATTCTTTTCGTCCCAACGGCCGGACTGCAAGACTCCCAGACGTTCACTGGAGAGCCCTCGGCTGCCATTCTGCCAATCTGAAATCCTTCCGAGATGGGCCTTCTATGGGCCTCCGCGATCCAAGTTTTTTGGCCCGTTCTCCGCACTCGGAAGCAAAAGCAATTCAGTTCCGCACGTCACGTGGCCGCCGCTGAGTTCCCCATCAGCGTCTCCGGTCACCGCCATGTACCGCCGCCGCGCCCTCGCCATCGCCCGGCGCCGCCGCCGCTGGCTGCTCTGGGCGGGCGCCGCCGCGGGGTGCTACCTGATCTACCGCCACCCGGCCGTGACGGCCCGGCGCCGCCGCCTCGCGCGCCTCGCCTCCGCGCTGGCCTCCCTCGCGGACGCCGCCGCCGCCGTGGCATCCGACCTCGCGGCCTTCCTCCGCTCCGACTCCGACGCGGTCCCGCAGACCCTCAAGCAGGTATCCAAGCTCGCCGCCTCGCCCGAGGCGGCCGCCTCCGCGTCGGCGCTGTCCGGGGCCCTCGCCGCCGGCGTGGTACGCGGATACTATGCCGCCGCGCCAGGGTCCGGAGCCGCCCCCGGAACCGAAGTCTCGCTCTCTGACCGCGTGCTGGACAGGGTGCTCTCCCCCGACGGGGAGCGCCTCGCGTCCGCCGTCGCCGGCAGCTTCGGGCGCCACCTCGTGCTCGCCTTCTACTCGGCCCCGCCCCAGCCTTCCGCGACGGACGCCTCGCCGGCGAGCTGGGTCGATGCCCTTACCACTCGGAGGGGCCAGAGGGCGATCCGCAGCTGGGTCGAGGTTTTCACGGCCACCGCCGTCGGCGTCTTCATAGACAAGACCATCCACATCAACACCTACGATCAGCTCTTCGCTGCCGCCACCAACCCCGATTACGGCGCCAGGCTGCAAGAGCTTTTCGTAGCCCTCTGCAGCACCTCCGTCAAGACACTGGTCAAGACCTCACACGGCGTGCTGTCCAGTACCAGCGGAAATGCCAGTGGTATTGGCAGCTCTGGTTCCGGCAGCAATGGTGGGGCTGGTGAACCGTGGGTGGAGACAGTGTCAAGTGCGCTGGCGGTGCCAAGCAACCGCAAACTTGTTCTGGATTTGACAGGCAGGGCGACATTTGAGGCAGTGCAGTCGTTCCTGGAGTTTGTGCTGTGGAAACTGCACGCTGGTGCAAGAGCTGGAGGTGATGCCACAATTGGAGCTGGATTGCGTGCTTTGAGGCATATGAGTGATAGGTCCATGGTAATCGCCACGATTTGCATAGCATTATGCCTGCATGTCTTGAATAGCACTTGGCTCTCGGTTCCGTCTTGAGCCTGTGGATATTCCATAGTTCCGATTGATTATTGTACAGTTTATATCTTTCCACCGTGTTTCCACTAACAGTGTATAGTATACACGGAAGCCATAAATTCAAAATGGTGGATGTGGGGGCATGGAAAAGAACTTGCTTGGTAAATTGTTGCAAGCTTTCTTGTGTAATAATTATTACTGTACATTCAGTTAAAACAAAATATGTTGATGTAACCTTGCTCCTATCATGCCATAATAGTTTTGGTGGGTTCTATTTTATACTGGAAACAGGTCCAATTTGCCTCCCTGAATCTTGACACTATTTTCCAGATGACGATGAAAGTGTGATGTTTCCTTCCACTAATTGTCAGTTACCTCTATGCATTTTTTTACCAACTTAACTTGTTTTAGTGCTTCTCTTTGTACTTTGATACAATCTTCTGTGTTCAGTAAATTATCACCTATATATCAGATGTGCCATGTGTGTTCAGGAAATGTTGATTTGCTTTTGGTTGTCACACCTATTTATTTAATTAATTAATTAATTAATTTGCTTCTTAAGCTGATGTGGATCGCAGATACAAAGTAATCTACCACTACCAGATCATTTCTGCACTCTTTTCTGAAGCTTATTTGCACTATTTTCTTAAGCTTGTATCACTTCTGTTTACAAAATTTGGTTAGAAGATCTCTTTTCACAGAACACTGCTGTTTCCTTACCTGTGCTTGACTGCTCGTATCAATCATTTTTTCCTATTGCTAAGTTGTCTATGTCAAATTGGTAAAATTTTTCCAGTTGCTCACTTATGTTGGTTAGACTGAAGTACTGAGATAACTGTTTATCTTTGTTTGTACTGAAGTGCTGAGATGTAACTGTTAATATTTAGGAGCTTTTCTCTACCTTGTATCATGGGATTGTTATATTTGATTGAAATTATGTTTTCTGCCGTGTATAGCATGGTTGCTGGGTGCGTCCGTTGTGATGCCCCAGACCCAGGCTCAAGCCACTGTGGGCGTTCCCTGTGGTGCTGCATTTTTTTAAAAAAATAAATCGCTCACTGTGCAAACTGCCTTCAGAAGCAGGTGAATGGTGCCATTGGCCGGGCAGCTTTTGGGACTTTTTCTATGTCCAGGAGTGGTTTGGTCTCTTCTTTAAGACAATGCCGTGGAGGCGGTCTTCCCCCAAATTCTGGTTTTTTATGCTCTCTGCTGGACAAGTTGGGCTAAGGTCCTGCAGATTCTTTATTTCTCCATACCATTTTCCATTTTGTAATTCTGATGTGATTATTCGCTTTCCTTTGGTAGTTACCTAACTCTGGTGTCATCTATTTAACTTATTTGATTTTATTCTTGAGCTGGTGCAGATTGCAGAGACAAAGTAATATAGTAGTATACCACTACCAGAGCTTGTATCATCTTTGTTTGCAAATCAGGTTTGAAGATTTCTTTTCACATAATTCCACTTTTTTTCCTACCTGTACTTTTACAGTTTTATCCGCCATTTGTTTCCTACATGTTGCTAGATTTGCTTTTAGTCATACAAAAATCAGGTTAGAAGATTTCTTTTCACATAATACGCACTTTCCCTACATGTTGCCCATCCAGGATGGCATGCTCTGTGGACATCCAGGCCATTACCCTGTGATGTCAAGTTTCATTCTAAAGGAAAAAATTGACGGTGATATTCATCCATTGACAGATTTTCGGGGGTGGGAATGTGTACCTCCTCCGGAGAGCCTTCTTCTCTGGGATGCTGGGCTCGTTCTCCTTGTCTGGTAATCTCCATAACACCGGCAGGTTAGGGTTTTGGGTTGGGGTTTGGGGATGCACTGATGTGGATGCAAATACGCTGGAGCCCGGTTGCCAAGTTTGGCCATTCTTTTGGCATAACACTACAACCTGTACTTGCACTGTTAGTCATCATTTCAATTTTCACGAGGCATGTCACAAAATTAGTATGTACCAGATCTACAAAGTTTTTGCATGTATTTATTTTAGTCTGTACTGAATTGCTGATAGATATGGGTTCAATACTCAAGGAATTCTCTCTACAATGTCTCAAGAATTTGATTTATTTTGTTTCGTAATGTCCTCGCTGGTGCAAAGTTGTATTTCTTCCCTAGCCAACTTGGTAGATGGCCTTCAGAGTCCACACATTCTTTGTCTACACTGTACCAAGAGTACAGTTTGTTAGTACTGTTTGAAAATCAAGCTTGCATTCATGGCCCCTGACTTTCTTTAAAATCTCTAATAAGAGAAGTCTCTGTTTGAATTTTTGGAGGATTCCGTATGAGATTCTGCCACTGTGGTGTTCATATCATATTTCTAACTTTGCTGCTGGGTTCGTCTGGATCAGCAGCAATTAGGTTGGCAAACCTGCGATGTTTTCAAATTGTATTGTCCAAGGGCATTAAATTCCATAGTTGAGAAACTGATCCTTTGAAAATCTCAGTGGCTGCAGGTACATTAAGAACTTTCAGGGCAAGGGTTAGAAAAACCTACTGTACAATCAGCATCAGCATGTCAAATTTGGAGTGCCTCTGGATATCCCAGTCTCAGGTGTGAACGCGTCCCTTGGACGAAATTCTCCGCTTATTTTCTCACGTTTTGAGTCAAGATCAGGCCTTCTCCCACCAGATCTGTACGGGCACAGGAGGCTACAGGTAATGCTTCCAGAACCAATGACCTTTTGTTTCCTCATGGAGAATTGTATGCTACTGGCCTGGCCTACCTTTCATGATTAAAGATTGTTTGACTGGCACTGTCTCATGAATCAGGCTGCCTCTTCTGCATCCATACACTTATATATGATGGAAGCTCTTCTGTAGCATGCAGACTGTGATGATCCACGTAGCCTCAGAGGGATGGAAGATGCAGACCAGCGATCCACTTCAGATAGTGTGCTGGTCAGAGCCTCAAGGGGAGGGAAGATGCACACGCAGGCAGGTCGTGATCAAGCTCCTATCTGCGTGCACTCCTCAACAGGTCATGAAAGAGAGGTGCAGTTCTGGAAGACATGGCTGCATGGCAGATGGCACGCACGGATTGGCAGTCAACTCTCTTGTCGCCATCACCCTAGTTAATGTGATAGCTGATGGCTCCGTATACGGATTGACAGTGTTTTTCTTTCACAGCAAATCAGCCACAGCCGGCTTATAAGGCAAAAAACAGCCTGCCGAACAGAGCCATTATCTCATCATGCATACAGATAATAGTCGCAACCTCATATGTCGCCGCCGATAGAGAAGAACGAAGACGGTACACATCAGCATCCGTCGGCCCACTGACTGCTGGAGAAGGGCATGTCCAGGTGACGACACGAGTGGCTGTTTGCTTCAGTCAGCTGCTTAGCCAGTAAGCGTTGTATTAAGAGATGGTGTAGTGGATAAAGTAATGAGGAGAACGGCATCTGTCAGGTGTTCTAGAGATAAGACATGCTTATCTTCTGCATGACAGCACGAGTGCAGAGCAATCCATGGGCAGGTACGGTGTTGTCGTCAACTTCGTGCATGCATATACAATACTACTGCTGATCTGACCCTCCTCCTGGATACATACTACTAGTATATAGCAGCAAGGTCAATGGCTCGCTCTGTCACGGTGTCTGATAAGATTCGGACAAAATCTTGTGGCTGTCGTTTGACCTGTTGCATCTGTCAGGAAGTCATCCCTGGACATGCCAGATCAGGCGTATGGAATATGTAGAACTGCTGATGGATGCCTCAGCAGTTTTTTTTTAACTTGCTATACAGTATATTGGAGTATGTATATTTTGAACCGTATAATGATGTGCTGGAGATTTATATTGCTGCACCGTTGAACTGAATTTTATTTCTTTTGGTTGATCGTCGAAGGCCAGTAAAGAAGTTTTTACGATTCATGGGATTCACTGTTTGAGCACACATGATCGAACAGGTGCAAGATATTGACGATCTATTGAGCGGAGCAAGAGCTCCTCCGGTCCTTCAGACCCTCAAGGGGAATTGATTAGCAGAGATAGATACTACTGCAGACGTTGTAACTGTGACAAATCCAATGCAGCATGGCATGCGAATTTCATGCGTTCTCAAAGTTTGATGAACGATACTCAGAAACTTTTCTGAATCCGGACATACACACATGAATACGTACAGGCATACGATGGAACAAGAAATCCTCGAGCTTGGGATGGAACGATGGATCGCGTTGACATGGAAAACTGTTATTATTATTGACACGCAGGTAACGCACCATGCACAGTGTTCACCACGGACGGAATAAATAAAGAACACGATCGACGAGCACGGAGCAACGCATGTCGTACATATATGGTAGCCTAGGAAGGATGGATCATCGATCAGTTGTGGTGCTTCTGGGTGTAGATGTAGTCGGTGTGCGCGTTCAGCGTGCGCCTCATCATGCACTCGTCCTCGTCGTTGGCGCCCTCGCACCCCGCGCCTTCCGCCGCCGCCGCCGATCCCTGCTTCCGCATCCAGCCGGAAACCGAACGTACGGTCAGAGAAGCCCAAACGATCGAATTCGCCGGAGATATACAGGGAAGACGTTACGCCCGCGCACGCACGTACCTGGTCATGAGAAGAGACGGCCGCCGCCGCCGTGGGGTCGTCCCGGGCGGCGCTGGCCACGGGGGCCGACGACGACGCCGCCAGAAGGAGGACCGCGAGCGCCGTCGCGAGCAGCATCACCGTCGCCCTCCTCGCCATGACGATGGTCGGTCGGAGAATGGATGGAGGAGCACCTGCCTTGCGTTTCTTGTTGGAGCCGCCGAGCGGAGCGGAGCGCGTCGGTTTCGACCGGAGGCGGAGCGGAAATGGTGGGCGAGTGGACGGACGGACGGACGGCCTGGCCTCGGCCGGGTATTTGAAGGCCCTGGCAGGGTCGGGGGGCTACGTCTACGTGGCGGCGTCTCGCGCGCGGGGCCTTGACCGACCCACCGATCGACCAGTCCACCACCACCCCCGGACCCCGGTGGTCTCGGACGAGCCGTTGCGGCGTGTACGTCGCGTAGCGCGTCACGCACGCTGCGCCGCACGTAGGCGCGCGTGTCGTGCGGGACGCTCCGCTGCTGCTCTCTACTGTACTCCCTGCGTCTAGATGACGTTACGGGATACGTGTAGCTCGAGCTTTCTCAACTTTAACAAGATTTATAAAAAATATGTAACATTTATATCTTCAGATAAGTTTATTATAAAAGTATATTCAACGACTTATACTAATTATGTATTATAAATATTAATATTATTTTATATATAATGGAACAAAGTTTAAAAAACCTGACTTCTCGAGAAACGAGAATAGCTTCTATTTTAGGATAGAAGTCCATTGCTAATCACCAGCCAGCAAGTCACTGTTTCAATGCGTGCCTCGCTGGCAGCATGGCAGGCCTGGGACTGCCATCAAGAGTACTCCGTACTAGTCAACAATAGAGGTCAACTTGTTGCAACATTCGTTTTCTCAACAACCCCCCACCTCCTCTTGTCGCGTATAGAAAACCAGAAACTGATCCTTGTCACGTATGCACAGCAAGCACGGGCTTTCGTTCAGTTACTGTTCATTCACGGTGGTGCTGATGCGTACCATAATAATAACAAACAAAAGACAGCTGAAGTGCTGAACTGGTGTCGGTTGAGATATACCCGAGACAGTCGCTAGCACGGAAGTGGACAGACCGACTTGTCCATGTGCTGGCCTGCCTGGATTGCGAGTTGAGCCACCTCCTGTACCATACTCTACTGCAAATCTGCAACGACCCGTGTGTGCACCCTGCAAAGTGCAAACAGCAAAACACCACCACCGGTGTTCTCTGCTGAGAGCCGAAACAGAAGAACCCAGCTGTCAATATTATACACTACACCATGCCAGCAAAGCACCCAGCTTCGCCCTGCACGGCCCACGACAGCTGCAGCCGCTGCTGAACAAAGCAGCAGCAAACTGAAATGCAGGATGCGGTTCATGTCACAACTCACAGCACAGCTAGAGCTTACCACGGACTACTTTAACTACATGGCCTCAAGTCCTAATCCGACGCTACTTTCTTCTGCAGGCGCAACGCTCAGTTCAACAGCCACACCCCATCACATCCAAAACATCGCCTGAACGGCTGCCAGCAACCACCACATCGTCCGGCGCTTGCGCGGCAAGCAAAAGCGCTGCCAACCAAAACACATCCCCGTAGCAACGACTCAGCTGGTGAGCGAGGAGAGCATGCCGCCGCCACTCTTGGTCGGCACCACCACCTCCCAGCCTGGGCCTTTCAGCGGGACAAGAGGGGCCGCGTTAGCGCCACCAGGTGGACCCGAGAGGTCGCTCCGGTCCATCAGCTTCAGGAGGTCCTCGTCGCTGATGTCGGTCTGTATCATCCTGTCTTCCTCGTCCTGCTCGTCCTTGAGAAGCGCCAGCAGCTCGCCCTCCTGCGTTCCCGACAACAAAGAGAGGAAGCACCTCAGCGACAGAAAACCTGACCTTCCTGGTGAACCAACATTCACGTTGTCGACATTTATTATCTCTTTTTTTTCTGCTACTACTATCTAGTATTGTTATGCTAGAGAAGCTTGGGATGCGTCTGGGCTATTACATTTAAGACATTAGGCTTAGCTCTGTCTTGTTCAAACTGTCCCTTGCCAATCACCACATGCTCTAGCTTCAACTTCCCAAAAGCTTTCTTAATGATCCGTCCCTGCAGTGATGGGATGATGAGTAAACCTATATATCCACTACATGATTTTAACCAAAGCAACAAGTTCGAACTCTGAAGATATCATCAAACTGCACCTCAACAGAATGTGATGTAGCCAGCCTATATACATGCACTGGGCGTGTTTTGGCCAATCCGGTGGCATCGATCCATAGCCTGCAAATCCATCTGAGGATTCTGGAGTAAAGCAAAAAGTTCACCGTGTTACAAATATCATCATGGGTAACTGGACTTACATAAATAACCACAAGAAGAGATACACATCTTATAATGACAGACTTTTAGCAGATGGGCATTAATGTCCCATGGATTATGAAAGAGAATTTACCCAGTCACTGTCATAGAGGATACAGGTATCAGCAGAAGTAAGGTTGATGCCAAGTCCACCAGCCCTTGTGCTCAGGAGGAAGAAACGCATACTGCTATTCAAGTCATTGAATTCTGCTATCTGCCATAGGAAATACGCAAACAAACCTGTGAAGAAATGGTAATAAAAGACAAACATCAAGTACTTCAATGGAGCAAGATTATTTCTGTCACTGAAGATTATTTGTGTTGCAGAGCACATGTTATAATGACAGTCTTTTAGCTTTTAGAACAATGGATACTGTAACAAATAGCAATGTGCTTGCAAGTTGCATGCATCACTGCACAAATCATGATGGATTAGTGTACTGACAGAATAAATAATTTTCTGGTGGGGCCTGAGTGCACAACAACCCTCCAATACAACTTCAATAAACAGACAAACAGTAACATGCCTAAAAATTCATGTTTTGAGGGCTTTAAGTTGTATATGCTTTCAATCTGTAATCTAAAACATGCCTCGCAGTTAAGATGTAGCTCCAAATTCCCGTTCATGCAAACAATCATGGAAGTAAAGTGTGCAATCACTAAAAGCCAAAAGTACAAAGCCAAGGAAGGTTCAACTTCCGGTCACATAGATGTTGTAAAGTAAAATAGTAATAACATACTGACACGGACTACGACATTACCTGCCTCCTCCTTTCTTCCAATTTTACACTACCATCAATTCGGCAAACATCATGGCCTTTTGAATCAAGGTAATATTCAATAATGTCCAACACTTTTGTCCATTGCGAAAATACTAGAACCTACAAACAGAAATACAGATTGAGATGAGATATAAAAGAAGCAGACCTGAACTAGTGTGCATATACGATACAGGGGACTAGAGAAAACCATATACCTTGTGCTTTTGTGCAATCAGGTAATTTAGTAACCTATCCAAAAGTTGGAATTTACCACATTGTTCCAGGATCTTCTCAACAGGTGGATATAAACCTGCAAAATATAAAACAAAAAATCCACAGTACAAAGAGGTCAGGAGAGAAGCACATAAAAGTAGTAGATAACAGCCAGGCACTGGCCAAAATGGGGCAAACCTGTTGAATCAACTTGAGCTTCCAAAAGATCAGGATGGTTGCAATTCTTCTCAGCTGAATCATTAGATTATGCAACCTTGCCTTAATGCCAGGTCTCTTCAATACTGCAGTATGACAAAAAAAGAGGCCAGCTTTGGTTATTAACCTAGGAACATACTGGTGTACTGGATTACTACAAGTCTACAGAAATATGTGCGCATTATTATGACAGCATACTAATATCTGATTCCTCATTCAAGTAGTTGTCAAATGTTTTTTCAACCAAGTGACGCTGGATTTGCTTCTGATGCTCAGTCATGTTGGCATAAATGATTATCTCTTTCTTTCGTGGAAGCAGCTGTTCCACATCCTCCTTCATCCGCCTTAGAAGGAATGGACGCAAAATAGCATGAAGCTTTGAAAACAACATGCAGCCTTTTCTTCTCATCAGTTTCTTCATCTTTTTCTCCGTTTCCTTTCCCAGAAAAATCAAACCTTGAAAGAAGATACTTGTCAGCACAACAAAGGCAAGACAAA
This sequence comes from Saccharum hybrid cultivar R570, assembly GCA_038087645.1. Taxonomy (NCBI): domain Eukaryota; kingdom Viridiplantae; phylum Streptophyta; class Magnoliopsida; order Poales; family Poaceae; genus Saccharum; species Saccharum hybrid cultivar. The sequence goes on from JAQSUU010000368.1 coordinate 5,531,248, forward strand.
TCAAATATAATGCACGGAATATTTAACAGAAATTGCCCACAAGTTATAGTGTCCAAATATATAAACCATTTTAGAAATTAAACAGAATATAACTGAACAAATAATACAATATAAATTGCTGCTAATGTTCAACATATATGACACATATTTACTATTCCACATACTGGCATTCCTGCTAGAACATGCATATAGCCAGAAAACTTCACTTTTAAGTAGGAAATGAAGGACCCACAGGTTATAATCAACAGTACTCCAGCTTCATAATACATTTAGCCTCAAGAATGTTTGTTTCAGGTGTACCATAATCATTGTTCAATTACAGAATTTATGGATGCAACATATGGTGATGGAAATGATACTGCACTTCAGTAATTTTATCAAATCATGATGCTTTAACGGTGCATGCTAAATTATCAAGATAAGATATGGTCCATGGGCAGAGAAAACCTAGATAAAAGTTGCCCCAATCCTACATAGGAATGTATCATTAACTTATGATTAGGACCTATATATAAGACATTTACGCATTAAGATGGCAATTGGCCACTGATGAACACAATATATATGCTTCTAGTATATATGTATTGCACTTCAGTGATGAGTTGCAACTTGCAAGTATGAATTGAGTAACATGAATAAAATATTGAAAGGGGCAAATAGGAAAGCATGGGTGAACAGTGAACTATACCATGACTCAAATTCTTGATGTGACGAGAATATATCAGGCAAAATGAAGTTCAATAGTGACCAGAGCTCTGCTAGATTATTCTGCAAGGGTGTTCCAGTCAAAAGGAGCTTATTATCCATTGGTATGCGCTTCAGCTCCCTCAACAATAGACACTTAGAATTTTTCAGACGATGGCCCTGGATAAAGAAATATGGAACTGACTTGTAAATAAATACAAAAAAAAGGAAAAAACAACAAAAGGGTGATAATTTTGGGAATATGTTTTTCCATCACCTCATCCACAACAACATACTTCCACTTATGGACAGCAAGAAATTTAGCATCATACATGGCCATCTCATATGAAGTCACTACTATCGGAAAATCAGGGCCAGCATTTTTGGGCATAAATTTTCTTCGGATCTCTGCCCGGGCCGCCTTATCTCCATGATATATGATACTAGCAAGAGATGGAGTAAACCTGAAATCAAGTGTAGTGGCATTAGAGAGTCAATGATATGGACAGTGAACAAACACCTTGGATGCTTACCTTGAGATTTCATTCACCCAGTTCGAGAGAGTGGATAGAGGAGCGATTATCAAGTATGGACCATGCATGCCTTTCCCTTTCAGATGAGCAAGAAATCCAATTGTCTGAATGGTTTTCCCAAGGCCCATTTGATCAGCCAGTATTCCATTCAGCCCATTCTGCCACAATGATATAAGCCACTTGACACCCTTTATCTGGTATGACTTCAACTTTCCACCGGTCAATAACGGCACAAGATTGGCCTGCTCTTTTTCCCACCTTTCTTCTTCTGAGAGAGTACAATCTTCCGCAAGACGATCTTCGCGAGACCTTGTAAGCATGGCAGCCATTGCCGTCTTAGCCCTCTTCTGCATAGTGATTTAGTTTTTTGTTGTCATAACTAATAAAAACTTAACATAACATTTGATCCATTAGAACAATTATTTGTCAATATTTTTTCCTTATATACTAACTTGAATATGACCCTCAGAAATATTTGAGTATAAGTTTCATAATCATATAGCCATTTGATCAGTAGATGCCAACAACTCAAACAAACCATGGAACATTATCATCATATCCTGACTCATACTGAGGAATGCAACTGGATTCAAGCTTCACCCATCTTTGAACAACCTTTTCAACTACTCCCTCTGTCCCGCAATGAATGTCCCTTCTGAGCACATACATCGGAGATTCCCTGCACGTGGCCAGAAGGAAGTCCAGATGCATGCACGACGGTCTGAACGGAGACATCCAGATGCTACTCCCCCGACGACAATAATTGCGGGACGGAGGGAGTAATAATTTGTGAGTTTATTAACTACAGCAGAACAAGGCTACACCAAAAATGATGAGCAGCAGTAACATCCTAAGCATAAGTCCAGCATCGTCAGATGTTTACTATTAGTGAATCAAGATATGCAGACAGCATATAGTATTTTAGTAAGGTAGATATGATAGAACCTGATGATCCAAAACTGCAGATAACACATATAACAAACTACAAAAGACAGAACAATGTATGAATCTGCGCTCACATCATTGTACACTGGCTTTGCTTTCCTCTTCCGGCCACGCCCTTTCTTCTTCTCTTCTACCTGTGGCTCTTCAGCTTGAGTCTCAACACTTTCCTGTTTAACAACCAGGCAACACCACTATTGTCAGCAAAAGAAGCAAAACAGTGCAAGAATGAAAAACATATAAAATGTCTTGTCAAGACAGTGGGGCTTTCATACTTCAGCAATTCGATCCATGTTCTCAAGTAGAAACTCCGAATAGAGTTGTGTCTGCGACAGCAGCTCATCTAACTTGTTATACCGTGTTTCAGGATCAAAAGCGAGTCTTGCAGCCTCCTCCCTCTTCCTGGCTTCCTCTTCTTCCTCCGCCTTGAGCCGGGTGTCTTCAAGCTGCTCCTCCTCCTTTTTTATTGCTTCAGTGATGAGGGACGCATCGCCATTCTTGGCCTCCAGGTCAATTGGTAACGAATCCAAGATTCCATCGGCTGGCTCATCCACAGGCTCCAATAGCCGCTCTTCCTCCTTAAGGACGGGGAGTGTGTCACCACCGTTAGCCTCAAACTTAATAGGGCAAGCATCCCGCGCGTCACCACCGTTAGCCTCAAACTTAACGGGGGAAGCATCCCAATTCTTGGCAGGGCTAGCATCGGACATTGAAAGCGTCCCCATTGTGAGCAGCCAGCTGTTCCGGGACAGCTCGCTCGCTCACAGCAGGCAAGAGATCTCCCAGGACAAGCACGTCGTCGGTTCAGTTGGGTTCCTGGAAATGAAATGAATGGGAGGAATTAAAAGGGCAATTCCATTTATTGTAGATTAAGAAATTCGTCATTAACCCAACTCAACGGCGGTTCCCAGGAATATTCAGATACGCCAATCTAATGTTCCTGCTCATCCTATCACACAAAAACAAACAACTACTGCAATGGGCTGTGGCTTTCGATTATGCACTTATAAGCACACAGATTAAAAGATGCGGTAACTGCAAGATAACTAAATGCTATAGCCACCGAGCAGGTGGTGAGCTGAAGGAGGAAGATGTTATTTATTTATTTAAAAAAGAGAGAGAGAAAAGACAAAACAAAGCACGAGCACATATGAACAGGAGATTTCAGCGAAGAGGGGGGAAGTTGCGTTTTCCTGCACAGTACCTCCCCGAAACGCCCCCGACCATGAAGGACCAAATCCAGTGTTGCCCACCAACACGAACTTGGTCCAACCGGGGGAGGGGCGAGGGAGATGCACTTGCTCTCCGTCGAGATTAGGGGGTTAGGGTTCATAGAGAAACGGGGGACCATTTCTGTGGATTCCGAGATCGACCAAAAGAGGTGGTAGGGGCGGGGAGGTCGCAGCGGAGCGTACCTTACATACGCCGTCGGCTCGCCGCCGCCCTCCGACTCCGACCGTGGCGAGCGAGAGAGAGAGGAGTCGGGGTAGTGGCCAGTGACGGGTCCGGACCAATGGGGAATGGGGGACTGGGAGGGTCTAGGGTTTTGTTTGGCCGCGCGGTGCGGTGCGGGGGACAAAAGAGGCGGGAGGTTGCGAATTGGGAGGTAGGGTGGGCGCGCGCGGCGCCAGAGGCAACGGCTGCAGGGAACTGGGCCGTCGGGCTGGCGTTTCCCATTCTAACTGGATCAGGCAGGCAGGCCCATGTGGTGTCCGGGACAGCTTTTGGGCCCAACGAAGCCCGACATTGGGAAGATTCTCTTCGGCCTTCGTAAGAGAGAGAATATGACAAAAGCAGTGGTTACAGGCTTATGATCCATCTAGGATAAGGCTAAATTACATTATTTTATGATTACGTTATTTTTAGTACATAATTTAAATACTACGCATAGAATTATATGTTTTTTAAAAAAAAGTAGGAGAGGTAAGTTGTGAACTCTCGGGAAAACCCCCCGCGTCGTCTCCCTCCCGAGGCGACTCCCCGCCGCCCTAGGGCCCCCTCCACGCACCCCCTCCCAGCCGCCGTCGCCGCCCTCCGGCGTGCGGCGGCGGCGGCCCGCGGCAGCCCCGACAATGGGTGCTGTTCGCAGCCCCCCTCCCTCCCCATCTTCCCTCCATCCTCCCTCTCCGCCCTCTTCAACTCCGGCGAGCTAGGGCAGCCGGACGGCCGGATCTTGGGCCGCTCGCTCGGGATTCGGGGTCCCAGGTGCTGGATCTCCTCGCTGGCTTCGGTGGCGGGGCGAATCCTAGCCAGACGTGGCCGGATCTCGTTCCCTTGTCGCTGTTGGCCGGCGGGGTCCGGCGCCAACGGTGGCAAGCGGCGGTGGCCGGCCGGATACGGGCTCCTGGGGGCCTGATATAAAGTCTGGTGGCACCCATCCCCCTCCTCGGTGGCGGCTGGTTCCCCTCCTCTGGGCGGCCCGCGACCGCGCCTTCGGCCTCAGCGGTGCAATGGCAGGACAGCCCTGAGTGCGGCTGTCCTGGGACGGCCAGCTCCCGCCTTAGGTTGTGGCCGTCTTCCCCGAGCACGCAGCGGCGGCGGTCGGCTCTCTTGGTGCTGGTGCCCGGTGTGGATCCTGCGCCGTGCCCGGCTGTTCTGCTCGCGGCTCCTCCGCCCTGCCGGTGTGGCCCGCCGCCGAGTGCCCATTGTCATCCTTCCGGCGGCGTGGGTGGCCTGCAGGGCGCCTCGGGCGATGTGGTTGGGCGGCACGGCCGAATCTCGCGCCTGCGGCGGCGTGGCTGGCGGCGCGCCCCAGGCTTGATCTTTGCGGGGCAGCTACGCGCGCGCGCGAATGGGAGACACGGTCGGATCCTGCGTGTGCGGCAGTGGCCATAGGTGGGGCTCCCCCAGCTATGGCCAGTGCTTGCGGTGCGGCTAGCTGGCCCTAGGGTACGGGCGTGGCGGTGCTCGTGCGCCTCATTGTGGAATGGGCGAAAGCTCAGCTCGATTTCGGCTGGGCAGACGACGGTGACGCTTCGAGCACCACGCACCTCCCTAGGGGTGTCGTCGTTCAACCCCACATAGCTGCACATACATTGCCAGATTTTGGGCACTTGCTCTGTCTTAGAAGCTTCTAAAGCCAACGACGATGGCGTCTAAGGCGTTTCCTTGATCATCACCCCTTTGAAAGGTCCTTGTTTGGTTTTGGTAATTGAGTGACAACTTAGGTGGACTAATATGTGGTTATGTGAGATACACAGGAGATTAGTCCACAGGTGATGGTGTCATGAAGGAGCCTATTGCATATGAGACATGACATGGAGTCATATGACCAAGGTGGAGAAGATCAAGATGAGGCTTGGCTTGATGGACCGGTTGATAGGGTGAAGGGCAAGTTGTGTGATGGCTTGGCGCCGAAGGACCGAGGCAACAGTGAAGTAAGGATGGCAACGGGTCGGGTTCAGATCGGGTGGAGTCTCCGTGCACCCAAAACCGAAACCCGAAATCGAAACCCGAACCCGAACCGAAAAGCGATTCGGGTGGAAATCCATCACCAAAACCAAACCCGCGGATACACAAAACCCGAACGGATACCCGAACCCGAATGGATACCCGAAACCCACGGATAAATATACACATATTCACATGTATAAATAAGAGGCAATAAATAAAAAATATTTTCATGAGTCAATTTTGAATAGATTTAATAATCTAAGTAAACAAGTTATTATTAGTATATTATAAAACATGAGTTTTAATTTCAAATGATTTATTTTGGATATCCATGGATGAAAAACCAAACCCGAAACCGAACCCGATACCAAACCCAAAACCGAAGCCGAAAACCGTGGGTGAAAAACCATCCCTAAACCTGAAACCCACGGGTATCCGACCCAAACCCGATCCGCTGCCATCTCTATGGTGAAGAGCAAGTGAGGTCAAGATCGATGAACCAATATGGTCACGTGATGATATGAAGTGGATCATATCATTTGGTGATTGGTTAGTGCATGTGTTGCATCAACGTCGGAGGAGTTGAAATGGAATACGCAAGGCAAAGGTATAACCATAGGGCATTTCCATTTCACCGGTTATAGGTGTGTAGAGAAGTTGATGACCGGGTTTAGGATAGATGGCCGTACTATCAAGAGGGGCAAATTTGTTTGCATATCAGTCATCTAGTGCCACTTGAGCGATCTAACTTTGCATACGTGTTAAGATCGAGTGGCGAGGCAAGTTGAGTGTCTAATTCCTTCGAAGAAAATGTTTGTGAAAATGCTAACACACTTGCACATGTTGTTGATCACATGGTAGTGTTGGCACATTTACGAAGGCGATGGAGTTTGAGCGGTAGAGAAGGGTTTGGGTCCCTCTCTCCCTCTCGCCGAGCTTGCGAGGCGGGATTCAGACGTTTTTAGGAAAATGAAATACCTATTTTCCTTTACGCCAATGTCGAGATTTAGAGGCAAAAACACGAAGGTGTTCATGAGCTAAAACATATGCTTTAGTGATGCACATATGAAGAGTAGCTCATAAGTGACAAGGGCGATCAAGCGGAACGAGAAAACGATGAAGCGTCGCTGTTTTATAGGCAACAGACGCTGGCTCACAGGGCAACAGACGCGGGGCCGCGTCTATCGGCTTACCCTAGCAGCGCAGTGCTGCTCGGTGATGGCGCGTGCGTCGGACGCGGCCATGCTCGAGCGACAGACGCTGACGTCAGCGTTTGTCGCAAGTGGCGTGTGTAGAGCTGTGAGCCTCGGCTTCGACGGACGTGTCTGTCGTGTTCGGGCGAGCGCGCGGTGGCAGCGACTGACGTTCAGCCGCATCTGTCGGTCGTTGCGACAGACGCGCGCCTGTGAAGCGTCGGACGCGTCTGTTGCTGAGGAAGTCGACCATTGGATTTCGGTTGTTGGGACACGTGGCACGCGTAGGAGCGACGGACGCTACTGTGCAGCGTCTGTCGCCCCCGAAATTCGTCCAGTGAGTTTCTAACGGCTCTATTCGATTGTGGGCTTATAAATAGAAGTAGTGGCCGGCCTTGGCAAGTGCTGAGCACCTTGGGAATGTATTGCCCTTGTGTGTGCTTGGTTTGAGAAGCCTCTAACTCACTTGTGCTTGTGAGAAGTGCAAATCAATTACGAGTGAGTTGATTCTAGTGTGTTGCTTTGAGAGATTGTATCGTGTGGCACTAGGTGATCGTGTTGCAAGCCGGTGGTGCTTGTTACTCTTAGAGGTTGCCACCTCCTAGACGGCTTGGTGGCTTGTGGCTCCATCGAAGCTCGCAATAAGATTGTGCGAGACTCCAGAGAAGCTTTGTGAGGGGGATTGTGCTCACCCCGCAGGGATCGCGAAGAGCAACTCTAGTTGAGCGTGTCATTGAGCTACCACAGTTGATGGTGGGTTCTTGCGACGCCTTTTGAGAGGCTCGGTGTGTGACCGATTAGCCGCCGAACCACGAAGTGTTGGTCGACACAACGGGGACGTAGCTTGGTGACAACCAAGTGAACCTCGGGAGAAAATCACCGTGTCAATATTGTCTACTCTTCTCGGTGGTTTGCCTTCGTGCAACACAAGCTTGTATTTACTTTCATATATATATATATATATATCTTGCTTGTGTAGTTGCTCTTGTTCTAGTTGGTTGTGTTTGTGTAGCTAGCTAGATATCTTCCTACTTGTGTAGCTAGAACTATCCTCTTTGCGTGGCTAATTCGGTTTGTGTAACCTTGTTAGTCACATTGCTTAGTTTGTGTAGCTAAGTTTTTTGCGCTCTCTAATTTAGCATTGGTTGCCTTGTTATTGAGCTTTGCTAGCGAGCTTAGGTTTTGTGCGCTTTGCTTCACTAGTTTGTGTAGGTGCTCCACGGTTTGATTGAAAAGTACTAGTTGCATAGGTTTGTCTGATCTTGCAAGCTAGAATTGTTTAGGAGAGCACTAACTAGCCCGACATCTTTGTTGCCTAATTAGAATCATTTCAAAGGTGCTTAAGAACTTAGTTAGAGGGGTGAAGTCTTGGCTAGATCGATAAGTTTAATTCCGCATTTGTTTCGGTTAGCCGACGTGTTTATTTTTTTAGAAAGGACTATTCACCCCCTCTAGTCCGCTATCTCGACCCTTCACCCTTCCTGAAGGCGTCGTTGAAGAATCTCCTTTGACTCGCTGCTAAGCCCCCGTTTGATCGTTGTGCTGTGTCTGATTGTGCTTCATGCTGCTCTTCACTTTGGTTCGTCATGTAGGTGGTGGGTGTAGCTGCAGTTGTTGCTCGGGCGGATGCTTTGCCGCCGATGTCTCTTAGGCCCCCTCTCATGCAGATGTTGCTGCTGAGAGCGTGTTGGCCCCATCCGTGGATGCTTTGCCGCGTCGATGGTTGTCGTTTTTGGCGGATGCTTTGCCGCCATGTAGTCGCTAAGGCTCCCTCCCATTCAGATGCTTTTGCTGCTGTGAGTATGATGGCCCCACCCGCGGATGCTTCACCGCTTCGATGGTCGTAGTTCTGGCGGATGCTTTGCCACCATGGTTTTGGCGGATGCTTGGCCATCATGGTCACCGTTTTTGCGGTTACACTACACTGCTGCCTACCATAGTGTTGAGTCTTCTTATATTAGGTTCAATTGTTTGGGGTTGTATGGTGGAGGTCCCATCACCTCTCCCATTTTCTTGCTGTTCGTTTGTGCTTGTGGGATTCGCTGGTAATCCATGGATTATTTGCAAATTCTATGTATTTTCCCACTTCTACTTAATGAAGCATGTGCAATGCATGCTTTCAAAAAAAAATAAAAAGTAGGAGATGGGTTGTTCCAATTCGGTAAGAGGGTTTAGGAACGTCTAAGACTTTGTTAGGACCTTTTAAAAAGTTATAAATGAGATAGAAACATGGGAATGAGATCCAGACACTTGGATTGTAGAATGAGACTCTACAATTCAACTATAAGAAAAGAATGAGACGTAAACATGAGAATGGGATTTAAACCAACTACCTACCTTAAACCTCCTATTCGTAGATTTTTACTACTAGAATAGAATTCAAACACCATTCATTTTTTTAATCTAGAATAGAGATTCTATATTTACTATATAGATTCAACGGTCTCACTGTAAGAATGAGATCCTAAGTCCTAGCTATGACATTAGGATCTCTAAATTTGCATTTGACCCCGTCTGCCCTGCACCGGCAGTAAACAAAAAGAGGTGCACTGCCGACTTGACCGACGGGGACGGGGCGGCGGCCGGCCGAACGGCGGTGTATGCTGGCTGCTGGGACATGCACCTGGTACTTGCGTAGTTGCGTTGCTGCAAAGAAAGCACTCGCTGCGCGCACCACACCGGCCCCGGCGGAAGCCTCCCTGAAGGCTGAAGCGTCGTCGTCGCCATGTACGAGCAAACGACGCGTGTCGGGCCGGAGCGGCACCTGGAAAGCCGAAAGGAGGAGGAGGCCAGCCGGGCCGACGGAGGATCCGAATCCGACCTCCGGGGAACGCAGCGCCACACGTACAATACATGAGCTGCCCCATCCTGGCCCTGGCTTCCTTTATTCTGCAAGAGCATGGCCATGGAGCGTGCTCCGCCGCCAGTCGTCGTCGTCGCCGTCGTCGTCGACCACCGGTCGGCAGTCGCGCGTGTCGACGTCACCGCCTCTGTTTCTCACTCGTTCACCACCCAGGTGTTAGCTGTAGGCATGCAGGCACGCAGTAGAAAAAAGGCGAAAAGATGGCATGGAGCAGGTGCGGAATGCAGAGTTTTATCTGGGATCGAGTAACATTCCACTTCCACAGATAAAAACCGTGCCTTTTGATCCTGCCTCGATGACGTTCAGCGACAATGGCTCCAGCAAGCAAGCAAGCGAACACGTGACATTACACGAGCTGCTGGGCACGCCGTGTGCCAGTGTCCTGGCCTGAAACTATGGCCCCGTTCGGCAGGATGGGCTGGCTGAAAGCGGCTGGGGCTGGACGGGAGCTGGCTGGGCTGATCAGCCCAGCCGTTCGGCAGAGGCCCAGCCGCTAACCAGCCGACCCGTCCTATACGCCGCCACCCACCCGTTGCCGCTCCCTCCTTCCTCCATTCGTGCCCCCCACGCCCGCGGCTAGGGTTAGCAGTGGTTCCGCCTCCCCCGCCCGCGGCGGCGGTCCTGAGCGGCGCCCACGCCGTGCCCGCCTTGTGCGCCCCTCCCCCCCTCCTCCCCCCGGTCTCCTACCACCGTGAACACAAGGTACCTCACCGGTCTCCTACACCGTGACCTCGACGTCCCTCCCGCACCCCGTCGCCGTCGTCGCCGTACGCCGGAAAACAAGGTACGTCCGACTCCCATCCTCCCTTTGTTCCTCGCACCCAGATGTCCCCCCCCCTCAGCCCCCCTTCATTTTCCACTTTCAGTCCGTACCGCCGACGACATCACCGGAATCGCTGCCTTCCTCCACCGCTCGGACAGTTACCTCGCCGGATCCGACTCCCAACTACACGACACCTTCTCCGACTTCGCCGGATCTGCAACCTACCCGCGCGGATCCGTCTCCGCCCTCGCTGCATCCGGGTGCCAGCGCTGCCCACACTGGCAGCTTCGTCTACTTCATCGTGGTCTCCACCTGAAGCCAGGCGGTACAACCTCCGGTCAAAACGCCGGCGCCGTTGTGCAAAGGCAAGTTCCCATCTCCTATTATAACTCTAGGGTTCAATTACCTGTACTACCGTATGGTTGTCTTCCGTTTCAATTTGATCCACGTTCACAATACATACGAATAACACCCATTAGTACAGATGAAATCCTGGGATGCCCAGAGCATCGCTCAGTTGGTTGACGTAGTGGCCCAACAGAAACAACAATGCTACTGGGGCGACAGAGGCCCTACGTCGCTAGGCTGGGTCAACATCCTTCGCTACTTCAATGACAACAACACGCGTGGCTTCGACAAGAAACAAATCCAGAGCAAGTGGGCTGATTTGAAAAGGCAGTACTTCAAGTGGCGCGACGGTATGCAACAAACTGGGTTAGGCCGTGACCCAGACACCGGAGAGGTTGATGTTGACCCCCTCTGGGCCGCGACTGTTGATGGGGTACTAACTTCCTTCTTGTACTCCCCTTCCTACACTAGCCAGGTTCCCACTAACTGACTACTAACACGTCGAACGTTGCCGCATCTGCAGGATAGTGCTGGTGCGAAGTACAAGAGGCCGCCATGCTGTGAGCAACTTTACCATATTTTAGGTCACACACCACGTGATCGGGGCCAGTTGGTGTCCGCTGGTGGCCATGGCTCTGGCAACGGCAGCAGTGATGACAGCCCTCGTACTCCTAGCGTTTTGCCGGACGCGCCCACGCCGCCACGTAGTATTGGCCAGTCGTCCAAAAGATCTAGCAGGGAGCAATCCGTTTGCAGCCCCCGCAAGAAGAGTAGCAAGACTACCTCCCTTGATGACTGCATTCAAGACCTAGACACCCTCGTTCAGGACTACAAGCGTCGCAAGTCAAGTCGTGACCTTGAAAATGAGGAGATGGCCAAAGTCCACAAAATTCTGAGGGAAGATGGGTTCAGCGAGAGTGACCTGTACTTCGCCCAAGCCACAAATCTTTGCACAGACAAGATGCACCGTAGTTCTTTCCTTAATTTCCAAAGCAAAGAAGGCCGGATGAACTACGTGAAGTACTCCTTGGACATGATGCATCTACAGTCCAAGTGATCCGAAGGAGCGCCAGTCCTGGGGAGCTATGATTTGTTTTAGTTATCCTTGATCACCATGTTGCGGTTTTTTCTCTGTCATCGTTTGTTAAGTACTGTGTATTGTAATAATGAACTCCCAGAATATTGATTGCTGCGTTCCTTGTGTGTAGTAAAATATGGATGACAAACTGTTTGTAATCCATTTTGTATGGTGCATTGTGATATTGTTTGGTACATGGTTCTAAACTTCATGAATTATTTATACTCTGACTAAGCTGCATGAGTGTTGTGTACTTGGGCAGGTATCTGGCAACTGTGAAAGCTGCACACAAAGGGGGAGATGGACAGCAACAACGAGTCAGGCGGCAGCAGCCATTCCAGTAACTCTCCTCGAATAAAGAAATTGGAGAAGGCTTTGTTGCTGCTGCGCAAGTGTAAACGACTGATCGCCCCGCGCGCAACCTGTGGTAAACCCTCCTCCTCCCATCCCCATCCTGACTGGGGCTCAGTGGCTGCACATTGTGCTTGCTGATGGAACAAGGTGTCATGAAATGTTGCGTATGTCTCGTGAAGCCTTCTTGGAGTTACATGATCGGTTACTTCCTTTTGGGTTGGAATCTACTCGAGAGTGCACATCTAGGGAAGCTTTAGCTGTGTACATCGTCACTTGTGCACACGGAACTGGTGTTAGACAAGTCAAAGATAGGTTTGAAAGGTCTTTAGGAACAGTCAGTTGCAAGACAACCACTGTAGCACAAGTTATGTTTAGGTGGGCGCAGACTGTTATAATTCCTTCGGATAGGAATTACGAACAAGTTCACAGTGAACTGGCCAAATATGCACCATGGTTTGATGGCTGCATAGGTGCTATAGACGGCACCCACATTCCTGTGGAAGTTAGTCGAGCATCGAGAGTTGACTTCATTGGTAGGGATGGAGAACCTTCCATGAATGTGCTTGCCATAGTGAACATGCATGGATGCTGGTGTTATGTGGGCTCCGGGAAGGCGGGTGCATGTCATGACGTGGCTGTGCTAGAAGACTGTCAAGCGGATCGAAGGTTTCCTCATCCACCCCCAGGTTGGTGTTATTTGTTTGTTGTGCAAACTTAAGACGGAACAGGGCAGTCCGTTGGCCTTTGTAGCATTTGTTTTGGTACTAATAGTGAAATTGATTGAATTGTTGTAGGACGGTATTACTTGGTGGACTCTGGATACAAGGAGCAGGCGGGATACATGACTCCTTTCCGGAATTGTAGGTACCATAAGAATGATTTCAAGGGAGTGAACTTGAACACATTAGAGCGTTGTGACAAATTTAACTACATTCACTCCAAGCTGCGCAATATCATTGAACGAAGGTTTGGTATTCTCAAAGAGCGGTGGCATATTCTCAATAAGATACCGTTTTACAAGAGGGTGAAGCAAAATTGGGTGCTCATATCTTGCTTTGCAATGGACAATTACTTGTGGGTGCGTGAGCATGGACCAGGTCTGACGTATGAGCCGTCGGATTGGGTGCGGATGAATGCTGGAAATGCTATCGAGTCGGTGAGGGAGTTGGTATCGTGGTCTGTTTGGGGGTACCATGAAGTTTAATAGGTGATGTACTGCTGGATCCTTTGTAATTTAATTGAGGATTAATGGCTTGGAGTGTCTTGTTTGGTGCTGTAGTGTCTTGATTCGGCTAATGGCGTGGATACACATTGTACACTGGTTGGCGCCTTTTTTTTTGAATGCAGTATCGTTTGAATTTGAATTGGCTGGGGGGTGGCTGTGAGCTGGAAGGGGACTGGCTGGGCGCTGCCGCCAGCTGGTTGGCTGGCTGGTTCAGCACGTGCTTCAGCCCAGCCAGATTCTCCCAGCTGAACAAGGTCTATATGCGTGCCCGGGCAGTCACTGTCCAGGCAGCGTAAATTAATTTCAGCAGAGTCCTGCTTGTTTTTTTTCAGTGATTTTTTTTGCAAAGCTGGGTTTCTAAAGTCTTCTTCTTTTTTCTTTTCAATATAAATTTCAGGATCCTATTCCTTGTGTTGTACTCAGAGCTATGCACGCATGCATGGTTTGCATGTGCAATGATGATCGATCACACTTCATAATGCATGGCGGGTCAGTCTCAAGAAGTCCTAAAATACCATATATATATATATATATATATATATATATATATATATATATATATATATATATATATATATATATATATATATATATATATATATATATAAGTTTTTTTTTGTTGCATCAGCGCAATTGGATCACATCTTTCGGCGCTAGGTGAGGACGTGAGGTGATCGAAAATTCGAAACTGGCTTCGGAGTGCCTCCATGCATGGTATTCATCTGAACCATCGCCATGGCCCATGGTCACGTAGCTTTTTCAGCCTTTATATTTCGAGAAGATCGAAATGAGGCGAGGCCAAATCCCCAAAGGACCAATTCAATACACACAAAGACTCGATCGGGCAAAAGCTCTATAACTAACATGCTTAAATAATTCCATCCCTTTTCGTAATCAAGGACTAGTTTTAGTTGACGATATATTTATACATATCGAGAGAAAAATAAAAAAAACTAAAGAACTAGCCTTTCGAGATCGCCTTTCTTCGTCCTTCCTGTCTCCTTCTTCAGCTCGACATCAGCATCAGCAGCGTAGCCTTCTATTCGTCCACGTGGCGCGCGGCCATGCTCTCCGCTGCCATGGCTCCACCGTCGGGCAACAGGCCCACGCGGTAGCAACGCTTTTGAGCAGGGCGTCTGAGTCGAGCCAAGTGTTGAGAGGTAGACGAAAGCGAAGTCGACACTGTCCACTCGCGCTGGTCGGGGCGCGTTCGGCGAGGGGAATCGCAGGTGCAGGGTGCCGTCAGCGTAAGAGTGTCACTGCCGAGTGATGGCGAGCCTCGCCTATATATTTCGGAAGCAGCTCGATCGGCTTCTTCATCCTCTCCCTGTAGTTATTGGTGACACAAACTGACAGCATCGACTTCGACTTTAGTCATCTACGCTTGCCGGCGCAAATGCTGTCCCTCGACGAGGCCTTGCAGCTCGACGACTTCGCCGCCGGCCTGCCGCTGCTGCCAGACATGGACGCCGTGGACTTCGGCTTCGACGATTTCGACTTCGATTTCGAAGCGACGACGGCCGGAGATGCTGCTGGCGGTTTCCATTTCGACGCCACGGCGACATGCGGCGATGCTGGTGGTGGTTTCGACTTCGACACCACGATAAAGACGGCGTGCGGCGCTGGCGGAGCTTCGAGCGGCACGTCGCCGCCCGTGGGCGCCGCGTCGGCGGCGGCGACGACGACGCCCATCGCCGGCGCCGCCGAGGACGACGAGGAGGAGCGGCAGCGGCGGCTGAAGCGCAAGATATCGAACCGGGAGTCGGCGCGGCGGTCGCGGGCGCGTCGGCGGCAGCGGGCCGAGGAGCTCGGGCGCGCCGCGGAGGCGCTCCGTGCGCAGCGTCGCGCACTGGCGGCGAGGGCGGGCGCCGCGGCGGCGCGCGCGATGGCCGTGCGGCTCGACAACGCGCGGCTCCAGGCCGAGGCCCGCGCGCTCCGGCGCCGGCTGGGCGACGCGCAGAGGCAGGCCGTGCTGCTGCTGGCGCTGGCACGCGCGCGCCTCGAACGGGCGCGGGCGCGGGCGGGGCCGGGGGCGGGGGTGGGGGCGGTTGCGGCTGTGCCGGCGCAGCAGCAGGTTGCTGGCGTCGTCGTCGCGGCGGGGACGATGACGACGTGGTGCTGACGCCGGGAAAAGAAATGGGACGGACACGTGTCATTGCTGTGCTGCATGAGTTTTGCCTCTGTTGTTAAACGGCGTCATGAATTCACGATCTTTGTTTGTGTCCTGTACTGCTGTGCTGAAATAATTTCAGTCTTTTTTACAAAGCGATAGGAACAGTTTTAGTGGACGAGCCAAACTTTTCAAATTGAAAAAAACCTTTTTTTTCCCCTCTTGCTTTGGCTGCTTTCTCCTTCCTTGGACTCGACTCAAATAAGCACCAGCACTCCAGCAATACGCTCAAGAACTGTAGCAGGCCCCATGCGTCTGTCAGTCAAGAGTATTGGAGTGCATCAGACCCATTCTGGCTGTGAATGGTCGGTCTCAGTTCCAAACAAAGTCTCAGTTTCGGGTTCAGTTCATCGTCCATCGACGAACGATCGACGTGCCAGGCTATGAACCGGGCACCAGTTTGGCAGTTTCGTAGTCTTCCACCAAGGCCGGTGCCGGCGCTGGAACTGGCACTGTGGCAGGCAGCACGTGCACGTGGCCGGTGCACCAAAGCCGGCAATGGCAGCAGCGGCGTCCGCGGTGGAGAGGAGGAGCGGCTGCGGCGGTTGAAGCGAAAGGTATCGAACTGTCCGGGAGTCCGCAGCCGGCGGAGCAGCTCCGGCGCCGCCGCGGAGGCGCCTCCTTGCCCAGCGCCCGAGAGAGGCGCGCCTCCAGGCTCCAGCATGAAGGCAGGCCGTCGTCCCGTCCTGCTGCTCGCGCTGGCACTGGCACTATGACGCTCGCGTTTTTTTTTTTTTTTGAACCTCTATGATGCTCGCGTAAATCGAGCCCAGCCTTCCGGAAGGCCGGTCAACCAGTTCCTTTTACTCAAGCCCATGGGCCGCGGCCCGTAGCACAAGCTAGGGTTTCATTCACCACTCGGTCTCTCGACCCCAATATAAAGGGACCCCGGCGCCTCCACCCCCAAACATCGCCGCGCCGCGCCGCGCCGCGCCGCGCAGCCGCTCGTCGTTCCTCCTGCTTCGATGTGCCGCTGTCCTTTTCGATCAGAATCCCTTCTCGTTTCTTCGTTCAGTCTGATGTTTTGCTTTCATTTTCTCTCGCTGCTGTTTATAACTCCTGTGTGATGTGTGATTTTATTTTTTGTTGTCGGTTGTTTTCGGGGAGCACTGTCCCAATGCCCGGCCGCCGTTCGCCGTCGGCGGATCCCGGTCTCCGTCTTAGCGAAGCTCCCGATACGCAATCCGTGGCTCTTTAGAGCCCTCATCCGTTCGATACGCAGTCGGATGCTGGGTTACGCTCGCCTCCAAATGTCACCTTATTTGCTTTGCCTGCTTTCGTCAGATCTGGATGGCCCTTTTTCTTCTTCCTCAGTGAAGTGATTTGTCTTGCAGGTTTTGAGAGATTTTACCGCTTTCGTTGATCTTTTTTGCGAAATTATTAAAATATGGCGGAGTTCGGTGCAGTGATTATAAAACATTCCTCGTCCTGACGGGAGATCCCCCTTGATCGACTCCTATACACCCATAGAATCTGAGCACCCCACTTCATCTCCCGAGTATTTTATTTTGTTTGTTTCACTGTTTTACGATTTTGTTCCGCGAGTGTTGTTTTTCTTATTTTTTTAAATTGGATTTCTTTGCAGTGTATATTTTGACTTTTGAAAGGGGTTTTGGTTGATTTCGAATTACTGCGATTGAAGTGCCGTTGTCCCGTACAAAGTGGACGAAGAAAGAAATGATTTTTAGTAATCTACTAAAATAAATAAAATATTTACACGCAATTTGGATAATGAAAATAAAACCTGTGTTAAAATTTTACTCGAATATAAGCACTAGTTAAAGAAATTATTTTTATTATTTTTTAACATCTATTGTGGATTATTATACCCTGTAATAACATTGATTAGTAAAGCTGGTGTATTCAATAAATACAGATAGTAAGGACGAAGGAGAACAGATTTAGGCCTCGTTTACTTTGCAAAAAATTTGAAACTGATGAATAGTATCGTTTTCGTCTTATTTGGTAAATATTGTCCAATCGTGGACCAACTAGGCTCAGAAGATCCATCTCGTGATTTCCAACTAAACTGTGTAATTAGTTATTTTTTTTATCTATATTTAATACTCCATGCAAGCGGCTAAAAATTGATGTGATGGAGAGAGAGTGAAAAAAATTGGAATTTGGATGGCATCTAAACAAGGCCTTAGCCCACTCTAGCCTGCGGTGAACACGTTGGCCCGAGTGGGCCCTCTTGTTCATCGTCCATCTTTGCTCTGTGCTCGTTCATCATCCATCTGGCTCCCTGCTACACCCAGGTTGAGCGTCAGAGAGTGAAGCCTGCAGGTTGACTTTTTCTATTTGTAATCCCTGTACTCTTTTTACCCTTTTAATTTTAATAAATCTACACTAGAGGCTTAAGGGTATGTTTGGTTTCAACTCGTTAAAGTTTAACTCCTATCACATCAATGTTTCCTCAAATGCATGGAGTGACTAATTGCATGCATGTCAGCACAGATTAGGAGTAATTTACGAGACGAATCTATTAAGCCTAATTAGTCCAAATTGGAAATTTTTTTTGTTCAATAAGACGAAAGTGCTACAGTGTTTGTTAAACTTTAACTCCAACAAAACACCCCTTAGCCACTCCTTTTTTCTTCAAAAAAAAAAAAAAGAGACTATGCACATCTTGCAGCCTGGGGACTGAGGACGACGAGTGACCTGGCTGATGCCTGATAGACTGCTGTTTAACTTAGAAGAAGGCACATACTTGAGGACTCAATGCATACAAATGGTACTCTCCACGTGCATACAAAAGGTACTGAGGCTAGATTAGTGATGGAATTCAGCTGAAATGGTGGAACACAGTTCGAGTGCTTGGGTTTCAGAATGCCTGCTGATTTTTGTAATTATGAAGAGAGTGTGATCGATCCTACCTTCCATTGCTCTAGTAGGCTTGTTGTGATCCACTGCCAGATGTTAGTAACAGAGCACGAAGCCATGGCTCAGTAAGACCTCGGAACCTTTGGAGTCTGGACTCCCATTGCCTGCTCCCTCATTCACATAAAGAATGTCATTTTTACTTTCTGAGATATTTGTAACTTTGACCAATTATTATATATAAAACAATATCAATACTTATAATGCATAATTAGTATCATTAGATAAATCGTAAAATATATATTTGCAATAAATCGCAGAATATAAAACTAGTCAAACTTGAATAAGTTTAACCGGCACGCATCCTATATCGTTATTTTTCTTTTTTGGGGCGGAGGGAGTACGTAGCTGTCTGTCCTCTATAGTCGCAAAAGGGAGTAATAACATTAGCATCGAGCGCTGCGTTCAATTTCTTGGGATCAATAGAAGCAAAGTTGGGAGCATACCTCTATTTCGCTAAGATTCTCTGCAAGCATATGGCTTCAGGATCATCTAATACAAAGGCATCTTCTTGCTTTTGCCACGGATATCAGATCCGAATCACTCAGTCTGTACTTGTACATTTCCATCTACTTATTATACCTCCGTTAAAGAATTTCTTGCTGAGCTGATGGGAGGTTTCTCCGGAGATCGTCAGGCAAGCATTTGTCGCACCGACCAAATAGCTTCATTTCCATGTGTGGTAAAACTTCACAAAACTGCTATACGAAATGGAACTAGTCAGATGCCTGAAAGGTGATGCAGATGTAGATGATAAGGACAGTACTAGTAAAGAGGGTTGCAAGTCTGTCAAAAAAAATGATCAGACCTTGTTAAGAAAGAACATGGTGCACACGATCTTTGATATATGTAGATTTTTTTAAAAAATTATGCATGATGAAAGAACCCAAGTTTAAAATTGCATGGTTCCGGGGATGCAAGGCGATTTACCCGCAGATCCACAAATAGGCTTGCGGGTTTGCGCCTAACCCGCAAAAATTTAGCCTATTTCGGGTTCACGGACAACCTGCCTTTGCATGTCGCATTATCTCAATATATGGCAGGGCTCGTGAATTGCCTGAGTATCTCGTGATCTCTGGCTTCTGAAACATCTGAACCTACGTTGGATGCCCTGGAACTAGAATTCTAAAGCAAATGGAGGTCTGGTAGGCCGGATTATTCGAATTTGCCGCTAAAGCCCAAATCTTCATCTCAAGGAGAAGAACAATACTGTACAGCCAGCTTACCCTGATAGAAACAATTCCAAAGCCCATGTAAACTCAGAGGACACTCGTCTATGGTCAAAGGAATAATTTTGATGCCAGATAATCATCTAGTGAGCTATATCAATCATCCTGGACTGTCACAATTTATCAAACAAAAGTTGCACTGCCCATCTGACAAATATATGCTTCAACTCCCAGAGCAGCAGCCAAAGCATATAGATGGCACGGCAGGTGCTTAAAAGTCATCATGGAACGAAGGAAAGTAAAGAAGATATTCATGTTAATTACTGTCACCACCCTTCTAACGGAATATGTAAACCACTTGTCGACGTCAACCAACACAACACTGAATGTAAATGTTAAATATTCAGGAAAGGGCAATGACAGACTCCACACAATCCAATTCCATGTAGCTGAATGGAGCATTAACCAAATAACAACTAAACACTGAAATAAGCCAGGAATATTCGACTGAAACACATTCTTGCTAAGTCTCTCTTGGTTCATTTTCATTCTACAATTCTTGCTCTGAAATCAGGGCTATCTGATACGGATGAATTTTGGCTCCACCCAAGACTCAGACAATACAAAACACACATCCCAAGATGATCAAAGTGAATTGCACCACTCGCTTGAACTACTCAGCAGAAAATAAAGGATTTTGATAGCAGAAGCTCTACAAGAAGCCACCACCAACAGATTTGTGATTTATGATGGATAATCCATTTCGCAAGGTCTTGCTCTTGAGAGGCACATCAGACATTAGGGAGCCCCACCAGTGATGAGTGATGACAGCCTACCACGATCTGAAAAGATACCATGCACAAAAATCAAAACCAACATTCCAGTAGCATTTACAGTTTGGTTTACTAAATACTAGTCATACTGCCAAGGGTTTAGGGGCGTTCAAAATCAGACGCCTGGGTACACAGCTCGCACCAGGCAACGATGCCTGGAAACCAAGCAAACAGCCCCTACAGAACTGATCTCTATATGTGAGCTTCAGATATGACAGAAAAATAAAAGGCATGATTCTAAAATAGAAAAATATATAAAACTAAGTAACTGCATAATACGATATCATGAAGTTTGCAAGCATATTTATATTTCATTTTTGTTTTACTAATGCAGTCAACAGAAAAGTAAGATATCTCAGAAATAAAAAAAATTAAGGTCAGTTTCTGATGCCATGCATTTAGTTTGCACTAGCACACAAATATGGCCTGTGGCCATCCCTTTGTCTGAAGAAACAACTATAAACTACAGTATGATTTTGTTCGCATACCAGAATCAACAAATTAAGGAAACATATGGACACAGTAAATAAAAGCCAGGCAATAGATAAGTAGGCTGCTCTAGTATTTAGCAATAGCCTAGAAACTACTAAATCCTTCATCCATTACATAAACTTCACATTTTTGTTAGTCAGTAGTTTTTCTCTCTGTCGGTGTGGTGTGTAATCAAAGGCTTGGAGTAGTGTTTTCCTGTTTTCTATTTCCTTTCCTTTTCCTTCACATCCTCTATTTCAAAAAGGTTTTCATTGTATAGACATTTTGTCCCTTCTTTAACACAGTGGTGTGCAGTTCTCCTGTGCATTTCAACGAAAAAAACACCATATGACCAATCAACCATTCTAGCGAAATCTAGAAATTTATAAGGGTTAGTGATGCAAATGGCCCTCCTTCCCACGGCCTGATCAATAAAATAGCAGAAGAAGAATAACCAGAATTGAGTCCAGAAACTCACAAATAACAACAGAGGTGCCTTTTTATTTTATGACAGCATAACATTGACATCAGTTTTCCATGTTTTCAGTGAAGTTGTAAAACATTTGATTTCCAACTGTTAGATGATGTTCTTCAATCTACTTACACATGATAAACGTTTTATGGTCAAATCAAATTATGACTCAGATTTTTGTCATGGTTTGTCCAAATAATCTAACACAGCGACACTGTTACTTGACAGCCCTCCTGAAGATGAGACCAACAGTGAATGTGAACCTCGTAGTAAAATTTCATGAAAAAGAAAATGTGATAGGCAGATGGACTACACATAATTCTAGTTTCTAGTAGCTTGAGCCTTAACCAAACAGTAACTGAAATATGCCTGACATACTACACTGAAATAAAGCTTTTCCACAATATGATCAGGATGAATCTGGCCAAACAAAAACAATTAATTATAACCTGCACCATTTATATGTAGACTCAACAGAAAACAATGACTTGATCGCCGTGCTCCGTAACTCCAGCAGACTAGTCTTTCCTATCGATGATAAATAATGTGCCATGA
Source organism: Saccharum hybrid cultivar R570 (assembly GCA_038087645.1). Classification (NCBI taxonomy): domain Eukaryota; kingdom Viridiplantae; phylum Streptophyta; class Magnoliopsida; order Poales; family Poaceae; genus Saccharum; species Saccharum hybrid cultivar. The sequence goes on from JAQSUU010000368.1 coordinate 5,553,174, forward strand.
TCTGATAAGTTAATATGCACAAAACTCATAACCAACTCCAACACTGCATTCGATTTTGGTGAGACACATGCTAGAACTAACACCAAAGTCCAAAGGTTACAAGAATGAGCTAATTGAGACGTGAGCTTCAGCTATTTCAAAAAACAACATAAATTTTACTTTTACAAGAAAGTCTGAAAAACATATAAATATTCTTTTAAAATAAAGTCTGAACGAAGGTCACATGATATTACCAGATCAGCAAGGCCGTATGCATATTTAGCAATTCGACCAATGCATCGCCGAGGTGCTTAACACGTCAAATCCCATAACAAAAAATACGTTCTGTTTTCCATTGTCATATATGAAGTTTTCTCTGGCGTATATAATTGCATTTGACAAGGTCTATATGTGAATACAAACTGAGAAATAGTACGTACGTTATGATTAATTGCCCACAAATAAGAACCAACCGAATGGACTAAGGAAACACATAGAAGCTGTAAAAGATAGGACAGCAGAATCAGGTGTTAGTACCATACCAGGGGTGTAGAAGCTCATGTAGGGTAAGACGGAAAAGTAGTCCCCAAACCCAGTCGCAGGTTCGTCAACCTTCTTCACCCGTCTGGACTTGAGCTCGATTGTGAATAAGCCAACACATGTTCTCACGAATATGGCACCCACACTCTCTGCAAAACCAACGACACGTGGTCCACCATCATCACGGTGCTTGGCCATGGGCATGACTTTCTCCAGGTCGATGACCCTACATCGCACCCATAGTGCAGCTCCGTCTGTATTCACCTTCCTTGAGTAGATATAAAGGCTGGAATCCACAATAACAGCGAGTCCCAATGAACTATCCTCCATCGCCATTAAGGCAAAGTAATAAACACTATAAAGTTTCCAATGTGGTGGTGGTGGTGAGTTCATCAGAGTCAAGCAATTCTTGCCCCAATCATACTTTGCAGTTGCAAATGCTTTAATCTGCGAAGGAAGTGCGAGTGCGAAGCATATTTCATCTCCTAAAACGGTAGGCAGAGTAGGCAGCACTGCCGATGCAAACAGATGTGGGCGTGCTCCATGCGCCCGTCTCCGATGAGTACATGCTCGCGAATATGGCATTCGAGTGGGTGGCGACGAAGGCCACGCCGAAGGGGCGAGTGGCGGACCCAGGATTTTGCTAAGACCAAGGCCAAATTTCACTGGCGAATCACCGATAGCTACACTATAGTCTGAATGATTATATACAAAATATATATATATATATATATATATATATATATATATATATATATATATATATATATATATATATATATATATATATATATATATATACACACACACACACACGCCACACAGAAAAATAGAAATTTTCATGGAAAGTTTGCAAATGAAGTACGGAACAGTCAATATAGTACATGGAATATTAGAAAATAAATACCTAAGGCGTGATGATTTGTTGCATTCGCAGTCAATATAGTACACAGTAGAGATTAAGTGAATCCAGAGAAGAATTGAAGAAATACCTTCACAGTTCAAGTTCTGCTCGGCGACGCGGGACTCCGGCAGGCTGCCTGCAAGGGCGACGGACCGACGGCGGCCGTGGGGACGAGCGGGCTGGGTGCCGCCGTGCCGGCGCCGGCGAGTGCGAGAGCGCGCGGGAGCGGGAGGCGAGAGCAGCGGGCGGCGGCGTGAGCGAGGAAAGAGCCACGAGTCCGCGATCGCGAGCAGCGCCAGCGCGTGCGAGTTGAGACCGTGGTCTGCCCTGCTCTTTTCCTTAATGGGCTGTGCCTGTGCGTTGTTGGGCCAAAATTGAGAACTTGTTCCAAAAAATTATGGGCCGCGACTAGGGCCATTGCCCTACTGGCCCTAGGCCTGGGCCCGCCCCTGGAAGGGGCCGTCGTGGCAGTCGAGGTGGTTGCAGCCTTGCGTGGTGCAGAACACCGCGGCGGTGTAGCATGCCCGAGGAATGTCTGGCTGAGGAAGGGCGTGACTTAGCCCGTGACGGGGTCCCAGACGAGGAGATACCCGCGGTCGCCGTCCCCCGTATCCTCAGCCATGCGGATGAAGACGAGGACACGGCCGTGGCGGCAGTCGAGAAGGCGCGTGAAGCGGAAGCAGCGGTCGGTGCCCTCGGGCTGCGAGAAGGCAGGCACTGATGTGGTGGTGACGAGGCTGGGGAAGGGCTCTCCGCCGGGCATCCGTTGGTCGTGGATGTGGAGGAGGCCGAGGAGGGGAGGGGCTCCGTGGAAGGCGCGGTAGCTGCGGAGGAAGACCGGGTCGCAGAGGATGCGGAGCCACGGCTTGCAGACGAGGGCGGCGCGGAAGAGATGCTCCGGCTCGTCCAGCGGGAGGCAGAGGAAGATCTCGGCCGTGACGTCTTTGATCAGGTCCGTCTGCGGCGGCGGTGGCGCCATGGTGCGGGCGGCGGCGGATGCGAGGGTTTGGCCGTTTGGGTGGGGTTGGGCCATTGGGGAATAGCTGCTGCCCAGCCAGTAGCAGCAGAGGAGCGAGCGGCCACACTTGCCTGTGCTACACTCTTGGGTTCGACCAGGACCGGATTGACTATTGAGCAACGGATATTTAATTTATTGCCATCCTTACCCATGACACCTCTCTGATTACCAATTTTAAATGAAATCTACAGAATTGCCATACAAAACAGTAAACCTCCAACGAGGCGACGCGCCACGTGAGCTTGCCAGCGCAGCCGCGCACATGGGAGCCCTAACTTAGCACGGGAAAAGACCATTTTGCCCCCACCTCCTGCCTTTGTGGCCCAGCGCCGGTCGCTCCTTTTGGTCAAACCCACTCGCAGCCGAGAGCCCCTCTCTCCCCCAGCCCCCAGGTGGAGGTGTCCCACGCGGTGGCGTGTACACGGACATGGGCTTGGACGGGAAGTCCCCGTCCATGGCGTCCGACCAGCGCACCTCGCTCGCGTCGTCCACGTAGAAGGACACGGCGGCGACCGTCCACAGGATGGAGTAGCGGAGGAACTCCCTGGTGGGGTCGAACGGCAGCAGGTACCGCTCCTCCCGGCCCCGGCCGACGCCGCCGTTGCCGTACACGTTGGTCTGCATGCACCCGCCATGGCTTGCCCCGGATGTTGCCCAGGAACTCGAAGTCCAACTTGTTGTGCCGCTTCTCGAACGCGTCGCCGATGGACGCCTGCAGGAAGGCAGGAAGCATGCAGTCGGAGGGAAGCTTGATGGACGCGCTGAAGAAGCCATGCTGGTACATACATGGACGAGGAGACGAAACCAGACCCTGCAGCAAATTAATCCACCGCAAATGCATTCTCGTTCATCAATCGGATTAATAATTGCTCGCTCATCGGATAGATGTTTTCGAATATGATCGACCAGCAATCCAGCAATCGAATTGTTTATTGATGAATGCGTTTGAGAAAGGCGTGCATGAAAAGTTGGAAACAGACAATCATCGGTGCCGTGGTCGGCGGAACGGAGGATGTTGGCATATGTTGCCGTGCCGAACAGTGGCGCGTACGCGTCCTCAAACGCCATCGTCGTCACGTTGATCGCCGGGAGCCCGGACACGGCCGCCAGGACGACGAGCAGCGCCACCACCACGGCCGGAGTCAGGCGGCCCATGTCTGTACGGACCAGTGCCGCCGCCGCCACCACCGTCTGGGCCGCGCCGGCCAACGACTGCAACCACCTGCTCCGCTCCCACACCATGGCCACGCAGTGGCTCACGAGGCGCCGGCCGCAGCCCGCAGGCCGCAGCACGTCAAGAAGAGCAGCAGCAGCTGGTTCAAGCTGCCGGCCATGCTATCGTCGGCGCAGGCTGCGTCCTCCGCTCCGTCTGACGTCGAGGGCCTCGACGAGGACGTGCTCATCCCGGCCTGCCGACCAGGTTCACGTACGCCGACCTGGACGCGGCGACGCGGCGACGGACGGCTTCAAGTGGCAGATCGGCTCCGTGTTCCGTGGCGGTGAAGCGGATGAACGGGCTAGGCACGCAGGGCCAGCGCGAGTTCCTGACGGAGATCGCCGTGATCGGCAAAGTCCACGATGTGAACCTGGTGAAGCTCCGCGGGTTCTAGGCCGAGGGCGCCGGGCGTCAGCTGCTGGTGTACGAGTACATGAACCGGGACTCCCTGGACCAGACGCTCTTCCATCCCCCGCGCTGGCGTCGGCACGCTGGAGCTGGAGTAGGCGGCCCAGCTACGCGCGTGTGTGGGCGTCGCGCACGGGCTGGCGTACCTCCACGTCGGCAGGGCCGTCCCAGCAATTTTAAGGGCCCTTGGACAAGTAAAATAAAAGGGTCTAATGATAACTTTTTTTATATGATGATTATATATTGTATATATTGTACTACTAATAAGAGTTATTAATTAACCAATATATAATTAGATCATAAAAAATAGCGACTGTATAAAAATTTTATGTAATATGAAATGATTTCAGTTTAGAAAGAAATTACTTGCAGCCACTCGCCACTTGATGAATTGATTAATAGATCAACTTCTCGCATGATGCCTGGTTGCCTATATGGTCATATGGACTAGATTGAAAAAACGAAAGGTAAAATGTTAGCTCAAGCAAAAACTGCACTACTGCAGTCAGCAGGTGTAGGCCTAGCTCTATAAGGCTGTAACTAAAATCACTGCAGCAGCGAAGATTACGCAACGAACGGCCACAGTCAGCAGATCACGCTAGTCAGGAAGTCGTGAGGAACGGCTGCAGAGTCGCGAGGAAGGGCTGCTGCAGACAGCCACCTGCGGCGGCACGGAGCCGCGGACTAGTCGCCCGTGCAGAGTGAACTGTACCTGGACCTTTGCGCCAATACATATACATATACATATACATATACATATACATATACATATACATATACATATAAATATACATATACTATGACACATATATACTCCTGGGCCCCCACCAGCAATGGGCCTATGGGCGTCGCACTGCCTGCCCCCCCTCTGGGACGGGCCTGCACGTCGGTCACAGGAGCCGGCGCCGGCGAGGGCGAGGGCGACGGACACCGTGACGAGTGAGTCAACAGCGGGGAGCGGCGTGTGGAGTTGTGGACGCTGGTGCGGGAGGGAGAGAATGGAGACCAGCGGGGAAGAGAACGGAGATCGGCGCTGGACACCGGGGCCACAAAGGCAGAAGGAGGCGGGGGCAAAATGGTCTTTTCCCGTGCTAAGTTAGGGCTCCCTTGGGTGCTGCTGCGTTGGCAATCTCACGTGGCACGCCACGCAGCAAAAATGGCAAAAATATAAGAGGTTCACTGTTCTGTATGACAATTGTGTAGATTCCATTCTAAAGCTGGCAATTGAAGATGTGACATTGGTAAGGATAGCAATAAGTTAAATATCCCATTGAGCAATGGACCATTTTGTTCCCTCGGAGAAATGGTACAAAATTCTATTGCGAGGAAACAAAAAGGCAATATTGAATGATTTTTTTTCTGAATTTTATTAGAGTTTTTGATTGTTTTTTAAAATAGTAAGCTAGTGCCACAGTGTAGTCTGGCACTAGTTTAACATACATGGTGAAAGAACTCAAAGTTTAAAAGTGTGTTTGGTAGAGATCAAGATTTTTGTACAAACGTCTTATATCTAGATTTTATCTAGAAATGTTTCGTGCGATGAATTAGAATCACTCTATAAAATTATTTGGCTATAAGGCTAGATTTCTGACTCCAAATATTTTTTTATATAAAAAGTCATATACATAAAAGTGGGATGCCTCCAAAAATGGAGGCCATTTTCAGAGGCAGACCCCTCGCCTGTGTTAATATGGCTGAGCCCACTAGCAATGAGAAAAGCCCATCTCAGCCCTACATCACGCCCTCAGTATATATACAAAGACTTAGGGTTTCTCTCATTCTCACCTCTCTCTCGGCCACGCACTGCTCCCTCCCTCTTGCCACCTCTCTCCTCTCTCTCTCTCTCTCTCTCACCGGCGATGGTGTCGGGGACTGGCTCGTGCACGGTGGCGCAAGGCCGCGACCCTTCGGCGGTGGGATCCAGTTGTCGAGGTGCGAGGAGGAGGCTCGCTGGCTCGCTGGTGTGGCAGAGCGGCGCACACGGCGCTTTGTAGCGCAACATTGGCGGTAGGCTCCACAACGAGGAAGGTGGCAGCGGCGGCGGCGCGGGCTTGCCGTTGGGCTCCACAACGAGCTCAGCGGGTTTTTCACTTTTTTGTTGTTTTTTCAAATCTATTTTCGCAAGCAGGCATTTGTACCCGCCTTTATTGATTTTATTAACGCAGGCGGGTACTGTGCATGCCTGCGTTGATTTTAATTAACACATGCTTTTGCCTGTAGACGGAACCTGTTGGCCGCCTCGGGAAATCAATTTTGACAGCATGGGAAAAGATTCCTATAATAGTGTTATTTACTGAATAAGTTGGATCCGAGAAACTGTAGGCAGACATAAGTGACAGAACCTTCAAATGGGGAAATGTCATACCTACCAGTTTTTAACGCAGGGTTCACAGGTTGATATTTCTATTAATCTCACTAACTAATATTTTGCTCATCGTATGACTAAATTTTCCTTTAAACCCTTCGCCTTCATGGCATAAATACTGAAAGTAGTGATACTTGTACTTAACTTTATACAAATAAAATTGGAACTAAGTGAAAGATTGAATTGTTCTTAAAGATGAGAAGAGATTCCAGGTGAGCTTGCCAAACATTAAGTGAGTATCGCAGATTAGCAGAAAAGTTAACATGGCATATAAATCATGGACTACAAGCCCACAGTCGTGAAAGTATTGTGAGAAGAGATATACTAATTGATCATGATATCTATGTACAAAAACTGGTACCGAAGCGGCGGTTGGTCAGCATGCACAAGGCCAGAGGCCGGGCGGCTCGGCAACCCCGGGTTTGAAGCCCAGTGCCCACGGTATTTCCGCTCGGTGAGTGGAAATGGGACAATGTGCCCCGGTTCAAAAAAAAAACTGGTACTTCTAAGAAATGTAAAAAGGCTCCTTACTTAAACTATCCAACTGGACACAAGGCAGAGTAAATGGTCACGATGCTCAACTTAATGATCATGACTAACTCTTCAACTGATTAAAATAGTTTGGAAATCCACTCCATGACCAGGAGAAGCTGACAGCAGCCGGATTCATGCTAATGATATGGATCAATCATCCATGGCATCTTCATCATGCGGTGACAATATGCCCTTAGCAAGATCTGAAAAGAGTAAACCATGCTATATCTCATTTCGCACATACTTAGCATATGCACCTCATATATATATTTTTTAAAAAGGCAGAAAGGTACCTTGGAGTGCAAAAGCTCATGTAAGGTAAGATCCGGTAGTAGTTTTCCCTTTTACCTACTTTCTTCACCTTCCTCGACTTGATGTCCAGTGTGAATACTCCCGCTTCATCACTGATGGAAATAGTATATGTGCCTTCGATCAAGCCAATCACTTCAGGCCGCTGCTTGTCACTTCTTGGGAGTAGTGCCTCGAGCTCCATGACCATGTGTTGTTCCCACCTACCAATGCCATTGTTAGCATTGGCTTGCCATTACCACATGTAGATGCAATGGTCCAACACGGCGACAAATCCTAGTTCTCCATCATCTAGCTCCATGGCAACCGATCCCATCACACATGGCGAGTCGATCATAGAAAGCTCATGTCCGCGCAAGTCGTACTTAAGCAAAGCTTACGCCATACTGAAAGCTGAAGTAGAGAGCGTTTCCGATAATAAGAGTCGGTCTCGGGTCAACATAGTAATCAACATCAATGGAGATCATGGAGCTCCACACCCCGGTCTCGGAAGAGTACATGGTCAGCCATGTCTTATATTGGTAGTCGGCCTGTTCCGTCCCACAGTAGACCACAAGGAACGCACCGGCGTGGCAGTCAAGGTGGTCGCAGCCGTCCACGGCGCACAGCACAGCCCCGGTACTGTAGGTGCGCGGGGTATTTGGGCACGCTCAGTTTCTTCTGGTCACCGGTGATCGGATCCCACACAATGAGCCCGTCCGTGGCCTCGATTAGCACACGGCCGTGGCGACAGTAGTCCGCGTGCGCCCAGCTGGGTCCGCTTCTGTCGAAAGTCAGCGGCGGGGACACGGGAGAAGCTGCGGTGGTGCCTGGTGGAAACTAATGGGAGGATCAGCCCTGGAAAATTAGGGTGGTTGTTGTGGAAGTAGCCGAGGAGGGGCGGATCTCGGTGGAGCGCGCGGTAGTGGCGGAGGAAGCCGGGGTCGGAGAGGATGCGGCGCCAGGGCTTGCACACGAGCGTGGCGCGGAAGAGGTGCGCGGGCTCGGCCGCCAGGACGATGCGGAGGAGAATCCTCGACGAGCTCCTCCATTAGCGCAGGAGGTGAGCGAGGGCGGTGGCTCGGCGGTGCCATGTCGCGCTGCTGGTTGTGGGGAATCCGCTGGTTGGATGAGATGCGAGAAGCGAGATGATGCGCACGCCGGCTTTTGGAGTCGCACTTTGTGTTCGGCTTCGACCGTCTTCAAGGGCAGGAACTGCTAAGTGGGGTGAAGGGTCGAGATGGCGGACTAGAGGGGGGTGAATAGTCATTTCTAAGATTAATCGCGTCGGCAAACCGAAACAAATGCGGAATTAAAACTATCGGTCTAGCCAAGACTACACCCCTCTATCTAAGTTCACAAGCACCTCACAAAGATCATAATTATGTAACTAAGGTGCTTTCCTTAGCAAGAGCTCTCCTAAACAATTCTAGAGCAAGATCACACAAACCTATGCACTAGTACTTTAGCAAAGCCGGGGAACTCCTACACAATTCTAGTAAGCAAAAGCACGAAGCCACCTATGCTCACTAGCAATACTCAATAACAAGGCAACTAATGCCAAACTAGAGAGCGCAAAATACTTAGCTACACAAACTAAGCAATATGACTAACAAGGTTACACAAACCAAATTAGCCACACAACGGGAGCTACTTCTATGCTACACAAGTAAGAAGGTAACTAGCTAACTACACAAGCAAACTAGTTACAAGAGCAACTCCACAAGCACAAGTATATGAATGTAAATACAAGCTTGTGAATCGAAAGCAAACCACCGAGAAGATATACATAATGTTGACACGGCGGTTTTTCACCGAGGTTCACTTGGTTGCCACCAAGCTAGTCCCCGTTGTGGCGATACACCCACTTGATGGATCACGAGCTAATTGACTATCAAGAGTCAAACCCTCAGCGGGTGCCACACATCCACTCTCAAGATGGAGATCCTCCAAGCCACGAGCTTTACTAGAGTTGCTCTTCGCGATCCCCGCGGGGTGAGCACAATTCCCCTCACAAATTCTCCTCCGGAGCCACGCATAATCTCCACGCGTGCTTCAACGGAGTCGCAAGCCACTAAGCCGTCTAAGAGGTGGCAACCTCCAAGAGTAACAAGCACCACCGGCTTGCAACTCGATCACCTAGTGCCACTCGATGCAATCCTCACGAGGCAACGCACTAGAATCGCTCTCTCACTCGATCCGATGAACACTATCAAGCATGAGTGAGTTAGAGGGCTTCCAAGCACTACCACATAAGCCACCAAGGCCAAAGTGTGCTCAGCAGCTGGCCAAGGCCGGCCAAGGCATCTATTTATAACCCCACGGTCAAATAGAGCCGTTACCCCTTCACTGGGTAGAAATCGGGACGACCAGACGCGCCGGTCGAAACTGACCGGACGCGCTCAACCGCGTCTGATCCTCCAACGGTCACTGACCCCCAACGGTCAAACCAACGACCGGATGCGCCCCAGGCAACGACTGGACGCGCCCGTCAAACTGACCGGACGCGCTCAACCGCGTCCGATCCTCCAACGATCACTGACCCCCAACGGTCAAACCAACGACCGGACGCGCCCCAGGAAACGACCGGACGCGCCCGTCAAACGACCGGACGCGCCGCTCAAACGACCAGACGCGCCGATCGCACTGTACCGCGCGCCCGCAAAGCGTCCGGTTTGAGTCCAGTAAGCTCCCTCAACGACCGGACGCGTCCGATCGCGTATGACTGGACGCGTCGCGCGTCCGATCGCGTATGACCGGACGCGCCGCGCGTCCGATCATCCTTGCGTTCTGTAGTTCCCTCTGGGTGCCTGATCAGACGCACCAGTCCCGCGAGTGACCGGACGCGCCAGTTGTAAACCCTAACACCCGCGGCTGCGTTGAACTGACTGGACGCGTCCGGTCACACCGTGACCGCATCCGGTGCAGCGTCCGGTCACATCTGTGACCTCCGTTCGCCTCCGTTTCTTTTCTGACTTCCGGCGTAGTGGAAAATAGGCATTTCAACTCCTCAAAATCGCCTGAATCTTCAATGCCTTCGTAAATGTGCCAACACCAACAAGTGAACATCACCTTGTGCACGTGTGTTAGCATTTTTATAATCATTTTACCGAAGGAGTTAACCACTCAACTTGCCACGCCACTCGATCCTAGCAACGATACATAGTTAGATCACACGAGTGGCACTAGATGACCGATATGCAAACAAGTTTGCCCCTCTTGATAGTACGGCCATCTATCCTAAACCCGGTCATAAACTTCTCTACACACCTATGACCGGTGAAATGGAAATGCCCTAGGTTATAACTTTGCCTTGCGCATTCCACTTTATCTTCTCCGACATTGATGCAACACATGCACCAACCAATCACCAAATGATATGATTCACTTCATATCATCACGTGACCGTATTGGTTCATCGATCTTGACCTCACTTGCTCTTCACCGTTGTCTCGGTCCTTCGGCGTCAAGCCATCACACAACTTGCCATTCACCCTAGCAACCGGTCCATCAAGCCAAGCCTCATCTTGATCTTCTCCACCTTGGTCACATGACTCCATGTCATGTCTCATGAGCTCCTTCATGACACAATCATCTATGGACTAATTCCCTGTGTATCTCACATAAACACAATTAGTCCACCTAAGGTTGTCACTCAATTACCAAAACCAAACAAGGACCTTTCATGGGGCCAAAGAACAAATCGGGTAGAAACGGAACACTTTTGTGTGCCGTGTTTTAGAAATTGGAAATATATATTTTTTGGATGATTGATTGCAGAATTAGAAGTGTATTGGAGTTTTTGAAGAATTTCACATAAACAGTTCAGTCTCCGTGAAGTTCGGGTGCAATTATTTTGATTTAATGCCTCAAAGGGGCGCCAATATATGCTCTTGTCAAAGATATACTCCATAGCACTAATTGACGAGTTGATGCAAAAATAAGTGGTTCATAAAATTTGGACTTACAGTTTTTTTACAAGGACGGAGATAGACCGCGGTGCGACCCTTTTCTCCCCTCACCACACGCCCTTCTTTCTCCCCGTGCTCCCTTCCTTCCCCACTCCCGTCTCCTCTCCCGCCATCCCCGGCCAACGGCAGCCTCGCTGCCGGCCATGCCGCCCAGCTCCCGCCCCCGCCGCTCCGCCCCATAATCCCTTAACCTCACAAAAGGCTCGTCACAGCTATCCTCGTCCTCGCCCCTTGCCCTCGCCTCCACCACCAGCGGCCGGCGGCGAGCCGCCTCACCACACCACCTACAACCTGCCCCCGCCCCTCGATCCCGCACACCCTAACCACATCAGATCGCTGGCGAGCACTGCCATGACGCCCCTGCCAACCCCACCCAATAGGTTGTCCCCCACCACCTGCATGGCGGCACCCCTGCCGTCTCACTCGCCGCCCTTCAACCCGCCACCAACGTTGTGTCGCGGCCGCTGCCCCCCAAAACCTCCTTCTAGAGTTGTCGGTGATGCCGGAACCCTAACCCTGGAACCCTAGCCAGCCACCAGCGTCTTCGTCTTCGTCTCCGGTGGGGCGCCAATGTGGTCGAATGGGCCGGCCCGTGTCGCCCGCTCCACGCGGAGTGCGACCGGTCGTCAGTTTGAATTTGCATTTTTACAAGGGGACTTCAGTTACTGAGTTTAGAAAATGGCAACATATTTTTAGAGCCCAACTATTAAACTCTGAGTCTGACGGCCCAAAACATGTACTAGTCCCATCATGATCTTACTATCTTTGTTTGAGAAACAAATATAGGAAACTTTTTATTTACAAGGTTTATGTTGCAATGGGAGAAAAAAAAATTTGCCATTAGCTAACATATCTCGGGTTCACAATCAAGTTGGCAAGGGAGCCGGAGTTGTAGACTATTCTGGTGTAGTTAGTGGGTATATGCTAGCTACATTACGAGTGAAAATTGAGTTCACTAAGAATTGTTAAAAATATATCATTGGGAGTTTTGGACCACATATTGTTTATTCGTCGATTGATGCTCTTTCCAAGCAAAGTCTCACAACATTAAGCCTCACAAAAACTTATGAGTGCTGGGAACGGAAGTAGCGGTTGAATTTTGGTGGGAATCATCAACTTTGTTAGTTCAAAAAAAGAATCATCAATTTTATAACGTTTTGTTAAAGGCTCATGTTTTTTTGTTGATCCTTTTATGGTTATGTCACCGATGATACGTGGATTTGGGAACTGGTTTGTTCTCCTCTCTACGAAGAGATTCAAGCAATCCATCTAACCTTAGGAAGCCAATGAGTGGGATCACATTGGTAGCCTAGACTGGTCTGGTTTCTCAAAAGCAGTCATGATTGGTCTTGTACCTTACATCGATATTGTACTATGCCAAAAGGTCCTATCTCAATCGATCTAGAAAGAAGAACTAGAAGATCCACCAAAAAGACGGAACTACAGGTGAGAGAAGGAACTATGATAGATTTTACTGGAGGTGCGCCTTCTTCCCTTCTGGCAAACATAAAAGAGAGATACAAAGGAGCCAGTGAAGCCCCCAAATCCTGGCTTCATCGTCTTCACCATCTTTCTAGTGTATTTTGGACTGAATGAAGAGAGAAAATATCTTTTTGTATAGTGCCGCACAGTGAGTCAGTGACACTACTACAGTGCGTGTCATAAGAAGTTGAAGCCGGAGGAGGCATTGCCAAAGACGGCCTTTGTAGTCCACAATTTGTTTTCTTTTGGTGCAGCCTTTTATGAGAAGTCTAGAGTAGTATTTTCCTGTTTCGTATTTATTTTCCCTTCCCATATCCTCTATCGTTCATTTTTAAAGCTTTCCATATGGGTATTTTTATTATTTATTTAATAACTGATGTGCAGTTCTCACGCACAAGAAAAACAACTTCAACCAATCGACATTTCTAGAGAAAGTATATAAATTTAAGGGGTAATGATGCAATTGGCCTTGTTTTCGATGGACTGATGACTGATCCATATATATAAGAAAACAGGAAAAATAGCCATTGAGTCCAGAATTCACAAATGAGCACAGATGTGCATTTTACTTCTATGATAGCATAACTTTGACACCATTTTCCAAGTTTTCATCAAAATTATAAAACATCTGAGTTCCACCTGTTAGATTATGCCCTTCATTTTTTTAACAAATGGTGAACATTTTCCTGTGAAATCAAACTGTGGTTCAGATTTGGTATCACCAAGTGTTTGTCCAAGAAATGTGACACACTGAGTCTGCTACTTGACAGCGCCCTCCTGAAGACCGGACCAATATTGAATTTGATAACAAAATTTCATGAAATGGAAATGGCAGATTGATAGACTACACGTCTACACATGATTTTAGTTCCAAGTATCTGAGTTGAGCATCACCTAAACAGTAACTGAAATATGCCTGACATGCTAAATTGAAATTTAACTTTTCAGCAATATATGATCAGGATGAATCCGACATGAAAACCACAATCGACCATATGCACCAGATGTATGTTAACTCCTCAACACAAAATAGAGGACTAAGTAGAAATAACTCTAAAACCCAAAATACCAGAAGACTAAGAGATAAGTTAGTATTTGCTAATGATAACAATGTGCCATGATCTGAAAAGATACCATGCACAAAGCTCCTAACCAACTCCAACACAGCATTCCATTTTGGTGAGCCATATGCTACTGCTAACTTATCTTGAGATGTGAGCTTCAACTATGCTAGAAAATAACTGAATCTTTTTACAAGTCATATTTATCAGTTCAACCAATGCACCTTCATGGTCATTAACAAGTCAAATAAAGCACGTAACAAAAATTTTAGGGCCACAATCATGAAAGTGTCGCGGGAAGAGATATAGTAATTGATCATGATATGTATCTATGTACAAACTGGTACTTCCACAAACCATAAAAGGGATCCTTAAAGGACTCAACTGGAGGCCATGAAGTCGTCAATAAGCGGCGGAGGCGGGTGTGGCGGCGCCATGGCGCGTGCGCATGTGGGCGGCGGCGGTGGCGAGAGGCGGAGGCGAGGGTTTGGTTGGGGGATTGGGGAAGAGTCGGAGCGAGACAATGATTTTTTTGAAATAATATTATTTAAATAAATAATTGTTGATTTAGGTGTGACTTTTAACAAATAGCAAATCATAGCATCTTATCGGCAATTTAACGGCCGATATGGGAGCTATCAGGCTCTCAGCAGCCGATAAGCTAATGTGGCAGCGCAGCTGGCAGGCCGATTTGGGCCTGTCGGCTGATGCTGCACCGACAGGGCCTTTTTTTGCAGCTCATTGAAATCAATTTGCATGCCGACTTGTTTATCCTATTGCCACTAATCCAAATCCCAAGAGGCTTTATTCCACGGGTATGTTATTCTAGTATGATATATATATACATTATTCTTAATTAATCAAGGACGATGCGTTGAAAATTGAAGCATGGTGAATCAGTGCATTTTATTTTTCTTTTATCGATCTATAATAATGTTCTATGGATCTCAAAAAATCTTCAAACTTTTTTTTGAACGTATATTTTCAAACTTTTTTAGTAGATGTTAAAACTTCTAGAAAAAAATCATATGACGTTGTGGTTTGAAAAGTAGTATTTTATCAACTAATTTAGAGTAAGGATCGACTAAGGATACTTGTTAGTCAGAGTTAAAATTTAGCTATCTGGTTAGATTTCTTGTAGTGAATCTGTGTACCCGAGTAAGTCCTCAACTTAACCTAAGTACTCGCAATTTTCTAGATTTACTTAAGAATTTAACGATGCTATTATTTTAGTGGCTGAATAGGGAGCTCCTGGATTGCCAGCCCGCCCCTATGAACGCTGGCACACTCACTCCTATAAACGCATGCACACAATCCCTATCCCTTTCAGCTTCTTCGAAGATTGATCGGCAAATCCTCAAGATTGACGAAGTCACCATAGACGCCCCGATGTCGACAGGAACGTTGCCTATCATTGAAAGCGCAACCCCGTTAAATTCTAGAATATTCGCTCTCGTGGGGAGTCGAACTAAGGACCTCATGTGCTAGTGAAGATCTTGTTTGAAAACCTAAAAAAAGACCCATAAGTTCTTTTGTTTTAGATCAACACAAAAAGATTCCTATAAAAAAATAAAAAATGTGAGAATTAAAATGTAATTCTCAATTTTTTATTTCTATACTTTGACAATGGTATGAGACTTCAGATCGCTTTTAACATCAGCTCTACCGTGTGAAGTTGTGTGGACCATTCCTAATCCTTCGTCAGGCAAAAGAAACCGATCGTGTCGGCAATACAGTAACCGAAAGGAGCCTTGGCAAAAGCAAATCGGCTTGTAGGCAGCCGACAAGTACTAACTTTATATACTTTTAGAATGATTATGATTAAAGTTATATGTAAATAAACCATGCATTGGCGGAGCCAGGGGGCAGCCCCCCCAAATTCAAACTTTATATATATATAATATATAGTAAATAGTATATGTTTATATTAAAAGAAAAAATCTTGTTGTAATGTTTATTGATATCTTTTAGACAACAAAATCACATAGAATATAATTAAAATAAAATATTTTAATTTATCTAAATTTGTTTGCCTACCATATTTGGATATATCTATTAATTTTTTGGTTTATTAAAATACTTATGTTTCATTATACTTAATATTTTATTGAACGTGTATTTAACTAGCAATAATAATTCGGTGACCATTCCTTTTTATTGTGAATCACAATATAAACGTACACGCTCACGTACATGCACGTACGCACAGTCCTATGATCGAACATACGTCCTACACCACTCTGAGCACTTTTGACATATTAAGCTGGTAGATTTCAAGATTCATGAGTAATCATATGTGCCTGTTATCAGTAGACACAGTCAAATACCACGGGTATATGAGCACTTCCGAAATACTATACCAGTAGATTTCAATATCCATAAGTCATCACATGCGCTCCACTATCGATATACATGGTCATCTACTACGTGAAGAATAGCGAACATGGTTAAATCGTCAAAGCCTAACCCCGAGACAAAAAATTGAACACATAAGCTACACTCAATTTTCATATTTTGAAATTCTTCGACCGGCACCCATATACATAATTTCTGGCTCCGCCATTGAAACCATGTATGGTTATTTTTAGGTAGCTAGATTTATATATATTTTATTAATTTTTGTATTAGAGTCCAGAACAGTCTCCGATATATATTGATACCGAAATCTTCCGTTCCAAGAGAAGGAAAAAAAACAGATTGGCCCGAAAAGGTATTTACAAGAGTATGGAACAAAATATTCTCCCGTCTTGCGTGTGCATAGCTGCATGTGTAAGTGTTCAGTTTGCCGGCTTTCATTTTCCATTCTCTGCAAAATCCAGGGTTGAATCAGGAACATATGCAGTGGTGCTTGAAGGAATAATGCAAGGTATGGTATGCTCGCTGCTCCATGATGGCTTCTCGCTAAAATCGTGAGCACCTAGGATTAGCAACCTGCCTTCTACTGTAAGGAATTCTTTTGGGCAGGACGGGTTTTGTCGGCCTACGCCTACCGATCGGCTGCATCAGAGGATGGTCAGCTGAGGTAGTGTTTAGTTTCCAATTTTTTTTTTTTGCCTTCTACACTAAAAGAGTATGTTTGGACACATGCATGGAGTACTAAACATAGACGAAAAAAAACTAATTGCACAGTTCTCAGGGAAATCGCGAGACGAATCTTTTAAGCCTAATTAGTCCATAAAAAGCCTTAAGTGCTACAGTAACTAACATGTACTAATAACGGATTAATTAGTATCATTATATTTGTCCCGCAGTTTCCTGACTATAGCGTTTCCGTCTTCAGATAGAGGAGGCACCGAAGTTTGTTTGCCAAAGAACAAAGTCGGATATATAGGAACATAACACCTTTAGTTTCCTCTAATTAGTCAATACTGCCAATTCTCAAGCCATAAATTTAGACAATTTTTATGCGAGGAGTGATGTATGCTAAGAAATTATATTACAAAATAGTAATTTCCAAATAATGAATTTAGGCGATTTTTTTTTAAATTTTTGGAAAACATTAGCACTACTAGAGAACAGACCTTTCGTCGATATCCAAAATGGGTATTAGTCCCGGCGAAATTTATGTCCGGGACAAAAAAAAACGACTTTAGTCACGGTTGGTACCTTGCCCAACGGCCGGACCACTTTTAGTCTCGGTTCGTAACACCAACTGGGACTAAAAGTTATCTTTTAGTCCCAGTTGGGGTGACCTTTTAGTCCCAGTTGGTGTCCCGATTTCTTAGTCCCGGCTCTGGAACCGGGACTAAAAGTCCTTAGGACCCGGGACTAAAGGACCTGTCTGTAGTAGTGTAGGCTAAATAAATTAACCAAAAACTTCGATATATCATTATGGGAAGAATATTATTTCCAAACCTGCCAAAGCTATATAGTTCCATGTATAGTTTTAATTTCCATAAAAGATATATTTGCTAGTAGCTCGCATAAAAATAGCATGCATGCAAAACTAATGAAGACAATTTTGCATATTTTGGCTTTTTTTTCGAAAGTATTATCATATAAGTAGACACACAGAGAATGCACCCAAAGCTCAATGTTAGGTGAACGAATGCCGAGGTACATCCCCCAAAGCTCGATGTCAGGTGAACGAATGCCGAGGTACGACGAGGGTTAGTGTCAGACCAGACGATATCGAACCCTTCCTTGTCAGGTCCGACGATGGCGCGCATGATCTATCGTGGCGCTAGGCCCTGAGGACCTCAACATTAAGTCCATTAACATCGAGCCACCACACCATGGTAAGAGTTCGGCATCAAGTCACTTAACGCCGACTTATGTGGCTCGGCGGCTTGAGCCTTGCAACTGCAGTATGTGTAGTAGGCCTCGGCGTAGTTTTACACCGACCCATGTGGCTCGGCGGGAAGTCATCTTGCACCAGGTGTTCGACATGTTTTTATACGAGAGGAACCAACAGTCCTGAATGTTTAATAACTCGGTGCTGACTTAGTGACTTTGTAGTGTCTTGGCGTCAAATTAATTAACGTCGAGGTATTGTTTGCAGACAGCACGAACATATAACACATATGACAATCCAAAAGACATGGCAATAATCTACTCTTCAACACATGGCAATCCATGACAATGCCTACTCCATGACCACACATGACAATTGTACCATCCAATATCCCACTCTTACATACCTACCATAGCAGAAACGTTACAGTAAATTTAAGAGGTAATGATGCAATTGGCCCTTGCTTCTGATGGATTGATGACTGGCCCATATGATCAAACAGAAGGTAACCATTGAGCTCAGAATTAAGAGCATCTCCAAGAGTTCTTCATATTTTATTCCCCAAAATATGGTGTTTGCCAACTCCTACATTATGGGAAGGAAAAAAAGAAGTCATCTCCAAGAGTTTCCTATATTTCTATCCCAAAAGTTTTTTTCTCGGCACTTTTTCCTACGACCCAGTCTCATGTTTTATATCAGGAACCCTGAATTTGTTTCTGTACGCGTTTAAGCCCTTCCACCAGATCTTTCTCTCTTGCGCTTTTCTCACTTGGAACCCTGTCTTTCTTCCTTTTTACTAGACGGGCCGGAAAACTCCGGATGCGCGCTCCGAGGCCGCGCGCGTATATGCGTGTTCGGGATAGTTTTTTGCGTGGTTGAGAAAGATAGGGAGGGAGGATACTAAATTATTGGAGAGAGTTTTTTTTTCTAATTTTGCCAAAAAATTAAGCATGGAAAAGCCGGATGGCAAACTGTTGGAGATGCTCTAAGAAATGAGCACATATGTGCATTTTACTTCTATGCTAGCATAGCATTGACACCATTTTTTCCAAGTTTTCACCAAAACTGTAAAACATATGAGTTCTACATGTCAGATTATGCTCTTCGTTTTTTTTACAAATGGTAAACATTATCCTGTGAAATCAAGTTGTGGTTTGGATTTTGAATCTTCCAAGTGTTTGTAAAAAATGTGACACACTGAGTCTGCTACTTGACAGGAATGACAGCCCTCCTGAAGACCGGACCAACACTGAACCTAATATCAAATTTTTGGGAAAGGGAAATGGCAGACATATATAGACTACACATGATTTTAGTTCCAAGTAGCTGAGTTTTTTTTTTGACAAGACAAGTAGTTGAGTTGAGCATCACCTAAACAAATATGCCTGGCATGCTAAATTGAAATGCAGCTTTTCAGTTTTCAACATATGATCAGGATGAATCTGACAAGAAAACCACACAATTGACCATATACACCATATGTGCATATACTCCTCAACACAGGATAGACGACTAGGTAGAAACAGCTCTAACAGAAACAAATAGCAGAAGACTAAGAGATAAGATAATCTAGCGATAATAATGTTCATGATATGAAAAGATACCATGCACAGAACTCATAACCAAGTCCAACACAACATTCTATTTTGGTGAGCCACGTGCCACTACTAACACATCTTGAGATGTGAACTTCAACTATGCCAGAAATGATTCCTGTTTTACAAGAAAGGCATATTTATCAGTTCAGCCAATGCATCATCATGTCCCTTAACAAGTCAAATAAAGCTCATACAAAAATTTTAGGGCCACAATCATGAAAGTATTGCGAGAAGAGATATACTAAATGATCATTGATATCTATATGTACAAATTGGTACTTCCAGGAACCGTAAAAGGATCCTTACTTAAACTACCCAACTAGAGACACGGGAAATTAAATGATCACGATGTCCAAATTAATGATCATGACTAAATCTTCAACTGACGAATACCAATTTATTTAGTCATCGTATCCTCGAGAAGCCAACAACAGCATGATTCATGCTAATGGATAAATCATTGCATCTTCATCACAGTGACAGTCCGCCCTTAGCAAGATCTGGAAAGATAAAACCATGCTATAGCTCAAGTTCACACATACTTAATATACGTACACATGTTTTTGTTTAAAAAAGCACAAAGGCTTAGTACCTCGAGTGTAGAAGCTCATGTACGGTATGACCCGGTAGTAATCCCCTTTTCTACCAATTTTCTTCACCTTCTTGGACTTAAGATCAAGTGTGAAGAGTCCCGCATATGCGCTGATGAATATAGTATCTGTGCCTTCCACGAAGCCAACCACTCGATAAAAGAAGTTTGGGTTACCTTTTGTGAGTAGTGTGTCAAGCTGCATGACCATGTGTTCTGCCCACTTACCAATACCATTGTGAGCATCGGCTTGCCATGACCACCTATAGATGCATCTGTCCAACATAGCGACAAATCCTAGTGCTCCATCATCTAGCTCCATGGCGACGGCCCCCCTCACACCTGGCGACGAGATCACCGAGAGCTCGTGTCGGATCAAGTCATACGTACTTAACCATGCCTACGCCATAATCATGGCTGAAGTAGAGCGCGTTTCTAATAAGACGGGTGGGTCTCGCATCAAGGCATCGATTGACATCAATGGAGATCAAGGCGCTCCACTCCCTGGTCTCCGAAGAGTACATGGTCGCCCATGTCTTAAACGGTTTGTTGGCATGGTTCGTCCCACAGTAGACCACGAGGAACGGACCGGCGTGGCAGTCGAGGTGGTCGCAGCCGTCCACGGCACACAGCACAGCACAGACGCGGGGGCCGAGCGCCTGCTTCGTCGGCACACTCAGTTTCTTCTGGTCACCGGTGATCGGGTCCCGCACAATGAGCCTGCCGCCGGGGGCCTCGATCAGCACGCGGCCGTGGCGACAGTCGTGCACCCGCAAGCTGCTGCGGTCGAGCGCCGGCGGCAGCGGGAACAAGGGGGAAGTGGTGGAGACAGGGACGAAGCCAGCGGGGGGGGGGGGCAACCCGTGCTCTAGCCCCCCTACCCGTTATGGCAACACAGAGCCCCCCTTAACCCGGGCTACTGCCATGAGGAGGAAGAAGAAGGAAAGGAGGGGCTGGAGGAAGAAGAAGAGGGAAGCAGCTCCCTTCATCCATTCCTGGCTTCGTCGCTGGGTGGAGATGAATACGGCGATCCGGCCAGGGTTTCTGTGGCAGAAGTCGTAGAAGTAGCCGAGGAGGGGCGGCGCTCGGTGGAGCGTGCGGTAGCGGCGGAGGAAGCCCGGGTCCGACAGGATGCGGCGCACGGGCTTGCAGACGAGCGTGGCGCGGACGAGGTGCGCGGGCTCGTCCGGCGGGATGCGGAGAAGGATCTCCTCGACGAGCTCCTCCATCAGCGCAGGAGGCGAGCGAGGGCGACGGCTCGGCGGCGGCATGTTGCGTTGGTTACCGGGGTTCGGATCCGCCGGTCTGGATTGGGTGGGATGCGATGCGAGGAGCGAGATGATGCGCACGACACGACGCCGGGCTGGAGTTGGACTTCGGTTTGGCTTGGACTGCGGTGGGGCCCAGGGACAAGTCGGACGGAAACAGAACACTTCTTCTTTCGTGTTTTAGGAATTGGAATTGCAAATATTTTTTTAGATAGATGATTGATTCAGGATTGGAGAAGTTGGAATATGGGAATTTTTAAAGAATTTCACGTAACCAGTTCAGTTTCTGTAAACTGCAAGGACAACTATTCTGATTCAAAGGGGTTGCAAATCTATCAGGACGACTAGCACCCGGACATCCGGTTCGAGGACGTGTTCGGACACAGCTCGGGGCCATCCGATTCAAGGATCAAAAGTCATCCGATCTCGGCGCATAACAGAAGAAACGAGCACACCTATCCCACCACCACGTAACAGAACAGGAGGAGCGTGCGCTCCGCGTGTACTTGTGGCGGCCTGTCCGCCTCCACCGCGTCACCATCCCACAACGCACTGCCAGCATCGAGAAGAAAGGGAGGGGGTGGTGCCCGCCTACGTCTTTGGTTCGGATGCCCACGCTAAGAGAAGGTGGAGACACCGAGGCGAGGCAGCCGAAGGTGAGGAGGGAGCAAGATGCAACACCCGTCTTACTTTTGAAACATTTAGATGCAACACTTGCAACATACGAGGTCATAATGCAAATGAAACACTTAAAACATGCATTTTGCAAAAACACCTCAAAACCATAATAAAACTTACGCAACATCTGGATAAAATAATTGCAACATATGTGTGAAGCATATATGCAACATCTAAATAACACACTTGCAACATACATCTGAAAAAACAGATGAAATATTGGGAACAGAAGCATGCAACATACGTGTACAACCATTACAACATATGCAACATCCTGATCTATTTTTTTAACATCCTTATGAAACATTGCAACATATCTATGAAACATCTGAAACACCTGAAATATAGGCTTGCAACATGCGTTTTTCACCCTTCTTCCGTATGACGCAGCGCAAGCGGAGGATGGGCAAGCGGAGGGCAGCGTCGTCACGGCCCCATCTAGAGGCGAGCGGAGGGAGCGGCGCAGACAGGCCGCCGACGAGCTTTGGCTGGGATGCGGGCTGCTGTCGTTGCAGGCGGGCGGAGGGGAAGGCGGAGACAGGCCGGTGATGGTGTAGGCTGCTGCTGCCAGGCTCTGGCCGGGCTAGGGCTAGGAGGAAGGGGCCGGCCGTTGGCGCAGGCGTCGAGTTCTGGCCAGGCGGGGGCGGTATGAAGGGGCCGGTGAGGAGCTCTGGCCAGGCGGGGGATAGGAAGAAGGGGCCGGCGGCAGACCCAGAGACCGACGGCGGGCGAAGGCACTGCGAGGGATGTGCAGGATGGAGGTATCGCGGGGAGTGGAACGAGCGGATGGACATTTTTCTTTTCTTTTTTGTTTTGCGGAGGCACGTCCGATCCGGAGTCACAGGAAGGACGACATGACAACCTCTTGCCGACATGAAAGAGACACTGCATTACATTATTAGCACATGTTATTTTTTTTTAAATAAAGGGCAACCGAGACTCCAATTAATCTATAGTTTCCACCTGCACTGAGTGAATCATTTACCAAACAGTAATAACTGAAATATGCCTTACATATATTTGACTTATATATACTACATACAATCTTTACCACGTTAAGAAAAGAGTTATAACCTTTCTACCATATATGGAAAGCACCAATTCGACCAGAATAGCAACAGTTGACCATATTGGTTGGTTTGCACAGTAAATAGACTTGAGAATGGGGAAAAAACAGCAGCAGCAGAGCAACTAAATCACAGATGCAACCAAAGTCGTCATGGAACTAAGGAAAGAAAAGAAGACTTCTTCTCCATGTTAACTATTTTCCCACCATTTTAACCTAACTATTTTAAACTAACTTAAAAACCTAGTATATAGTACATGTAAAACCAAAACAACAATGAAGGTCAATGTTCTTTTTCCAGGAAAGGAGAACAGAGACTTCACATAATCTAGTTCCATGTAGCTAAATGAAGCATGAACCAAATAGCAACTGAAACATGCCCAGCGTATTAGACTGAAATACAATATTCTGGCCGAAGAATCAGGATCAATTCAACATCATCCACAGTTTTATATGTCAGCAAGTAGTTCATTTGGATGAATTATGGTTCATCACCCAGAGAAAACAAAATTTGCAACCCTAGTTGATCACAATGACTTAAACCAGTCATTCTTTAGCAACTCAACAGGAGAAAAAAATATTGATAGTAGCAGCTCTGCAAGAAGGCCCCAGGGGCCAGGACTAGACTTAAGTCGATGGCATTTCAACAGAACATGAAGGATTTGATAAAAGTTTCATCCATTTCACAATGCTCTTGAGTGGCACGTCAGGCATCAGCAAGCCTCGCCAGACACCAGTGATGAGAATCTACCATGGTCTGAAAATCAAATTCAACATTTCAACTTAGCATTTACAGTTTAATTTGCTATATACAAGATATGCCAGAAAATAAAAGAATAATTATGAAAATACAACCTGAAACAAAGTAACATCATAATAAAAGATCAACAAGTCTGTGTGCATATTTGTCATTTTTAGCAATCCAATCCATAACAATCAAATCTCAGAATTCAAACTAAGGTTGGTTCCAACGCCATAGATTCAGTTCACGCATATGGCGATCTCTATATGTAAAGATAGCAACTACGAATTATAGTATGACTTACTTCCCAAACCTGTCAAACCAAAACCAACAAGAAACATATAGACGCAGTAAAGAAAACACAGGGCAATGTACCAGGTTATCTAATATTTGGCAATAACCAAGCAGCCACTTCATCCTTCATGAATTACATAAACTTCACCTTTATGTTGTCAGTAGTTTGCTTTCTCACAGTGTGGCCTTTTATGAGAGGCTTGGAGTAGTGTTTTCCTGTTTCCTATGTCCTTTACTTTCCCATTTTTGAAGATTTCCTTGTATTGGCATTTTTATTCTTTCTTAAATACAATAATGTGCAGTCCCCATGCACATCCAAGAAAAATAAACTATCCAACCAATCAAAAGCTCTAGAGAAAAGTATAAATTTAAGGGTTAATAATGCAGTTGGCCCTTCTTCCCATGGATTGATCCATATAATGACAACAGAAAGAAGGGGTCATTTCTGTTGATATGAGATTGCAAGCTTTTAGTTACATTTATTTATTTACTTCAAAGAAGATGTCCCCTTAAAGAAATGACTAACTTGGTTCTTATAAACTTGCAGCATTCTAATTTCACAAATCCACAAATGAGGTACGTGCACATTGTTTTTTTTTCTTAAAAGAAGGCACAAAGGATAATACCTGGAGTGTAGAAGCTCATGTAAGGTTTGATCCAGTAGCAATCCTCTCTTTTACCTATTTTCTTCAACTTCCTTGACTTGAGATCGAGTGTGAAGAGTCCGGCAGACACATTGATGAAAATAGTATCCGTGCCTTCCACCAAGCCAATCACTTCATGAGGAAAGTGTGGGTTGCCTCTTGGGAGTACTGTCTCGAGCTCCATGACCATGTGTCGTACCCAGCTACCAATGCCATTGTTAGCATCGGCTTGCCATGACCACGTGTAGATGCAGTTGTGCAACGCAGCAACAAATCCCAGTCGTCCATCATCTAGCTCTCCGATTGCAGGCGGGGCGGGCTATCCCCTGATTCTTGCAGTTGGTTGAAAGCATGAACACAGGACTATCCCCTGATTCACTAGCTCTGAAGAATTGGAAGTTTGACAGTAAAGCCATGGTCAACTTTATCGTATTGCAGGAGCTGCCCTTTAGTTTAGTTGACCATGCACCGTTTCAGAAATTTATTGCTACCTTAAATCCTTGGTTTACCATAGTGTCTAGAACTACAGTTGCTGAGGATATTATGAGCTCATATGAGGATAAAAGGTTAGCCATTCGGGAAACTATTAAAAATTCAAATTCAAGGGTCTGTCTAACTGCTGATCTGTGGACTTCAAATCAAAACCTTGGTTACTTGTGCATTACTTGCCACTTCATTGATAATGACTGGATGTTGCAGAAGAGAATAATAGGTTTTGGTCTTGTAGCTTCGCCCCATGATGGGTTTACTTTGTTTAATGCATTGTTGAAGTGTTTGCAAGAATGGAAGTTAGAGCACAAGGTATTTAGCATCACATTAGATAATGCAAAGAACAACAACATGGTTGGTTCCTTAAGTAAAAATCTTTCAGAAAGACACCTTATGCTTGGAAATGGTGATCTGCTACATATGCGTTGTGCAGCGCATGTGTTGAACCTTATTGTCAAGGAGGGATTTAAGGTGATAGATGGTGCTACTGACCGCATTCGAGATAGTGTCAAGTACATTAGAAGCTCACAAGCCCATAAACAGCGTTTCGAGGAAATCATTGTACAATTAGGTATATCCTGTGAGAAGAGACCATCTCTTGATGTTCCAACTCGGTGGAACTCAACTTATTTAATGCTGAAGTCTGCAATAGAGTATAGGGCAGTCTTTGATGTTATGGAGTCACAAGATCCTAATTACATGGACAATCCTTCTAATATAGATTGGAACATGGCAGACCTACTTTGCAATGTGTTCAAACCCTTCTATGATGCTACAAATATAGTTTCTGGTACATTATACCCAACAACAAACCACTGTTTCCATGTCCTATGGGAAGTCAAAGGAAAAATAGAAGCTTTGGAATCACATACAAATAGTTCCATTGTAGTTATGGCGAGCAAAATGAAATTGAAGTTTCAGAAATACTGGGATATATGCCTGTTGCATATATGTGTACCAGTAGTTCTAGATCCTAGGTTTAAGTTCAGTTTTGTATCATTTCGTTTGAATGCAGGTTTTGGTGATAAAGGTCCAGCATACACTGAAATGGTGAAGGCCACAATGCAAAATCTGTTTTCTACATATTCATCTATGGCACCTGATTTAAACTACTCACAACCAGAGTCCAATGATGGAAGTATTGATGAAGATGACTGTTGGGCAGACTTTGAACAACATCTTGCAGCACAAAAAAGGAAGAGAGTGAAAAGTGAGCTTGACACATATCTGCAAGATGATCTTTTCCCTCAACAAAAGAAATTTGATATTCTGCAGTGGTGGATGATGCATTCTACAAAATATCCCGTGGTTTCGTGTATGGCAAGGGATGTGTTTGCAGTACCCGCATCAACTGTAGCTTCTGAATCTGCATTTTCCACTAGTGGAAGAATTGTTAGTGACTACAGAAGCCGACTAACAAGCAAGAAAGTTCAAGCCTTAGTATGCCTGCAGGATTGGTTGAGAGCAGAAGGTACATTTTCTTTTAATTGTACAAAGTAGTTAAGTAGCATATTGTTAGTTTGAGTATTCTTGTTTGAGAAATAACGACACCTTATAACTTGTTACCCGCTCTTGTTTCAGGTTTATCAGATGTTAAATTATCAGAAGATGATATTGGCGATGGCGACGATCAAGTAAGCAATGTCTTACGTATTCAATCACTTATTTCTGTTCTGTGATTGGTTGCTTGCAAACTTGCAATGACTTCCTTGTTCTGTGCCAATGGCTCTACTTTACATGAACCTGCAAGTTTTGATTTCGCTCCTGCTGTATTAGATTTTATTGTAGTTGAATCATGCTGGAGCTACAGTTACAAGTACTAGATTTCTGTTATTTTTAGTTGAATCCTAAAAAGTGCTACTACTATGAAAAGTACTACCTGCAAGTTTTTAGTTAAATCCTAAAAAGTACTACCTGCAAGTTTTTAGTTAAATCCTAAAAAGTGCTGCTACCGTGAAAAGTGCTACTACGGTTACAAGTATTGGATTTCTGTTATTTTTCTTGCTGTTGATGGCTACAACTTATGTGGTGATTGGTGAAGTAAGGAGGTCCTGGATTTTTCTTACTGTTGATTTCTGTTTTGATTTCGCTATCTGGTCCTAGATTTGTCAAGGTCTGAACTGAACATCTTGTGAGCTGTGTCTGTGTGACACCAGCGCCAAGGCAGCTGCTAGCAGCAGCTGCATGCCCGTGCTTTCAGGGCGTGACCCTACAATACAACAAGGCAGGTGCAATGGAACTGGACTTCCATTCAGTTCATGTCCATGCCTGTCTCCCGTCCTTGTCACTAGCAGGCTCGCTCACTCACTCATCCGGACAACAAGTTCCCTTCTCCAGCTCTGTTCTCCGATGTGTGTGCGTGCATGTCCGTGTGTGTGCGCGTCCCTGTCGTCGACTCATCGTTGTGGTGCATGGCTTGCCCATGCTTTCCACATTCCATATGTTTTTTTCAACTCACTCAAAGGCCTCAATCAAATGCATCTCGTGTTCTAGAAGACGAGGATCTGATGAGTTCACAGGTAGGAGTAGGAGAGGTGTAGAGTAGCTGTCTTTCCTTGTCTCTGTCTTTGTGGAAATGCTTCTTCCTGCAGGTTTCATCTGTTGATGGCTGCATAAATGGGTGATGGTTTTCTCGCTGGTCCAGAGATGGGCTAGGTTTTAATAGTCTGTTGTGTGTCAAATTTTCTTCATAGACAAGTGTGAAGAAGTTGCTTTTATTCTGAATCTTGTTACTGAAAATTTTGCTTTTATTTGCTCATATTCAGTCCTACATCATATTCTGATCAAGTTTCTTTTTGTTGTTTTTGAACTAAAGACATTTTAAGTAAGGAGGTGCCGGGTTCAGCAGAGCAGGACAAAGAATCATGTTCGAAATTTTTTGTTTTATAATCAATTTGGAAATGCCGGGTGCACAGTGAATGAAAAGGAAATAGTGCATTTGTCTTTGTCACTGTAAAAAATTCTTTCAGCTTACCATTTCAACTTCTTTATGTCCCTGTATATGTGGGAATCTTAAATATTTGGTCCGGAGTCTGTGTGTAGTGGAGGCGTGGCTCCCATTCCAGCTTTGTTCTTGTCATCATTCGTTTAAGCTATTGTGTTCGTGGAGATACTGTACGTACAGTCTCTGGTTGTAGCGGGTCTCGCGAGTTTTGCAGCCTAGTTTGTTAAGTCCGCGAAAAATTTGTCTGCAAAGTTTACAGCTTAGTGGCCGGCCACAGGCCCGCGAGTAAACTTTGCGGCGAGCGATGCGGGTTAGCGGCCGGCTGCGAATGGGCCCGCCTGCAATCTGATCTAGCTCCATGGCGACGGCCTCGCTCACACCTGGCGACGAGATCACAGAAAGCTTGTGTCTGCCCAAGTCATACTTAAGCATGCTTACGGCACACTCAAGGCTGAAGTAGAGCGCGTTTCCGATAAGAGTGGAACAACTCAAATGAACATCGTTGTCCACATCAATGGAGATCATGGAGCTCCACTCTCTGGTCTCAGAAGAGTACATGATCACCCATATCTTATACTGACGCGCCCCACAGCAGACCACGCGGTACGCACCAGCGTGGCAGTCGAGGTGGTCGCAGCTGTCCACGGCGCACAGCACAGCCCCGGCGTAGTAGATGGGCGGGTACTTCTTGGGCACGCTCAGCTTCTTCTGGCCGCCGGTGATGGGGTCCCAGACGACGAGACGCTCGCTCCCGATGCTGCAGATCTTGTACATTAGCACACGGCCGTGGCGACAGTCGCAGACCCTGCAGATCCCTCGGTCGTGCGCCGGCGTGGTCAAGGGGGACACGAATGCGGAGGTCTGGACTGGGTGAGCGTAGGGGTTGTAGAGGTAGCCGAGGACCGGCGGCGCTCGGTGGAAGACGCGGTAGCGGCTGAGGAAGCTCGGGTCCGTGAGGATGCGGCGCCAGGGCTTGCACACGAGCGCGGCGCGGAAGAGGTGCGCGGGCTCGTCCGGCGGGAGGATCTCGGCGATGATGTCGTCAATCAGGTCCGGCAGCGGCGGCGGCATGGTGCGCTCGTGGGTGCCGGATGCGAGGATTCGGATTGGGGAAGAAGAGGCACACCGCACACCGCACTGCCTCCATTGCTCGGTTGGGTTCAAGCAGGACTGAGCGCCGTGTCACACGCTTCCGGGCTCACCAAATTTGGCAATTGGGCCAGGGGTTGTGTCACTCAATTTGGCAAACACAAGAGTGAACTACAAGTCCTTTTTCTGAACCAAGAAAATTGACCTTCTTTCTTAGGTTTGGCAGGGCAAAGTTGTTTGTTTTGAACCATATAAGTCCTTTTTCGGACCTAAGGGATTTGTTTGTTTTGAATTTGGATGCAATCAGGCATTAGTTAGTTGAGGGCTTGAGGCCTCAGGATATCTCATCGAGCTGTAACAATGGAAATAAGAGTAGGTTGTAGCCTAATTAAATGTCGAGTGGCAACCTTGCGCATCTTGTCTGCGTGGTAAAGTTCAGAGAACGAACACTGCTGAAGTTCAGAGCATCAAGCAATTACATATGGTAATCGGTAAGTGGTAAATGAATTTGGCACATTATTCCTTGAGAGAATATAAACATGACTTGTAATGAACTCCATCCAGAAATCATCAGAGCAAACTATGCTCACGTTGGTTCACAGTCATCAGTATAAGAAATTTGACTTATAGAAAAAGAAGTCAGAAAAACATTGCATCCAAATCAACTTGCATATATCCGTTTTTATCATAGCTGACACATGCTTCCCATGGACTGCTCAATAACCCAAATCGCGGCCAGAATTCTTAAGAGACCCCCCCCCCCCCCCACCCCCCCCCCCCCAAAAAAAAAACAAAACCTTCCAGTTATGCATCTAAGAAGTGTTACAATGCTACCAATTGACAACCTTATTGAAGAGCAGCAACCAACACTGAATGCCATTATGTTCTAAGGAAATGGAAACGACATATAATCCACATAATTATACTTATATGTAGATGAATCAGCATTAACCAAAGATTAGCTACATATATCCCTGACATATTGAACAGCAACACATTTCGTGGTAAATATGATCAGGAAAATATTCGTCAGGATAACCCATTTGTACTTAAACCGCTCAACAGATAAGAAACCAACAGTTAAACTGAAATACACTTGTTTTTGGCAGCATGGTCAGGACAACATGAACAAGAACAGCCGCAATAGACCATAATGACTTGAAATTCCTTAACAGAAAACAAAACAGCTCGACAGTAGTAGCTCAGAGGAAGTCAGGGTGACGGATTTGTCCATTCTGCAATTTATCACTTTGAGCAGCACATCAGCGAGTCCTCGCTAGCGACAACAATCTGCCACGATCTGAAAAGATACCAAGCACAAAACTTATAACCAACTTTCCAACTCTGAATTTAGAACTTGATGAGCTATGTACTTAGAAATACCATCAAAAGTTACACAACCTAATTTGAGATGTGAGCTTCAGATATTCCAGAAAATAACGTAATATTTAAAGAAAATGTGAAGCAGGTAACAGTAATACTAGATCACAAGCTTTCTTAAACATTTAGCAATCTCCATTTTTGCCTAGCATCCATTTCATGCTTAATCAACTATTCAACCAATCAACTTGATCTTGTCCCTTGCACTGCTCCGTATAGTAGCACATGGTTTTCAGCAAGCAAATGACAGCATAGATGAAAAGTGAACATTAAATGGTCGCATCAATGAAATTATTCCAAAGAATAGACAGACTTGAGTCCTGAACTGAACGGCCATATAAATAAGAGGTGCTTTTATGACTCCAAATTAGTAGTAAAACATCCCAGTTCCATGCTTGCTAGAAGTTGTTCAATCTATTTACAAATGACAAACATTTTGCAATGAAACTAAATTAAGACTCGGATCCTCTCGTATCTCCAATTGAATGTCCAAAAAGGTTGACACGGCTACTTGACAGCCCTTTTGAAGGTGGCCATCACATTAGAAAACTATATTAAACTTACAGGAAAAAGAAGCAATATAGATTAAACACGACTTTCGTTCTAATTAGCAGAATTAAATATTAACCAAGCAGTAACTGAAATATGCCTGGCATAATAAACTGCTGCAAATTTTTGACGGTATGATAAGGATGGATTCAATGAGACAACCCCAATTGAACATAATGACTTGCACAATAACAATGTGCCATGATCTGAAAAGATACCAGACACAAACTCATAACTGACCGTCCAACTAAGGTTCAGTTCGATGAACTATGAGCTAGTACTCATTCCAGCGGTTACAACTTACAAGACTGAGTTTGAGATGTAAACTTTAGCTATGCCAGAAAATAAGACGATGTTTTTTACAAGTTTGTCAGCATATTTACCAATTCCACCAGTGCTTAATCATGCTCCTAAACAAGTTAAATCTCATAACAAAAATCATGCCCTGTCTTCCAATGTCATGTATTTAGTTTGAACTCACATACGCAGAACTGTTTTTGGCAAGCTCTATATGTGATTCTAGCTAACAGACATAAGTTACATTATGACTAATAAATTAAGCTGATTGTGAATAAGCAGGGGCAAAGATATCGAAGCTGCAAAGAAAATGCAGGGCAACAGAGAAGCAGCAGAGGCCGGTACAATACCCGGAGTGTAGAAGCTCATGTAGGGTAGGACACTAAAGTAGACCCCAGACTCATCAACCTTCTTAACCAGCCCAGAAGGGAGCCTGATTGTGAATAAGCCAGCACCTGTGCTAACGAAGATGGCACCCATACCCTCTGCACAGCCTACCACAAATGGTTTGTCATCAGGATTGGTGACAGGTATAGTTTTCTCCAGCTCAATGGCCCTGCATTGTATCCATTCTGCAGCTGCTTCTGAATTCACCTTCCTTGACCACAGATAAAGGCTGGAACCCCGAACGTAGGCAAACCCCAGTGAGCTGTCCTCCATCACCATGAGAGCAACGTGATACACATTCTGTGTCGGTGGATTAATCAAGGATACGGAATTGTTGCCCCAACCATACTTGACAATTGCGTTGCCCCACCGCAGCGTGAAGTAGGCCTCATCTCCAATAACAGCGCCTCGCCTAGGCTGAACATAGGGTGTATAGTAGAACCTACCATCAGCAAGAGCATCTCGCCTATGCTGGGCATAGGATTCACAGCCACTGTCCAGAGTCACCGGCGTGCTCCACGCACCTGTCTCTGACGAGTACACGGTCGCCTTAACGAGCTCCTCATAGTCGTCGGTGACCACAAACACCACTCGGAAGGGGCCGCCGTGGCAATTGAGATGGTCACAGCTAGGCACAGCGCACAGCAAGGCGGCGGAGTAGATCAGCCACGGGATGCCCGGCTCCTCCAGGCGGTGCTGGTCGCCCGTGACGGGGTCCCAAACGACGAAATGCCAGCAGTCGGTCCCCACGTGGAGGAGGACGCGGCCGTGGCGGCAGTCGAGGGCCCGCGAGCGGCCACGGTCCGGGTACGGGCCGCGGTCGGGGTGAGGCGGGGCTCGGGGTCTCCCTGGATGACCATGAGCCTGTGGAGGAGGCCGAGGAGGGGAGGGGCTCCGTGGAAGGCGTGGTACCGGCGGCGGAAGGTGGGGTCGCAGAGGACGCGGAGCCACGGCTTGCAGGCGAGGGCGGCGCGGAAGAGGTGCTCGGACTCGTTGGGAGGGAGGCGGAGGAGGATCTCGCCGACGAGCTCGTCCATCAGCTCCCGCCGCCGCCATGGTGCGGCAGTGGATGCGAGGGTTTCGACTGGGGAGGGAAGAGGCGAAGAGGGAGCGTGTGAGTAGGTGACAGCCAGCAACTGAGCCACTTGTTCTCGGTTCGGTTCAACCGGGACTTTCGTTTCGCTGGGTTATTGTGCTGAAAGTACTGTTTATTGGTTTGTTATGAGAGAAAAATACTGTTGAATGGCTGCTGATTCTACTGATAAATCTAAATGAACAGGGTCTAGGAGTAGAGAACAACGGTCAACGGAGCTTTGACTTGTCCCATGTCAACGTGTCACGCTGCCTGCCTCGTTCTAACCTTTGGCGGTATGCGCGTTTTGGCAACAATTCGACCAATGCATTGTCATGGTCCTCGATAACAAGTAAAAGCACACATTTTTTTTTTGTAGATAATGGAAAAGAGAACATGATTCCTTGTTCCATTATCTACATGATATACGTGTCTGGGAGGGTGTATTTTGAAGTACAAGTAATTTTTTTTAATAATCAGCAGGAGCACTGCTATATCAAATAAGAGAGGAGCAAGAATCCAGTTTACAGCTTAAAGGTTATTACATAGCTAAACCACACAAACTCAAAAGGCACGTAGCATAAAAGAAAGGAATCATGATGGTAACTGTAGTTTTCCCAGTGCCCTACCGAAGAGGCTCAACTCTTCCTTGATCAGCCCCAACACTTGAGCCGGCGTCCGTGTTGTCCCCTCGAAGGTTCTTCGGTTTTGCTCTTTCCAAATGTTCCAGGCTGAGTACATCAAGATGGCTGTTGTTGTTCTTTGTTGAGTTATAGATCTTCCCTGTAGTGACATCTCCCACCAAATTTTCATAGTCTGCACATCTGCATCAATGTCAGTAATGTGGTCTCCAACCCATTTTTTAACTAGCATCTACACTTCTTTTGCAAAAGGGCAATGAATGCAAAGATGGACAGCTGTTTCTGCATCCTGATCACAAAGCGGACAGATTGGGTTGCAAGGACAATGCCTCAGCGCTAGCTTATCAGCCGTAAGAACCTTTGCCTGTACTAGCAGCCATGTAAAAAAATTGAGTTTGCCTTCAGCATGAGCCTTCCAAATTGAATTCGCCAGTATATTCGAGTAAGACCCCATGAACTGAGCCAAGTACGCTGATTTTGCAGAGTAGTTGCCATCCGCTGTCCATCTCCAACGGATTTGATCGTCTTGGTCGTTGAGTTGTTGGGCTTGTACCAGGTCCTATAACTTGACAAACTCAGCCATTTGTTGGACGGTCTCCATCCTCCATAGTCCCCTTGTCCAACTTTGATTTATTAGACCATCTTGTACCGTTTGGTTTTTCCTCCAGGCCCACTTGAAAAGACTAGGCACTAGATCGATGGGAGCCTGGCCATCAAGCCACGACGAATGCCAGAAGAGAGCTTTATCTCCCCTGCCCACCGTGACCACCGTTGATGCTCGAAAAATGCCCTGTCCACTGAATCACATGGTGCAGCAGTCCCCGCTGATGGTCTGTCTGGGCTTGCCCAATCCTGCCAAAGCCATCTCAGCTGCAGTGCTCTGCTAAATCTCTCCAGATCAAGAATACCGAGGCCACCAAGAATTTTTGGTCTTGTCGCTTTTGGCCAGCGAACTAGACAATGCCCCCCCATTTGCTGAAGCTGCTCCCTTCCATAGAAACGATCTTCTGATGCTATTGATCTTCCTTATTGCCCACTTTTTTAGAGCAAAAACTATTAAGAAGTGAACTGGCATAGACGTTAGCACGGAATTAACCAAAGTTAGGCGACCAAAATGATCCAGAAACTTGGCTTTCCAAGCAGAAAGCTTGGCAGCTATCCTGTCAATTAGCGGCTGCACATCCACTTTCCTCAACGCTCTGGTGTGCAGCGGCAAGCCCAGATATTTGCAAGGGAAGGCTTTAACTTCACAAGGGATGACATCTAGTAGTCCTTCCAGTTGCAAAGAACAACAAGCTACGTGGTAAATTACACATTTGGAGAAATTTGTGACCAAACCCGAAGCCTGCGCAAAAGCCGCTAAGATCAACATTGCCCCTTGTATCTCTTCTCTATTAGGATTAAGGAATAATGCTGCATCGTCTGCATACAACGACACCCTCAATTTGACTGCTCTATGCTGTAACGGCTGCAAGTACCCAAGTTGGGTGGCCCTATCAAACATCCTCTGCAATGGATCTATTGCAATGACGAACAGAAGTGGCGACAAAGGGTCGCCTTGCCTGAGGCCCCGGCCGTGCCTGAACCACTCTCCTTTTGATCCATTGACAAACACTGCAGAGGATGTGGTGGAAATCAAAGCTGTAACCTAGGCACGCCAGCGGCTGCCAAAGCCGAGTCGCTGCAGCACCTCTAGGAGGAAATCCCATCTGATCGAATCAAACGCTTTAGTGATATCTAGTTTGAAGAATAATGCTGTGTGCTTGGCCCTGTGCAGCTCTCGGATTGTGTTCTGTGTATAAAGGAAATTATCATGGATGCTTCTCTTTCTTATGAATGTACTCTGACAAGAGGAGATGAGGGAGTTTAGGGTGCTGCCTAGTCTGGTTGCCAACACTTTGTATATCAATTTTGCCACACTATGGGTAAGACTAATTGGCATGTAGTCTGACAGAGAAGTTGCATCAGCCTTCTTAGG
The DNA here is from genome assembly GCA_038087645.1 of Saccharum hybrid cultivar R570. Taxonomy (NCBI): domain Eukaryota; kingdom Viridiplantae; phylum Streptophyta; class Magnoliopsida; order Poales; family Poaceae; genus Saccharum; species Saccharum hybrid cultivar. The sequence continues at coordinate 5,588,879 of JAQSUU010000368.1, forward strand.
GACCAACACAATATGCGCCGTGTTTACGGTCTTGAGGTGATGATCATGCTGTAGCTGCTGCCAAGAGGTCTTGTTTGATGACATTCCATGCAGATTTGAAGAAGACTCCAATAAAACCATCAGGTCCAGGAGCTTTTTCCGAAGGAAGGTCCTGGATCACAGCATACAGCTCCTCAAACAAGAATTCTTCTTCCAAGTGATGAAGGTCATGCTGCTGGATATTCAAGAGTTCCCAATTTAGAGTGTGAGTCCTGGGTGGGAGGGGGACCAAACAGGTTGCTGAAGTGACTGTGCGCCGCTTGTGATTTCTGATGTTGGGGAGAATCCCGTTGTGCCGTCACCTGCAGCGATTGAATGTAGCTTTTCCTTTTTCTTGCATTTGCCCTTATAAAGAAAAGTTTGGAGCTGCAGGAAGACACCTTTATCATTGTTAGCCTGGAGCATTGCTTTGCTCGTAATTTTTCCACCGTAGTTAGGCCCAGCAGCCACTGTTTGAGTTGCCTGTGGAGTTGCACTTCCATAGGACTGAGCATCCTATACTCCTGTACCACATCAAAGATCCAAATCAACTGCCTCGCTGCAATGATGAGTAGCTTACATTTACCAATTTTACTCCTCGCCCAAGCTCGTAGAGCTTTAGCAGTTCTACGCATTTTGGTGTGGAGTCTCAAAAAGGGTTTTGTAGGAGACTCTCGGGCAAGATTTTGTAGACCATTTTGCTTTCTGCCCGCTCAAGGAACAAGAGGAGGTGCAATTCTAGCTATACATGCAGACAATTACAAAATTCTGCAGTCTGAGTTCAGAGAAAACACTGTTACTGCCAAGCTCCAATCAACCATGTCGACGTGTGAGTGGTGGATAACTGTGGTATTTGGACCACAGGAAGACGGCAACAAGTTGCTATTTATGAATGAATTGAGGCAAATTAGCACTCTAACCTTTGACAGATGGCTAGTCATCGGGGACTTTAATATGATCACTCGGCCTCAAGACAAAAGTAGTGGGAATATTAATCTGAGATTGATGGGAACATTTAGAAAGCTGCTGGACGACCTTGAGCTAAAAGAACTGGGGCTGAAAGGGAGGATGTTCACATGGTCTAACAGCCGTACTCACACTAGAATCGATAGAGCTTTCTGTTCAAGTGAGTGGGATACTATCTTCCCTAACAGCACACTCCAGGCAGTGTCTTCTCTGGTCTCAGACCACTGCCCGCTACTGCTGGTTGGAAACACAAATTGTGGAAAATATAGAGGTTTTAGGTTCGAAGCGTTTTGGCCAAGATTACCTGGGTACATAGAGGTGGTTGCTGAAGCATGGAACATACCTCGTACAAGTAATTATGATATACATATGTTAGACTTTACATGTCTCTAATATGTGTCGCGCTGCCTTTCTCAAGACTTTTCTTTTACGGAAAAATGATACATACATAAGTGCAAACCCCTTGTGCACAAAAGTCTATAATCCGAAGATGCTAATTTGTTCTGGAGCGCGTGGTTTCAGCAAGAAAATTGGACTCAATAGATTTCCAACTGCCAACTGCTGGAAAATTGGCTGTCACAGTGAAATCTTACAAGAGTGATTACAATAGGTTCTAGGTAAAACTAACGGGATGTCTAGCGCCCGGATGTCCAGTGCCCGGCCTGTGTTCAGCTTTTCCACGCAACGCCCCCGCGCGCTCCTTCCCCGTGCTTTTGCCTCTGGGTCTCGATTTGACCGTGCACGCTGGTGGGGGGAAATCATCGTGCCCGCTGCCACAGGAGCAGCAACGACGAGCCATGCCTGGTCACTCACTCCTGCTGCCCACATGCTGCTGGCGCATGATGTTGCTGCTGACCCGCCGCGTCTAGCTAGAATAAGGAGAGAGAGAGCAGGTGAGTATGGATGCAGCTTCGTGCTCCATTCCCGCTACCAAGCCTATAGATACAGCTTTGTGCTCCGCGCTTGCTATCACGCCCGCTTGGCTTCTCGCGCGCACAGAGACCACTGTGCCCGAGGGGACCACCTCTGCTTGCGCCCCATAGCCGCGCCTACTGATGAAACACTTGCACCATAAAGCATTTGCTGCAACATGCGTCCGAAATAGATGAAACATTTACAACAAAAACTTGTGTATGGGTACTGCAACATATGTAACATTTGGATAAAACACTTGCAACATACGTTCAAAACATTTAAAACATACACTTGCAACATATGTGTATAGCCAGTGCAACATATGCAACGTCAAATAAACACACTTGCAAAATACATTTAAAACAGCTAAAACATTTGGAACATACACTTGAAATATATATGTATAGTCATTGCAACATATGCAACACCAGATCTACTTTTGCAACATCCAAATAAAATATATGCAACATACATCTGAAACGCATGAAACATACAGTTGCAACATGTGCTCATCTACTTGCTGCACCACAATGGAGGCTTGTTCACGCGGAGCTCAACGTCAATGCGGAGCTCGAGGTCGCCCACGGTCGACAGGCAAATGGATCGTGGCACAACGGGAGTTGCAAGGCGCAGGTTAGGGTGCGCGGGGGCAGGCACATCCGTCGCATCCTTTGGCGCGAGGCACGATGCGCAAGACGCGAGGCGCCCAGGCAAGCGCGTCCGTTCCATCCTTTGGCACGAGGCACGAGGCACGGGGCAAGTGCGTCCACCCGGTCCAGATAGGACAAACGTCCTCAGGGTCATTAGCGTAAAACTAAAGGTGAAAGTAGACACGTACAGCCACTGTTTAGCAACCTTGTAGTCTTACTGCTACATGTGAACTGGTTTGTGTGGCTAGCAGGTTAGAAGGACGATCACTGATGGATGAGCTTAGAAACACACTGAAGAAGTTCAGAGGTAACAACCCTGACGTCAGCCAGATGTAGCAGGTCATTGGCAAGCATTATTACAGGCCAATTATTCCTGGAAACAAAGCAAGCATTGCCTCCTAATGAAGTTCCTCTAAAAATCATCTGAGCAAATAAACAAAGTATCTTATTAGGCGGGAAAGGAAAATAGTGGAGCTGCTTCTTACCAACGACTCTGTCATAACGATATTGCTCCATTCAGTTCGCTTGCGTTTTGCATGTAACGTGTTCAGTTAACTTGCGTTTTGCTTGTAACATATTTATTTTCAATTTCGATGTAATCGTATGCAGTGCATTCAGTTGACGAAATCTTGCAACATCGATGAGATCTTACAAGGGTGACTGAAAATGTAGTAGCTAATTACCTAGGTTCAGGCTAACAAATGCAAGGGCGAGATCAAACCACTGGGAAAGTTCAGAACAAGCAATCTTGATTCCTGATGGCTGGCTCCTTTTTAAAAAAAACATAACGACAAGAGCTCTACCCTTCAATTAAAATATAGAAAAGAGAGTTTTATGTACAAGGGAAATAGCATGTAGTGCATCATAAGCAAACATTATGGTAAGTGGCCCGTTATTCCTGGAAACCGAGCCAACGATGACCAGCTTCCAAGTGAACTCTTTTCGAAAATCATTGGAGCTCATCATGGTCGTGTTAGTGTTCAGTAATCAGTACAACCCAGAACACATTACAACTGATTTTCCTTATATCCTAAAAAGCAGAAGAAAAGATTGCAATGGATAAGGAATTCAGCTGTGTAAGAGAAAAAGGGGACTGCATGGCTTCCAGGTCAAGTGGTCAACATTTACACGCTGAATTAAAAAAAAACAGCAGGAGAACACAAAGGGTTGGTAAACAGACTAAGATTCCAGCTATTGCCCAATAAAAACTCTTACTGCTAGTTGACAAACATTCTTGAAGATGAATGACATTATTTTTTTCAGAAAATGGAAACAGCATAAGTCCACATAATTTTAATTATATGCAGCTGACTCAAACATTTAACTAAAAACAGTAACTCATAAGGGTGCGTTTGGGAGCGCTCCATGGAGCAGATTCTCGAAGAGAATCACTCCCCGGCTGCCAAATGGTTTTTTCAGAGTGAAGTGATTCTCTGCTGATTCTATGAAGTAATTCTCAGAAATGAACTAAGAGGCTGAGAGCTGAAAAAATAGCTTCTCCTGATTCTGTGAAGTGATTCTCTGTAGTAATTTTAGGAGTTTATGCAAGAGAATCAAAAAGAATCATTTTCAGCCTCAGAATTACTTCACCAGAGAATCAGAGAGCACAGTTAGAGAATCAGGGAGCACAGCTCTGCCAAACGGACCCTAACTGCTTGACATATCGAACAGAAAATCAGTATGTGGTTGATATTATCAGAACGAATTCACAGGGCAAACAGGATTGAACGTGATGACTTACACCACCCCTATCTAAACTGCTCAACAGATAAGAAATCAACATACTAAACAGAATTACCGTTTTCTATCCATAGGATCTTGATGAACCGAACAAGAACCAAAGTTGATCATTATGACTTGCATGCATAAACTGATCAACAGAAAACAGACCAACTTTGTGCTTTGGTAGGTATAGGTAGCAGTAGCACCGGAGACGCCAAACATTAGCAGACTCAATCCAATGGATACGTCTATTTTGCAATGTGTCACTGTTGTGCCACACATCAGTGATCACTGAGCCCTCGCTAGTGACAACAGCCTGCCACGATCTGTAAAGACACCAAGCACAAAACTCATAAATGATGCATGTAATTAGAACTAGTTCCAAAGATTAATGAATGGACTTGATACGTCAACTTTAGCTATGCTAGAAAATAACACAGTTTTTTAAAATAAAAAAATGAATCAAGGTAATAGGAGAATATTATTATCAACAAGTTTATTCAATTTTTTCAATGTCCATTTTAGGCAACTGGCAACTTCATGCTTCATCAACTATTGGACTCAAGAGGGGCTAGCAAAAAGGGAAAAAAATATTCTGAGAATAATGATGCAAATATGCAATTGGCCATGCTTCCAATTGGCCCATATAAATATAATAGCAAAAGGGCTCCAGGTCGAAGAATAACTAAACAAGAGTCCAGATTCACCAATGAAACAAAGGTGCCTTTTATTCTACAACATCATAACCTTAGTTCTTGGCATCATTTTCCCAAGTTCTCAATATAAGCGTAAACCATCTGATTAAACTTTAAAAAGATTCTTCAGTTGACTTACAAATGGCAAACGTTTAATGGGGAACTAAATCACATCTTTGATCCCTGTTTCTACTACTGTATGTCCAAAAACTCTGACAATGCTACTTAGCTCTTTTGAAGATGAGACGAACACTGAATGCCATATTTAAGGAAAGAGAAACAGCATAGACTACACTTCATTTTAGTTCCAAAAGCCGAGTCAACTATTATCCATACAATGAGATATGACTGACACATTAAAAACTTTTCAACTACATGACTAGGGTAAATTCGACAGGAAAACAATTTATAATGACTTGCACAATCTGTATGTAAACTTCTCAATAGAAAATACACGACTCAGAGAGAACAATGTGAAGCTAATAACCAACTGTTCAACTCAGCATTCCACTTGGGTGAGGCTTCTGCTAGACTTGCATGAGAGCTACAGCTGAGCCAGAAAACAAAACAGAGTTTTTTTCTTGACAACAAATTTGAAGCAAAGTAAGAGGACAATCGTAGATCAACAAGTTTGTAAGCATATTTAGCAATTTGACAGATCAATGTCATGGTCCTTAACAACTCAAATCTCAAAACCAAATTACATTAGTTTTCCAATGCCACATATCCACTTTTCTCTAGCATACACAAATTTCTTTGGGAGGCACTATATCTGAGTATAACTAAGATATTTCACATTATGATAAATTGTGCACAAACCAGAAAGAACTAGTTAAGCAAACATAAGGAAGCTGTAAATAAAATGCAGGACAACAGGCAAGAAGCAGGGGCTAGCATAATACCTGGAGTAAAAAAGCTCATGTAGGGTAGGACACTAAAGTAGACTCCAGGTTCGTCAACCTTCTTCACCCGCCCTGATTTGAGCTCTATACTGAATAAGCCAACATCTGTGCTTACGAAGATGACTCCCACACCCTCTGCAGACCCAACAACAACTGTTTCATCAGTAGGATTGGCAACAGGTATTATTTTTTCCAGCTCAATGACCCTATATTGTAGCCATTCTACAGCTTCTTCTGTATCCATCTTCATTGACCACATATGAAGGCTGAAACCCAGAATGGAGGCAAAGCCAAGTGTACTGTTATCCATGGCCATGAGGGCAATGTAGTACACGTCCTTTGATGGTGGGCGAATCAAAGATAAACGATCCTTGCACCAGTCATACTTGATGATTGTGTTATCCAGCCGGATTGTGTTATAGATTGCGTCCCCGGTATGGGTGCCTCGCCTTGGCTGGAGATAGGGCATATAGTAGGATCTAACTGCAAGACCCTCTTGCATATGCTGAGCATAGTATTGACAACTGTTGTCAAGAGATATTGGCTGACTCCACGCACCCGTCTCCGATGAGTACACACAAGCAAATATGGTAGGCTTGTAATCATGGGTGGCCATGAAGACCACGCGGAAGGGGCCACCATGGCAGTCAAGGTGGTCGCATCCATGGGTGGCACAGAGCACCGCCGCAGATTCGATCAACCAATCCTCCATTTCCGGCACGGGCACGGCATGGCGGTCGCCCGCGACGGGGTCCCAAACGAGGTAGTCCAAACGACTCGCATCCTTCATGTAGTTCAGGGCGAGGACGCGGCCGTGGCGGCAGTCCAGGACGCGGCGGTGGTGGCAGTCGAGGACTTCGGGGTGCGGGAAGTCGGGCATCGACGTTGTGGGGGTCTTCCCTCGAGGACTTGAGCCTGTGGAGGAGGGCGAGGAGGGGAGGGGCTCCGTGCAAGGCGCGGTAGCGGCGGAGGAACCCGGGGTCGCAGAGGATGCAGAGCCACGGCTTGCAGACAAGCGCGGCGCGGAAGAGGTGCTCCGGCTCATCCGGCGGGAGGCGGAGGAAGATCTCGACCATGACGTCGTCGATCAGCGGCGGAGGCGGGCGTGGCGGCGCCATGGAGCGCTCGTCGGCTCGTGAACGGCGGCAGAGCGAGGGTTTGGGTGGGGAAGAATCGGGGAGGATCAGAGTTCAGACAGAGCGGCGGCTTCTGACAGTTCTGCTGGGTTGGGCTGGACCAGAATCAGTGGCCGTTGGGGCCCATAACCACTGTTGGGTTGGGCTGGACCAAAACTAGCGGCAGTCGGGGCCCATAACCAGCTCGAGCTGAAGCTCTGGCATCCGTATTGGAAGACGCGGAGTCATTTTTTTCTCCCAAACAAAAATAATGAGAGGAGTCATTTGAGGATATATCGTCCATCGAGCAGCAAAAACGTCTTTTTACAATAGTAGTAGTGACGTCAATTAACAAGAGTGATTAAAAAAGTGCTAGTTGGCTACCAAGTTCAAGCCATGGAAAGCAAGCTTTGCTTTGCTGGAAACAGAGCAAACAGGGCCAAATACCTAGTGAACTTATTTTTTGAAAATAATCGGAGCTCAGTCATCTTAGTGCTCACTAACTCAGAACAAATTACAAAATGTTCTGAATTTTTTTTCTCAAAAAAAGAAGAAGCGAGAGCAATTTACCTCCCCTTTTTGAAATAATTCAGATTTTTGTAACAGAAAAGGGTGGAAAACATGACTTCCAAATTAACATTTACCTCCCCGTTTTTTGCATAATACCAATTAATTGGGCCCTGAATAAAAAAAAACACAGGAGAAACGAGAAATGCTTCTTATTACAGCATATCGTTACAATTATATGTTTAAAAACACTTGCTGCCAATTGAATACATTCTTGAAGACGCCAGCACTGCATGACATAAGTTTTTCACAATCTCGGAACAGCATGAAGGACACATAATTTCAGTTTCATGTAGCTGACTCTAGTACTTTTACCAAACAGTAACTCAAACATGCCCGACATATCAAAAAGAAATACAAGTTTGTGGTGAGGACGAATTTGCAGGACAAACAGGATTGGTCATGATTAGGATGAACTGGACAAGAACCACAGTTGATCATTATGACTTACAGCCATTATGCTTAACCTGCTCAACAGAAAAAATAACAACTTGATAGTAGTATACCACCAAAAAAGCCAACAATAGCAGACTCAAAACAATGGATGTGACCATTTTGCAGTTTATCACTGTTGCACAGCACATCAGAGATCAATGAGCCCTTGCTAGCGACAACAACCTGCCACGATCTGCAAAGACACCAAGCACAAAACTGATAAACAATTTAAGAAATTTGGTGCTCATGTGCTTATAAATAGTTTCAAAGAGACCAAGCACAAAACTCATGAACTTAAGCTATGCTAAAAATAATAACATGCAGTTTTTTTTTAAAAAAAAATAAAGCAAGGCAACAGGAGAATGTTATATCAAATAGTTATTCAATTCTTAGCAATCTGCATTTGAGGCTAGCAACAAACTTCATGCTTCATCAGCTATATGACTAGTCAGTGGCTCTAGCAAAGAGGAGAAAATTTATTCTGTATGGATTCAATTGGCCCTGCTTCCCATAATTTGGTCCGTATAAATACAATAGCACAAGGTCTCCAGGTTAAAGAATAATCAAACAAGAGTCCAGATTCACCAATGAAACAAGAGGTCTAGGATATCATAACCTTGAGTCCTTGACATCATTTTCCAAGTTTTCAGTCAAAGCATAAAACATCTGAGTTACACAACTGTTAAACTTAAAAGAGGTTCTTCAGTTGATTTACAAATGATAAACGTCTTATGTGAGACTAAATTACATCTTGGATCCCTGAATCTCCAATTGTCTATCCAAGAAGTCTTACAAATGCTACTTAGCCCTCTTGAAGATAGACCAACACTAAGCGCCATGTTTCACAAAAGTGAAACAACATACAGTACGCTAATTTTAGTTCCAAGTAGAATATTACAAACTTTTCAACGATATGAACAGGATAAATTTGGCAAAAAAAGAAAACACAATTGGTTATAATGACTTGCACAAATTGTGTGTTAACTGCTCAAAAGAAATCGATAGTAATGTGCCCTGATCTGGGAAGATACCATGCCACAAAGTTAATAGCCAACTGTTCAACTCAGCATTCCACTTCGGTGAGGTTTGTGCTAGTACTAATTCCAAAGTTTACAAGATTGACCCTGATATGTGAGCTACAGCTGTGCCAAACAATAACAGTTTTTTTGGTATCTAAAACAATATAAAGCAAGGTAAGAGGATATACTGGTCGACAAGTCTGTATACGTATATTTAGCAATTCAATCGATGCATGCCACGGCCCACAACTACTCAAATCTCAAAACAAAATTGCATTCTGGTTTCCCATGCCACATATTCAGTTTTCTCAAGCATACACAAAACTGTCTTTGGCAGGCTCTATATAAACCTGGTAATGGTCTAGAAACCACACCAGAACCAGGCCAAACTGTTTAATTAATCATGACTAGATCTTAGCCCACCCAGCTCCATCCCATCTTTCTTTTCTCCAAATCTAAACTGAACCAGACTACAAGCATTATTGAGATTGAACCAGTCCAAACCATTTCTTAAATCCAAAGTTCAAAATCATAGCTAAGACATTTACCTCAGCTCGGTTCCAACTGAAACGTTTGCCTTGCTACAGAGATAGGCTGGCCCACCACGTGCCTTGCTTTCTTCCCTATCGCACCCTTCCCTAGTTTTTCAATCTTCATTTCTTCTCTCTCCATTTCTCTCGTACTTGACACTAGGAGCTAGAGCTAGCAGCACCGACGAGCTTCGCACCAGCAAGCTCGGTGCCGGCGAGCTCCACACCCGTGAGCTCCACGTCGGCAAGCATGGTGGGTAGGTCGAGGCTTGTCCCCTCGAGGTTCTTCCAGTACATACAGAGGAGTATGACCATGTCTACAGCCATGCCGGCAAGGATGGCGGGCACGATGCCGATGAGGAACTTGGGGGGAAAGGGTCTGCCTGCTAAAGGCGATGACCAGGTTCTGCCAGTTGCTGTCTTGCTGATGGGCGTGGCGCAGGAGACAAGTGCCAAGGAAGAGCATGGCAGGCAAGTTGCGCTCGGCGGCGAGCTCCAGCATGAACTGCATGGGAATGATGCAGCAGGTGTCGATGAGAAAGAACGTGCTGCCAAGCACTCTGGATTTGAACCCGCCGAACCATCTAGAGCCAATTCCAAACTGAACCAACCCATTACAGACACTGCTCCAGACCGAACCAGCCCATTAGAATTTTGAACCTATTTTCAACCAAACTATACAGACCCAAATAGGAAACCAAACCAGTAAACCCGGTTTTAACGCAGACCTTTACCAGGTTTAGCTCTATATGACTAAATAAATGTGGAATAAGAATAACAGCAGATATTTCTTACATTATAACTAACTAAGCAAACATATAGAAGCTGTAAAGAAAATGAATGACAGAAGACAAGCAAGGGTCAGTGTCATACCTGGAGTGTAGAAGCTCATGTAGGGTAGGACACTAAAGTAGACACCAGAGTCGTCAACCTTCTTAGCCTTCCCAGAACTGAGCTTGATCGTGAACAATCCAGCATCTGTGCTAACGAAGACGACACCCACACCCTCTGCAAAGCCGACCACACCTGGTTTGTCATCGGGATTGGCAACAGGTATCATTTTCTTCAGGTCAATGACCCTGTATGGCACCCAATCTGCAGCTTCTTCGGTATCCACCTTCCTTGACCACGTATGGAGGCTGGAACCCAGAACACATGCAAAGCCAAGTGTACTGTTATCCATGGCCATGAGGGAAATGTGGTAAACGTCCTGTGATGGCGAGTTAATAATGGATAAACGATTGTTGCCCCAGTCATACTTGACGATTGCGTTAGCGAACCGAATTGTGAAGTAGATTCCATCTCCAACAAGGGTGCCTCGCCTTGGCTGGAGATAGGGTGTGTAGAGGGGGGATATAACTGAAGCTGCACGCCCCTCCCGCATGTGCTGGACAAAGGATTCACAACTGTTGTCAAAAGATACCGGCACGCCCCACGCACCCGTCTCGGATGAGTACACGCTCGCAAGTATGGTATCCTCGAAGTCGTGGGTGGCTAGGAAGACGACGCGGAAGGGGCCGCCATGGCAGTCGAGGTGGTCGCATCCGTCGGTGGCACACAGCACCGCGGCAGATTCGATGAGGAAAGGATCCATGTCCGGCCAAGGCACGGCGTGGCGGTCGCCCGTGACGGGGTCCCAGACGTGGAGAGGCGCATTCTCCCAAGGCATGAAGATTAGGAAGCGGCCGTGGCGGCAGTCAAGGGGGCGCGTGCGGCGGCCGGTGGAGCCCGGGTGCGGGAAGTCGGGCATCGACGTTGTAGAGGCGAAGCGGGGCGGGGGGTCTCCCTCGAGTACTTGGATCCTGTGGAGGAGGCCGAGGAGGGGAGGGGCTCCGTGGAAGGCGCGGTAGCGGCGGAGGAACCCGGGGTCGCAGAGGATGCGGAGCCACGGCTTGCAGACGAGCGCGGCGCGGAAGAGGTGCTCCGGCTCGTCCGGCGGGAGGCGGAGGAAGATCTCGGCCATGACGTCGTCGATCAGCGACGGAGGAGGGCGTGGCGGCGCCATGGCGCGTGCGCTCGTGGGCGGCGGCGGAGCGAGGCGGAGGCGAGGGTTTGGGTGGGGGATTGGGGAACAGTCGGAGCGAGACAGTCACGAAATGGGTTGGGTTCGACCATAACCAGCGGGGGCCCACAGCCAGCTTGAGCAGTTGTCTCACTCTCACCGTCGTGGGCTCAGCCCCATAAGGCAGTGGCACAAATGCCTTGCACGGAACCATGTCCAGCTGCGGCATGATTTTTCACAAAACAAAAACCTACTTTTAATTTGAATATAAACAAAACCATATAAGTATGCATTTGTGGTTTTTTTCCTCGATCACATGTAGTTAAGGATTTTTGTTTTATCTTTTGATTTGAATACAAACAAAACCGTATAAGTGCTGCCTCGACTATTGACTATTGAGCTCTTATTGCGGTGTTTAGGCTATTAATGTTGCTGCAGTTATCATGCTTTCATAACATGGCCAGGTATATTTATCTCAAAAAAAAACATGGGCAGGTATTTTATTTGAAGCTATACATGATAAGACACCCCACCAGGTTTTATTTTTGTTGAGTTCACAATTGATCTGCAATAATCATTCGTTGTTTCTACCGTTGTTGCCATTAGCATAGTAGCTCTATCTTCAAATAAGTATCCTTCCATTTCAAATTATATTCCTCTTTAGTTTTATTTTTAACTAAATTTCTCTTACTGTAAGTAAGTTTATAAAAAATACTAATGTCTAAACCATCAAATTAGTTTTATTATTTTTTGCGAGGTATATCTTGATAGTATTGAAAAGCTACCTTTTACATTAACATAATCACATAATCTGTTTATTTGAGATCCGAGTGTTTTGCCCCCAACTCCACACCCATTTTTTCTGGGCACTATTCTTCTTCCTCCTCCAGCCGCTCGCCGCCGTTCCTGCTAGTCCTCGCCCTCGCCCCCGCCACCGACCACCACCCTGGCACGGGTGCTAGGGTTCGCCGGCCCACACCCATTTTCTGGGCACTATTCTTCCTCCTCCAGCCGCTCGCCGCCGTTCCTGCTCGTCCTCGCCCCTGCCACCGACCACCACCCCGCGCGCGGGTGCTAGGGTTCGCCGGAGCTCCAGCGAACCCTAGCATCCTCGATGGCCTCCCTCTTTCTCTCCCCACACCGCTGCCATCTTCTCCAACTCCAGTGAGCCTCTCCCGCCCCAACTTGGCTCGGCCGCCACTACCACCACCAGCTCCCGTAAACCGCCCAGCCACCATCCCCACTACCGACGTGCCCCGACCGCCCCCTTCTATACTCGCCAGAGTTGGAGAAGAAAGAGGGGAGAGGCTCGCTGGAACCCTAGCCACTGCCGTCGTCGTCTTCGTCTCTGGTGGAGGAGGAGGAAGAGGAGGAGAGGATGCCTACCTCGTCGGCGCCGGAGCCGCCGGAAGGGAGAGAGGAAGGAGCCGTGGGCACGGGTGTCGCGGGATCGGACGGCCTCCACTGTGGCCCCGCACGGATCCGACCGCCTAGAAACCACGTGCCCACAGGAGCTAAAGCACCCGATTGTATTTTAGCATTTCTATAAATATATCTATCTCACGAGACAATATTTGGTAGGACTTCCTAAGGGGCTTTATGTTCAAAATTTATCTAACTTCTTAGGCAAAGTTCCGTTAAATACTAACTCAAGTAATGGTTTTGCAAGACAAACACCGGAGGGGAGGAGCTGTTGTTTCCAAGAGTGAAGCTGCCTAAATGTCATTTCTCTGACTTTTTAGTGAAGCCGGTAGCAAAGAAAAGCGATACCAAATATAGAGCCTAAATGAACAAAATGGAACTCTAGATATTTGCTAACTCCTCTCCTTCTTGCTCAAGCACAACCAGTTCTCTAACAATTGATCGATCCAAACAGAGCTGACCATGAAAAACCAAAATGTATTTAAAATCTTCAAGATGTTAGTGCAGCTACTTATTTTTCCCCAAACACGGTACATGCTATTACACTGAATTTTCAATTATACTTGATCTCTATTAACAACTTAGGAAAAAGACTTTGAATTTGTAGTCTAAAATTTCCCGTTATAACTACTGGCTATGGCTACTGCTGCCCGCCGGTGGACCCCCGAGCTCTTTGTCGCAGACGCAGGCGAGCCTTGCTGCGCCTGTGGCGTCTGCACCGCCGGCACGATGTCAACGCCGAAGAGGCGTACTCTGCCCGGCACTGGTGACCTAGTTGCAGTTGCAGGCTGGGGAGTGGGGGGTCGTCTCCACTGCTGGCGGCGCCGCCTCGTCCGTTTTGATCGGCAACGGCATTGGCAGCACGAGGGTCGCCGCGCGTGCAGGTCCTGCAGGCGGTGGAAGGGGCTGCACGGCAGCGGGCGGCTTCTTCTTGGGCACGATCGGCGCGCCGGCCCAGTGCTTCCGCTTGTGGCCGCCGAGCTGCACCCCCGTGGCGAATTCCGCGCCGCAGTCGCCGCACACGTGCACCCGCTCCCGCTCGGTGTCGTCGCAGCGGCCCGGGACGGCGAGCATCAGCTCCCTCTCCCTGTGCTTGTGCCCGACGCTGTGGCCGCCGAGCCCCTGGTGCGTCGCGAACCACATGCCGCACTTCCGGCACGTGTACCCGTCCGGGTTCTGCCGGCCCGCGGCAGGCGCAGGCCGCGGCGGCGGCGGCGCGGCAGTTTGCTGGTGGACGACGGCTTCGGCGGGCGGGCTGGCAGCTCCTGCCAGTGCCACCATGGTCGTCTCCATGGCGTCATCGTGCATCGACTGCGCGCTGCTGCTCTCGTCGGAAAGATTGGTTCTTGCGGCGGGCGCCATTGGCGCGGACGACGCCGGGAGAATACTAGAAGGCGCGAACGCCAACGGCACCGGCTGCAGGACATCCTTGTGCGCCGCCGCGACCACAACGGCCATGGACTGGTGGTCCGAATCGGCGCTCGAAGATACAGCCCTGCCCCCCGAGTGACCTCGCTTGCCGGTGCCGCCCCAGCCCCGCGCGACACAGGACGTGCTGGCGTTGCTGCCGTTGTTCGCCGGGACGACGACGGAGGTGGCGCCTTTGCGGCCGCTGACGACGGCTTCGTCGTCGGACTCGCTTGGGGAGTGGCGGTTGTAGTACTCATCGGTGTCGGTCTCTGAGTGGCAGCCGGGGACGACCTCGCCTTCTTCCTCCACTACCCGCGGCTCGTCGTCGTCATCCAGATCGCCGTCGTCCCTCCACCGCCGCCGCCACTGGTCTTCACTAGCAGGGGCTGCCATCGACCACGGGTCTGTGCGTGCTCGGCTGTCGTGGTGTGAAGAAGTAAGCAGCTCGTGGACACCACCAGCCCTCGCTAGCGCGCGGCCTTGAGAGTTGAGACGAGCGAGTTTGCTGCTTCACTTCCCTGACGGTGACCGGAGGTGAGGTACGCTACGGTCCTTTTATTCGCAGCCTTCACCGGCTCCGGCGCGTCGGCGGCAAGGACTCGGAGTACGAGACCGATACGAATACGACGACCACCTGCGTGTCATCAACTGCCGTACACGGTCCGTCCCAATCGAGTCCCGTGGCGGAATCGGAAAGCCGCGTCACCCAGCCATGACTCCCCTAGTACTCTGCTCTTACTCGAAGCCGCCGCTCTCCTGCACAAACCTTTTGTTTAAATAATATTTTTTAATGAATAATTGCAAATCTAGTAGCTGTTATAAAAAAAAAAACTGCAGATATAGCATCCTGTCGGTCGTTGGGTTGCCGATAAGATTCTTGTCGGCCGCTAGAAGACCGACAGGTCCCATGTCAGCACCTTAGTAGCCCGACGTCGGTCCTGATAGCAGTATTATATGTATTTGTACTTAATGAAAAGTGAGATGTGCAGATATTTAGGGTCTACTTGAGTTTTACCTATCAAGTCAATTTAGGAGATCGGTCTCGTGCTTCTGATGCCAGCCGCCGGAAGCTACTATGCTAAAGACACAACCATCATGGGTGCTCACAAAAATGACATTGTCGCCCTCGGCAAATCCACTGAAACATGCTGGGCACTTGAGATTGCTAGCTGGGAGCAGCTTACCGTTGGAATTTCACTGCAAATCGCTGGCCTTTTGGCTTCTACATTGTGTTTGCTCTCCTTGTAAATATTTTACATTTGGCATGCTCTATTGTTTAAAAAGCTACAAAGGTGAGGTATATATTTAAGAATTTTGATATGTATGCTTGCTATTTTTCAGATTTTGCTAGCCGCAAATTGCTACTGCCAGCGGAGACCGAATAATCGTTGCTGAGTTGAAGCATGATTGATAGAACCTGGACAATTTTCAAATCCTTCAAGTTTAGTTTATTAACTTTATATTGCTGGCCCGTTTCAGGGATGTTGTGCTTCGAATTGTTCAGTATTGCGTTAGTAGTTTAGTTTATGCAAGATACCATGACCAATTATGGGCATCATGCCCTTCTTGTCTAGTTGCTCATTATCGTCTTACGAAGACCATGTTTTAGGTCTGCATATAATTTCAATGGATCATGGAGGCATGGTAGGGTTGCAAGTCCACTCGGAACTGAAGATAAATTATGGTTGTTTTGACTTCAAAATTAATGAACATATGAGCGTTTCAGTTTCGCGTTTTTCGTTTCTGAAACAAGGGCAACACTTTCTGTTCAGGATCACAGTTGGAATTAAAAATTACTCATATGCTAGCGCAGCTTCTTGCATTCTTTCATTTCCCAGGTTTATAAATGTCTATGCCCTATTTGGAACGGCTTAATTTTTAGGAGCTTTTGCAAAACACTAATTCTACTTTTTGTCAAGACAGTTTTCACCAACTATTGTTTATCTAGTGCAACTCACAGAACTGCCACACAACTGTTATTTTGATATACAACAGTATCTTATTACTTGCTACGTATCCAACATGAACATCTGTGGAAAACATCGCAATTGTTCGAGTGTGATATTTGACTCGTCATACAATCGTTCTTGGTTAAAATTATACATGTGTCCAACATAAAGAATACTGATGTATTTTTATTTTCCCTTTTTTTATGTAGCTCGATGAGATATTATTGGGCCTGCGCAAATGCGAGCCTCACCCCATTATGATTTACTATATTTATTTTTCTCTTAAAGTAAATATGCTTAGCAAATGTTTATGAAAATTTTACAGAGAAAAAAATAAAAAAAATAGTTATGTGAGCTTTGGCATCTCCCTATGTTACACGACACATTTTCTGTTGAAGGAGTGAATGATAATGAAAGAGATTATAGTCATATTTGATTTTCTCAGAATGGTGGTCTGGGCTAATGAAGGAGGTTGTGTTCTGGGGTCTTGGCGCCTGGGAGCTCAAAGGGATGCATGCTACTAGGTGATGGCCGAGGTGGAACTGGCGGCCAGGTTTCTTCACCATGAGTGAAACTGACGGCCAGGTTTCATCTAAAAAATTCAATACAAATGTTCTTCAGTTTCTTCACCATGCGTACATGCACACAAAACTGCATGAAAACTGAACAGTTACAAGTGGCCGTCTCAACTGAACTGAACAATAGACCAACAAAGCTGGGGGTGAAATACAATGCAGTTCGCAGATCAGGAACTTGATGAATACAACAACCAGTTTGCCATCGTGGTCTGGTGGTTGGGGAACTTTGTCCAAGTTGAATGACAACCGAATGATTCAGTAGGAAAGCAGTGCATATTCAGTTCACAGTGGCCGCGCCACACATGGAGAGGGAAATGATTCGTGAGCCAATATAATAAACTAAAACATACTTCTCATAATTGTACGCATAAACTAAAACATAGTCTTTGACTCGCAGAAATCCAATGAGCAGAGCACTAACTGGATAAGATAACTAGTATTGTTCTTACTGGAACTTTCTCAAGACAACAAACAGGCCTGGAAACTCTAAAGCATCAGCTCTGCAACACGGTGGATTTGTAGAACTGTTCAACAGAACGAAGCATCAACACCGCAAAGTGATGGATCTTAGAGGATCACTGAGTCTCCACAGGTGATTGCAGTGTGCCTGTAGCAAAAGCTGAAAATAAAACAATAAAGCTTATGGTCATGTTCAGCATTCAAACATGTCCGTGAGCAAAATGAGCAACATAAGGAGCCTCAAGATTTACAAAACTGTGTTTTTGGTGTGATTTTCAGATTAGCCACACAAGACCACAAGGGTGAAAAACAGGAGAATACATCAACAACCTCATAGGTGTGTATTCAATGTCCCAACCATATAGAGTTTTCAATGGTTTTCTTATGTCTCTAAATTTACAGACAATGTAACTTGCCTAGACATTTTCTACTTCCTTCTGTTGTAAATAAAGTTTGACTACAGTGACAATCGATGAAGGATAAAGCTTTCAACCAGCTTATGGATCAGGAAATCATACTTACATGAGCTAGAACGCCACAATACACAAATTATGAAGGTTTACATTGTTTTTATAGTGGAATTTTTAGATTCGCCATACAAGGGTTAAACAGGACAATAGATCAATGGTCTCCTAGCTGTGCATTCATTTTCCTGAGCACATATATCGTTGTCGAAGTTTTTCTTGTTTCTTTATATCTAAATCAAGCATTACTTATCTTAGCAACTTGTGTTATCTTCAAAGCCGTATGAGCAACATGCTAAGTTTAAGGACTTCCAGCATCTTATTTTTGTGTGATTTTCAGATTGGCCAAACAAAGGTGATACAGAACAAAAGATAAACAACCTCCTTGGTATGTGTTGAATGTTTTGACCACATATAATTGTCAACGTTTTCCTTGTGTCTCTAAATCTAAATGCAAAATTAACTATCTAATCTATCTAAATACAATATTACTGATATAAACATTTTCTATTTCCATCTGCCCAAACGGCCAAACTGGAGCAATATTATTGAAGCAATTATTTTTTTAAGTTCAACGGTAAACGTGCATAAGCCTATAACCATGTTATGGGTCGACAATCAATATCAACATGCATATCAATTTTGAAGCTTTCATTGTGATTTGGGTGTAAGCCAGTTCAACGGTAAACTGGAGCAATATCAACATGCATATCAATATCAACTGGACGATATTCCCACAACCTCCTACTAGTACATAAATTTTCTCAATCACATATATCTTCTCGATGTCTTTCTTGTGTCTCAAAATCAAAATCAAGTGTAACTTATCTAGATAATACACATTACCTTCATACACTAACAGAAGTATGACTAGATATGACTGACTAAATAGTCACATTGCAGTGAAGCAAACAAAGACGGGGAAACACGAGATGCAGTACCAGCTGGAGTGTAGAAGCTCACGTAGGGAAAGACATGTTTGACATTGCCCATCTCACACACCTTCCTGATCAGCAATGAATTGAGCTCAATAGTGAAGATTCCATTGTCATCTGTGCTCAAGAAAATGAAATTGGCGTCTTCGGCAAATCCACTCAACCATGCTGAGCTCATGTGAATGTCAGCCGGGAGCAGCATCCCGAGATGGATGAGATTGATGAGCACCCATTTGGCATCTCCGTTAGGACCCGTCTCAGTCGACCACATGGCTAGGATGCCATCATAAAAGGTGGCTAATCCCAGCCCACCATTGCTTGCTGTCATGACAATGGTGCTGCTGCCGAGAAAGTAATTGGCAGCAGGAGGTAGCCACGAGCACGGCGGGACGGTCCTCAAGGCTGCACTGGTTGTGCTCGTCCTCCAGGTACAGGTCAGTCTGTGCGCTCGTCTCGCCGGTCTCAGACGAGTAGAAGCAGCCGTAGGCAAGGTAGTGCACGTCTTCATACTCTTCATACATAGCCAGGCCCACACTGGCCAGTAGGAACGGCCCCCCGCTGCAGGTGCTGTGGTCGCAGCTGGCGCCTGCGGCGCAGAGCACCGCGTGGTTGGTGTAGATGTTGGGCGCCTCGTCAGGGATCCGGCGCTCGCGGCCGGTGACGGGGTCCCAGACGACGAACTCCGTGGAGCCGTAGTCGTAGAGGAGGGCGTGGCCGTGGCGGCAGTCGAGCACGACGCAGGTGCGGGTGCGGTGGGCGGCGGCGGCAGCGTGCGGGCGGAACGCCGTGGTGGGGACGAAGCGCGCGAGGCCCCTGTCGGTCGGGTTGTGGAGGAAGCCGAGCACGCTGGATGTCCCGTGGAAGGCGACGGCGTCGGGGATCAGCTCCGGCATCGGCGGCGGCGACGCCATGGGGATCAGCTCCGGTGGTGCGAGGGTTTGGGTGAGAAATGTCCGGATGGGGAATTGGGTGATTTTGGGTGTGGGGAAAGCTGAAGAAGTGAAGAGAGAGACTGCAAGACCGCTTGGAGTTGGTGCCGGCTCCACCAGTGGGGTTCACGTAAAAATAAAAAAGAAGCTCACGATGTACTACATTTTTAAAAGAACATGGTCACTGAATTCGGTTAAGATGTTTTTTTTTGGAATTGGAATTCAATTTTGTGCGTAGCATGATTTTCTTCGGAATATTATTTCATAATTTCACTTTGTTTGGGCTACTGACATATTTAATTTCTATATATGAACCTTAAGGTACT
This sequence comes from Saccharum hybrid cultivar R570, assembly GCA_038087645.1. NCBI lineage: Eukaryota > Viridiplantae > Streptophyta > Magnoliopsida > Poales > Poaceae > Saccharum > Saccharum hybrid cultivar. The sequence goes on from JAQSUU010000368.1 coordinate 5,608,887, forward strand.
GAAATTGAGCCATCATTGCCATGGTTTTCAGATTTGGACGTAGTCCTGACTGGTCGCTGAAGTGTAGCTCACGCCTCGTTTGGTTCTCTGCTAAACTTAGCGGCTAAGGGTTGTTTAGTTGGTGAAAAAGTTTGGGTTCGGCTACTGTAGCACTTTTCGTTTTTATTTGGCAATTTGTGTCCAATCATGGACTAATTAGGCTCAAAAGATTTGTCTCGTGATTTACAACTAAACTGTGTAATTAGTTTTTTCTTTCGTCTACATTTAGTACTCCATGCATGTGCCGCAAGATTTGATGTGACAGGTACTGTAGCACTTTTTGGGTTTGCTTTTTGGGTTGGGGGAGGAACTAAACAGGCTCTAAATCATGGACTAAACTTTAGTCACTGAATGTTTGGTTTGGGTGACTAAAAAAGGTCTTTCAGTCTCTTTTAGTTATAGTGTTTGGCTCTAAAGTGATTAAATGAGACTAAAAAGTGAGGTTTAGTCTCATTAAGCAACATTCTGGTGACTAGTTGGCTAAAACCCATTAGATTTAGCTGACTAAAGTTTAACAGGGGAAACCAAACAGACCCGCCCGCGCCGCCTCCATCCGCATCGCCCGCTCGCTCTGCGCGTCTACGCGCCCCTATTCGCGGGACGGATCCCGCCCTCCCCCGCTGCACGCCCCTGCTCGTGGGACGGAACATATCTCGCCCTCCCCTATGCTGTTCCCGTCCGTACTCACGCCTCCCATTGCGGTCACGCTCCATCCGCATACCGAGGTCTGTGCCACCAACGAGCTACACACTAGTGACCTTCGCGCCACTCCGTGACATCGAGCTCCACACTGACACCGAGCTCCTCCTCGACAAGCTTCCATTTTCGTCCAAGCAGTAAGTAGATATTGCACTTGAAAGCGCATATTACAAGTGTATATTTCAAGTATTTCAGGTGTTTTAGAAGTATGTTGCAAGTGTTTCATATGGATTTTGCAAAAGTAGACCGAGATGTTACATATGTTGCAATAATTGTACACATATGTTTCAAGTTTTTGTTCTCAATGTTTCATCTGTTTTCAGACATATGAATGTTGCATATGTTTCACACATATGTTTGCAAGTGTTTTTTAGACATGAATGTTGCATATGTTTCACACATATTTTGTCTAGTGTTTTATCTCGATGTTGCGTATGTTTTTGCAATGGTTTCAAGTGTTTTTCAGGTGTTTTTGCAAGTATTTTAGATGCATGTTTCAAGTATTTCATCTGCCTTCAGACGTATGTTGCAATGCATCTATATATTTTAAAAGTAGATCGGGTGTTGCATCTCTCTCCTCACCGTATGCTATCTCGCCTCGGTATCTCCTCCCCTCCTCCCAGCGCCGGTTGGACACCAGCTGCCTCCTCCCTCTATTGTCGATGCTGGTGACGTTCGAGGCGACACAGGCCCCATGTGGATGCGTGAAATGGCGCGGAAAAATGACTATAGGTGTGGGCGTCCGGACGCCCCATCCGTTCTAACGTCTGGGCGGTAGATGCTCCGTTAATTGAAGTTTAGCTAAAATTAACATTAGTGGGTTCAAACGCTCTAGCTAAAAATCCAACTAATAGCTTATAAGATGAACTTCCCAGCTAATAAGAAGTTTTAAACTTGCCGATCTAAGTACTACTTGGAAAATCCAAACGCGGCTCGACTAATAGGTTAGCTAATAATCCATTAATAAAAGCTATTATTAGCTGATTTTCCTCTACTAGCTGTTAACCATAAGTACATGCACGTTCGAAAAAATATAAGTACTAATGGAAATCTACTTGATTCATTATATGAACCGCAATGTACTGAAGATGAACACTGCGATAGTTTCAGGTTCAGATGTAGTCCTAACTTGACAGACACCGGAGCCAAAGATTAGATAGGACTCTGTTAGTCCTGTGGAGGCGATGGCAATCTACCACGATCCTATAAACAAACTTGTGACCATCTAAGCCTTCACAGCTGGGCAGTGAACTGTGAGCATTTCTGATAATCCCAGAATGTTTGCAATGCTGCACTTGAAATGTAAGCTTCAAGCAGGCCAGATGCAAGGTAACTGATAAACTTGTGACATACTCCCTCCGTTCCAAACTATAAGTCGCTTTGCCTTTTTTGTTATATTCATTTTGGTATGCATAACAATAAAGATCGGCAAATGATTGAGAACATAATTGAAAAGAGATTCAGTGGGTGGAAAGGTAAAATGTTTTCGGTTGGGGGTCGATTGGTCTTAATAAACTCGGTGCTTTCTAGTTTACCGATGTTTATGATGTTTTTTTTCGAACTCCCAAGAGGAGTGTTAGAAAAAATCGATTGTTTTAGATCAAGATTCTTTTGGCAAAATGACCAACACAAGCGTAAATATAGATTAGCCAAATGAAAATTTTTGTGCCAACCAAAAATACAAGGTGGTTTAGGTATACAAAATTTGGACATACAAAACAGATGTTTGTTGAGTAAATGGCTATTTAATTTGTTAAATGAGGATGGCATGTGGCAGGATCTTTTGAGGAATAAATACATAAAAGATAAGACTCTAGGGAGCTGCGTTAAAAAACCAACAGATTCGCACTTCTAGAAAAGCTTGATAAATGTTAAAGACACTTTCATGGGTTTTGGTTCCTTCAAAGTGAAAGACAGGTCGCAAACCCGATTATGGATAGACACTTGGTTGGGAAGCAAACCACTAAAAGATAGATTTTCATCGTTGTTCAATATTGTAAGAAGAAAACAAGACTCTGTGGCACAAATACTTAGCTCATCCCCACTAAATATTACATTTCGCCGAAATTTAGTGGGTACGAACCTAAGGGATTGGCACGGAATTGTTGCCTCTTTACAGGATGTGAACTTACATGAAGAAAGGGATGTTTTTGTCTGTGCGTTACATTCATCAGGAAGTTTCTCTGTCAAATCCATGTACGCTGCATTAATTAACAATGGGGTGAGAGTGTCACAAGATATTTGGCAAATTAAAGTTCCTACAAAAATTAAAATATTTTTGTGGTATCTAAAAAAGGATGTGATTTTAACTAAGGACAACCTTGTTAGACGACACTGGAACGGTGACATGAAGTGCTGCTTCTGTCATTATCCAGAGACCATTCAACATCTTTTTCTGGATTGTCTTTATGCCAAATTCTTGTGGCGAGTGGTACATTTATTGTTCGGAATAGCGCCTCCCCAAAGCATAGATGACATTTTCAATAGGTGGTCAAAAAGGGCTAATAAGAAACATAACACATTGTTATTGACAGCAGCGTCGGCACTTTGTTGGGCAGTTTGGATAACAAGAAACGATGTGGTTTTTGACAAATGTAGACCAAAATCTCTTTTGCAGGGACTTTTCAGGGAAACTCATTGGCTCCGGCAGTGGGCAAGATTGCAGCGGCGTGATGATCTACGGGATCAGCTAGTCTTAGCTAGGCAACATCTAGAGACGTCAGCTTTGCATTTTTTTGGTTCCAATGGATGGTCGTCAATTAGATGTATTGGCCTTACTTAATCAATACTTTACGCTCGTTTTGTTTATCCATGTGTTTTGCTATAAGTTGGAACTTTCTATAGCTTGTGTGCTAGCCTACGGGCTGTATTATGTAATAATTGGTCTGATTCTATCGGTTGATAGATGAAGCCGGATATGAACTATCCTTTATCTAAAAAATCTCAAGAATGATGAGGATTTCTTTTACACGGACAAGCTGGGAAGCATTTAGTTAGTCCATTTTCTCGATTGCAAGCATCTAAAAATCCTACAAGCAAAAGAATGGAGAAACATAGCTTCTAAAGTCTAACCAAACTGTGCATGGCACTATGCAATCTGATTATCTCAATGATAGAGAAACGTTATATATCTTTTTCAGGAGAAGAGACACCTAGACCATTTTTTTAGAACCCAAAACCACAGTTACAAATGGCCATACGTGTTGACAGAACTGAACAATAGCTCAACACAGCTGGAGAAACAATACAAGCCAGTTCTCAAATCAGGCTCTTGTCGAATTCAACATGAACAATGTTAGTCATGCCATCACGATCTGGTAATTGGCGAACCTTATCCAAGTAGAACGGAAACTGAATGATTCAAAAGGAAAAGATTGTATATTCAGTTCCCAGTGTGGCCACGCCATGTATGGACTGAGAAATAACTCATGATCCAAAATAGTAAAGTGAAACATACTTGTCCGTGCTAAACTAAAACGTAGTCTTTATTCAAGTTAACAGAAAATCAAATGAGTAGAACACTAATTGAATAAGATAACTGTACTATTCTCACTTCTCACTGAAACTTTCCCAAGAGGAAACAAATTAATAGACTAGACACTAGAAAGCATCAGGTCTGCAAGATGGTCGATTTATTGAACTGCTCAACGGAATAGAAAACACTAGCGAAGCATCAGCATTGTGTAGTGATGAATTGGTCCACATTCCAGTTTCCAGATTATATCCTCGAATAGCACTTGACGCTTAGGAAGATTAGTGAGTCCCCACAGTTGACAGCTGTGCGCCTCTAGCACAAGCTGAAAATCAAACAATAAAAATCATAATCATGTTATAGATCAGCAATCAAACATGCATGAGCCGAAGGAGCAACATATTGAGACTTGAGGTTTACATAATTGTGTTTTCAGCAAGGTATTCAGACTGGCTTCACAAGGGTGGAAACAAGAAAATCGATCCACAACATCCTAGGCCTCTATTCAGTGTCTCGATCATAGATAGTTTTCAATGCTTTTCCTATGCCTGTACATATAAATGCAATTTAACTTATCTAAATACATCTTGTATTCCTTCTATCAACCATACCATTGTCCATCGATATAACACTAACAGAGTTAAGATTATCTGCAAATCTGGAACATGGTCTTCACATGCAGCAGGACGATGGCAAGTGACTAGACAGGAAAGCATAATTGATCAAGGTGTCTTGCATAAACTAAAATGCCAACACAATACTGAACATTTCAAAGCACAACACGCCCTGAAATGGGCAGGCAATGTACAGCAATGTGAGACCCAGCCATTGGTACTGTAGCAGTGTGGAACACTGTAGCTACGAAATTTAGTACCACATCGGAAGCTGAGGGAGGGCTGAACCAAGTTAAAAGCCTGGATCTGAGAGGCTGTTAACTCCGGATCAATTCTTTGGCGTGAAGTGAGGACGAAAGCGCAAGAGAGTTAATTAACAGGTGTTGTTCATTTAACATATAGAGTGGGCCTTAGCCATTTTCCCGGGTCGGGCGTTACAAGCTAACACAACTTGAAGGAATTGTAAATTGTCCAGGTGCTATCATGCTTCAACTCACTCGCTATTGTTTTGTTTCCACTGGCAGTGGCGATTTGCAGCTATCAAAATATGAAAAGTAGCATGCACAGATATTAAAATTGTTACATAGCTCACCTGTGTAGCTTTCTGAGATGAACAATAGAGCATATGCCTAACGTAAAATATTTAAAAGGAGTGCAAACACAATGTACAAACCAAAAGGCCATAAGCCAGTGATTTGTCAGTGAAGTTCCAAAGGTTCATAGGGCTAGGGTCTTCCAGTTTGAGCTTCAAAATTAGACTGGCCAACGAGGATATATCAAAATATTAGATTAACAACTTGTTGGTAATTGTTAAAATCAAAGTCAACTATATTTCCAGGAGGCACATGTTGACTACCATAAACGCTACCTACCACTACCGGAAACGCCTAATTTGCCTAGTGTAAAAAGGTTTGCCGAGTGTAATATGTCGGACACTCAGCAAACAGATTATTTGCCGAGTGTAACACTCGGCAAAGAATGACACTAGGCAAAGGAAGCCTTTGCCGAGTGTCAAACACTCGGCAAAATTAGGCACTAGGCAAACCTGCATTTTGCCTAGTGTCGGACACTCGGCAAATGTTTGACACTCGGCAAATACCGACGGCAGCTGACGGCCATGAACTACCGTTTGCGTTTGCCGAGTGTCACACGGCCGACACTCGGCAAACATGTGTTTTGCCTAGTGTCAAGGTTGTGACACTCGGCTAAATGACCCTTTGCCGAGTGTTAGACCTTGGCACTAGGCAAACTATTTTTTTTTTGGGATTTTGACCTCCCAAAATTTTATGTAGTCGTCCTATAGTAACTCTGGGCGTTCGGGTTATCCGATTACTTCGGGTCGGGTAGTTCGGGTTTTGTAAAGTTCGGGTAATGAAAATCGCTACCCGATCACAGTCCCGAAAAACTGCTACCCGCAAATTCGGGTTCGGGTTCGGGTATTACCCAATTTACCCGAAATATATAAGATCACAAGATACACTCAAACAATACAAAATTTCTCATACAAGTAGAACTGGACAGAATAATTCATAAAGTCGATAACTGATAAATTGAATCGCAGGTGCCAACACAAAGATATAGGTACTCGACATACTGAATACTTAATAGTCTTGACGTCTTGTGCAAATGCAACATGTAAGTGCAAACCACGACACATTCATAAGACATAGGTACTCGACATTCTACAAGATAAAAAAACACAAATTTAATAGTTCCAGGCGGCAAGCCTGCTGCTGCTGCATGCCAAGTGCCATTATACGAACAAATTGATGGTTCAGAACTTCAGACATCAGACTCCAGACGCCAGTACTCCAAACTCCACTAGTAGCAGTCCAGTTCCTCCAGACTTTCAGCCTCCATATAGTCCATACTGTACGATAAAAAATGAAGTATCAAATCTGGGCAGAGCACCATATTTGAAAGCATACTGAAAAGTGAAATCTCCATTCATACTTACATACCTTTAAGTTTTCAGCTGAGCCGTAGTTGATGTCTGAACATTCACAGATGGCTGTTGCTGCTCATTCTTTTTTTCTTTGCCACCATATTCTTCTATCCACTCTGTAAATGTAAATGTACAACATAGTTATATTTTTAATATTACAAATAGTAAATGTAAATTCATAAATGCAAGCAAGGAAGGAAATATGATACCTTTTTCTAATATTGCCAATTCCTCCGTACTCTCTTTTATGTCAACAGTAGGCCTTCGAAGCCAATTCTGCGTGCATACTAAAGCCTCTAACATGAATGGAGTAAGAGAGGTACGGAAGTCATCCAAAATACGTCCACCTGTGCTAAAAGCAGACTCCGACGACGAGGACATGCTTTGGATAGAAATTTCCTTAAGCCAGGCTTCTCACCCTTACAAAAGGGCTCTTCATCTTCTATTACCATCTCAGCAAAGGCAACTCTAAGTGCTTCTTGATCAAACCTCCAAGTGACAGGAGCTTCCCCATGACCAGCTTGCAAGGTGGCTTGCTTCGGATCCTTGTTGAAAACATGAGGATTGCGTTTGCATGTACCGAAGTGCTTCTACAATGCAGATGTTCCATGCCCCCTTGTGTCAGCCTTGATTTCACGGTGGCAATATTTGCACTTTCCAGCCCTTACAGATCCTGATTCATTCTTGATCTTGATAAAATGTTGCCACATCTCAGACCTTGATTGGATCTCCTTCTGAACTTTTTCTTTTTCCATCTCTTCCACATCAATCACTACATTTTTAGTGCCTTCAGTAGTGCATTCAGTAGTGCCTTGCACCCCAGCCATCACTGATTGTTCATGTATTGTTGCTGGCACCATTGCCATTGCTGGAGTCTCCTTACTTTCAAAATGAGTGCCCGTGCCCACGGAGTTGATATTATCCTCTCGTTCAGGCATCTACACAAATAAAAAGAGTACCATAATAGCATAATCAATCACTGTTCACTAAGACAATAAGTGAAACTAGAAAACATATCATAATAACATATAAAAAATCATAGCTCATATCAACTAACAAATCATAACAAATAAACTGAATCATATGCCTCACTGCCTCTGTTAACCACAATTCATAGACCATATAAAAATCAACATATATCAAAAATCACAGATCAAATAAACAATAACAGATTCACTCATGTGTACAATTGTATACTACACGTACACTACATATATAGGCACATTGCAATTTCCTAAGCCACATCCCACAGATTCACTGATTCACTGATTCACAGCCCACAGATTCACTGATTCACAGATCAATTACTAAGAAAAATAGGGCCATATGGGTTAGGGTTAAGGAATATGAATACTTACATTGCACGGCGATTTTGATGTGGTAGCCGTCCTTCATTCGTCAGGTTGCCGGGCACTAGATTACCTCTCCGATGAGGTGACGCACGGCGGCGGGAGCTGGCCTGATGGGGGCAGCGGCGTCGAGCTTCGGAGCAGCGGTGGGCGAGGGCGGTGTCGCGCCGTTGGCCGTCCCAGACTCCGCGGCGTCGCCGCGCCGTGAGGTGAGACGAGGGATGCAGGAAGTGTGGCAGGCTCATGGCTGGGATGCTGGGTTTTGATTTTGAAGGCGACGAGGAGCCGGCCAGCCGGGTAGTCGGGGTCTCGGGGAGACGGGGAGATGACGACCGAAGCTGAGTGGAGGAGACGACGGAGAGTTACGAGACGAGTTAATGAGGTAGCGAAGTCAAGGAGGTTTTGCTATATTTCTTTAATTTGGCATATTTCTTGGACCTTTTGCTATATTTCTTTAATTTATTTCATTTAATTGATTTTTTTTGGATAAAGCAAATGTAAACTGCAAGAGGATCGAATAATGGAATTTAATGTATGAAAAAATGATATTCATGTTATTAAGTCTAAAGTGAGGCGGTATCCAGGAACAGACCAAAAATTTCGTACATCTGGTTCACGAAATATGACAACGAACTTGTGGGCGAGTTGGTTTTAAATTCTATAAAAAGCAAACGAAGTCCGAAAATCATGAAACTTGACAAGATGTCGTGATATCGTATGTGAAGTTTGTGATAAAAATTTGAGATGATTTCGCACAAGTTTGTCACGGCGTTGCTTACAAACCAAGACATCTCCACATAACATATAGATATCATATGCGGAGATGTCTTGGTTTGTAAGCAACGCCGTGACAAACTTGCGCGAAACCATCTCAAATTTTTATTACATATAGATATCATATGTGGAGATGTCTTGGTTTGTAAGCAAGACGACTCTATCTTGTACCCATCCCATAGCTCCATCCAGATTCACCTTTCTCGCCCACAAGTGGAGGGTTGAATCATTAACGTCGGCCAACCCCAGCGAACCGTCCTCCATTGTCATGAGGACAGGCCGACTGATGTAGATGCATGATGGCAAGCTAATCATAGTCAAGCAATGCTTTCCCAGATCATACTTGAGAATTCCGGTATCTGTGAGTAAGAAGATTTGGTCTCCAACAAGGGCCCCACGTTTTTCCCACACGTGGGATTTTTCAGGTAGCTGCACGGAGGCCGGTGCTCTCCATGCATCAGACTCGCGATTGGACGAGTAGACCAATGCACTAATAGCCTTGGTGCCTTCGAGTGGGCTGTTCACAAGGTGGAGTCGGACAGGATACGGCGCCAGAGCTTGCAGACAAGGGAGGCGCGTACGAGACACGCGGGATCGTCGGGCGGGAGACGGATGAGGATCTCAGCGATGGCGTCGTCGAACAGCTCAGGCAGCGGCGGCGGCGCCATGGGCGGTGGCCGTGCGAGGCGGAGGCGGAGGCAAAGCGACCTGATCATCTATTCGTCATCGTCTCTCGTCTCGGATGCCTGTGCATCTGTCTCGTACTTTATTTGGACCGACCTTTGACCTAGTTTCGTTTGAATGGGCCACGGTCCGCGTATATATAGCAAAATCAAAGGCCCAGAACTAAGACAACGGAAAGGAGATCCAGGTCCACTTAGCCCTAAGTACTAACTATTATTCTGCTAAAAAAGACTAATTATTATTAAATGTAGAAACCAAAGGGGGCTCAATTAATAAGTTACTTTGCACCAGGCCCGTGCTTTATTGGCAAATGAGTTCAACTACTGTGATGTTTCTTGTAATAATGTTGCTCATGAACTATCTCAGCTAGGTTTGAGAAAGAACCCGGGTCAGCCATGTGTCTGGTCCGATCCCCTTCCGAACTTTGTAGTTTCTCTTGTGGATTATGATATCACTGATCCCATGCTTTAAATGAATGAATGAGCATTGTGTCAAAAAATAATAATAATAAAAGCTATTAGCTAAATTTCCACTACTAGCTATTACCTATATGTACTAATGCACGTTCAAAAAATACAAGTACTACTGGCAATCTACTTGATTCACTATATGAAGCACAATGTACTGAAGATGAACATTGTGATAGTTTCACCTTCAGTGGTAGTCCTGACTAGACAGACACTCAAGCCAAAGCTTAGATAGGATTCCGTTGTTAGTCCTCTGCTGGCAATGGCAATCCATAACGATCTGTGTATAAACAAACTTGTGACCAACTAAGCCTTCACAGCTGGGAAGTGAACATGTCTGATCATCCCAAAATGTTTGCAAGACTGCACTTAGAAATGTGAGCTTCAGGCCGGCAGATGCAAGATAACTGATAAACTTGTGACATAAGAATGATGCCTCTCTTTTGTGGACTTTCTACAGGAACAAGCTGGGAACGTTTAGTTATTATTAGTCCATTTTATTGATTGCAAACATCACTCGGGGGATTGTATTATCTAGAATCCTACAAGCAAAAGAATGGAGCAACATTGCTTCCAAAGTCCAACGAGACCGTGTGACGCAGTACACAAACCATTATATATCATATTTTCAGAAGAAAAGACACCGACACGATTTTTCAGAACCCAAAACAAAAGTTACAAGTGGCCATACATGTTAGCAGAACAGAGCAAAAGCTCAATACAGTGTATATTCAGTCCCAGTGGCCACGCCTTGGATGGAGTATGGACACCTTGTCCAAGTTGAACGAAAACTGAATGATTCAGAAGGAAAAAGGTTTATATTCAGTTCCCAGTGGCCATGCCATGGACTGAGAAATAATTGATGAGCCAAAATAGTAACTGAATAAGATAGTCTGATGAGCAGAACACTAATAATTGAATAAGATAACTAGTAGTCTAGTACTGCTCTCACTTCTCACTGAAACTTTCTCAAGAGAAAACAAAGGACTAGACCTAGATAGCATCAGCTCTGCAAGATGGTCGATTTGCTGAACTGCTCAACAGAATACAAAATGCTGGACGGCTGGAGAAGCATCAACACCGTGTAGTGATGCTGGAATAGCATTGCCTCTTAGGATGATCACTGAGTCCCCACAGTTGATGTTAGTGCACCTCTAGCACAAGCTGTAAATCAAACTATAAAGGTCATAACCATGCTATAGATTACCAATCAAACATGCATGAGCCAAAGGAGAAACATACTGAGACTTGAAAATTCTGTTTTTGGCAAGGTATTCAGATAGGCTTCACAAGGGTGGAAACAAGAAAATAGATCAACAGCATCCTAGGCCTCTCTATTCAGTGTCTCGACCACAGATAGTTTTCAATGTTTTTTTTGCTATGCCTATCTATATAAATGCAATGTAACTTATCTAAACACATTTTGTACAGTGACCAATTAGTATTTGTAAAGTATAAAGCTTGTAACCATGTTGTGGATCAGCAAATCAAACTTACATGAGTTAGAAGACAACATTATACTTACTATGAAGGTTTATATTGTGTTTTGGGTGAGTTTTTTTGGAATGCATGGGTTAAATAAAACAATATATTAATAGCCTCCTAGTCCTAGTTGTGAATTCATTTTCTAACCTGAACACATATATCGTTGTTGAAGTTTTTCTTGTTTCTCTAAACCTAAATAAAGTGTTACTTGTCTAAGTTATCCGTGTTATCTTCACAAGCTGAATGAGCAACATGCTAGGTTTACCGGGTTTTTTTTGTATGATTTTCAGACTGGACAAACATAGAATAATATATAAACAACCTCCTAGCATCCTAGGTGTGTATTTAATATTTCAACCACATATAGTTTTGTCGGTGTTTTTCTTGTATCTAAATCTAAATGCAATATTTATCCAAACTCTAAATATAAACATTTTCTATTTCCTTCTGCCCAAACCAGAGTACTGCTAGAGCGACTAATTTTGATGTATAACGTTAAACACGCACAAAGCTTATAACCATTTTATGGGTCAGCAATGAAAGATCAATATACTGATTTTGAAGGTTTAGAACTTTAGATTGTGATTTGGGTATCATCCTTCAACTCACTCGTTATTATTTTGTCGTCTCCACTGGCTGTGGCGATTTGTGGCTAGCAAAATCTGAAAAGTAGCATGCATAGATATTAAAATTATTACATAACTCCGTATGTAGCTTTCTGAGATGAACAATAGAGCATTCCTAATGTAAAATATTTAGGAGTGCAAACAAAAAAACCATAAGCCAGTCATTTGTCACTTAAGTTTCAAACGTTCACAAGGTTAGGGTCTTCTAGTTTCCAGCTTCAAAATTAGACTGGCCAACGTGGATATACAAAATTTTCGATCAACAACTTGTGGCTAATTGATAGAAACAAAATCAACTATATTTCCAAGAGGCACTTGTTGACTACCATAAACGGTGCCTATGACTAGGAGCCCAATTGACCAAAATCAGATGTGACGCTATGTTGTTAAATATTCATTTTTCCCTTGCAGAGGTAGCATATGTTTCCATTTAACTAAAATGTGTACATAGCAGATCATCATGTATATAGATAGAAGCTGTAAAGTGCCGAATTATATAAGTAAATAACAAGGCTAATTATTTACCTGGAATGTAAAAGCTCAAGTAGGGCAAGACATCATAGTGGTTGTACTCAGGGTTGCTTAGTCTCTTGAACCGCCCTGATTTTAGCTCAAACATGAAGCCACTAGCATCATCGCCCAGTAAGAGAAAAGCAAATCCAATAACATTTATGCTGGTGTAACCAGTCCGAGGAATAATAGGAATTAGATTGTTAAGCAAGACAACTCTATCTTGTACCCATCCCATAGATCCATCCAGATTCACCTTTCTCGCCCACAAGTCGAGGGTTGAATCCTTGATAACAACAAAACCCAGCGACGAACCGTCGTCCATTGTCATGAGGATATCAGGATGGCAATTGGTGTACATGCCTGGCAAGCAAATCGTAGTCAAGCAATGCTTTCCCAGATCATACTTGAGAATTCTGGTATCTGTGAGTAAGAAGTAGATTTGGTCTCCAACAAGGGCCCCACGTTTCGTCGTGTAGAGGTGGGAATCTTCAGGCAGCTGCACAGAGGGCCGTTGCGCTCCATGCTGCAGTCTCGGACGAGTATACCCATGCCCTAGCAGCAACATTGGTGTCGTCGTCGTTGTATGGGGTGCTCACAAACACCACTTGGAAAGGGCCGTCGCCGTGGCAGCCACACCGGTGGTTGCAGCTGGCCGCCGCACAAAGAACCGTGCCAGAGTGGCAATATGAGTCGTGGTCAGGATCGCTGAGCACCTTGTGGTCGCCGGTGATGGGGTCCCACACAACGAGGCTTCCCCTCGTGCCCCCTACCATATCGAAGAGGACACGGCCATGGCGGCAGTCCAGAGCCCGGCATCCGTACGCTGGCTCGAGGAAGGGGATGCGAGTCGTGATGGGATCGAAGCGGCTGGCTTTGCTGGCGCAGGAGAAGGTGCTACCTAGTAAGCCGAGGAGGGGAGGTGTTCGATGGAACTCGCGGTAGCGGTGGGGGAAGGTGGAGTCGGATAGGATACGGCGCCAGAGCTGGCAGACAAGGGAGGCGCGTACGAGACACGCGGGGTCGTCGGGCGGGAGACGGAGGAGGATCTCGGCGATGGCGTCGTCGATCAGCTCGGACGGCGGCGGCGCCATGGGCGGGTGCGTATATTGCGGTGCGTATCAGCTCAACGGTGAGCAGCCGTGGAAGGTGCACACCCTGGGCAAGGCAAGGCTGCTGGTCGGCCATGTCCTGGACCACAATCTCGACATGCTAGGCATGGGCTGCCTAGCCTACCTCAAGTGTGACACAGCCATGTACCAGTCGCTGATGAAAACAAGCAACCTCAGCAACTCACTCAAACTCACCAGCAAAGAAAGGAGCGCCTGTGGCCTACAGGAGAGAAAGGAGACACAGAGGAGCAAGAAGATAGAGGATGCACGAGGTACTACTCACGAAGAGGATGGGCGTCGCTCTGTCGGTGGCACCAGTGTCTTCCGCGTCCAAGAGAGCATACGACGCAATTTTCGCAGGGAACTTGATGTCGAGCTAAGTTGAGGCTCTGGACGAGTTATTTCCTACGACCAACACTAGGGCAGGTAGAAAGCTCTTCTCAAACGCCGGAATAGGATTGCGTAGCCAGCAGTGGAGGCGTCTAGCTTCGTAGGTTGCAGCACTGCTCTTAGCTCGGTTGTAGACCTTTTATGTAATATCGAAGCTTGGAGTTGTTTTCTAGGACGGTCCAGCATATGGTTGTAAGACCTCCGAGGGCGCTCGTCAAAAGGGCGTCGTTTGTATGATTAAACTCTTCTTTTTAATTACAATGATACGCAAATCTTTTATGTATTCGAAAAAAAGAAGATAGAAGAGGGTAAAATAGACATTTTATGCCCCTTCTGTCTCCTAATTTTGGGTAAATGATTATTTTAATTGTTGCGGCGTCCACCAGCAGCGACGTACGTTTTCATAATGGTATTGGGCAAATTTAATAGTTAGTGATGTGTGACAGCATATTCCATATTCCATATAAAAACGGTGTATGTGGACAATATTTCCCAAACATCTATGGATTTATTTATGGATATGGATACCATTTTTTCGAGAACGTGCATGGTACGTGTTTTATTAAGAAGAAGTTTAGAAGGCTTACACACCCGTCGTCACATCACGGCGAGCTGATGCGGTTGAACACGGACACAAGGCACCGCTAGGCGGTGGAACACATATTGTTGTAACTAACTAAGAAACTAATTGTGTGACCGAATAGATTGCGATGTTGAGCAAACTCATGCTCAAAACGCCTGAGGCGCCGCCCGCCTCCTGTGAGCGGCATCCATGGGGAACAGCTCCCGCATTGCGGCCTTCTTCGACGAGGATAGCGGTTCCTTGAAGGTTTCATGGAAGCGTGCCGCGATGGAGGCATCTGGTGTCATAGGCGACGTCCTGGACGTGCTCGCCGATGCCAGGTTCCTCTTACCCGTACCCACCCACCTGTGATCGGTATGATATTCTGCCCATTATGAAACGCATGGATCTAGAAATTGATCCATGCTACAATAGTTTTTTTCCCCCTCCATTACGTTAGGTTAAACACATCAGGTTTCAGGTACTTGGCGAACCTTGTCCATGTTGAACAAAAACTGAATAATTCAAAAGGAAAAGATTGTATATTCAGTTCCTAAGGGCCACGCCATGTATGGACTGAGAAATAATTCATGATCCAAAATAGTAAACTGAAACATACTTCTCTCTCTTGTGTAAACTAAAACGTAGTCTTTATTCAAGTTAACAGAAAATCCAATAAGATAACCGGTACTGTTCTCACCTCTCACTGAAACTTTCTCAAGACAGAACGAAACACTAGAAAGCATCAGCTCTGCAAGATGGTCGATTTATTGAGCTGCTCAACAAAATAGAAAACGCTGGAGAAGAATGAGCACCGTGCAGTGATGGATTGGTCCACATTACATTTCCAGATTATATCCTCGAATAGCACTTGCCTTTTAGGAAGATCACTAAGTCTCCACAGTTGATGGCAGTGCGCCTCTAGCACAAGCTGAAAATCAATAGATCAGAAACCAAACATGCATGAGCCAAAGGAGCAACATACTGAGACTTGAGGTTTACATAATTGTGTTTTCAGTGAGGTATTCAGATTGGCTTTTTCACAAGGGTGAAAACAGGTTAATAGATCAACAACGTCCTAGGTTGTATTCAGTGTCTCAACAACAGATAGTTTTCAATGTTTTGCATATGCCTATAAATCTAAATGCAATGTAACTTATATAAACACATTCCGTATTCCTTCTGTCAAAACAGAAGTATGACTACACTGATCATTTATTATTTGTAAAGTATAAAGCTTGTAACCATGTTGTCGATCAGCAAATCAAGCTTACAAGACAGAATTATGCTAATTATCAAGGTTTACAGTGTGTTTTGGGTGAGATTTTTGGAATGCATGTGTTAAATAAGACAACAGATCAACAGCCACCTAGTTGTTAATTCATTTTCCATCCTGAACACATATATCGTTGTCGAAGTTTGTCTTGTTTCTCTATATCTAAATCAAGTGTTATAAGCAATCCATATTATCTTCATGAGCTAAATGAGCAACATGCTAAGTTTAAAGGTTTACAGGGTTATGTTTTTTGTGTGATTTTCAGATTGGCCAAACATAGGTGACAACAGAATAATACATAAACAACCTCCTATCCTCCTAGGTGTGTATTTAATGTTTCAACCACATATAGTACTCAATGTTTTTCTTGTCTCTAAATCTAAATGCAATGTTACTTATCTAAACTATAAATCAAAATACAATTTTACTAGTCTAAACATTTTCTCTTTCCTTCTGCCCAAACCAGAGTTTTACTAGAGTGGCTAATTTTGAAGTATAACGGTAAACGCACATAAAGCATATAACCATGTTATGGGTCAGCAATAAAATATCAACATACTAATTTTGAAGGTTTAGAATTTTAGATTGTGATTTGGGTGTCATCTTCAGATTTGGCAAGCAAGTGTTAAAACGAGACAATAAACCCACAACCTCCTACTAAGTATGTGAAAATGAAGCAAACAGAATTAAGAAAATTGCCATTGTTCCTAAAACTATGGAAGTGTTGTCCTCGTTCCAGAAATGAAAATGAGGCTAAACACTAATCTTAATTAATTTTGAAATCAAACCAACTGCATTACATCTTTGGTTTCTGAGTGGACTTGTCAACCATACCATCATCCATTAATATAACACTAACAGATTTAAGATTATCTCTGCAGACCAGACAAATGGTCTTCACGTGCTGCTCGACAATCTATAGCAAGTCACTAGACCGGAAAGCATAAATGATAACGGTGTCTTGTGTAAACTAAACTACCAACACAATACTGAATATTTCAAAACACAACAGGCCCAATGGGCAGGTAATATACAGCAAACACAACTTGAATGAAGTCCAGGTGCTATAATGCTTCACTCGCTATTACTTTGTCTCCGCTGGCAGTGGCTATTTATGGCTAGCAAAATCTGAAAAGTAGCAAGGATAGATATTAAAATTGTTACATAACTCACCAATGTAGCTTTTTAACATGAACAATAGAGCATGCTAATGTAAAATATTTACAAGGAGTGCAAAACAAAAGGACATAAACCAGTGATTTTGTCACTAAAGTTCCAAAGGTTCACAAGGTTAGAGCCTTCCAGTTTTGAGCTTCAGAATTAGACTGGGCAACGATGATATACAAAATTTTAGATCAACAACTTGTGGCTAATTGATAGAAACAAAATCAACTACATTGACAAGAGGCACATGTTGAGTACCATAAACGGTGCCTATGACTAGGAGCCCAATTGACCAAAATCAGATGTGATGCTATATTGTTAGATATTTAGTTTTCCCTTGCAGAGGTAGCATCTGTTTCCTTTCAAACTAAAATATCTACACAGCAGAACATCATGTATATAGATAGAAGCTATAAAGTGCCGAATTATACATGTAAATATAACAAGGCACCGTTTATTTACCTGGAATGTAAAAACTCAAGTAGGGGAAGACACCATAGTAGTGGTACTCAGGGTTGCTTAGTTTCTTGAACCACCCTGATTTTAGATCAAACATGAAGCCACTAGCATCTTCGCCTAGTAAGAGAATATCCACGCCCTCAGCGAATCCAATAACATTCACATGCCCGCCGGTGTTCGCAATCCGAATAATAGGAACTAGATTGTGAAGCAAGATGACTCTATCTTGTACCCATCCTATAGATCCATTCAGATTCACCTTTCTTGCCCACAAGTGGAGGGTTAAATCCTTAATTGCCATGACGATACCAGGCTTGGTGTACATGCGTGGCATGCCAATCATTGTCAAGCAATGCTTTCCCAGATCATACTTGAGAATTCCGGTACCTGTGAGTAAGTAGATTTGGTCTCCAACAAGGGCCCCACGTTTCCTCATGTAGACGTGGGAATTTTTAGGTAGCTGCACAAAGGCCGGTGCGCTCCATGCAGCAGTCTCGGACGAGTACACCCATGCCCTAGCAGCTATGGTGCCGTCGTTGTATGATCAGGTGCTCACAAACACCATAACGAAAGGGTCTCCGTGGCAGCCACGGTGCCTGCAGCCGGCTGCCGCACAAAGGACCACGCCAGAGTGGAAATATGAGTTGGGGTCAGGATCGCTGAACACCTTGTGGTCGTCGGTGATGGGGTCCCACACAGCGAGACTTCCCCTCATGCCCCCCTACCAAATCGAAGAGGACACGGCCATGGCGGCAGTCAAGAGCCCGGCATCCGAACGCTGGCTGGAGGAAAGGGATGCGAGTTGTGACGGGGAAGAAGCGGTTGTCGTCTCCGCTGGTGTAGAAGCCACGTAGCAAGCCGAGGAGGGGAGGTGCACTATGCCAAAACACCACAAAGGAGACACCTTAATCAGTGACTTACAATTGAAACACGTCACTAATATCAGATCAGTGACGCGTGTAAACGGAACACGTCGCTAATTAGGTGTCACCCATGGCCAGGAAACAAAACGCGTCACTGATAACAAGTTATCAGTGACTTTTTTTTAGCTAGACGCGTCACCGGTATCATGCATGGGTAGCTGAGACTCGTTTCCACGAAACGCGTCACTCGTATAGGAGTCTGGACCCGAAAAAAATATCAAATTCAGTTAAGTCCGGACTCTATCGCACAACCCCGTCCCCCGTCCAGCTCGGTCCTCACCCGACCCGTCCTATCGCCTCCCCCGGGTCCGCCCCTTCTCCTCCGTCACCTTCCCCTTCTCGACGCCGCCACAGCCCACGGCTCCATCACCACCTCTTCTCCACGCCGTCGTCCCTCTCTCTTCCTCCTCTGGCGCCGCCTTCCACCTAGTCCTGATCTGGCCGGCGCCGCCTCCCTTTCCGCAGATCTGGCCGGCGCCGCCTCCCTTTTCACAGATCTGGCTGGCGCCGTCTTTACACCCTCCAGAAGCATCGCCACAAAGAAAAAAAGAGGCAGCTCCCTCCATCCGCAGGTGCTCCTCTCCCTCCCCGCGTGCGCCGCCGCCGCCGCCGCGCGTCCACGGGAAAGCCGCCACGGCCTGCCTCCCGCGTCCCTACGACAGCCGCGCTTGCCCGTCCACCGCCCGGTACACCCACGCCGGCACGGGCAGCGGGGCCGATGTAGCACTTCGCCGGAGCCCTCTCCAGTCCAGCCCCTTGCGGCGTACGCAGGCGGCACAGGCAGGGCCAGAGGGCAGGCCGTTGCACCAGCGCCGTCTCGGCTGGTCCGGTAGACCGCGAGTGCCCTTCTCCTCTCAGCCGGGGACGCCGTCGTGACTGCTTCGCGTTGTTCCTCCTTCCTGTGGACGGTGAGCGATTCGAGTCCTATTTTTCTGTGCCCTTCGTTTGTTGTGCATTTCAGGTGCACCATACAATGCCTAGCCCTTCATGTGCTGTGCATTTCAGGTGCTCGATAGAATGCCAGAACAAGAAAAAAACGAGCTGCCCACACTGACCCCACTAGCTTTGTCATGTGATGTGCATTTCAGGCGATAGAGGCCTGCCTTTGTGTTCGCTACCTGCTGTAAGCAAGGTCAGGATGCTTACCACTCTTTTTGTTTATGCGGATTGAACAATAGAATCTTATTTTATGCAGAGAAGAAGGTTCTATGTGTCTCTTATTTTCCTTTCCTTACTTTCTGTAGCCCTTGATTTAAATTGTTTATTTATTTAAATGTCCTATGCGTGTGCACTTTGGTATTGTTCCTGACATTCAGTGTTCTTGATACAGAAGACCAAAACATTGACATCAGCAAGCAACGCGGCAGCATCTTCGGGTTAACAACCGCTGCTTCTGATTAGATAATCTTTTTCAGTTTTATTTCATGGTCAGTGCACAGGTATCTTTGACCTGCATACTCTGCTTGCAAATCTCTATGTGCTTGATTGTGTTTACGGCATGACCGTTACTTCACTTAGCTTGCTTCAAAGTAATATAGCACACACATTGATACTTTGTTGTACGACTGATTTATTCAGGTGCTCTAACGGGTTGCTTTACTGTCCTTTTCCCTCCAACCCAACAGTCGGCGTGCAGTAGCTTCTTCGATTATGGACAGAGGCTACAAGCGCAGCCCTACTCATATAGATCAGCTACATACAGGTAATGTTATCATCAGCACTGGTGATTGGATTTATTTTGTTGTTCCAATAGTAGCTGTTCCTCATGGTCTTGTGTTGTTCAGTTCATGTTATTACTGTTGGGTTCTTCAGTGCATCCTAGATAATTCTGTTGGTGCTCCTCATGGTCTTGTGTTGCCAAAAAAAAAGGATGCGTACTGATATCATCTGCCATGCCTTTTTAGTTTGTGCCAACCAAATACTGGCAGTAGCAGTAAAAACATAAGCCAGTGTCCATATGACTAAGAAATGCAGTACCAAAAGTACTTGTATCATTATATGAGCTGTCTTAGATTGTGTTGACAATTATGAGAAGCTCTTCCTTTTTTTTTGATGATACTGATGAGATAGACTGAGGACACTTTCTTTTGGCTTTCAGCTTATAGTTGGTAACAACCATATATACTTTTCTGCGTGTTATGCCATTTGCTGGTTCTCCTAATTTGTGTACATGGGAATTTATACTCCTCTCTGTCATGACACCCTACCTTGTTTCCATGCATTGAAATAAGAGTATTGTAGTATCTTGCTAATTGCATGCAATTTTTATTTTCAGGAACTGGGAGATGTTAGATAGCAGCTTTTAAGCATCAAGCTGATCAAACTGCTATTGGATGCTAGTTCTAGTTTTATTTTCGACTCATTGGACACAATTTCTTTTGTTGTGATGAATCAATATTTTGCATCCTAATATCTATCTTGGCTGTGATGAAGTGTGAGCTTTTGAGTTTTAGTTTGATGGCTTCCATGGGCAATATAAGATACTAAGTTCATCTAGGATGTGTAATTTAGTAGCTAGTATGACTGTAATTTATATAAAATAGGGCCTCTTGTATATGACTGACATTTTTTTTTATTTTCATAAAAAGTCATTAGTGACGCGTCTTGGCTTGATGAGTCACTGATGAGATCTCAACCAGTGACACGTCTTGATTGGACACGTCACTAGTGAAGGATATCAGTGACGCGCCTTGACTAGACACGTCACTGGTGAAGGTTATCAGTGGCGCGCCTTGACTGGACACGTCACTGGTGAAGGTTATCAGTGACGCGCATTGACTGGACACGTCACTGGTAAAGGTTATCAGTGACGCGCCTTCACTGGACACGTCACTGGTGAATGTCATTAGTGACGCGTGTTTACGCGTCACTGGTATGTTCACATCAGAGACGCAACATAAGTGACGCGTGTTTTTCGCGTCACTAATGACTGTCTAGACGCGTCACTAATGTGCTTTTCTGGCATAGTGGTGTTCCATGGAACTCACGGTAGTGGTGGGGGAAGGTGGAGTCGGACAGGATACGGCGCCAGAGCATGCAGACAAGGGAGGCGCGTAAGAGGCACGCGGGGTCGTCAGGCGGGAGACGGAGTAGGATCTCGGCGACGGCGGCACCATGGTGGCGATGCATGTGTCTCGTTCTTTAATCGGACCGCCTTGGACCTCCTGTCTGGTTTGAATGGGATACTTTTACAGCAATGGTCTGGTGGTCCGGGTAGCAAAAATGAAAGGCCCAAAAATAAGACAAAGAAAAGGTGGCCCAAAAATAAGACAAAGGAAAGGAGATCCAGGTCAACTAACTTGCCAATGGTCCTCATGATTTTTATTTCGGACGCCATGCCGAGCAGCCCCAGCCCACCCCCCACGGAAAAAGAAGAAAGCCTTTCCCTGCACCGAAAACGTGACCCCCGCCCCGCCCCGCCCCTGCACGGAGAAGAAAGGCGCCCCCCGTCCTGCCCCTGCACGGAGAAGAAAGGCACCCCCCACACGCATGAGATCCCCTACCCCCAACCTCGCCGACCCCCAACACCTCCGCCTGCCACCCGCTCGCCCCCCACAGCTCCCGCCCACGAGCTGCAACAACAGGAAAAAGCTATTGCAACATCGAAAGAACTTCTAATGCAACAAACAAAAAAAAACTGCTGCAACAAACGAAAAAAACTATTGCAACATCGAAAGAACATCTAATGCAACAAACAAAAATATGAACTGCAACATAAAAAAATATCTACTGCAACATTCAAAAACATCCACTGCAACATCAGGGAGAATCTGCTGCAACAACGAGAAAAAGCTATTGCAACATCTCAAGCACTACTAATGCAACATTTCATAAAAACGCCTGTTGCAAACAAAATCCATTGTGACATCAGGGGGAAACTGCTGCAACAAACGAAAAAAACTATTGCAACATCTCAAGAACTACTCCTGCAACATCAGAAAAACGCCTATTGCAACAACCTAAAAAAGTAACATTGCAACGTTCCAAATCATCTGTTGCAACATTGAAAAAGAATAATTGCAATAATGACGAGATCTGATCCCCCGAGGGCTCGCCGGAATCCTACCCACCACCAAACCATTACATCCAGAGGGGGAGGAGGAGAAGGTGGTGGAGGAGAAGGGGAGGAGGGCTTAGATCCAGATTTAGAGGAAGAGGGAGGGGGTCTCAAATCTAGATCTCTCCCCACCTACCTCGTCGGAGCCGCGCCATCGTCCTCGTCTCCAGATATATGGAGGTCGCGGCGCGCGAGGAAGAGAGAGCAGGGAGGGAGGGAGGCGCGCGGGCTCACCGGAAGCCGCCACCTTCACCCCCACTCCAGTGGCATGGAGAGCGCAAAGGGTCGCAACAGGGGGAGGGAGAGGGAGCCGGAGAGAGGAAGGGAGGGAGGGGCGGCTCGCGGCGGCGCGGCGTGGAGGGCACGCAGGGGAGGGAGGTGCATGGGGACGGCGCGTGGGAGCAGCGTCGTGCGAGCGCATGGCGTGGGCAGCGAAGGAGCGGCGGGGAGTGCGAGGCGAGAGGAGAAAGAGGAAAGGTGGAGTGGTGAACGGTGGATAAGCGTCCGATGCGGTCGGACGACCTACAGGTATCCTTACCGTTTTTATTTACTGCTTGTGCGCCACTTCAGTTCCCAACGCATGGTTTCTAACTATGACTCTTCTAACTGATTAGTTTTCTTGCATAGCTGATTAGATTTTCCTTTTTTGCATGAATATATATCTCTTTATTTGCATCTTAGCTTCTTAATCTCTCTTTCCTTGCATGAGAATTCTCATAAATATCTCAGATTAGTTAATCCTCTTGAATTGTTTCCTTGCATGGCTGACGGACTTCATTTATTGCTAAGGTTATTAACGAATGAGCACTTGGCATGTATTCAAATTAGAGGATGAGTTTTTTACATAGTTTGAACCGGATAGAAAATATCTACGGGTTTATGGGTTCGCGTACCATACAATCATACCCGTACCCAGCTACCTGTGATCTGTATGATATCCTGCCCATTATGAAACTCATGGATCTAGAAATTGATCCATGCCCTAATAGGGTTAAAACACATTAGGTTTCGGGTACTTGTTGAACCTTGTGCAAGTTGAATGAAAACTGAATAGTTCGGAACGAAATGATTATTGTATATTCAGTTCCCAATGGCCACACTATGTATGGATTGAGAAATTATACAACAACAACAACATAGCTTTTTGTCCCAAGCAAGTTGGGGTAGGCTAGAGATGAAACCCAAAAGAGACGAGAAACAGGGAGACACATAAAGAAACATAAAGGGCACAAGACAAAAAGAGGTCACGGTTCGGGCACGTTGATTGCCAATCTCCAAGCGCTCCTGTCCAAAGCTAAATCCTTGGAGATATTCCACTCCTTAAGATCTCTCTTAACGGACTCGTCCCAAGTTAGTTTAGGTCGACCTCTATCGCTCTTTACATTATCGGCCCGCTTTAGAACTCCACTACGCACCGACGCCTCAGGAGGCCTCCGTTGGACATGTCCAAACCATCTTAACCGATGTTGAATCAATTTCTCCTCAATTGGTACCACCCCAACCCTATCCCGAATATCGTCGTTCCGGACTCTATCCCTCCTTGTGTGCCCACAACACCAACACAACATACGCATCTCTGCTACACTCAATTGCTGGACATGTCGCCTTTTGTAGGCCAACACTCAGCACCGTATAACATCGCCGGACGAATCGCCGTTCTATAGAACTTACCTTTCAGCTTCTGAGGCACCCTTTTGTCACAGAGAACGCCAGAAGCTTGACGCCATTTCAGGATTGAGAAATTATACTTGAGTCAAAATAGTAAACTGAAACATACTTCCCTTGTCTGTGCTAAACTAAAACGTAGTCTTTATTTAAGTTAACAGAAAATCGGATGAGCAAAACACTAATTGAATAAGATAAATCTGTACTGTTCTCACTTCTCACTGAAACTTTCTCAAGAGATAACAATTTAATGGACTAGACACTAGAAGGCATCAGCTCTGCAAGATGGTCAATTTGTTGAAGTGCTCCGTCGAGAGAAAATGCTAGAGAAGAATCAGCAGCGTGCAGTGATGGATTGGTCCACATTCCCTTTTCCAGATTATATCAAATAGCACTTGCCTTTTAGGAAGAATCACTGAGAGTCCCCACAGTTGATGGCAGTGCACCTTTAGCACATGCTGAAAAACAAACAAATAAGGTCATAATCAAGCTATAGATCAGCAATCAAACATGCATGAGCCAAAGGAGCAACATACTGAGACTTGAGGTTTACATAATTGTGTTTTCAACAAGGTATTCAGATTGGCTTTTTCACAAGGGTGAAAACAAGATAATAGATCAACAACATCCTAGGTTGTATTCAATGTCTCAACTATAGATAGTTTTGAATGCTTTTTTTCCCTATGCTTATAAATATAAATGCAATGTAACTTATCTAAACCCATTTCGTATTCCTTCTGTCAAAACAGAAGTATGACTACAGTGACTATTTAGTATTTCTAAAGTACAAAGCTTGTAACCTTGTTGTGGATCAGCAGGTCAAACTTACATGAGCTAGAAGACAACATCATGCTAATTATCAAGGTTTCAAGTTTGTTTTGGGTGAGAAGTTTGGAATGCATGGGTTAAATAAGACAACAGATTAACATCCACCTAGTTGTGATTTGTGAATTCATTTTCCATCCTGAACACATATATCGTTGTTGAAGTTTGTCTTGTTTCTCTAAATCTAAATCAAGTGTTAATTATCTAAGCAATCTGTGTTATCTTCATGCTAAATGAGAAACATGCTAAGTTTAAAGGATTACAGGGCTATGTCTTTTGTGTGATTTTCAGATTGGCCAACCAAAGGTGCCAACAGAATAATATATTAACAACCTAGGTGTGTATATAATGTTTCAATCACTGATAGTATTCAGTGTTTTTCTTGTCTCTAAATCTAAATGCAATGTTACTTATCTAAACTCTAAATCAAAATATAATTTTACTAACATAAAAAAAATTACTAGTCTAAACATTTTCTATTTCCTTCTGCCCAAACCAGAGTACTACTAGAGTGGCTAATTTTGAAGTATAACGGTAAACACGCATAAAGCTTATAACCATGTTATGGGTCAACAATAAAATATCAACATACTAATTTTGAAGGTTTAGAACTTTAGATTGTGATTTGAGTGTCATCTTCAGATTGGGCAAGTAAGTGTTAAAACGGGACAATAAACCCACAACCTCCTACTAAGTATGACAAAATGAAGCTGGTAGAGTTGAGAAAATTAACGCTGTTCCGAAAACTATGAAAGTAGTGTTGCCCTCGTTCCAGAAATGAAAATGAGGCTAAACACTCATCTTCATTAATTCTGAAATCAAACCAACTGCAATATATCTTCAGTTTTTTAGTGAACTTGTCAACAATACCATCATCCATTAATATAACACTGACAGAGTTAAGATTATCTCTGCAAATCTGAAACATGGTCTTCACATGCTGCTGGACAATATATATAGCAACTGACTAGATAGGAAAGCATAATTGATCACGGTGTCTTGCATAAACTAAACTACCAACACAATACTGAATATTGCAAAGCACAACAGGCCCTGAAATGGGCAGGCAATGTACAGCAAACACGACTTAAATTGTCCAGGTGCTATAATGCTTCAACTCACTTGTTATTATTTTGTCTCCGCTGGCAGTGGAGATTTCTGGCTAGCAAAATCTGAAAAGTAACATGCGTAGACATTAAAATTGTTACAGAATTCACCTATGTAGCTTTATGAACAATAGAGCATGCCTAATGTAAAATATTTACAAGGATTGCAAACAAAAAGGTCATAAGCCAGTGATTTGTCACTGTCTCACTTAAATACTGGCCAACATTGATATATAAAATATATTGGATCAACAGCATGTGGCTAATTGATAGAAACAAAACCAACTATATTTCCAGGAAGCACATGTGACTACCATGAGCAGTGTCTAACATAATGTATATATATTCTGTAAAGTGCCTCTGTATTGGTAGATGTGACGCTGTATTGTTAGATATTCAGTTTTCCATAGAACTAAAATGTCTACATAGCATAACATAATGTGTATATATAGAATCTGTAAAGTGCCAAATTATTATAAGTAAATAGCAAGGCATCAGTTTATTTACCAGGAATGTAAAAACTCATGTAGGGGAAGAAGACATCATAGTAGTAGTACTCAGGCTTGCTTAGTTTCCTGAACCGCCCTGATTTCAGCTCAAACATGAGCCCTCTACCATCTTCGCCCACACCCAGTAATAGAATATCCACGCCCTCAGCGAATCCAACAACATTGATCACTTCGTTGTATGTGACCGCAGTCCGAATAATAGGAACAAGATTGTTAAGCAAGATGACTCTATCTTGTACCCATCCCATAGATCCATTTGGATTCAGCTTTGCCGCCCACAAGTGGAGGCTTGAATCATCCTTAAGGCAGACGAACCCCAGTGAACCGTCCTCCATAGTCATTAGGATACCATTATCAGGCCGGGTGTACACATGTATGGCGAGGCAATCACAGTCAAGTATCGTTTTCCCAGATCATAATTGAGAATTCCGGCACCTGGGTTGAGCAAGAAGTAGAGCTGGTCCCCAACAATGGCCGCGCGTTTCCTCTCGACCAAGGCATAACCATCATGTTGTATCTGCACAGAAGCCGGCGCGCTCCATGTTGCACACCCATGCACTAGCAGCCTTGTTGTATGAGGCGCTCACAAACACCACTAAGAATGGGCCGCCGTGGCAGCCACGGTGGTTGCAGCTGGCCGCCGCACAAAGAACCGCTCCTGAGTGGCCAAATGGGTCGGGGTCAGGATCGCTGAGCACCTTGTGGTCGCCGGTGATGGGGTCCCACACAGCGAGACTTTCCCTGATCGTGCCCGTGCCCTCCACCGTGTCGAGGAGGACACGGCCATGGCGGCAGTCGAGAGCCCGGCATCTGAACGCTGGCTGGAGGAAGGGGATGCGTGTTGTTGTGGATGGGGACGAAGCGGCTGGATTCGCTGTTGTCGTATCCGCTGGCGTATAAGCCGGATAGGAAGCCGAGGAGGGGAGGCGTTCGATGGAACTCGCGGTAGCGGTTGTTATGGCTGGCGGTGCGTTGCGATGCGCGCGATGGGAACTGGGATCGTGTGTCGTCTCTTGGTCGAGCTGGACAAACGCCTTGGCTTCGTGAAGTTTCACGGGATGGTGCGCCGGCGGCGGATTTGGGGGCGGAACAGTTGGGAGCGGCGGCGCGTTGGTGGAGCTGGAGGAGGAGCGTCGCAGATGCCAGTGGGCTCGTTTTCCTCACCTTGGCCCACGTGGGCTTGGGCCTTCTTGCTCCTGCAGTCCTAGGCTCAATGGCCTTGCCATTGGAGGAGTCACTGCCCCCCCTCGTCGGCACCATGCGGTTTTAGCCGCTCCTCCTCGGTGGATAGCAGACGCCCCTGCTTGTCTTCCACGGTTCCAACCCCCCCCCCCCCCCCCCCCCCCCCCCCAAACAGTAACTTTATTAAAACTTATGTCTTTACCAGAAAGAGTGACAATCCACTCTGGAAAACAAGAAAAAAAAACACTTGACACTCTCTATACCTAATCGCAAACTGTGCCAAATTCTTCTAAACTCTACTAAGGCTGTGTTTAGTTGAGAAAACGGGGTGAAAAGTTACTGTAGCATTTTTCGTTGTTATTTAGTAAAATTTGTCTAACCATGGATTAATTAGACTCAAAAGATTCATCTCGAACTTTACAGACAATCTATACAATTAGTTAGTTTTTTTACCTACATTTAATGCTCTATGCATGCGTTTAAAGATTTGATGTGATGGGTGGAAGAGGAAATATTTTAGGTTTGCATGGGAAGTAAACAGGCCCTAATATGAGAAAACTCAATCCTATTAGCACACAACTTGCTTCTTTCAGGCAAACAACGACAGTAGCAAATTAAATTCAGTCCGACAAGTGTCACCTACGCATAACTAGCTTGTTTATTTGGATGAATAGTGAGGTAATCAATTCATTTTGCCTTCGAGAATATTTGATACATGATATAATTCCTCATTTCTTTGATGTTCCAGCTTCTACCCTGTGTCTGCCGGCATACTACCGCATCGAGTCTTGGTTTTTTAGTTTTAGTTCTCAGTGACCCTTTTAGATTTGTATGCACTCCTAAATCCTACGTATTAGTTTTATTATAACTTATTTCATTTTTTTCTTAATTATTTGTTTTTGTTTTCTGGTTGTTAATTTCTTTTTTAGTCACCAGTTATTTCAGTATTAGTTTTTTCACTGATTTGTACTATTGAGCCACTTGTGATGAGATCTATGAAATAAGACTATAATGCATGTGTTTCAAAATAGTTTGTATGTACTGACAACTTATGTTATATATGTAGTAGCTACTTATATATTAAGTGTGTAGCAACCTATATATTAACCTTCCAACAAATTATATATATACTAGCAAATGTGTAGCAACTTATATATTAAGCGTGTAGCAATTTATTTGCTAATTTTAGTTTTCATTATTTTTTTGACTTTGAATTATATGTCTTACTAAATCCTGCATATTAGTTGCCTTACCTACATTATATAAGTTGCTACAAAAGGGTAGCTATTGCACACATAAGTTGCCACAAAAGAATTTTTCTCCCAGTTTCAGTTTTCAGTAAAGTTTTTTTTTTCTTTCAGTTTTTTTAGTTTTAGTTTTCAGTCTTGTTTTTTTAGTTTCACTTCTCAGTCCCCCTTTTTAGGTTTGAATGCACTCCGAAATCCTACATATTAGTTGTATAATAGTTTATTTTATTTTTTCTCAATTATTTGTTTTGTTTTCTGATTGTTAATTTCTTTTTTAGTCACTGATAATTTCAGTTTTAGTTTTTTCACTGATTTGTACTATTGAGCCACTTGTGATGAGATCTATAAAATAAGACTATGATGCATGTGTTCCAAAATAGTTTGTATGTACTGACAACTTATGTTATATATGTAGTAGCTATTTATATATTAAGCTTGTAGCAACCTATATATTAACCTTCCAACAAATTATATATACTAGCAAACGTGTAGCAACTTATATATTAAGCATATAGTAACTTATTTGCCAATTTCAATTTTCATTATTTGTTCTCACTTTCAATTCTAGTTTATTGTAATTTCATTTTTAGTTTTCTTTGGATTTTTTTTCATTGTGTCTACTTTAGTTTTCATCGTCTATTCGTCCATTTCATTCTTTTTTTGTCAAATTAAGTTTTGTCCTGGTAATTTTACTTTCAATATTTTTTTATTTTATTCCTTATTAATTTTAGTTTTTTATTTTGTCTTGTTTAGTTTTTATTTTCTATTTTTTAATTTCAGTTCTATTTTTGTTTGTCAATTTTAGTTGTATTTTTTTTGTTAATTTTAATTTCATTTTGCAGCGAGTCATGTTTATTGGACTTTGTAATAACTGCCTACTAGTTGGCAGCAAGTCATTTTTTCTTGCTTTTTGTAATGTGTTATATATAACTTGTCCCCTTAGTCGGTAGCATATGCAATGTTTGTTTTAATAATTTGCCCCTCCAGGTTGCAGTTTGTCTTGTTTTAGCCCGCTACTCTCTTTAAGGGTTAGTACCAACATTATATAACAATTTTATTATATTCCTATGATAACAATCGATGTGCATACTTTGTAATAACTTCAGTATTTTTCAGTAGCAACTTTAGTATTAGATGACAGTAACTCCTAGCATATTTTTACATATAAATTACTACTAAAATAAAATTCATCGAAACATATGTAAGTGGGGTCTAGTTTTGTTCGCCTCGTCACGTGGAACACACCGGTGCAGATGGAATTGAAAACAGATACAACATTCAAAAGTTATAGCAATTCAAAGGAAAATATTTTGCTTTTTTGGTTTGTGTCAGCCTAACGTCAGCATGGCAGGCTGGGCGGAATTTTGCAGCCAAACTAAAGTTGCGCGGGCCGGGATAACACTGTTGTCTGAGAGTTGCGCACGTGGGCTAGGGTCATGCGCTATCGTCCGAGCGCGACCGGTTGCGGCTTATCCGCGTCCATAGACTATGAGATGGAAAGAACTAAAACGGATCACATAATGCCTCTCTCATATGTTAATCTACTTTTTTGGGTCGGATTTAAATAGAAGCGGATAATATGTGGATGTGAATGTGGATTTTTTTTTAGATGCCAAAAAATGGTATGAAGATGGAGCGAAATCGGGTTGGATACAAATTTAAATAGCTGAGTATATGTGCATACATAGAGAATTGTATGCTTATCAAGAATTAATTTAGAGCCATTAGCAACAGTTAACACTTAGCATGGTATCCATACTCACAAATGGTAAGTTATTAACCAATAAATAATAACGGCTACAAGTTCTCAATTCGAAACCTAGAATATATAGAAAACAATCACGTCATAAAATTAGAGTTGTTAACTAACAATCTTTTTTAAACCTTGAATTCCGTTGGTACGGTGTCCAGTTTTTTTTCTTGTCTAGAGAGAAATTGTAGGATATCTTATTTTAAACATTGGATAATCTGTATAGAACCTGCAGATGCTATATCCGTCGAATTTTGCTCATTCCATATCCTATCTCGCGACAACACAGAATTGGATTCGGATTATCTGTATCTACATAGATATTAGGAGTTCTTCTCCATATTCTCAAAAATCAGATTCGAATCGGATGGCCACACTACTTCTACCATGGAACGGGTCTATTCTAGATTTGGAGATGTTTGAATTAGAGTTGGAACGATCCTCTATGAGAAATATTCCTCTATTATGCAATGCGACCCCGTCCATCAAAGTTGAGTAGGCAGGGTTGTCCCTTTTTAACGTTGTCTAGTGATGTGCGAGCTCCTCTGTCACACGGGCATGGCGTGGTTGGGGAGGAGCTGAGTGCAAGCGCGGGTAAGATGGTTTCTTCTATGTTTCAACTCAGATTCTAATAATTGTGGAGGGATAGAGTTGGTGGAAGAAAAAATAGTAGCTTCATCGACTTCTAGTCACTTTTTTTTTAAAAAAAGATATAAAAAAGATCACTATAGTGTACAGAGCAACTAGCGCGTGATAGCTCCACCAAATGGCACCAAAGTCCATCTCACTCTTTGACTTGTTTGTCACCATAAGAACTTTACTATAATATTCTAAAATGCTTGAGCCATTCATTTAATATTTAATTAGATTTAGATGATTATGATCACCTATTACCTCATATAAGATAATAACTAAAATACTTTTTATCCAAGGTGATCCAATAGCAATGTCGATTCAGCACTACCACTTTTCAAGCGGCTGTGATTCCTTTAGGACTAGCTTTTATACAGTCTATAGAAGAGCCAGAGTTGGTTCATGGGCTCCTGGTTTATTTTGGAAAAAAAGAGATAAAACAACTCACTATAGTGCACGGAGCAACTGGAGCCAAAAAGCCAGCGAGGAGCTCCACCAAACGGGGCTCAAGTTTGTCTCACTTTTTGGCCTGGCTATCCTCCTAAGAGCTTTTCTATGCTACTTCTAAAATAACTATAAATAGTATATTTAATTAGATCTATATATATATGAGATAATATGTGAAATGCGTATGATAATTTTTATTTTATAAGTAAAATAGGTTAAATAAGAGGGAAAAACTTTGTTTTTAGATCTAAATGCTGCGCGTGTGGTTTGTTGGATGCGACAAAATCTGTTTATATCTATAACTTTGGAACGTCACAGAACCTTTCTTTCGGAGCGTGACACTGATACGTATCTTAATGGCATGTGTGTGTGAGAATGAACGTGACACTTGTGTGACGACGACCGTGATTAACATTGAACATGTGCTAGTAGCACGTGAGGTTAGGGCACGTACAACGCCCGTCTCGGTCTCGGTAATTTTGCACAAAACTCCTCTGTTCCGCCAGGAGACGGCTCCCCGTCGTCTCGTGAGGCGACGCAGAAGGCCCGTGCTCCGAGGTCCAATCGACGGAGAGAGCTGCGTTGTATGACCGCGTCTTCTCAAGTCGACGCCACGCTCGGATCCCGCGTGGGGCGCTCGTGGACTGTGGTTTGGTCGTGGGATGGTACTCTGCTCCTCGACATGTCGGCCGCGCTGCTCCTGTCGCGTCGAGCCGAGCGCCGCTATGCTTGTTGCCATGCCGGCCACGCTGCGAGGAACGACAAGGCTGAAGCACCCATTCATCACGGCATCCATGGCGGAAGCTGCTCGACGGCACTCATCGGTCGCGTGAAAGCCCTGCAAGGAGCTACTGCTGCATACAGCCATGTTAGGTCCGGTGAGATGTTGAAGCGCACCTCGCTGGCCAGCCGTATGTTGATGTGATTGCTCGTAGGTGTTGATTTCATGATTTGCCTCTGATTGCGGCTGATACTTTGAGCTTCGTGTTCGTGTTGCTAGCTTGCTACTGCCTGTAGTTTAGGTGTTTGTTGAAATGTCAGTCAAGCTAAAATGCCTATATTTCTGTCAGCACTATATTTAGGATATAGAAAAACAGGAAGGCAACAGCAAGGAAAAGCCAACAGCACATATGTGGTTCTGTGGCTTGTACTAATGTTCGAGTGAATTATATGTGAGTTTAGACTCTTGTGTATGCTAGGTCAGTGTGGAAGTTCCTGAATTTCCAGTTATTTTTTTTCGAAAGGCGGCAAAAGGTTTTTGCCGGATTTTTATTAGACGGATAAAGAAAAAAAAGCAAACAACAAATACAGAATTACAACCAAACCCACACTCGCCACAGAGAGACCCCTCAAAGAAACAATGCAAACGTCCCCAAAGGGGGGGGAAACAAGAAAAACTAACTCTGCTGTTGCTGCTGATTTGTCTGTACATATGTCCTTCTCGCCGACTTGTACTGCTCCACCTCTTCCTTGTATAGAAATGCTACCTCCTCTGGTCGTAAACTTTTGTTCTGGAAGGTTCTTCTGTTCCTCTCTTTCCATATATTCCACCAAAAATATATCATGACTCCATCGAACGTTCTCCTCTGGGTTTTGTCAAACTTTACTCGGCATTTCCGCCAATAGTTGTGAAGGGGCCCATTGGTTCCAACCGTGTTGATTGCTGTGAGGCCAAACCATTGCTTTAGGAGTGTCCAGACGTGTTTAGTGAAGTCACAATCCTTGCACAGATGCGTTGGGGTTTCATGATCGATTCTGCAAAGCTTGCATATCGGATCATTAGGCCATTGTCGCTTAATCAAATTGTTAGCCGTTAGGATCTTCTTATGCAGCAGGGTCCATGCAAAGAACCTGTATTTGGCCTCGGCCTTTGCCTTCCAAATCGGCGTCAGTTTCAATTTGCTGAACGTCCCTTCAAATTGAATTCGGTATGCACCCTGTGTCGTATAATCTCCATTTGCTGTCCATCGCCAAACTATGTTGTCCTCTCTACTTTCATTGAGTTGGCTTTGCTGTACCACATTCCAGATGAGAATGTATTCTTGCAATTCCACTGGTGTTAGTATCGGGCAGATATGCCCTATCCATTTGTTATCCTGCAATGCTTTGTGTACTGTAACGTTCTTTCTTTTAGCTTTTTTGAACAGCGTAGGGGCAATGTTTTTTAGGGTCTGTCCGTGTGCCCAAGATGATGTCCAGAAATTGGTGGTTTTGCCATCACCGATCGTTACGGTCGTTGAAGCAGCAAAGAGATCTTTGTCTCGACTGTCACAGGGCAGCTCCAACTTATTCCATGCCCTTTCCTTTTGTCGCCATTGGAACCATAACCAGCGTAGTCTTAGCGCTCGGGCGAATCGTTCAAGGTCCAAAATCCCCAAACCTCCTTTTATTTTGGGAAGACCGGTCGTTGGCCAATTGATGATGGAGTGTCCCCCGTACACTTTGTCTGGAGTTTCTCCCCTCCAGAGAAAGCTACGTCTCAACCGGTCAATCCTCTTGATCAACCATTTTTGTTCCGGGAAAACAGTCATGTGGTAGATTGGTTGGGACGTGAGCACTGTCTTGACAAGAGTCTCCCTCCCTGCCGTGGATAGTAGCCTACCTTTCCAACCCGGTAGCCTAGCTCCGATCTTGTCTATTAGAGGTTGAACTTCTACTCTGCGTAGTTTCCTAACGTGGAGGGGTAGGCCAAGGTATCTCCCTGGGAATTTAGCGATCTTTCCAGGAAAGTTCAGTAGCAATTGGCTTATTGCACTGTCCTCCAACCGGATTGGGAAGATCTCTATTTTGGAGATGTTGATTTTGAGGCCTGAGCAATCTCCAAAAAATGTTAAGATTTTGTGAAGATGTTCCAACTCCAGGCTATTTGGATCTGCGAAGATAGCCGCATCATCTGCATATAAAGAGCAACGTAGGTTGGCTGCCTTTGGCAGTACTGGTTTCAGGACACCCTTGTTTGCAGCCGCCTCGATGATGCGTTGTAGCGGATCAATGGCAAGGATGAATAACAGAGGGGATAGAGGATCTCCTTGCCTTAAACCCCTAGCGTGTCTAATCTCCATCGACGGCTGGCCGTTGATCAGGACCCTGGAGGTCGCCGTTCCTAACATGACTGATATCCAATTTCTCCACTTTCTGCTGAAACCCAAGTTCTCCAATACCTCCAGCAAAAAGGTCCACCCTAATGAATCAAATGCTTTTGAGATGTCTAGCTTTATGAAGAGAGCCGGTCTTTTTTTCTTATGCAGGAGCTGGATCACTCTTTGAGCGTAGATAAAATTATCATGGATGCACCTCTTCTTAATGAAAGCGTTTTGTGCATTGGAGATAAGCGAGTTCATGTGAGGAGCTAATCTGTTGGCTAGAATTTTCGTGATAATTTTTGACACACTGTTAATGAGGCTGATGGGTCTGTATTCTGATAGGGATGCTGCATCCATTGTTTTGGGTAAGAGGACGATATTGGCTGAGTTGATCAGGCCCAGTTTGGCTGTTCGGTGGTTATAGAAGCTCATGATCGCTTCTATGAGATCGTGTTTAATTACGGACCAACACTGTTTGTAGAAAGAGCCGATGAAACCGTCAGGGCCGGGTGCCTTCTCCGATGGCATTTTCTTGATCACAGCCTCAATCTCTTGTTCAGTAAATGGTGCATCCAAGTCTTCCAGGTCATGGTGAATGTATCCTAACTCGTTCCAGTTTAAGGCCTTAGTTCGTGTGCTCGGTGTCCCCATTAGCCTGGAGAAATGCGTGTGCGCCAAGATTGACTTACTCTCCTGTGATATTGCTAGCCTAGAATCCCCATTTAAGGAGGCTATGAAGGTCTTCTTTTTTCTCATATTAGCATGTAGCTGGAAGAAACGTGTGTTGGTGTCACCTTTGCGGATCCATGTTAGCCTTGAATGTTGGCGTGCTCGCGATTTTTGCATTGCTGCAATCCCTAAGGCCTTTAATTTTAGATATTTTTTGAACTCTATTTCTTCAGGCGTGAGGACCCTCTCCTCCTGTGCCTTCTCTAGATTTGTTAGCACGATGTTAAGAATCTCCCAACTCAGTTTCCATCCACCCAGAGATGAGCGTCTCCATTTTCTTAATGCCTTGGCCGTGCGTAGCAGTTTAACGTGGAGTCTCAGTATGGCGTCTTGAGTGTCCACCGGTTTGCTCCAAACTTGCCGAACCGTATCCATAAACCCTGGCATCCGAGCCCAATGTGCCTCAAACCTGAATCCCCTATAGAAATCACCATTTACATCCCCTTGGAGGAATAGCGCACAGTGATCCGACCCGAGGGACGCAAGGGCATTCATTCCAGTTAGTGTGAACCGTATCTTCTATGTTTAAAAAAAATATTGTAATCATATTCATTTCATTTGAGCTTGATTTGTTTTCTATCAAATAGCAACACAACGGTATACAAAATGATATTCATGATTGATCTTGACTACATTCAATACATTAAATAGTTTGTAGACAATGAAAGAGACAGTCCATTGTATGATGTGTCTTTTTAGCTGTCTTTTTTGTCAAATTCGAGACTCTTGCAGATGACCCTCGTCTGTGGGTTATACACGCCTTAGCTAACGACCCAACTTCACGTGACGTCGGATTACGTATATGCATGCTCTATGTTTTGGTACACGAGTGACATGTTTTGGCAAGCGAAGTATAGAGTGGCCGTAGCTAGGACCTCCGAGCCGATCCCCCACTTCCCTCCCAAAGTCCCAAACCCTCGCAACTGCACAACCACCATGGCAGCACCGCCGCCGCCGACGCCATTGCCGGCGGAGATGCTCCGCGAGGTCCTCATCCGCCTCCCGCCGGACGAGCCGGAGCACCTCGTCCGCGTGGCCTCGGTCTGCTGGTGCTGGCACGTCACCATCGCCGACCCCGAGTTCCGGATCGACTACCACCGCTTCCACGGAGCCCTTCCGCCGCTTCCCCTTCCCCCTCCCGTCCTCGGCTTCGCCGACGACGACGGAGGAGCCCTTCCCCTCCTCGGCTTGCCCGACGACGGAGCCCTTCCCCCTCCGCTCCGAGGCCTCCCCGACGGTTGTTACTGATCTTCGAGTATGCTGATGTGGGGTTTCTCTCTCTACTACTGCCTGCTGCTATCAAATTATCGAGTACTCTAGTTTGCTTTCTGTTTGAGAAGTTTGCATACATGCAATTGCCACAGGTCATTGTGAATTTGTGATCATTGGTCAATTGTGGTTGCCTCTTGAATTCATCCTGATTAGAAATGTCACTAGATTGTCCTTTGATCAGTGCAGTATGTTAGGTGTATTTCAGTTTGTCCTGCTGGTCTCGTCGTCGGAAAGGGTGTCAGGCTTAGGACAAACAGTTGGAGTGTTACAAAGGATACGGGCCATCATAATTTAGTTTCACCTCCAATGTTTCAATGTATCATTTTTTGCAAATTGGATGAAGAGCATCTTCTGATAGGTGTGGAACACTCTCAAACGTTACAAAATTGGTGTAAGGTTATGTCATAAAACGAAAAGGTGACTCTTGTTTCTGCGCCTGCGCATCGCATTGTGAATTCTGTCGGTGGCCAAGTTTGGTTATTCTTCTATCTGAAAACCTTGTGCTCTATATATGGACTGGATTGGAGTAGTCAGTGCAGGGCCAATTACATCATTTGCACTTGAATAAAATCCATCCTTTTGACTTGGGTCGTTTATTGGTTTAACAGTTAGTCAACGAAGCATAAAATGGCTAGCTGCTAGGTCCATAGGTCCTTATTCTTCTCCAACCCAGGTTTTCCTCGTATCTGTTTATACTCTACGAGGTAGTGGAAAATAGGGATACCCTAGGTTAAACTGGATATTGCTGCTTAACATTTGAAAACCTTATCGGTTAGCATTATCCTTGTACCTTGCTTCAGGTTTTCTTCAAAAAGTATTTTTTTTCTGGCATAGCTGAAGCTCACATCTCAAACCCAGTTTTGTAAGATTAACATGAATTATAATTCTGAGCCCGATGTTTGCTTATGTGTTTTCGCTATGTAACTTCCTGTCAAAATTTTTTAAAAAAGTATTGTATTTGGTTTAGTATGCGAGAGATATTTCAGTTATTGTTTGGCTAATATGCTCGGCTCAGCTAATTGGGACTAAACTATGTGTATATCCTTATGTCATTTTTCTTTTTATGAAATTTTAGTACAGTGTTTAGTGTTGATCATGAAACCGAATGGTGTCAAGTAGCAGTGTCAACTTTTTGCACAAACAACTGGACATATAAGGATACCTGTCATAATTTAGTTTCACTACAAATGTGTGATCTGTAAATACATTATTTAAGAACATCTTTGAATAGGCGTGGAACTCAAGCATTTTACGCTGTTACTAAAACTTGGAAAAAAAATGGGTGTGAATGTTATGTCATAATAAAATAAAAGAGCACATCTTGTTTCTGTATATATTTGTGAATTCTGGACTCAAGTCCGGTTATCCTTCCATCTGAAAACCTTGTGCAGTTACATGTAGCAGTCCATGGGAATAAATTTTCTCTTGTAATTTCACTGTAGCCATTGATTGGTTGGATAGCTATTCAATGAAGCATAAAATGGTGCTAGGTCCATAGGGTCCTTATTTCTCTCTCAAACCTATGACTTTCTCGTATCAATTTCTTTCACTGCGCGGCTCGGGGAGCTCCAGCAACAACTACGGCGCGAGACGGCGTTCTCGCTCCCCTCCAGCCTCAAGGCGCTGGGTGGCCAAGGAGGACGCTCGTGATAGCGGGCAGGGCAGACGGCTGGCTAGGGATGGCACCACCTCCCCGCGCCGCCGTGACCCGATGCGACGCGAGGACTCCGACTGGGAGCGCCGCCGGTCCATGGGTCGCTGGCCCTTGCTGGCCGCCTTTGCTTGCTATCAAGTATCAACTGCCGTGCTGCTCTTGCCGTCGGGCCACTGTGTTGGAATTGCATTGGGCCACCGATGTGTCGTCATGGGCTGCTTCTTGCCGATGAACTGCCGTGGTGGGCACCGTAGGCTGCCCTGGAGCTTGTGTATGCGGTATGCCATCGAATGACGACGGAACTTGCAAGTTGCTGCTGAGCACGCCAGGCCGTCGGGCTGCCACTTGTTGCTTCCGCGCTTGCCACCAGTCGTGTTGCCGGACCGCCATGAGTTGCAAGGGCCGCGCACGCCATGCCTGGCGCTGAACATGTTGCTGTTGTTGATGGCCCTGTGCTTGCCGATGCCATCGAGGTTGCCGCTGCTGCCGAAGCACTCGCCGCTATCTGGCTGCCAGGCGACAGGATGAAGATGATCGCGGGGCTGTCGTTGCTCCGTCAAGCCCTGGTCGGGCTGCTGAACCACCGTGCAGGAGTGCCGGCCCTGGAGAGGTGCCAGGGGTGCGACGGCCGAGGGCCCATGGGAGTGAGGGGCCCAGGCCCAGGTATAGAATACAGAGACCCCCCCACTCCCCCAGCCGTATAGTCTTTGTTTACATGAGCACCGCGGACTCAGGTATACAATACGACTCAGGGAGCCGCCGCGGACTCGCGTCTCGTGGAAACACCGAATAGGAACGGCACGGCGCATCGCGCACGGCAAGCCGGAGATCAGGGCAGAGCACTCCAGGGCTCAGGCTGGACTCGACACAACGTGATCACTGGAAGTCTGCAACAGCTGATCCCTATTCACTGCGGCTGATCATCACTGCATCAGTTCATTAGCCGATCAGGCCCTAGCGCGGTATTTTTTTTTCCTTCATCGCTTTTTAATCTGAATTAATTATTTCAGACTTCTAGTACTCGATACTCATATAGTCGTGTTTTTCTTCTAATTTAGGTGTTAGAATCTTCAAATGTTACCTAAGAAGTGGGGGCTCATAAAAGAAAACGGAAACAACCAGAAGATCAATTAATTGAATCTCAAAAAAGGATATTATGGAGTTCTATTTTTTCTTAAGGTAATCATATTAGTTTTAGTCTATATTGTTCCTCGATGATTATCAAACATATTAAATTAAAGATATATCACTGCATTTGTTTTTGCTTTACAAAAAAATTAGCGCCTATAAACATATTATAAGATTTATATATGGTCCAGAGGAGCCGTCGCGACAAGTTCGCCAAAGGGCCCTCCAAAACCTAGGGCCGGCACTGCATGCAGCGCGCCGCGCTTGATCTTCTAGCTGGCCGTATCAGAGATGCCGACGGTGAGTTGCTGCCCGGGTCGGGCCACTCGCCGGCGGGATGCTTGACGATGATGCCTGAGATGCTGACGGCCGGTGAGGTTGTCGCGTCGATGGCGTGCCTGCCGCTGGGCGTTGATGGCAGGAGGCAGAGGCGACGAGCGTATGCGTAGCCCTCTGCGTGATGGATATGAATGCGTCGCCCTTGGCCCTTGCCACCAGGGGTCGAGGGTCTCCTTTTTATAGGCCAGCACTAGGGCAGCAGCAGCAGCCGGTCCACCCTCGATCAAGCGCCGCCTGAGGTTTGTTGAAGCGGTCGAAGATATCAGCTGGAGGCCGTGTTTCTCTCCTTGCCTTCTACGCCGAGCAAAATCTCTCCAAAGTCTCTATCTTGTATACGTGGATGCATGGGCCTATGAGGGTGGAGTCCCATTGCACAGGAAAGAAACGTACGCCAACATCTGGGAGATTTGTTCATCTCATCGATTTTCTTCAGTACATTACATAAATCTTGGCTATTAATTAATCAAGATATGTATTAACCGACATTGCAAGATAAAGGTTCTAGAACCTCTCTGGCCCCAGGGCTCTCTAGCCCACCGGGCGCGGCAATGGCGGTAGTAAGTATTCTACCAAGATTAGATATACAATGTCACGAGTATTGTACGTACATGCATGTATATATATAGTACTGTGCATAATTTATATGGCATCTTTTTTTTTTGAGGGCTTACTAGCTTTGTCTGCTATGAATGACTTAGCTTTATGTGTGTTTTCAAGCAACTTGGAATTGGTCAAAGACGACGGCAACTGAGGGATAATTGTAGCCAGTAATAGCAGATTTGAGCCTATTCGTTTGACTCGTTGCCGAAAGGTGCGTCTGTGATCATTTTGACGATTCAAACGAGATCCAGCACAGGGATTCATGCATCGTTGGAGCATTTGGGTCCGTGTCTCTCACCATCGCACAGATGACGACGTGATGGGAGGTGAACATTCAGCTGATACCCAAATACTCTATGTAATAAATAAATAAATATGATAAGTTCAATAGATTTTTTTTCGAAAGAATGCATCGGCACGTGCTTCATTAAGTAGAAGTGGGAAAGCCACATTTTACAATGGTGGTACATAGGACACGCAAGTAATCCTTAGATTACCCACGTAATCCCACACGAACACAAAAGCAAGAAAAACACGAGGGGGACCCTCCACCTCAAAACCCCTACCGACTAAGCCTGATACATGAACACAACACAATGGTAGCCAGTAGAGTGGTGAAACCGCGGAGGCGACGAGGCTCAACCTTAGCGGCAAAGCATCCGCCAAGGGAACCGCGAAGGTGACGAGGCACAACCTTGGCGGCAAAGCATCCGCCAAGGGCGGCAGTACGACAACAGCGGCAAAGCATCCGCTAGAGAAGAGACCACGGCGGCAGAGCATCCGCCAGAACTGCAACATGGCCCACACGCCCTTAGCAGCAAAGCATCTGCTTTAGGGGGACCATCACAACAACGGCGGCAAAGCATCCGCCCAAGCAACAACGACGGCAAAGCATCCGTCCAAGAAGAGTGATAGCGGCAAAGCATCCGCTACACAGCGAGCGACTACGGTGACATCAACCAACTACTAGACATACCAAGGCGAAGAAAGACATGAAGCACAATCAGGCCTAGGGCAAGCACAACCAAGCAGAGAACCAGAAGACAGGGGCACGACCACGTCGACGACTGCGCGGGGAACCAACAACGAGCCAAAGATTCTTCAACGACGCCTTCAGGAAGGACTTGACGCCCAGGAGTACACCATGGACGTCATCGTCGCTGGCCTTACAACTTGTAAGGCGGGGCTTTCGCCCAGAATTTGACATCATCAGCAGGGAGCATAGGTTCAACAGCGACGCCTCCAACGAGGAATGTGGCGCCCGAGGCGTCACCATTGCCTGCCCAGGCTAAACCGGGCTGAGCTTTCGCCCAGAACTCTATGCTCGGCACAACGTGAGATCAGCAGGGGCAGCAGCAGAAGGGGAACTGGCCGCATGACGCCAACACGGGCACCTTCCGCAGCGACACACCACATTGGAGCCTGAAGAAGGCCGCTGGTCAGCACCATAGCAGGCGCGTGCCCCAGCAAGCCGTAGCCGCCCCGTCCCTAGCCCCGGCCGCCAGCGCAGTGAGGCCGGCGTGGCCTCGCACACTGAGAGCCCGGGGAAGGCAAGCCGCCACCGGAGCGGGCAGGGTGGGCCACCATCAGGCCGGCCCTGCCTGCCGCGGTCACCCATCCGGAGGCCCGAGGCGGGGCGCGGGCGGTAGAGCGCCTGGACCGCGCCCCCAGCCACCTGGCCGGATCCGAGCCCCACCGAGCCACCGCCCCCCGAGGGGCCAGGACCGCCTCCTGGTCGGATCCAGCCGATGGTGCCAGCCGCCCGACAAGGAAGGCCCCGGGACCCGGCCAGAAACGGCCGCCAGCAGCGCCGCACGCATGCAACCCCGCCATGGCCGGAAGGAGATCTAGCCGAGGCCGACGCCCAGGTGCTTGTAGACATCAGATCCGGTGGCTGGGGCTCTGGATCCACCGCCCGGCCGGCCAACGGCGCCGGAGGAGAAGGTGGGAGGTGGAGGGGGGATGAGAGGGGGCGGTGGAGAAGGAGAGGAGAGCACGCAGGGGGATGCCTTTTAGAGCTCCCCTGCTAGCCGCCGCCGCCGACGCACAGGAGGCCGTGGTGGCGCGGCAGCGGCCGAACCGGCGGGGGGCCCTCGAGTCACCCCCGCTAGGAGACGACGCGAGGGCTACTTAAGTTCAATAGATTCGATTGTTTTGCTAGCTAATAGTATCTACAGATTGGATATTCCATACATATTTTCTTATATCTGATTGGCAATTACAAAGTACACAAATACATAACATGCATTATATATAGTAGAATTAAATACAGGACTTTCGATCAAGTCCTTAATTACAAACTGCATGCAAATTCTACATCGTAAAAAAAATTAAGACAAGCGCTAGTATTTGGGGAACTGGGAGATGACCCTCTGGACTGCTGGCCTGGACAACAAGTCGTGAATCCATGCCTTCACGCTCGGGTAGGAATCCAACACCGACGCAAATGGCGTGGCCATAAAGTGGACCGTGTACGGGAGATGACTGAGGTCCGCCAGGCTGACGAAGTCCCCGGCCAGGTACTTGTACTTTGACAGCTGCGCCTCGTACACATCCAGCACCTTCTTCATCTTCTCCAGGGAGTCGTCAATGAGCTTCTGGTCGGGAGTGCCTCCACTCATCGGCACAAGAATCAGCTGGTAGATGATGGGGGCGATGGCAGGGTCGTACTGGTGTGCTTCAACGTCTAGCCAGACGTCGACCAGCGCTGTCTCTGATGTGTTGCCCTCCCTCAGCAGGTTCACCTCCGAAGTCTTGTATTTGCGAAGCACATGCCTCGAAATCGCCCGGGATTCTGGTGGACAACAGATCGAAGCATATATTTA
This sequence comes from Saccharum hybrid cultivar R570, assembly GCA_038087645.1. Classification (NCBI taxonomy): domain Eukaryota; kingdom Viridiplantae; phylum Streptophyta; class Magnoliopsida; order Poales; family Poaceae; genus Saccharum; species Saccharum hybrid cultivar. Next base: position 5,652,488 of record JAQSUU010000368.1, read on the forward strand.
TTTATTTACCTATATATATGCTCATAAATACTCACTCAGTCTCTCAAAATAAGTGTCTTTTTTATTTTTCGAGAAGACAAGTGTTTTTAACGTTAACTAAATATGTGCAAGAAAATATTTAACATTATAATACATAATTAGTATAATTAGACAGATCGTTGAACCTATTTATTTTCATAATAAACTTATTTGGAGATTGCTAATATTTTTTACAATCTAATCAAACTTATGAAAGTTTGACTGACATAAATACCATAGAGACAGTTATTTTAGGACAGAGAGAGTACTAGTAGTCATATATAGCAGCAGCGAAATATTTATGCCTTGTTTAGTTGGGGGTGAAAAGTTGAAAACTTTTCAAGATTCGCTGTCACATCAAATCTTTGCATGTATGCATGGAGCATTAAATGTAGGTAAAAAATAACTAATTGCACAGTTTGTCTGTAATTTGGAAGACGAATCTTTTGAGCCTACTTAGACTATGGTGGGACAATAATTACCAAATACAAATGAAAGTGCTACAACACTTTTCAGGCAAATTTTTTGCCATCTAAACGAGGCCTTACTCTCCCTGCAGATGCTATACTATATAGTATATTTTGATAGAATTTGGTAAGTACCTATGACCCTGAATTTGTACTAGTACTAGTATTTAAGCAACAACCATTTGTTGTCCTTGTACTGGTGTAAGAATCTTATCTTATCCTTACTTAAGAGAGAAAATTTTAGCATGTCCAAGAAAGAAGACAACTTTTGATAGCCTTTGTGTCTCTGACACGTTAGGATTCAACAAAAGTTGATTTGCCACATCTCTTCTTGCCTCCCCTGAATTAATTATGCTAATTGAATCATGTCCCAAATTCAGATCTGTCAAACCATCCCTCCCTCTCTTTTAACTATCGTTCTCACTTTCGAGAAGTTAAACACACTTAACTTTGACCAAATATATTAAAAAATATTATTACTTATAGGATATAATTAATATCATTAGATAGATCGTTGAATTTATTTTTATAATAAATATATCTGAAGATACAAATGTTGCTAGTCAAATTTAAGAAGTTTGACCGATACGAACACTATAAAAAGACTAAAAAAGGAAGACATGGAGTACCGGGACTCACCAAAGAGCATCAGTTCACCATCCTGGAAGGCCGGAAGCTGTCCAAAGGGCTGAAAGAAGAAGACTAGTTGTAGAAACTATAATAATTACTTTCTCAGTCCTCAAATGCTAATTATACTTTCTGTAGACAAAAGTTAAGTTTTACAAACATTGGCTAGCAATTATTTAGATTGTATATAAGTTGTGGATACACAACTGGATCCATGTCCTTTGCCGAGGGCCCGATACTCTCGGTAAAGAAGGCTTTGCTCTCGGCAAATCCTTTTGCTGAGCGCTGCTCTCGGCAAAGGCACGTCGGCAGCGAGCTGATCGGCAAAGAAGGCTTTGCCGAGAGCCGCATGTCGGGCTCTCGACAAAGACTATCGCCGTAACGTCCCAGACTGACGGTAAAGAGTTTTTGGCTCTCGGCAAAGCCTTGGGCCCTCGGCAGAGGCTCTGTTTCCAGTTGTGATATAGATTTATATTTAAAGTGTCTCTGAAATGATACTGATGCTTTAGCAAATGAGAACAGACCGTAAGAAATTAGGGGTCCAAATATATTCTAATTGACTTTGAATTGATCAAAATATGCTTATAATTTTGGAATGGAGGGATTGAATTACTAATCGATTAAATAGTGAGTAACGCTCGCAGATCATATGAAATGAAACCTAGCAACAAAAACATCGAATCCAAAAAAAAAGCAAGAACGGTTATATATATATAGAGGTGCCTGTACACGTACGTTACGTTGGAGGTGTTGGGGGCTCTTGTGCTCGCCGGTGTTGAAGTCTACGTTGACAATCTCGTACTCCACGCCGACCTCCTCCAAGCACAGGATTACACGCGTCACGTTCGGGGACAACAGTGGCCCGAATACCTTCACCGGCGCCATGGCTACCAGCTTCAATTCCCTGTGCTCCCAAGATCGATCAGATAGGTGCACCAGCTGGTTCCTCTACCTCTAGCTGAATATGTCTTATTTATAAGGGCGCATGTATCCAAGTAGTGCAAACTCTTGTGTGGTCTAACAAGAAAAGTTGTGGAAAGTTTGTATTCTGGAGATCATAATATCATCTTTCGGTCGACAATTATTCTTGTGGTTTGAAGAAGAAGAAAGTATAGATACGTTTCTTCCTTCTTGGACGTCACTTCAGAATGGAGGAATAGTAGGGAGAAGACTAGTCTTGTCACCTAAATTCTTGTCTGACTCGTTCAGCAAAATACCGTGTTTACCTCAAGAAGAGATGCACTGTACACAACACGTGCCAAGATTCATCCAACGGGAGCTTAGGTCACACGCACTGACGCACATATACATACGTGCTTCAGACGTTAATCCGTAAGTAGGTTTTAATTACGGAATATATGCGCTCTCTCTCTATCTCTAAGAGAGCAGTTTGTTCTCAAAACATTGATGACTTTCACCTTCTGTTATGAGCACGAGTACAAACGTCTAGGTCAATACTGATTTTGGGGTTTTTATGGCAAAACAATCCCAACAGTCGGAAAGAGCACCGCAAGTTGTGCGGTGTTCGGTGCACCCACGGCAGCCTGTGGAAATCCGGAGGACTGACTACCATCCACATTCAGTCGTACTCATAACTGCATCAGATCTCCAAGGTAAATAGCCTCTGGCCAATGGAACAATCTAAGCAAGGGAAGTCGGCAAAACGGATACGTAACTTCGGGAAAAAGATTGGCTCTGAGGGCTGGGCTCTGAGGTCATGGCCCTGAACCATCGGCTGCCGGCAGACTGCTCGAGTTGCTCCCACGGCGAGAGCGGGCCGCTGCGTGCCAGCCAGGGATGGACTAAGAACAGTTTCTTCAGGGGCCTTCCCCGGGTGTCAAACAACTGATCGACTCAGAACTGATATGGACAAGAGGAATCTGATTGTTTGTCGATATGAGATCCACAGGGTTCCTCATCGGAACAATTACTGGCAGTGGGCCTTGGCCTAGCCCACCGCTAGACAGAAGAGGCGTGATGACAGACGACGCTGATTCTGAGTAGAATAGGCCAAACTAGCAGGACTCCTAATAGAAAGTACCTTATATAATTATATCAGGACACCTTCTTTGGATCCGACTAAAGTTGTAACTACACCAGAGTCATCTCTATCTATATAAAGAGAGGCTATGAGCACCCCCTATAACAGACGATCATAACAATCAATCCAACGCAAAGGCTAACACCGACTGGACGTAAACGCTATTACTCGATCACGAGGGCTCGAACCAGTATAAATCGACTGTCTCTTGCGTTAACCGTCGAGTTCAGCTTACGCCAAAGCCTGAACAGCTGTCCCGGGTACCCCGTGGCAGGCTATCGGTGGTAAAACATTGACAGTTGGCGTGCCAGGTAGGGGCTTTCGGCGGATTCACATTTGGATTGTGGATCAACCCGATGGGATCAACCTTCATCTTTGGATTGTGGATCTGCAAGGCGGACGACAATGGCAAGCTCCAAGGTTGTCTCCTCGAAGATTTGAGACACCGTGAAGACCTCATTATTTCGACGACTGCGACAGATCAACTCGCTGGAAGACTCGCGCGGCTCGTGATGTCTGATCTGACTCAGATTTCACGGCCAACCGCATCCAACTCAAACTCAGGCTCCGCATCCGAGATGGAGTCTTACCCAAGTTCTTTCTATGATGGTCTGAGTTCTTTTCCGCTAGGAATCCGCAACACGGCCTTGGTCCATCAAGAATTCAACTCAGAGTACCTTTAGAATTCCCTCAAGAAGTTGGGTCTTTTCCCATTTGGACTCCACAACATGGGTACGTCTTATCAAACACTACTCCAAGGATCAGTCAATCCGGTATGAAGGGTACCCCTGACAGGAGCTCAGGAAGGCCTCGTAATGACTATAACATCTCAAGATTACATCGTCCACTGGTCGGGTTCTATTCCTGGAGATGACAATACACGGCTAGTTGGCACAACGATGATTCTACCCTACCAGTAAGGAGATTCGATCTGTGACACTGAAGCCTCCACCGAGATACTCAACGACTCAGGTGGAACGAAAATAGGCACGAACAACGGAACAATTCACGCTCGAGAAGTATTCATGGTTCGTCGCCCCCGGTCACCGTTAGTCCCTCTAGAAGAACCCAACGTGTAACAGCCCCAGGGACCAAGTGGGCCCAATTCAGGTATGGGACGAGTACTGTAGCAGCGGTAGTGGGCCGAGCACTATAGCCGCGGGGGTACTGTACATCCGGACTCTGGCTGTAGCGACGTGGTGCTGTAGCGTGGCACTGGTCACTCTCGGTTACTGTATCAGCGAGCTGGGCTAGGCAAATTCTTGTTACTGCAGCTCGGGTACTGTTCACGTGAGTTACTGTAGCTCATGAAATACTGTGCAGCCGGTGTTTAGTACCCTACCGTGAATCAAGGATCGCCAGACCGACTTAAATACCAGGGCCCCAGGGACGCGTAGTAACCTTTGGTTAACCGTTTTGAGCGAAGCGAGGACGAAAGATCAAGCGAGTTGCTACGTAGGTGGGACCACTTCTCGGTAGAGTGGGCCTGGGCCGTGCACCTGGCCTGGATGTTACACGGCGTCAGGTCATCAGACAAATCTGAGTCCAATATATCACCTGATGCCCAAGGACATGACAGTGAAGCTGAAAGCTAGAAACAGGCAAGAGAAAGGAAGAACAAGTTGAAGCAAGAACACCGATGCCGTGTGAAACGATCCATGATTTCTTCGAAGGGAAATCCTCAGATTTCAACATAATGTGATAATCCCAAAGAGACCAAGTTATCACATTATCTTTATTCAACTGATATCACAGTCATACATCACGGAAGTACAAGTTGCAAGTCATTACATCACTGGTTAACCACCTAATTACACCGTGGGTCTAGCGAAAATGCACACAGATCTTCATCAGAGTCGACGTAGCACGTCAGTGTGTGAAGGCTCCTCCTTCACGGGCAATCATCAGAGTTGGCGTAGAATGTCGGCGGACGTAGACTTGATCATCTCAACTAAACTTGAGCGTAGGAACGAGACCATCTAATCCGAATCCATCAGGTCTTCATTGTTGTCATCGCAGATGACATCTAATCCTGCTGAATAATTATCAGTACGATGTGTACTAGCCACTTGCGCCCACCCTATGCTTTGCATATGCTTTGTGGTAAGTGAAAAGCAAGGGTAGAGCAAAAGTCCTATATATGGCGGTAGGTTTCCTATGCAAGTTCATCAATATTTTATAATAATAAATCATCAAGTTTTAACCCATCTCAACCACACACATTCATCCATCCCATCACACATATCTCACCACACCCTCACCCTCTCTAGGTGACAAGGACAACTCCCGCTCATACCTTGCCTCAACGACCAAAGCCGGGAACCAACACCAAACCCGGGGAAAGTAGAAAGGACTCCTCTCACTAGTCAAGTGAAGCTGTACTTAGGAAAGGTCCATAGCCGACAAGTCGACATATGTATCGATCGATCAACCAAAAACTCTACAGAGGTTTACACTACCCACAAGATCACCATCATCAATGATCCGGGTCATCTAGGATGATAACGGACCGCCTTCCAACTAGACACGATGCCACCCTATCACTCAGAACTGGGGCCGTGTTGGAGTACCTCGTACACCGGCACGCTGAGACTATGAGACGTAGTACTTTGGCCCCTCAGGTACTATGCTGTCTTAGGAGGGTGTGGGCGCTTGACGCCCGTACCTCCCTACACTATCCGCTAACCTCCTAATAGTAGTGGCACCGCACTAGAAAGTCGAACGTCCGCCTCGTACCCATTTAGAGCGAATGGGAGTGTAAGGCTTCCTAAGACCCGGTCCACAGAACATATCAATCCTTAGGGGGACTAAGCAAGATATCTTCACAAGGGGTAACCATTTCCCGCTCGACGGGACACCCAGCACCCCGTGCCATCACAGCACCTCCCATCCCGGGGCTTCATCCCACGAAGACACTCTACCTCGGGGCCTCTCCTAGTCACATTGCCTGCCACAGGCATCTCACATGGCAAACGCCCAGGTAGCGCCCTCCGGCAAGACTCGTCCTCGTGACTCGTCGTAGATCCTGCTCGGTCGACTCGACCCTCACCACACACCCAAGACGCACGCCAAGATCTCCCCAAGTTCATTACCAAGTTATTACCATGTTCTCGGCACCACGTGCCTTACCCACTTGCAATCCCTTCTCCAAGCATCACATCACAGATATAATGCATAGTAGAAGTAAAGCGGTAAAAAGAATCCGAGCATCTAGCCTAATAGTAGGTGTGCAGGGGAATATGTTGCGACAAGGTAATGGCTCACAAGCAATTTTACCATGCAACCTATCACAGTTCATTTGCATAAAGGTAACGCACTAGCATCTACATTGTAGCATGCCTAATAGGATTCTACGAGGTTGGGTGGGATGTGGCACCTGTTGAATGTCATCTCTGAGATCCTCATTGTACTTGTAGTTGTTCTCCTCCGTGGTCCTTCTCCCATCCGCAGGTCCTTCCCCCAATGGGTCCCAATCCGATCAACGCTAACCTTGATGCAGCTATCTCGGTTTGGCGACAAACGAAAGAGCAATCAGACCACTAAACCTAGAAAGACTACGGAAAGAGAGGCAACAAGGCACGGAAGGACAACTACCCCAAAAGAACACAAAGTGGAACAACGGCTTAGCTCTCTTGGCGAATGTCTAATCCCTGGGCCAAAAGAAACGCAAGTGGTGAATTGCTAAGCACAAACTTAGGTCTTAGTCTAGCCAGTACTTCCCGCATTGATTGTGTTAACCTGCATGGCTTAAATAGAAATGACATAGGCCTTAGCTCATCCTAAGCAACACCACGACCCATGGTCTTCCGATCCGAACGTCATGGAGAATGACGAGAACCGAAAGGCTACAAGCAAGAGAAGTTCCGTTCTCTCTTAATCCGTATGCCATTATAATTGACAGGAACCAAGAGAGGGTGGAACGGGAGAGAAGAGAAGAGGCGAGGCATCAAAAGAAGCGACACATAAGAGAACACGAGTGCCCAAACTACCTGTAGGGTACCAAGACATAGGTGCACTGAATACGCTAAGACATCCCTAGGGTTCTTAGCGGTGCGGTTGTCACCGCAAGAACCAAAGAAATGCTACGGTCTGAATAGGTACAAGCATACAAGGGCTCGAGCACGGAAGAGCCAAAAGACGGAAAGAGACACAGGATTCACCTTCCTTTGATCCACTCGCCACAGCAAACGACGGGAATCGAAGGAATGGAATTAAGAGAGCAACAAACACCAAACAAGTGAAGGGCTTAATCCACATCTTACTGGATCGATGGGATTGAGAACAAAAGAGGAGAGAAGAATGGAATCCGCACTCTTTCGACCAACTCGTCATGGAACGGACAAAGGTCGGAAGAAAGGAGATACGATCCCATGATCCAAACTCACTCGCAAGGTACCACAACCTTCGTGCTTATCACTGCTAGGTCCGAAGGAACGCGAGGGCCATGGGGTACGACATACAAGGTGGTTGGGATAAGATAAGCAAGAAAGTGGGGTAAAGCCCAGTGGTCATGGCGAGGTGAGTCGCGGCCACAAGCTCCACCTAAACGAGTTGGCCCCGTAGTTCACGGTCATCGTTCCCGATTCTAATCCCACTAGAGTAGATCACGGTGGCCTCAAAACATGCGGATAAGAACCGCATCAATAACGACATCGAGTCCACGGTGATCGTGTCCTAGGGATGATAATAGGAACTGGCGATCGTAGGTTGGCGAGACAACTGAGGCACAAGTGGAGGGATACGCTCGGTGTTATGATAATGGCGAGGCGGGCTCACGATCGCAACATTCGAGCATTCGCTCACTCAACCGGCTCAAAGGCTCGGTCCTTAGACGACAACACAAACAACACACAAAAGATACAAGAGCACAAGCAACACAACAACCCAAAGAAACAACGCTTCGACAACGCGACAACCACAAGAGTAGCACATCCCATAGGACAAACGTGATAGACCAGCAGGAAGGCATGACATAGGCATCGATAGACATGAAGCAAGTAGAGATTGATAGACCGGCTCAAAGGCACAGTGCAGGCACATATAGATATCATGTAGATGATCAAGAACAAGTGCAGATAATTGATGTTGACAGATCATGTATCGTCAAGTATGTAAAAGAGCAAAGAAATGAAATGCATGGGTTTTTGCCAACGTCGCGAAGGGCGTCAATTAGGTTCAAAGGGTCAGCCTTGGAGGTGGAGGGCTGCGGTGGCATGCTCTGGCAGGCTATGGCTTGCTGCTGTCCTGCTGCAGCCTGCTACAGCCAACTGTGGCCTGCTCTGGCTAGCTGTGGCTTGCTGTGGCTGGCTGTAGCTGGCTGCTCCTGGCCGGGACGTAGTAGCAGGTGTCTGAGAGGGTGTCGATGCCTTGGTGGCGCAGAACGGAGCAACCACATCATAGGGAAAAATAAGGCATAGCCTTCCTGCAAAGCAAAACTCGCGGCACGAAGGCCGGTCACAAACGATGAACAACGGCGAGGCGTTGGGTCTTCGGGGGGTTGCTAGAAGGTGGTTTGGAGCAGGAGCAAGGCCATGCCTTCCCTGCAACAGTGATGAACGGCGGCGCGGAGGCCAATTTTAGGCAGGAAATGGCGATAGGGAAGGAAAAAGGCGCTGCCTTGGGTGCTAAAACTCACCGACGGCATCCGAGAAGGGCACAAAGTGCGGGTGGATGGGTAGACGGAGTTGCATGGGCTAATGACGGTGCTGCCCGGTGTCGGACCTCCAGGTTCATTGCAGCGAGGTGGGGCAGAGGGCGGAGCTGGAGGGCTGTGGCTCACCGGTGGTGGAGTTGGAGCCCCCGGCGAGGATGGATCGTTGCTGCTGTTGCCCGGCGAGGTGATGGTGAAGCAAGCCGAGGTGGAACGGGAGCTCGGTGAGGGCGGCCCTGGTGCGATGGTCGACGGGGTCCTGGTTAGAGAGGAGGTTGTGGCTCTGGCCTGATGGAGTGGGGCTAGAGGACATGCTCGCGGCGACGCCCTGCTCGTCAAAGAAGGAGGCACAACGTCGGGCGCAGTTGGGGGCATTAGTGTCGCTGTGTCTAGCGTGGTGGTGGCCGGTGGCAGAGCAGGAGGCGGCCGGGATGGAGGCGACGTCACGGCTCGGCTCGATGGAGTGGTACGGGCTGAGGCAGAGGGTGCCGGTGTGGTGTCCTTAGCTCGGCGTCACGGGCATGCAGCATCAGGCAACATCGAAGGTGGGGCGTATCGGGTGCTCGGTTAGGCCGTTGTTGAGGTTGGGGTCATGGCAGGGTGGCTCGGCGGTGCGTCGGTGGAGCGGGGTTGAGGCTAGGGCTCCAGTGACCGGTCAGACACTGTTGTGGCCAGTTCGCGATGGCCTGGCTGCTGTGCGACGCTGGAGATCGGAGGAGGAAGAGGCAGGTGGGAGTGGCAGCGGGGTTGGGGAGAGACTAGAGCAGCAGTGGTGGCCACAACTCTTATAGTGGCACCAGGCTAGGGTTCTAAGCACGGGCGGCGGTGATCCTCGGAAGGCGTGCTCTGGACACGCGACGTGAATCGCGCGGACGATGTCGGAGCACAGGGGCGCGGGCGCGGAGCGTGCGAGCGGCGGCGGCGCGGCTCTGAGAGAAGGGCACGTTCGCCTAGGGTTTCCAGGAGGGCGTGGGCCTACGGGGGCCAATGCACGGGCCTGCGGGGCTCGCAGTTGGGCTTGCGGCGGGGGAAGCTGGGCCGCGCGTGAGGTGGGCCACGTGGTGAAGGGAGGTGAGCGGGCCAGCTAGAGGAGGAGGGGGAAACTGGGCCAGCGAAAGAGGTGGGCAGCTGGCCCAAGAAGAGGAAGGAGGGAGGCGAGTTGGGCCAGGAAGAGGAGGTGGGCTGGGAGGAAAAAGGGCAAAGGATTTTTTTCCATTTAATCTTTTGTGACTTAGGGAATTTGTGATATATTCAAATGTAATTCAAAAAAAGGGGGGGTTGAGATGAATTTCGAAGGAGATCTGAGATGGAAATCCCAGAGAGGAATTTGGGAGAAGCCCAATTGGAATTTGAGAGGGGACTTTCTAAGGACTTGTGCACCCCAAACTCGGGACAAACTCAATCACAAGACCGACCCAAAAGCACAAGCACTCTCCTACAAACAAATCTAAATGAATACAACGATTTGCTAGTGAGTTAGACTCGGATTAGACCTATAAACCACCTGCTTCACACAATTGCAGGAAAATTTTAAAAAATTCGTATTTTTGGTTACTCGAAAAACTAGGATGTTACACCGTGCCAGACAGCGCAAAGATTGTCAATGTGGACTTCAAAGTGAAGAAATTCAACCCGTGCTGTCTGCCGGAGTTACTCCGTTCCTTAGAATCGGCTTACCCATGTACAAGTGTCATTCACATGGAACCTTTCTGCTCTTTGGCTTTTAAAGATCTCATTTTAATATTTGCTACTACCACCAACACCACTATTGATGAGGCTCGCGCCATGGGTTTTACGGTGGTTGCTGCGCCCTCCTACTCATCAGGTCATGGCGCTCGCCCAAATGGCCGGGTGTGGGTTGCGCGCTTAGCGCCATCCATTTTCGAGGTTAATTGATTCAGCAGGTCAGTTGTTACACACTTAGTGGATTTCGACTTCCATGACCATCGTCCTGCTGTCTTAATCGGCCAACACCCTTTGTGGGTTCTAGGATAGCTCGCAGTTCGGCACCATAACCCGGCTTACGGTTCATCCCGCATCGCCACTTCTACTTACCAAAAATGGCCCAATTGGAGCTCCCGATTCCGTGGCACGGCTCACTAGAGCAGTCGTGTCATGGCTACCTATTTAAAGTTTGAGAATCCTTCTTGGAATTTATAATTGTGTCCCTTCTTGTAACCATTCTTGGAATTATATTCCTTATATAATTTTGTATAGAAAAGGGTCCATTCGGCCTATCTACTATCCAAAGTCTAATTTTCCTCCCCAATTTATAAAACTGGATGTTGTCTCTCCTCCTTTGACTTCTAAAACCAGCCACGAGGGCTATATCAGATTGCTTTCACAGTTTAGGTGATAAAATAGACTTCTACCTCTGGCCTCTTTCTTCTCCATCCGATCCACAACTTGTTCATGGTGTCTCTACACAAAATGCACTCGCCCCGCCCACTAGCCTTGACTCCGATGGCTCCTTGCCACCGGATCCACATCCACCCCCACCCCCACCCCATGCTAACCTATTTTCGCTGGGGTATCACCATGACTCCCTCACCCTTGCCCTGTCCAACTGCCTTCCTCCACCATCCGGTCGACGTTGCCACCGCCGCCCCTGCCGCCACCACCGTTAGTTCGGTCTTCCACCTTAAATTTTTCTTCTAAGCCCACTGGAGTTGGAGAAGAAAGGTCACCAATCCCAAACCCTAACCAAGCCAATCAGACGACAAGAGCTTGAGTCGAGACGCTGAACAAACGCCTAGAAAATCAAGTGTTGGATTGCTCCAAAAACAACCTAGTGTCTTTTACCATTTCTCATGACATTGGGTAACATTTGCTTCTTGTAATTTCTTAAGCGAAAAAAGGCAATACATATTTTGTATATGTATGTAAGCATGCTAGGGTCACATACTGAGCACAAACTCAGAACGTTATCTGCTTGGACGAGTTTCGAAAGGAGCACATGGAATTCAAGTTTGCTTTGTTTGTTTGGTTTTGGGTGGATGGCATTGGCACATTGCAAGCTGTTGGGAATTGGGTTTCAATCTTTCACACATTTTTGCGTCGAATTCTCTTGGAAAAAGTCCACATTACCTCCCTCAACTTTCGTGAAAGTTCACTTTTCCTCTCTGAACTCTAAAACTGGGCAAACACCACCCTCAACTTTTAAAACTGTTCATCTTACCTCCCTAGCCCTGTTATAAGCGGTTTTGAAGGTGGTTTTATCTTTTTTTCTTTTTTTATTTATTTTGGCTGAATCTTTGAAAAATCATAGTAAATCATAAAAAAAATCATAAAATAGAAAATCTAATTTTGTTGGACTCCACATGAGTAGATCTACACAGTGAACATATAATATGATATGCTTTAGTACAAAGTTTTTGATGTAGCTTTAGATCTATACTTTTTTTGTAATTAAATGGAATAATTCATAACTGTAGTTTCTATGGTCCAATTGTGGTGAAATTTTTATGGTGGGCTAATTATTGTATGATTGAACTGTAATAAAAATTTCATACTCATTGAATCATGTATAGCTTAGTTATAGATTATTACAGTTTAAGCATGCAATAATTAGCTCATCATAAAAATTTCACCACAATTAAACCATGGAAACTGTAGTTATGAATTATTCAAATTAATTAAAGAAAAACATAGACCACAAGCCACAACAAAAACTTTGTACTAAAGTATACCATATTATATGTTCACTGTATAGATCTACTCATGTGGAGTCCAACAAAACTGGATTTTCTATTTTATGATTTTTCTGTGATTTACTATGATTTTTTAAAGATTTAGCCAAAATAAAAAAAAAAGATAAAACCACCTTCAAAACCACTTATAACAGGGCTAGGGAGGTAAGATGAACGGTTTTAAAAGTTAAGGGAAGTGTTTTGAAGTTTAGAGAAGAAAAACGAACTTTCCTGAAAGTTGAGGGAGGCAACGTGGATTTTTTCAAACTCTCTTTTGGGAGTTGGAATTTGAGTGAGGAATCACTCTGGGCCGAGGATAATTGTAGTCAGGCAATCAACTGTGGGCCGATAGAATGGGCCGGTTGCTGATACTCTGATGGCAGTCATCAGGTACGGACGAGGGACGAACGAGCTGAGCCCATTACTCGGGTACTCGGGCTCTCTCCTAATCTCTCTCCCTCGACTTGTCCTCTCCTCCAATCGCCCAGTCCCCATTCCCAGTCGTCCGCATCGCATCGCTCCGCCGACCACTGCTCCATGCCGCCGCCGCCTGACCTGGCCGACGACGCCATCTCCGAGATCCTGCTTCGCCTCCCTCCGGACGAGCCCCAGTGGCTCTTCCGCGCCGCCCTCGTCTGCAAGCCATGGCTCCACATCCTCTCCGACCCCGCCTTTCTCCGCCGGTACCGCGACTTCCACGGAGCCCCTCCTCTCCTCGGCCTTCTCAACGGGCAGGAAACAATCGAAGCAGGCCAGGATCGCTGCTTCGTCCCCACGACAGCAGTGCCCGCCTTCTCCATTCCGGAGTCTGACGACGCCCCATATGTGGTGCCCCTCGACTGCCGCCACGGCCGCGTCCTCTTCAGGATGTTTGGTGGAAACCAGAGCTATTACCTTGTCTGTGACCCCGTCACTGGCGACCGCCACCGTGTGCCTGACCCGGAAATCCGACCTTGTTGGAGGCCCTTCAGTTCGGTCGCGGTGTTCTGCGCTGCCGCTGGCTGTGATCACCTCGACTGCCACGGTGGCCCCTTCTGTTTGGTCCGCGTGTTCAGCAGCTACAAGGGTCCTACTTGTACCATGTCGGCGGCCATGTACTCGTCGGAGATAGGCGCGTGGACGGCGCCAGTCACGCTCGACAATGTTCCTTATGTGGCCTACAGCCGTGGTCCCCTTATTGGAGACGAAATCTACTTGGCGCTTCGGGAGGCTGCTACAATTGTTAAGTATGACTGGGCCAACAATTTACTATCTGTAATTAAGCCCCAGCCACCAGCAATGCACGGCGGCTTTGCGCTCATGGTGATGGAGGATCATTCTCTGGGCCTTGCTGGCATTGAGGATTCCACACTTCATCTTTGGTCGAGAAGAGGGAGTTTAGAGGGAATTGAAGAATGGGTACAATCCAGAGTCATTGATCTGGAGAAAAGGATGCCTATGGCGTACCCCAGTGACTTCGCATCAGTGGTTGGCTTCGCAGAGGGCGTGGGCATCATCTTCGTCAGCACAGGTCTTGGATTGTTCATGATGGAGCTCAAGTCAGGGCGAGTGAGGAAGGTTAGCGAGCCCGGGGACTTCTCAAGCGTCCTACCCTACATGAGCTTCTACACCCCTGGTATTGTACTAACCCTTGCTCATCCTTTGGCCTTCCTTGTCATTGCAGCTTCAATATATTTGCTTAGTTGGTTCTGGCTTGTGAATGGACTACTAAATGCAATTTAAGCAGAGCAAACAGAATATATGGCACTGAAAAGCCAAACCTAATTTTTACCATGTCGTTGTCTTGGCGCATTGTTAAATACTCATACAAATCTGTCTATCTAGTACTTTCATGCTATCTTGTTTCAGTTTTTGTTTAACGGAAATTGACTGTCAATTCGTCCATATCTTGAAGGTTTTATCTGGAGCTTGCTGTAGTTAAGTCTTTGGAACTATTACTAGCACATAACTCATTGAAGTGCAAGTGCTGAGTTGGAAGTTGCTTATGAATGTTATGCATGTCATTTTTTTCAGATCGTTTGTTAGGAAGACCTGCTGATCTCTGATGCGCCACATGGAAGTAAGACATTGCAGAATGGATGATATTGATCCATCATCTCGAGTCTGTTGCCAAAACTGCTACTCCCTAGTTTCCTTTTTCTTTTTATGTTGAGCAGTTTAAGTAGTTTGAATGGCACAAAAGACATCATGATCTGCTGTCGCTGTAGGTGATCCATCATCCTAGTCTGCTGCCATTGAGCAGTTTTGGTGTAATTAATGTTCAGGCATATTTGATTTACTGTTTGGTTAATGCGCAGGTCAACTACATGGATCTAAAACTTTCTGTACTACATGCCATAGTCCTTTCTTGAAAATCAATTTCAGATTCGGTGTTAGTTTGGTGTCTTGAAGAGTTGAAGATGGTTGCCAGGTAGCAATTTCTGAACTTTGTGAAACTATATATATATATATATATATATATATATATATATATATATATATATATATATATATATATATACCTCCATCTCTAGCCATCGGATGCGCAGCCCATGGTCTAGATCGATAGTTTTCAAAGTTTGCACAGAAACATGGTTTCCACCTCATCCAGAGCTATATATATATATATATATATATATATATATATATATATATATATATATGACTGCGCTAAATAGTACCCAGGGTACTGAATAGTTATTCAGTACCCGAGGCCATCCCCACGCCCGCAGAAGACCACGCGCTCTCGCCCGCCTAGCAGCGATGCTTGTCAATTTTTTCCGTGCTTGTTGCCTACTCACGCCTATGCGTGCGGCCGATTTTTTTTGTTTTTTTCTTCCGTACACATTGCCTGCTCGCAATATTTCTGGCCTATTTGTGTTTCCGATTTTTTTTCTTTTCCACCGGAATTTCTTTTCCGTACATGGACATAATTTTATTATGTTGTCATTTTTTTCCGCTAGGCCTCCAAGGATGCATATATTTTGCCGGGTTTTTTTTCTTTCTACACCAAGTTCCTTGTGAAGAATTGCTTGTCAATAATTATTTATTATGTAAACTATAGATATTCTTATTTTAATTTGATCATTAAAAACATATCTTGCATGGCAATCGTTACACAAAAAAAATTATTTGTAGCTATTATTCAAACCACAAATATTTACTCCATCTGGGTTCCTAATATCTTTCTATGACATGATATCAAATATTTGTTTTTAAGAAAATATTATTTGTCAACCATCTTACTAGAATTGTGAATCGGTCTCGGGAGACGATGTTCTCGTAATATTTACAATAGCATGTGATGCTAATCACAAATAGTACCATTTGGTTCATTATCATTGTTACAGAGAATCTGTAGGTACTCTTTGGAATTAACTTATGTCACTAACATCGAAGCGTTCTTCGCTACGTTTCTCAGTGTACCATGTCGCCTGCTCGTGTGGCTGATTTCTGGTTGAGGGAGGGCTGCTGTGCGTCCTCCACTACACTTCCCTGCCTCATTCACTCTTCCGCCCTGCTGACCAATCTCCTCCATCCTGCCAGCCACTACACCCACCAAATTTGTATGACTGACCTACAAGAGGGAACAAAGGTCATATATGCTCGTTGAAAAAAGCTGGAATTAAAAAGTACCTTTCTATACTAAATCAAGCATAGCTATTTAAATATAGCAAATGTTTTCACATTACATGTGAAGGACGATCAATGTCTGTGATACCAAAGCAAATAGATGTTTAAGGATCTAAGCAAAAAAATCACATGATTAAAACCACAAAAAGATAAAGTGCTGCAAATTGGACAGGGATTACTCTTTACTAATGATGAATCTATCAGATAAACAGATAGTATTGTAAATGTATTCATTTGTCCAATTATTATATAAAAAAATACAACTCTTTATTTTATAGGATGTATCATTGATGTTCAGTTACGATTTTTAAGAATGAATTCCATAAAATAAACTTTAGCTGCAATGAACACCTATAGGTGGAATTTGTCCTGATCCATCAATCTTCCAAGCGGAGAATTGTGCTTAATTTTGCTCACAATCATCAAACTTCTATGAGCAAATGATAGTAAATTGCTGCAGAAAGCATGACAATGGACAAGAGCTTACATTGGCACACACTAAACCTAGGTGTCCTTGTCTAGTGTATCCTAGCGGAGATGACAATCATATAGTCTTAGGGGTTCTTACCTCGGGGCATGACCCTTCTAGTTCAAAAAGCAAAAAAGATACCAAAGTGGAACTCGCCATATTGTTGGGATCATGCACCCCGACTCCTGGAATTAGGCAAGAAAACCAGGGAAATTTGCATCCAATGGAGCTTGATCGAAAATAATACCATGTGTGGACGCAACAACACGAACTCGATGTAATCTGGCATCAAGTTAGGTTCCTAGTGGCAAACAATGTCAAATGTACATGTAAATCCTAGCTATCTTCAAAATATTGGTACGTTCAATGTGACCCAAGAAAAAAGGCAGTTTATCATACTGTGTAAAACTGTAAATGGTGACAGCTAGCACCCATGTGTGCACAGAAAAACATTATTTTTCTACGACCTGATAAACGATTAAGAAGCAGGCTCAGTTTTACCTCCGACAAGATTACAAGAATGACATTGTTTTCCCATGGAACTTGTACATAAAACAATTCATAGTTTCATACATGTATAAGTATTATTGAAGGAGTGCATACAAAAATGCATCTTCGAGGAAAAATCCTGTCTTTGAACAATAGATCACTGACATAATATTTTGAGTTTCGGCTGATGTCAAACTGCAAGGTTAAATATGGTGTCCGGCATACAATTTTTCACATAGCATAAAATACTAAGCAGCATGAGTCCTACAAACGAATAGGAAAAAATGATCCATGACCTTTTCGGGAACACATAAAACCAGAGGTATGGTTACATAGGGGATATAAGAACCAGATTTTTGTACACCATGTTTGGATAGAATATACAAATTAGAAAAGTACACTGATATGCCTCATAAGATTGTGATTGTTGGGATATTTGATAAGGAAGATCGTGCGAAAACAGTACCTTCTCCGTGAGTGGTCCTGGGAAGTAGCTGCTACCGCAGGGTGCTTAGAAGGGGAACGCCTTGCATCTGCATACCTAAAGGAAGAAACAGGGAAAATAATAAACAACAAAGGTGGAAATATTGTCTGTGGGAAAGGTAGACGATTTTAAAGATTGGAAAATCTTGTGACCTTTTAGAACAGATGAAAAATGTTAGTTGATAAAAGGATAAGCCAAAGTGCAATGAAAGAATACTGGTAATTTAGGATAGCAAAATTTAAAATCCATGTATATTAAATTGTTCTCTAATTATGTGTCCATGCATCAGATTATATAAATATAATTTTTTTAAAAAATAATCATAAACTAGATTAGATAAGCTTTAAATGAACGTATCTAATTCTGTCCAGTCATTTAGAAAATACTAACTCCATATTGGCAACTGATTAACATTATAGTACATCCATTCCCCTTTGCGCCTCTATTTCATGGACCTGATGCAGAAGTTCTACCAGGTGAGGAGGGTAACCTCTCATCTTGTCGCAGAGGGACCTCATACCTAAATGGGAAACAATCACATTAACATCATCCTAGAGCGAAAAGGAGCTCCAACACATGAAAAAGGCCACTAAAATAAATAAATAAAACATGTACTGACCGCTGTTGAGTGCTCTCAAATACAAGCCTTTTTGGGTTGTCAGGCATCTTATCAAACAGCTCCAACCGGAATCTGAAGACATTGAGTCAGAATCTATTACAGATTGCATATATTAGCATGGATGATTTTCATAAATGAAAATAACTCATAACTGCAATAATAAAAAACAGGCACACTAACAGAAGGCTTATCCCGTGGCGATGCAAGAAGCAGTCATGAAGCATCAGGTGATGATGATGTGGCATAGCTGCCAGATGCCGTTGGGTGTGGCATATGGCCTTCGGCGATCTCGTCATGCCACACCACACTCACATAGCAATCGAGGGGGAGCTTCGAACAACATGGCTGAACTAGGGAGGTGCTGAATGTATCCTCACTGAATCACACACGACATCCATCAAGGACCTGGTTGGGGGAGTAGGTTTAGTTCACGGTGTGGTTTACTCAAAATAATTAAGAAGGCACATATGCATAGTATTATCAGCTGTGGATTGCATGATCCAATAAGTCCATAGGAAAAAAAAGCTAGTTAAGTAATTAGGGAATCTGAAGAAAAATATGTTATGATTCATAATCAAGAAAAAAGAATTAATTTATCAGTAAACAAAGCACATATATCTGAAATTTTAAACATCTACACTCAGGATGAAAACACATTGCATATTAGGCATCCATATTCAACACAAATAAAAAGCAGTAGCACATCAATATGTTTCATTCAAAAAACAGACCATAAACCTTTAGTTCTAAGAGACTGCAACACGCAATCATCCAAATAAATATTATTATAAGCACAAAAATGACAACGATAGCCTCAATATTCTCCAAGTCTCCTAGTAACAATCAAATGCACCTGAAAATCAACAGTTCCTCCTTGAGATGCATAAAGTTGTACTAGATTTGGTCAAAATTGCACCTAATATCTGGAGCAGCAGTAAATGTCGCACACGTCTTCCATGTAAACCCAGAAGTATGCATTCTGCGAGAACAGAATCATTATCAACTGTAAAACAACGACAAGAATATTGCAGTTCTTATTAATGAATCATACTGCCAAGTCTTGTGCTCATATAAATGTCCCAGCAACATAGTAATTAAATAAGTCAACAACTCAAACAAATTGTATGGCCAATCAGAAAAGCACAATAGGTGAGACATTATATAATTCGAAAGCTCATAACACCAAGTCTATCACTTCGATAATGCATGCTAAAAAAAGTCAAGAGCAGGCTAGCAGGTCATATCTCACAATCACATTTGAGACATTAATCATTTCCCAAGTTTCTACTAAAAACTGAAATACTAATGCACAAATTCAGTAAAATCTGCGAAACAATTAGCTAGCTAATCGAATAACCATAAATCTGGTAAGATGATGGTGGCAACTAAACAAATTCAGAATGGCAAAATAACCTTCACTAAAAACTTTACTAAATGCCAAGGTATCCTGATAACAAATAATTACATATATGACCTACCTACCTTCCAAATAAAGCAAGTGAACCATAAAAAACTTGGTTATTTGCGCCGGAACTCATGTGTGACTAGGATAACATCAATTATTATATGCAAATCTAGCAAATTAAAGCAAGGTTTTCGCGTCACAAATAATGGCATATGTAGATGCAAAAACCTCTTATCGTCCAATATGACAGGAGCAAACAATAAATAATTAAATTATTTGCACACTACCTTAATCGAAATCTTGTCATGTGTGACCTGAAAAATGTAGGGAACCATGCATAGAAACCTAATGTGTGCCCAGAAAAAGCTTCAACTATATGCAATCTAGCAGGGAATTAGGTTCATCATTAAAAAAAACGAGGGGCTGAAGAGACATTACCTTGGGCTTGATTAACAATCTGCCTCAGTTATTCTCCTCCGGATCAAACATGCCTGTGTCCACCTTCGGATCCAGATGAGGCAGAGGAAACTGCAATCCCTGAGATTTGAGGGCCAAGATCCAACCCATTGTGAAGTTCAGGGAACAGAACGGGGCAGCTGCTTACCATGGTGCAGAGAGAGATCCACTCTAGAGGCTATGTCCCGAGGAGAGATTGGCGGATGAGGCCGACGCCGCGACGATCCGGCCACGCCATCACTCATCTCAAGGAGGAACGGATCTGACGCGGGGCCACCTCTTTGCTCCTCAACGGGGTTCAACGTGCGCGATGGGAAGGGCACGGGTCTGTGCCATTGTCACCATCATGAGCTCCACGCACGAGGGGGCGGCGCCGGCCGAGAACGCCAGGACGGGCAACGCGATGCCCGCACAGCGCTGGGCGGCGCTGCGGCGGGGCGGGACACTGGGGAACGCCGGCTGAGAACGCCCGGCCGGACGGCGCGCTGCGTCTACGTGGGATGCGCGACGGAGAGGTAGCCAGCGGTAGTAGGGAGAGAGGTCGGACGGGCGGCGCCGCCGAAGGGAGGGAAGAGCAGACCGAACCGAGCGGACGGGGTGACGAAATAGAAACCGCAAAGAAATCGTGGGTGGGTAGGGGAGCTTCGGAGCGGCATAGCAGCTCGAGCTCGTGGGTGGGCTGGGCCTGTGAGCCTCAGGCCCGAACGGGGGGTGAGCCTGTTTGGGATGCTGGGTACTGAATAGTTATTTGGTACCCAGGTACCATATAGTAATACTATATATATATATATATATATATATATATATATATATATATATATATATATATATATATATATATATATATATACACACACACAGCAGTGTCTGACCTTTTTATACTTACCACTGGAAACACAAAGATTCTAGTCATAATTTAGTTTCATAAGAAAACTTTTGCTGTTTGTGAATAGATCTGTTAGCAGGCATGGAATTCAGATGTTTACTAGTAAAAATTTGCAAAAATTGCATCTCAAAGTGGCATGAGCTGCATGAAGATGTAGGCTTCATTCATCCTTTTATCTTTGGTCAGGAAGGTGAATGGTGCAGATGTTTGTATATTCATTTTGAACTCAAGTTAGGGTGGATCAGGAAGCTAGACTAGCCTGGTGTATTACTACAAGCTCTTGCTTATCTGTTATCTTGCATCTTACATCTATGTGCTTTCTCAATAAATTGTTTCTGGTTCGTGAACAATTATGCATACTGTAAGCATTTAATCGCTATTTTCACATATGTATAGATTGCCAGAATACTTATTTGTGCCTAAATGATTACAGTGCCTAAGTGTTCACAGTATGCCTAAACGTTTAAACTTTTGGATTCAGTATAGTATATAGCTCATCAAAGTGTAAACAGTGATTGGAGCAGTTGGTTATGAATTCTGTCCGCGGTATCTTTTCATATTACTTTAGTTTGTCATTGTTAGCAAAGACTCACTGATACTGTCTGAGCTGCCTCTTTACAGTAAGACCTACAAAAAAGATGAATCCTTCATCTTAAGCCTGTTGCTGTTAGTTTCTTTCTGACCTACTCATGTTAAAAAGTGTAGTTTCTTTAATCTGTTTAAGTTTGATGTTTCAAGTCATGTGACCAATCGTGCTTGTCTTGTCGAATTATTCTGATCACATCATTGGAAAATCGTATCTGAGTTTAATATGATCAAAATCATACATGCAACTAAAATTATGTGAAGTATCTTCTGTTTTCCTTTGAAGAAAAATAGTAATATCTGGTTTCATGTCTTGAAAGAGGGTTAAGTAGCACTTTCAGACATTTTGGGCATGCAACTGGAAGTACAAAGATCCAAGCGTTATCTCAGCCCAAAACCATCCACATTACTCCCTCCATTCCAAATTATAAGGCATTCCAAGAATCTTAGAGAGTCAAAGCATCTTAAGTTTGACTAAAATTATAGAGAAAATTATAAAAATTTATAACATCAAATAGTTATACTATGAAAATATAATTAATGAAGAATCTAATGATACTTAATTGGTGTCATAAATATTATTATCTTATCCTATAAATTTGGTTAAACTTGAGATCCTTTGACTCTCCAAGATTCTTGGAATGTCTTATAATTTGGAATGGAGGGAGTATTAAATAGACCAAGAACGTCTTCTGACAGGCAGGTATGAAACCCAGGAATCCTGACGTTTTATGATAATAAAAAAAACTTGGAAAAGATGGCTCAGCGTGACATGAGCTGCATCAGGTTGCTGTCATATGAAGCACTTGTTTCTTATGTAGTTATTCAACTTTTTTTTTTGATAACTGGCTTCATTAAATTTCAAGAGCATCTGAAGTGCTGTGTAGAGTAGAAGTGCAACTGAAACTTATAGCAGCAGCAGTGGACCTGTAAGCCTGATGTGCTAAGGAGTGTGCTGTGGTATTTAGGCTTCTTTGAATTTTGTGAACTCTGAACTGAATTCCCTTCAAGGTTTTCAGGAAGCCTGCTGTGAGGCTTTTTATCTTCCAATGTGGAGGGTTGGAGAAGCTCGAGGAGTTGTAAAGTTCGCCAATGATTGGTTGTCAGTGAAGAATGTTGCATTGGTGAATCCAAGCTGCTGAACTATTGAGGCTGCAAGTAGTAGGGCAGCAGCTTCTGCCATGAGGACTGAGTCCACTGTAATGTGTGCCGTAGTTTTTCAACCTAGCGCTCTCTCGTGTCTGGTTTTCCTTCTGCCTGAAACCCCATATTGGTCCTGCTATCAGCCGAATGCACTAGTTGACGCAGCATGGAGGTTCCAACTTCCAAGCTAAAAGGGGTTTGAAACCAAAGTAGTTGACGTGGAATTTTTTTTTTCTTACCTTTTCCATCCGGGTAAATATTTGGCGAGGAAGTGGCAGCTGAATGCAGTATATGACATTGTGTAAAACTTGCTAACAGTGGAAGCTGGTTAATGCTCAACTCAGTTTCATTGTCGAACTAAAGCTGAATATTCCAACATTATGGGCTTGGACGACTTTCGAAAGGTGTTCACTTTGGATTCATGTCTTTTTTTTTTGTTTGCTTCCAGTGAACGAAATTGGCACAATACAAACCATTCAGTCCTGCATACGTCGTGTGTCAGAACTCTCTTTGGGAGATGGAAGCATAGCCTTGCATGTGGGCCGATTGCTTATTTTAGAGTAAAATGGGCCGATTGCTTTGTTTAGAGGACAATGGGCCGATTGCTAAGAGGTTAATCAGGTCTTCAATTTGGTCCGGACGAGACGAACGAACTGAGCCCATCACTCGCTCTCTCCCTCAACTTCGCCTCTTCTCAAACCGACGAATTCCCCATTTTCCAAAAAAATATCCCCAATCCTCTTGCCTCGCATCGGCCGGCCACTGAACTGTACGTCATGGCGGCGGCGCCGCCGCGGGAGCTGGCCGACGACGTCATCCCCGAGATCCTGCTCCGCCTCCCGCCGGACGAGCCCAACTGGCTCTTCCGCGCGGCCCTCGCCTGCAAGCCGTGGCTCCGCATCATCTGCGACCCCGCCTTCCTCCACCGCTACCGCGCCTTCCACGGAGCCCCTCCCCTCCTCGGGCTCATCGACAGTTACCCACTAATCGACCGGGTTCCCCGCTCGGTCGCTCCCCTCTTCGTCGCCACCACAGCAGTGCCCGCCTTCCCCATCCCGGTGTGCATATTCTCTTTTGAGAACGCTAGGTTGTCATAGCTAGCAATGGTTCACCGATGCATGAGGTGCCTCTGAACAGCAAGACCTTGTAAATTGTAAGAATCCATCATCTTGAGTCTGCTACTGTTGGTTTATATCGGAGCTGGTACTATAAAAAAAGTTCTTAGTGCAGTTTAGCAGAAATGTTTGAAAGTTCTTAGGCGTACCCAGCTCGCCTTGGGGAACGGTGGCGCCTTGCTGCCTAGGCGTGCAGGCATACCCAGCACTCACCTGGACGCCTTGTCGCCTTTGAAACCATGGAATGGGTGCAGGTCAGGGTCATCTATCTGGAGACAGTGATGCCCATGGCCAAACCTGTTACCAAACCATGGCCTTGTTTAGTTCCCAAATCCAACCCCAAATTTCACTATGCAAAAAGGAGATTCCCCATCACATTAAAATGTCGGCAAATGCATGGAGTACTAAATGTAGATGAAATC
Organism: Saccharum hybrid cultivar R570; assembly: GCA_038087645.1. Lineage (NCBI taxonomy): Eukaryota > Viridiplantae > Streptophyta > Magnoliopsida > Poales > Poaceae > Saccharum > Saccharum hybrid cultivar. The sequence goes on from JAQSUU010000368.1 coordinate 5,676,665, forward strand.
AAAAACTAATTACACAGTTTTGTTGTACTTTGCGAGATGAACATTTTAAGTCTAATTTATCATTTTGTGGACAATTTTTTGCACTAACACTGTAGCAACTTTTGCCGAATCCGCCGATCCAACTCTGCATCTAAACACGGCCATACGTGAGTTCTGACTTCTGAGATCGTGGGTGTCACATCTGTGGGCACAGATGTTGGATATTGACTTTTGAGTGCCTATGCCCCTTGCATATCTGTTAACCTACATCTTATAGCACCTACGGAGTATGTGTTTACTCAGTTAATCGTTTCTGGTTTGTGATGAAGAATTAGGCATGCTGTACTGTAATTATTTAATCTTCGTCTTCACCTATAGAAATTGTCAGAGACCATTTTTTTTTTGCGATAGAGCAAATTGTATACTTGACATTCGAAAACCATCCTTCATTTATGCTTTGAGATTTGAGTTATTACAGACCACACACTGATGGAATTGCTAAATATGCATACAAACTTGATGATCTAGTGTTACTATGTTACTTGGTTTCAGACTTTCTTTTTGAAAGATAATTGTTCTGTTGAGTTGTGGTATAGCTGAAACTCACATCTGGTACTCTGTGTAAGCCTTTGGAATCAGCTGGTCATGAATGTTGTGCATATTCTCTTTTGAGAACTCTAGGTTGTCATAGCTAGCAATGGTTCACCGATGCATGAGGTGCCTCTGAACAGCAAGACCTTGTAAATTGTAAAGAATCCATCATCTTGAGTCTGCTACTGTTGGTTTATATCGGAGCTGGTACTATAAAAAAGTTCTTAGTGCAGTTTAGCAGAAATGTTTGAAAGTTTCAGTTCATTACGATCAATTGATGCTGTCTTTCTTGAATTAACCTGACCGTATCATGCATTGGAAAATTGTCTCTGAGGTACTTTCTGTTATGTTGGGCATGTTTCAGTTACGTTTGACGCAGTTACACCGAATCAAAACTCATGTCACATTCAGTTTTGTTTTCATGTCTTGAAAGAGGGTTGCCGAGCAGCAATTTGAGATTTCTTGGGCATACAGTTGGAAACATGAAGATTCTATTTTTTTTAAAGTTTATTAGTCCAATAGTATCCGACGCTGACACAACGCAAACTGCGAGATCTCAATTTCAATCTGCTTATCTGCGTGCGGTTCGTTTTCGTGTCGAACTCTGAAGTCTGAATCCGGGAGTCATGCATCAGCTGTGGGCCGTGCAGTAGTAGTCTGTCCGACGATGGGCTGGGCCTGCGACTAAGCCTGACTAGAATCCAGCCCAACGAGAGCCTCCAGGTCCAGGCTGGCTGTTCCGTTACGCGTCCACCACTGACCCAGTCAAAACGGAGGAACAACTACACGTCACCGGTCCACCGCATCCGAGGCGAGGAGCGGAGCGTGCCGTGAAGACCCAGGCGGGCCAGCGGTCAACACGGATCCCGCGCCTCGGTCAACGGACGGAAGCGTCCCCGACTCCCGAGTCCAAGTCCACTTCCACCTCCACCCAAACGGCCTAATAAATCCCCAGATCCGACGGCCCGCGCTGCAACCCAGCCCGATCCCGGCCGTCCGTCCCGTGCTAAACCCCCCCGTCGCGCACGAACAAATCAAATTGAACTCGGCACGCGCACACGTCCGCGGCCGCCCGCACACCGCCAGCCAGCCAGCCGCCCCTTCCTCCCCTCCGCAAAACCCTAGCGCCCGCGCACGCTCCCTCTCTCTTCGTCGGCGATGGCGGCGGCGGCGGCGGGCGAGGAGGAGGCCGGCGAGAGCCGCAAGCTCTTCGTCGGCGGGATCCCGGCCGGGGCGCAGGAGCCCGAGCTGCGGGCGCACTTCGCGCGCTTCGGCGAGGTGCGCTCCGTCATCGTCATGCGGGACAGGGAGACGGGCCACGGCCGCGGCTTCGGCTTCGTCGAGTTCGAGGACGAGGCCGCCGCCGCCGCCGCGCTCGGCGACGGGGACAGGCCCAGGCACTTCCTCTGCGGCCGCATGGTGAGTCTCCGCTCGCTCCGATCTGACCTTGTTAAGGCTTGCTGGTGCGTAGGGGGGTTCGGGTTCGGGTTCCGGTGGCGCTGAGCTTGGTCGGCGTTGTTCCGCGTGGATTGACTAGTAGTATTTGCTTACGACGTTGGTAGATACAAGGTTGCCACATGAGTTCCCACACGAATGAATCTGGGACTCGGTTTTCAAATCCTATATGTGTTAGGGTCATGCTTTGGAAAATTGTAGGTATTACTGTCTGGTTGACATGTATCGCGTCTTGTAAGCTCACCATTGCATCTAAATTGCTTTATTTTTTGCTGTCCTCGCTCTGACTTGGTCTGTGATGGAGCTTCGCTTAGATTTACACGCCACATGATGTTATTAAATTCTGATAGTTGGCCTTTTTTCGTATATAGGTGGATGTTAAGAGGGCAAGGACAAGAGCTCCGCGAAACCAGGGCGAGCAGCACTCTCAGCCTCAGCCGGCTGAGCAAGGCCGGGGTCAGGGGAACCAGGACAATCAGTCCCCCGCTGGGAACGGTACCGCGGATAGCGGCAACAACGTGAGCTATGATTCAAAAAAGGTTTTCATTGGTGGTTTGCGGGATAACATCACCGAGGAGGAGTTCCGGGCTTACTTTGAGACGTTTGGCACTGTGACGGATGTCGTGGTGATTTATGACAGCGCGACGAGCCGGTCAAGGGGGTTCGGTTTCGTCACCTTTGATTCGGAGGAAGCAGTAGGAAAGGTGATGCGGCAGAACTTTCATAACCTGAACGGGACCAAGGTAGAGGCCAAGATTGCTATCCCCAAGGATGAGGCATATTACCGTAACAGAGGCCGTGGCACACGTCCCTTTGGTGGGAGGGGCCCTGCTGGCTATGAAGGGTCCATGTACCAACCATACAATGCTAGATATGGCCCCTACAATGGCTACATGCCACAACCTGTTCCTGCCCAGCCCTACTTTCCTGCCCCCTATTTTGCTGTGGGGGCCTATCCCTATGGGAGTGGATACCCAAACCAAGGCGTCATGACAAATGTTCCTGGCATGATGTCAAGGCGGGTTCCTCCGGCCTATGGAACATATCCTCAAATGTATCCAGGGTTTAACTTTCTATACAGAGCTAGTTATGGTGGTGCAGCCACTTCTTTTCAGCATGGAATTAATGGTGGAAGTGATAACAAAAAGGATCAAACAAATGTAGATATGCAGCAAGTTGACAGCACTGCTAGCGTTGCAACAATGTTGGAACATATGAAGCTAGGTTCACAATGACTTTCAGGTGCGTGTATTCTGATACCCTACTGGTTAAAATTTATCACTCTTTACTGGTAGGAATTACTGCAATGCCCCTATTTTTTAACTATGGTGGTTATACGTTCCTTGAAACTGATAGAATATGTAAGTCTTTCCATGAAACTAGCGCATAGTCTGCCAATTTTTCGGTAGCATTTTCGTCATTTGGGTTTACATGTTTGCATTACTTAATTGTAACTGGAGTGGTCATCCTGATTCTGCTATCTTCAGCTACGATTTTAAGAATCCAAGTTCTTCAAATATAGTGTTGCCATGGTGAATTCTAGCAATGTATCTTAGCACCCTAAACGGTTACTAAATACTGCATTTCATGCTATTTATTCAATTTGATATAGCGAAACAAACGTTGACATCCACAGTTCAGTGTTTGCTTTCAAAATTTGAGATATTGGTTGGCAGTTCATACAGCAGTGAATTTGGTTCATCAATTGGCAGAATGATAATTCCTTCACTGTCTGAACATGTGTTAGAGATGGAAAGATGGATGTGGGAGGGTGGATTGTAGCTGTCCTGAAACAGATGCAATTGTCCAGTTTATGCATCATACCTTTTTTTGTTATATCTGAGTCCTGTACATCCTTCTTTACTGCATGAAAATAAAATGGAATAGTTTGTTTCCTCATTTGTGACATTCAGTGAGATATTCATGCATCCTACTTCTGGTTATCTACAAATTTGATTAGATTAAAGTAGTGATGCTTTATTCTTAGTACAGAGGGAACTGTAGTTCGACATGAAAGTCGGTTCTTACTATAACAGTATAATTGAACCAAAATAGCTGATTTTGATTATGTTGGATGGATGCACCAAACATGTGACTTATATGGAGTAAAGTTATTAATTAATAGGTGATTCTGTGGTAATTTGTTTTGCAAAATTGTATCCTGTCATGTGGTGACTGAACTGACTGTCATATGGAGCTAGACTCTTTCTGTTTGGGATCCGAGTTTTGCTGGTGCATGGTTAAGCTTGAGGTGGCTCCAGATAAGGCAAAATTGCTGGTGCATTGTACTCCCTCCATCTGTGAATGTAAAGCATATTTTGTTTTGTTAGAACAGCCTTTGACCAACTGTTATTCTTTTAATTTGCCCTTTTATAAAACAAAATTTCAATCAAATAAGTACATTTGAATACAAATCTATTGGCACCAATTTTGTATCCCTAAAGTTAGTTATATACTGGTAGAGTAATCGTTGGTCAAAGGCTTCTAACACAGACAGAGGGAGTACATAATTATGTAATGTTAGAAGAGCACGGACACGCCAAACTAGTTTCATTGCTATGGATAGTGACATATGAACAAGATAGTTCTGCACAATTCATCTGGTTAAATTTCCATGTCTTACCTTCTTTAACTGGAATACTGGATCAATCATTGTTGAGAGAACCTTAGAATAACAGTTTTTAAGAGCTTGGTACTGAACCTGGATGCTTGAAGATGCAAAAGTTTGCTAGGAAGCCAATTTATGTTTATATTGTGATGCTATCTATTTGTTTAGATGTCGTTACATAGCATTTTGCATGATATCAAGATGGTAGCTCTCTGAACTGCAGATATGACTATAAGACAGATGTTTGCTCATTTGCCCTATAAGTCTATAACTCCTAAAGCCAGCTCTCTCTCTCTAAACCTGTCATCTGCTAGATTGACCTTGCCAACTAAAAGAGGGATTCTCGGAGCCTTCCACTGAAGAAGAAGAATAATACTTTAGACTCTCATCCCAGCCAGAGATAGACTACCTCTCACCCATTCCCACCTTGGAACGTAAACAAAGAGTCCTCCTGTGTCATGGAGAATCCTTCCTAATTGCCCTTGGGAAATAAAAGAGCTTCAAAACTGGATTGATCCTTGTTGCTCATTGAGGCAACACTGATTTGATTAAGGGACCAACCAATGAGTTTATGACATGTGGCCTCACGGCTCACATGCCAGATTCACATTGTTGGTTCTTTATAACCATTTTGATACATTGTTCATGCCTGAGGTTTGTCTTGTCATAGTTGATGTTGTCTGTAATCCACTCTACTAAAACTACGATGAATCTTATCCCAGATGTAACACATTCCATGCACCCAGTATGCTAAATGCCATCCTTGTTAATCAGCAGTTCAGCACAAGTCACTGCATCCTTCTCTAGATATTGCTTTGATGCATTCAGGGTAGATTTTGAAGTTTTTCATACTGTTGATGCTCCTATATAAAGTATAAACCACAAACTGATCATCTTTTGTGTGCCAGGACTATTACTTCTACAATGATGACAGTGGAGTACAACAATTGTTTGGGAACCCGCAACTGTGAAGACTTGAGCTGAGATTCTTTGGTTGACAAGTATATCATTAGAATTCTTCAACTTACCTACCATTCCTCTTCCTCCTGCCTGTAAACTGAAAGCATGCAAGTTGCTGCCTGTTGACCTCACCCCTCTCCTCTTGTACCAATGTTTAAATTCTTACGCCGTTTAATGTATCTGAATCAGACTATTCAAATTCGGCCCCAATCGTCTTCCTGCGCAACCCTGTTTGTTTCTGTTTCTGCAATGTCGAATCTTTGGTTTACTGGCTGTTTTGACAGATTGTTACCAAAGCCAGAATCATCTGTCACGAATCTGGTGAGTTGAGCTTGTGCATAGTATATCATGTTGGTTGATGGTGAGCATACTGGGCCCGATCGATCTATATGTGCACTGATTAAGATGGATGCGCGTGCACTGAAGTTCCAGATGTGTAAAAGAGTGGTGTTTCATGAGCGTCTCACTGGTCTGTTTGATGTGCAAAAAGGCCAGAGGCCGAGCCTGATTGAATGAAGGCTGGGACTGGGAGGGGACGGAAGGAAGGAAAGGGTACTTGCTGCTACAGGAAGTTGTTGCAGCAGGTCTAGCCTCTAGTGGCGGTAGTAGAGTAGGGGTGCTGTTGGCATGTGAAGGCCCACAGAAGAATGCCAACCAGGGGAGTGAGGAGTGACCCCTTGTCATTCTTGTCGCCGCAGGTCTCGTCCTCATGCGTTCACTACTGCATCTGCGCCCTTGTTTAGTCCTCAATTCTCTCCAAATTTTACTATGCAAAAAGAAGATTCTCTGTCACATCAAAATGTCGGCAAATGCATAGAGTACTAAATGTTGATGAAATCAAAAACTAATTGCACAGTTTTGTTGTACTTTGCGAGATGAACATTTTAAGCCTAGTTAGTCAAAATTTGAATAATTTTTACCAAATATAAACGAAATGCTACAGAAATTTTGATACAGTATTTTTCTCCCCGATTCACCCAACTAAACGAGGCCTGCATGCCATGCCATGCAATGCATGGAGCTGAGGAAGCCCAACAAGGCCTGGCCAGGTCCTCTCCTCTCCCATGGTAGGAGTAGATGGATAGGATAGTGTAGGGTAGGGTAGGATTAGATGGATGATGGATGGATGTATGCTTTAAGATTGAAAGGATGATGTGAGAGATGCTTGATAGATGTTTGACACTGTGGCCCTGTTTAGTTGCCATGCAAACCCAAAATATTTTCTCTTTCACCTATCACATCGAATCTTTAAACACATGCATGGAGTATTAAATTTAGGTAACAAAATAACTAATTGCATAGCTTGTCTGTAAAGTTCGAGACGAATCTTTTGAGTCTAATTAATCCATAGTTGGACAAATTTTACCAAATAACAACAAAAAGTGCTACAGTAACTTTTTACCCAAACTTTCCCAACTAAACACAGTCTATAAGACGAGCCACAATGTTGCAAAATGCCGGTGCCCAAACACTCTCACTCCTCTCCGAGCATCGATGCCTAACATTGTGGCCGATGCCGAGTTGCTAGAAAAACTGAGCACCGGGTCAAGAAGGTTCACCGATGCCTCAAACATAAAAAAAAAATGCGATGGGAGGCGACGTCGGTGACTGCGGCTGGCCGGACTCGCGCTTGAAACGAAAAGAAGGAAGGGGAAAGGGGGTGTGGCTTGGGGTCCACGCATGTGGATAGCCACGGTGCCCACGTTGTGGCTTAAGCAGGAGTTCAGGCACCGGTACAGCGGGTAGGATAAAAATTTTTTAAGCATCGCACACACTGTGGCTAATGTCTTGCTTGGGTGTTGCCTTGGTGAGGTGACACCATGATATTTACCACTTGTTGAGGGTGTGTTTAGATCCATCGAAAAGTGCACTATGCAAAAAAAAGATTTCCCGTCACATCAAACTTGCGATACATTTATGAAGTACTAAATGTGGATAAAATCAAAAACTAATTGCACAGTTTGGTTATACTTTGCGAGACGAACGTTTTGAGTCTAATTAGTCAATGATTGGACAATTATACCAAATACAAACGAAATGCTACAGTGTATTTTGGCACTCCAAATTTTGGATCCAATCCCGAATTCGGGGCTCCCCGAAATCACTGTAGCACACTGTGTAGCGCTGTAGCGTTTTGTTTTTATTTGATAATAATTGTCCAAACATTGACTAATTAAGCTTAAAACGTTCGTCTCGCAAAGTACAATCAAACTGTGCAATTAGTTTTTGATTTCATCTACATTTAGTACTCTATACATATGCCGGCATTTTGATGTGATGAGAATCTTCTTTTTGCATAGTGAAATTTGGGGTAAAATTTGGGAACTAAACAAGGCTTAGTGTGCCACACAACTTGATCCCGATTGATTGTAACTTTGGAGACTCCCTTTTGGTCACTAGCCAGTAGCCGGCCAGGCCAAGCACATTGTTTTTTCTTTTGGAGCATGCCTAGTGTTTTCTTGCATGCAGAGGTGAAGCTTCTTTGGAGGAGGTAGGCAGGGCAGCTTGGACACAAGCTGCAAACAGGGGATGATGGCCACAAGCCCCGCCCCCCCCCCCCCCCCCCCCCCCCCCCCCCCCACCATCCTCCTCACTCACACCTCTGGAGTATCTATCATCACTCCAAAGGTTAATATTCCCTCTTCTTTTGATGTCCAGTTAGGTAGGGTAAGTTTTGTGGAAAAAGATGCAGGGGCAATGTTTTGTTTTGCATGCTAGCTCTCCTCCATGCAGGGCAGGGCAACCCGGCCCATCTGGTGGTCTTTTTGCAGCAGGTGTGTGGTTTTGGTGGAGCAATAGCAAATCTGCAAATGTGCTTGCCTTTGCTTTCTGGAGGGCAAATAAAGTGCAGCGGTTAGCTTAGGCAATGAGTGTTACTATGTACTAACAGTAAAGCCTTTTGTGCATTTTGAGAATGCAAGAAAGTTGTGCTGACTGTGTTTTAGTAGTGGCATACCTCAAGTCTAACAGAGATCAGCGTGTAGTAACCGAAATAAGCAAGCATGCAGAATATGTATGAAAAAAATATACCTCTAGCACAAACTAGAGATTATCCATCAGGTTTATTATATATATTGAACTTCAATTAAAATCCCATGATCAAATTAAAGAACCTTGTGAATAAATCCCCTAGGAGACAGATGGTCCTAAAAGATTTCAACAGGCATCTGCACTTGTCAGAAGATAAATATAGTCTAGCTATTCTCACCGGGGCAACTTTAGCTAGCAATTTTCATCACAAATTTTGCTTTTTTCTGAAAAGCTCTTATATTACAGATTAAAGATACCGGCAACACGGTCAGTCCCCTCTGGAGCATGGTATTGATGGAAATCATGATATATATATATATAGGGCCACTTCATTCTCTTTAGTAGCAAACTTTACCTTTTGCAGATTGTCGAGTTATTATTAAAAAAACTTTATCAAGTAGGAATAGCATCATACAAAAACATAGCCAAATATCATAATATAAATATGACATGTTTTTGCCCTGCTTCAGATGAGCACTCATCATACTAGATGGTTCATGTTGGTGGAGAGGGTAGGCCTGTTCTGGTTTCAGATTATGTAATAATAAACTAGGAGCAGGAGCTATAGGCCGCGTTCACTTCCCCTCCCAACCCAAAATATTCTCTTACACACATCACATCAAATCTTTCGACACATGCATGGAGCATTAAACGTAGGTAAAAAAGATAACTAATTGCATAGTTTGTCTGTAAATGTCGGGACGAATCTTTTGAGTCTAGTTAGTCCATAATTAAACAAATTTTGCCAAATAACAACGAAAGATGCTACAGTAACTTTTCAGCTACTTTTCGCGTAGTGAACACACCCATAGGATGGTCATAGATAGAATGAGGCAGGCATGCTACATTTTATGAAGAATCATGTGTGTGTGTCCATGGATAGATGCATAACAGTGGTGGCCTGCCACTCTTATCACCAGCAGCAAGCCAGCAGCAGCAGCATCTTTTGAGCAGTATATATACACAGGCTTTGTCCTCAGCTAGAAACTCTGGTGCACAGTCTGCTAGCAATTAATTGACATATGTACAAGGCAACCTACTGTTCCTCCTTGGCTGCTTCAGGCACTGTTTTTTTCTCCCCTCTGATCCCTCTCTTTTCTTTTGCAGTGTTCATCCAGTACAAATATATTTGAATAGCAACTCGCAGCTCCTGTTCCTTTGACATTTGAATTCCTTTTTGAGCATGAGTACTACATACTAGCACTTCTGTAATCTCTTTCCTAAATTAATGTTAATGGTATGGTATGGCCATTATTGATTGGATAGAAGCAAGTGCTGTAGTTAGTCTGTAACCCTGCAAAAGTGTTTTTCTTTTGCAAAATTAAATCACTGCTGGTTCTCTCCAACAACAACAACACACACTGTACTGTGGTGCAAGGCTAATCTAGCTTTGTAGGCAGCAAATTGCCATGCACAAAATGATAGGCAGAATGCATGGAACTGCCACCAAATCGATCCACCAGCAGCTTTATTTGGATGGACTGGAATATTTGACGCAAGAATGTTTTTGTGGGGGTGGTTGGTTGTTACTTCACACACATATATCCCCGCGGTTTCAGAGTGCTTTCCGGGGTGCAGAGAATGAACAAGGTCTAGTGGCATGGGAACTAGCTGCTAGTCATCACTCATCAGCTGTATATATCCTGCTGCTGTGGAGTAGGCCATTGCACGCCGACTTCCTTGCTTTTTTACCTCTCAAATCCTCAGCTCCTGGTGTATGTGTGTGTGTCAACTCAAATGTGGAGAGGTCATGCATGTTTGCAAGAGGATAGAGAAAGCAGCAAATTAGTGAGAGGAGGGAGAGATGAAGTTAAGGAAGAAACATATATAATAAGGAAATAATCAAAGTGAGTTTGAGTTCTTATTTTCTCTTCGATCAGCCTTGCCCGTTGCCCCATTGCAGGGTGCAGCAGCCATGGGTGGGCCCCCTAAAGCAGTCCTCTCTCTCTACAACTTCCTGCATTATTCATCTCTGTCTGCAGTGCCTGGGCTAGCCGGCCGCTGCCATCTTTTATCAGAGTGGGGAGGGGGGGAATGTGGAGGCATGCATGGCACAGTACCGGCCTGCGTGCTGCAGCTTGTTAGTAGTAGTGTGTTTGTGTGTCGACGATCCCGGCCGGCCACTGAGCTTTGCAAGAATAGCACAGCGGCAGCGGGTAGTGACAGTGAACCCCACGCACCACATGCCGTTTTGCTCTCCTCTCTCGGTCTCCTGTCCTGCCGACGATACTTTTGGAGCCGGCCGGCCGGCCGGTGATTCAGCTTAAGCTATAAAAATATGTGACGTGATAATCCAAGGAAGCTTCTTTTGTATACTCTATAGCTAGCTACAAAATAAGTTATTTTGTAGCCATCTCTATTTACGATAATTTTATATATTAATTTACGACGATAGTTGGGATTACTATAACACATGAGGATATTTAACATAACGTTATAGTAAATTACATATTAAAGAGTTACTATAATAATCTCATAAATTAGCATCGTAATTATCGTAACTCAAAGTGGCTACAGAATAAGTTATTCTGTAGCCAGCTGTAGGGTTTTGTTGATTCTTTGAAATGTGAGGCGTGTACCTGCTATATATATATGTTGCGACTGAGGGAGCTCATATATACTCAGGAAATAAGATGATCTTTTCCTTTTTTTTCTTCTTTTGAGAATTAGGTGTGCCCATTTATGCTTAGGGCCCGTTGGATCTCTAAAAGAAATGAGAACGAGGTAGAAAAAATGAGAATGAGATCTGAGCACTTGGATTTTAGAATCTAACTATGTACCCTAAACCGATAGTTTGGAGACACTACAAAAGATAATAATCACTATGATAATGAGATCCAAATATTTCTTTAATCCAGAATTCATATTCTATATTTACTATTAAGTAGAATCTAAAATCTCACTATTAGAATGATATCTAAACAAGCCCTTAGCCGCCCTAGCTAAATCTAAGCCCCTTGCCCAGTTGGCAGTTGCATTGTTGCATTTGCATGTTCAGTACTCAGTACCAACCTCCTAGGCACTAGGATGCTACCACCTGGACGCACCCTGCAGGCTAGCTACTAGTAGACGACTGTATAGTACATGCTACTCTACGTGCGTGCTCCATCAATCTCTAGCTTGTCATGCTTTGCCTCCCCGTCCCCCGCATGGGGTGACACTGCCTGCATGCATGCATGTACTGTCCATCTAACAAGCTTTTTTTAATCGTGGATCATGCATCGTGGGACATTTATTTGTTATTAGCTTAATGACGGGGACCGAGGTATATCCTGGTTAGCACAATTTATTAAAATAAAAATAACTATTACATAATCCTATTCCACGTCCCCTGAGGAGGGAGTCTATGTTTTTTTTTATAAAGAAATTTTATTCTGGTTTCTGCAAGAGTTTTACACTTAACCATTCATTATTACATAGTTTCAGGCACCAGTTGATGAAGAAATAAAGCTCTCAAAAAGTGTCAGAAGTGTGGGAGACTGTATAAGCAAATTAAGCTCTAAGCCTATTACAAAGCAACCATCCATTCCTGTGAAAATCTCCATTTTTCTACAGTCACCATCACTCGGCATGCCCTTTTGAAATTTGGTTGGTCGGCATCCTTTCGAAGGATGGACCAAAACCACATCTAGTGGGTCGCCCTTTGTAAATAAGAGTAAAATATTTTTTTGTCAAATATTATATCATTTCTGGTCGACCATATAGACTAAAATATTGCGCTTGCTCCTACTCGAATTTGAGGTTGCAACTTTGAGTCTACGTGTTGTAACCATGTTTGGAAAAAAAAAACTAGTCATATCTCTTGGGTGGTTGTAAACCAAAAGCTTTATGAGCAATCCTTCAAATAAAACGTACTATGGCACTCAGAAAACAAATGTTGGATGGTTTCTTTGTTGTTACAAAACAACACTTTTCATCACCCTTCCAATTTCGTTTTATAAGATTGTCTTTTGTTAAAACTGAGTGTATAAGCCAACTAGTCTAATTTTTTTTCGGTTGAATTGGTCAGTGTGTGCTCCTAGCTAATTCATCAATAAAACTGAGTGCTAAGGAAAGTGCAAGATGAGTATGTTTCCATTGGTTGGTGATGATATGCATTAGTCCTGTCTGTAGTATGCCTAACGAATTAGGTTTTGAGCATCCAAGAAAGCTGCTGCTGCAGCGCAACCTGCAACACACACATCTATATACATCTGTGGTCCTCAAGGAGTCAAGGGTGTTGCATTGTTATTAGGTTGTTAATGACTGGCGCCAGAGATATAAGCTGGCACAAATTGAATGGAGTCTTATTCCTTATATATATGCCTTTTCTGTCTCCCTGCCTGCTGTCTGGATGCATAAACATGGACCACATGCATACTATATGTATATGCAAAATAATGCACCACTGATCCATCTGTGATCTGTGGCGAGCTGCTGCACCTGCATGGGAGTACTACACTATACACCAGGCCACACACACCACCAGCTCGGCAGCTCATCCTCTGAATCTCTGGTGAGCTCTCAGGCAGCAAGGCCCCAAATTCAGTTCAAACATGCATATGCATCCGATCATGCATAAATAATTCACACATGAATGCATGCATGCATCTCTGATGAGCATGCATGGAGCTGAGCTCTATCTCAGCAGCAGCTGGCCGCCGTGCACCGGCCGGCACAAGTTGCAGATACAGGCAGTGGTAGCCCTGAGAGCCTACTAGTTAACATGGGCATGTAGTAGCTGGCCTAGATAGCATGTGTGTGTGTGTGTGGCGGTGTGGGTACTGCAGGCCGGCAGGCTCTGAAGAAGCGTGTACCCATACCCATGCATACAAAGGACACCGTTGGACGCCAGAGCGAGTGAGCGAGACACCTCTCTCCTCCTCGCTGAAGATGGCGACCACTCATCAGCTTGTTGCCTGCCTCCTTGCGATCGATCTGATACGAACCAAGACGGACGCGGCAGGGATGCAGCGAGCTGGACGACGATGGATCAGCTCATTTAGTTTTCTGTTACCGTCCAGTCTGTTCTGGTGATTCTCTGGTGATCCCATCAGACATATTCAGATCGACAGCCGGCCGGGCACAGTACTGGCTGTACATGCATGGCTTGAGTACATGCATTGATCCATGTGTTTTGCTGGATAACTTGTACTAATAACCAGCCAACAAGTACGTACGTACTGTGCATGGGTTTCATAACTATATATATCTACGTGCGTAGAGATAAATGCACCGTCGTAGGTCCATCAAACCTTATGGGCTGTAGTGTTATTCAGGTCCATCAACTCTGAAACTGTAATTTGGGTCCATAAACTTTTTAAGTTGTCTATGAACTCTAAAATTGGTTGGGTTTAGGATCCATTTCTTACGTTGGTTGTCTTGGTTGGTGCAGAAAAGGTCATCTTTTTCGCCTATGTGGATGATAAAGTCAGTTGGTTTGATCACGTAGATGTTGATACATGGTCTTCTCTGCGGATAGATGACTTTGCTTATCAGTTAAACTACCCAAAGAATCAAATCATGAAGGTTTACTGGGTGCTACCTAGGAAGGATCTCTCATATGAGTTGAGATTATTTGTTCTGATGAACCCAATATTTAAGCTGGCTGCCATGTCGGCAGGGGCGGATCCAAAGGGGGGCTGGGGGGCTCCAGCCCCCCCTAATGGCTCGATTTCAAGCCTAATCACTGTAGTAAAAGCGTGATTTCACCATTAAATCTTCATGCAAATCAACATCACCATTGTTTTAGCCCCCCTTATCCCGTATCGTGCATCCGCCACTGCATGTCGGATTTATTCCCCAATGCAAGCGAAGGTGTATGGATCTAGTTGATGGACCTAAATGACACAGCAACAACAAGTTCGGTGCATTTATCTTATATACGTATATGTATGGCAGGAATTGAATGGTGTGTATGGCAGGAATGAATTGAATCGTGTTCAGTTCTCTCTGTTCGATCTTGGGGGCAAGTTTTCAATGTGTGTGGTCGCCTGACATGAGACATAAAGAGATCACAATCCAAGAGAGAGAGGAGGAGCAACATTTTCCAACAGCTGTTTTGCAGGCACGTATAGTAGCTATCGGAGCCCTCCTTTAAGTACACTTATCTTTGGGCAGCATGTACGGAGAGACCCCCGCCCCCACCACACTGCATGCTTGGTTACGGCCCCTGCCCTACGTACGTACGTACAACAACCCTAGCTAGCTTTGCATGCCGTCCCTACATACACACAGTGTTGAATGAGAAGAGAGAGACTGTGTGTGAGAGAGAGAGATGAATCTTAGCTTAGATTTTGTTTGGATCTTGTGCATCCATCCATCCACTCGTGAAGGGACAATGAAAAGCACAGGGTTTCTGCAGGCTCGGTGCCACCCATCTTTAAATGCGAGCACAGCAAGCTGGTACTGCGATTACAGAACCATGCAGCTGTTTGTAGCCTAGCTAGAGCTCATCACAAAAGCCGAACGCCCAATACATACCCTCCTCTCCTTTAAAGTACATACATGAAATCTATACTATATACCTCCTATTGTTCTTTATGTGTATATATATTCATCTGAAAAAAATGTTCTACTTGTTGTACTTACTACTGTATAGCATCACTGTTTCTCCAGTAACGACGTTGATGATCAATCTTTGATAGTGGTCACCCAAGACCAAGACTCACTTTGGTACAACATCTTCTAGGTTATTAACTTATTATTATCTACATTGGTCATTTACATTTATTTTTATATCCAAACTCATCCCCGAGTTGATGGGTTAGTCCTCACTATAGATATTTAGTTGCATGAACCAAATCTTACTGTTACTAATTGGAGGCTACTTTATCTACAAAATGGAGGCTACTTTTGGATCCTCTAAGTTAATCCTTATAGGATGCACCGGAAAAAGACATAAATCCTAGAATCTTTCATACAAAGACAGATGGCAACCATCAATTTACTAAACTCGAATCATCTTTAGTAACAATAACCATGAGATTAGTTTTGTTCCTAAACTATCCACATTTTCCATTATGACTTATAAACTAAGAACACCTCCCTAAATTTGTCTCAATTATATCCACCTCTACCCATTATGAAAGATAATTCAAAGTAATCCTTAAATCTACATATAAATTACTCACATCTACCAATAATAAAGATAATTTAAATCACCCCTCACTTTGCTTCTAAATTATCCAAGGAATATTATTAAAATGGACGCTACCTCGTTTTTGAGCTTCAAGTTTGTCCACATGAAACAAGCAAGGAAAAGGGGATAAATCCTAAACTCTTCTCACAAAAAAACCACCTCCATCAATTCAACAAGCTCCAAAGTAACACTATGAAAGGTTGTCTAAAGTGTCCCCTAAATTTATATCTAAATTACTACCCTCATCCGTCATTACGAAAGGTAATTCAAAGTAACACTATAATTAAGTTTCAATCTAAAGTATTCACCTCTATAGTTAAAAATAGACTCAAGTAAACCCTTTAATCTCTACATTACCTTAAATACCCTTAAATTACCCTGTATATGCTTCTAAACTATCCATTTCTACCACTATTAATATACATGAAGCATAGGTTATAAGTATGTATTTTCATAATTTGGCAATTATTAAAAGTGTATGCTAATTTAAGATCCTAGCCACGAATATATGATAATAATATCTTAATAAATGTAAAAAGAAATGAAATTAAGAGTGCACTTGGAATCTTTCTGACTTTAGGTACAGTGATATTTTTTCCCCTCTTCCATTCATTGCATGCTAAGCCTATCTGCGTCTGCAGGGTGGTTTGTAGTGGTCGACTGACCTATGTAGCTTTTGCTCCTTTGCCTATGTCAGGCCATATATGGAATGCATGCATGAAACCACGTCTATGACTGTTCAGCAGCAATAATAGAGAGAGAGGCCAAAGGAGATCACACATCGTTTTTCTTGTGTGTGTGTTTTGTCTCTCCCTGATTCGTGGCTTGTTTCCTTCTGCAGGTGCTCAAACTGTTTCAGCAGCGTTCTCAGCACCGGCCCAACCCTGCAGCTACATCTGCTACCTCTTCTCGTGATCGATCTGCTCGGCTCAGCTCTTATCAGTGGCCGAATGTTTCTCGCTTTGCGCGTTTGTCTTTTGGTTGGCAATACAGTGACACCAGGAGGTATCAAAAACGCAGAAAATTGAAGCACTATCCCAGATCTTGACAATATTGCCGGTTCAAAACCCCTCATCACTGTTAGATTTTGAACCGGCACAATCAAACTGGCAGTGATGAGGGTTAGGTATCACTGCCGGTTCTTGAAAACCGGCACTGTACTGAAACTTCACTGCTGGTCCTTTACACAACCCGACAGAGTTCAATTCAGCCAACACTGCCGGTTCGTGGATCGAGCCGACAGTGATATTATGACCATCACTGCCGGTTTGTGACTCGGGCCGGTAGTGATGCTTAAGATATCACTGCCGGCTTGTGGTTCAACAGGGCAGTGATGTTTAAGATATCACTGTCGGCTTTTTCCTCGAGCCGGCAGCGAGAGGTTCAGCAACACTACCAGCTCCAATCATTCCGGCAGTGTTGTTGAAGCCAGCCGGCAGTGATGTATTTTTGGCATTTTGTTGTATATAATTTATTTTATATTTTTTTTTTGGTGGAATCAGTATTCATGATTTATATAACAAATTAAACATTAGAAATCCGTCGGCATTTACAAGAATGACTTTACAAAAAATGACAAAATTTACATGTTCACAAGTCCATCAAGATGAGTTATTACAATAATCTATTGGCAGTAAGTTTTACATATTCCTTGTTTTCCTTGGTTTCGGCCCGCCAAAGGGAGAATAACCCTTTCTTGCTACACACCTCGTCCAAGATGAAGGCTGCTAGCGCATCCTGGAATCCTCGAATCTCGCCTTCTAGTAGCTAGTGGTGCTTCAATTTTTTCCGCTGTCTCGGAATCAACAAATATTAGACAAAACGTACATTAGTTTGTTTTATTGAAATACATGAGATGGGAAGCATACACACCAGTTCATGTGAGGCTGTTGTTCTTCCGCCGATGTAATGGTACATTGCCCACATTACGTAGAACCCGCATTCGTTGTTCCCCATCGGCTGCTGTAGGATAGCCATTTCCATGCAGGCAACCTCGAATGGTGGGGTTGGGAGCCCATCCACTCGTGCCTTGACGCTGTCATGTAATGTGTAAAATAAAAAATATGAGAATCTACTATGTAATTTAAAAAAACATGTTATTGGGTTCACTTACTCATTTAGTACTGCGCATAGGGGATCGACACAAGAAAGTGGCTTCATCTTGGAGTCCCACACCTCGATACGTGGAGGCCAAAGTTTGATATCAACGAAGATGAAATGGGAACTGCAATCACAAAGTCCTAATTAATCAAAATCTTTAAAAACGCAGCAGTGATGACCAAAATAAAGGATAAGAACACATACTCGCAATTGTAGGCTAGAAAGATGTTCGTTTTGCCCTGTTTGACGAAACCTTTGACAGTCGTGGTCACCACGTCTGTCATATGGGCCTTGTCATACCCTGGATCGCATCTGCATGTTTTCTCGTTTACTATCATTGGGTCCAAGAATCCAATGTGAAAAAGGTTTTTCTTAGCGCAATATGCAGCCACCCACCTGCATAAAGCATGTGATATGTTAAAACGTTGCTAAAGTGGTTTGTTATAGCATCGTACTGGAATGGAACGGTACCTACAAAGTCCACAACATCATGATTTGGTTGTCGAGGTCGCGCCTGTTGAATAACTGAAATAGACAATCATATCCGATGTGATGTAGTGTTTCTTCTGGTCGATTGAACACCACTTTAGGCAAGATGAGAGCTTCAAAAGTACTGTACTCTCCGCTCTTGGTATCAATCATGTAATACTCATGCAGTTGACGCATATTTGTTGGCAAATCATGTAGTTCCCTAGCACTTTCCAACAAAGGATGCCCAAGTCTATACTTGTATGCGATGCTCGCCATTTCAAACTCCCCTTCTTGTTGTAGATAAACTAACTCAGCTTTCTCTCTGCTTATGCCCCTATCTTCAACAATCTTGTTTATTTTTCCTGCTATATTCAAAATGTTGGGCTCGGGCTCTCTCTTCATTGTACACGCTCTTGTCCTGGCGCTCTATATCACTGACCAGCATCCACCTAGGTAATGAGGCAATTAAGTTAAAAAAACTAACGCATCTCTGCGTGCAGTCAGGCTCGACATGTTGTGCCTTATCCATCGACTTCTTCCTTTTAGCCGTTCTTGGAATATTATCTACCGAAGTAGATGACGCTCTCTTTGAGGCTGGTCATGCCCTTGTGCTTTGTCTACGTCAAGATGGCACTTCTTTGGATCTTGGCGGGGAATCACGAGGAGGAGGAGGAGGAGCAGTAGCAGAATCCTCTTTTCTCTGGGGTTGAGGAGAGGGAGAGGGAGAGGTATGACGTTGAGGCGTAGGAGAGTGATAGCTAGGTTCATGATCTCTCAGGGGTGATTCATCGTCGGTCTCTCATCATCATCCAAAGACAACTGGTCATCAAGCTTAATGAAGCGCTTGCGCCAGGCCACATGAGCACCCTTGTTCTCAACAAGGCGTTTCCTATCTTCATGTGCGGGGTAATCAATGTGGATCTTGTTGTACTTCTTATGAACTATACTATCAATGCTGACACGGGCATACCCCGGTGGAATTGGGTGGCCATTGATTACCCCGTCTCCCGCAGGCCAGGCCTGGCCGAGCGCCACCTTGTCAGTTGTCCATTGCTGACGGACGTACAACCTGACACTGACGGGCTCGGTGAGGTTGTCAACCGGATGAGGTGCATTCGCCTCTACATTGTTGACCGGGGTCGATCCGCAGCTGCTGTGAGCCAGTACCGATCTAGTCGGAACAGGTTCTTGTGCTGCATCCACACTCCTAGACGTCATGATTTCACAGACTCTTACTTCGACCTTCTTCAAGCCGTTTTTCAAAATTAGCTTCCATCTCTTTCAAGACCCGATTAAACTCTGACTCATTTGTCGCTTTACTCCTGGAGCGGCTCCGATAAGAGGTCGAATCTTCCTCGAATGAAAGTTTCCAAGGAACAATATCGGCTCCTCTAGTGCGACCAGGGTGCTCCTTGTTTCTAAGTGCTTGGGTGAGCACGACATTCTCCCTATTAGAAGTGTGAATCCCTTGCATCACCTCTTCATTTACCTCAGAGATCCTCGTGATGAGCCTACTCGTGGATGGATTTTTAGAGGTCAAGCTCCCATCCGGGTCGTGGCGTGCCCCCTCGCCATCGCATAAAACAGCGATCTAGGCTCCCAATAGGCAGTCTGAGGCACAACGCCACGTTATTGCAGCTCATCAAGTTCAGCTTGAAATTCATCTATCTTACTGGCGTAGCCTCAAGATCCGAGGCAGTGAGGATCTGTCGCTTTAAGCGAGTTCTCCTTATTCTTCCTGCTCACTGCCAAGTACTCCTCGGATAGCCTATACTGCTTGAAAGCCTCCTAGAAGTTCTTCTGCCTGGCGTACTCATCACCATCCTAATTTGGCTCTTTATCCTCGAGGATAAACTTCTGGTACAATGTCAGCTTGAAATTCTTGAAGCATGTCCCCATGGTTTCTTTTGTTGTTTTTCTTGACTTGCTCCATTTTACAGTCCCCTGGGAAAGTGAAAAACTTCGGGGCCCATTCCTCCCATATGGCATCCTTCAGACTTTCAGGAACCCTCCATGGGTCATTTTGTTTCCCAATCCACTTCCGGTACGATATCGGGATGTGCTCCCTTACAAGTGCCCCGACGATAGTCTTGTATTTTGCCGCAACTTTTGTAGGTTTAAGCGGCACACCTGTTTGGTCAACCTCCATAATGATCCAGTGTGCTTTAGGACCTTCTTGTGGAACCTTACACACACCTCGCTTGGTTGTAGCCCTGCAGCTACCTGAACCTTGTGGCTGCTCGGTCGGCTGAACCTCTTGCTAGAGACACTAAGTAAGTTAAGGCAGTCTAAATTAATTAACATGTATGGCTCTACCTAGTCAAATGATACCTAAGTTACCTGGTCATCTTGATCCAGCTGGAGACAAGAGGTAGGGATCCATGGTACCTCGTTCTCACCGCCCTGATTGTCACCACCACCATTTGTCGGATCATGTGGCTCTCCCGTCTCACCAATATCAACCCCTTTTGATTTCCTATCTTCTCTTGGGCGACGGGTAATGGGTAGTTTATGAGTCATGGCTGTGTTCAAATATAGCATGACAAGCTTATTAAGTGACAGTGAAAGCAAGCCAGCGACATAAGTGTATCTATACTACTAGAGATGATGTTTACAATCACCTACTACTTTTTCAAAGACCGCCTCTAAAATCCACCGATAAAATCTTGATTTTTCCATCTTTAATATAATCCTCCGTGTATTTTGGTTGTCAAACAAGTAGGACCCCTAATATGTTTGTATATGCCTAGCTCGGTTGATTAAACAAGCCAAACATCCTAATAGTTGCATGCAAGAAGTATATTAGCCCACTGTGCAAGAAGTATATGAGGAGTCGGAGCCATGATAAATGAGGTATGTGGATATGTCTATCCCGCTTCTTCAGTGGTAAAAGACATGTCCGTCGACAGTGAAACGCCTATGGTGACTTTGTCAATCTCAAGATTTGCTGGTCTATACCTCACGGGCATTTCCGCGAACACCTAAGGGGCATGGCCGAAGGCACTCACCGTTGGACGGCGGTGGCAGCTCTCCATGCGCTCCTGAGGTGCTCCAGCGGTGTCAAGGGCGCGGGCGCGACAGAGGTGCTCTGGCGGCATTGGGGAAGATGATGGCACGATAGAGGTGCTCTGGTGGTCCGGCGGCGTCGGGGAAGACAATGGCGTCAGGCGGCTTCCTCACTCAGGCGCGCGCATGGTGAAGCAAGGCCACCGGCGTGGAGGAAGACGAGGGCGCGACGGCAGCGGACGTTCGCCTACATGGAGGAACAGAGCGGCGCGCGCGACAGTTCGAAAGAGTGCGAAATATTTTGCCCCCGCACACTCATCCAATATATAGTGATGCATCATCACTACCAGTTCTGACTACAAACCGACAGTGATGAGAAACATCGCTGCCGGTTAACCAAACAAACCGACAGTGATCAGTAACATCACTGCCGATTAACAAAACAAACTGACAGTGATCAGTACCATCACTATCGGTTTTATTTAACAACAGGGACTATTAAAGAAAACAACTAATGTACAAATAAAATTTCTTTTCCACAGTGTTCGAAATACTACCAATGGCGCAGCGGTTAAGTCTTAGCAATCTAAAACTGTAGACCCGGGCTCGAACCCGAGCCCCGGAACAATTTTTTAAAGTTTTTCTTATTATTGTTATCACTGTCGGTTTGAAATGAGAAACCGACAGTGATCTTATCATCACTGTCGGTTTTGGGAACCAACTGTGATAGTACTAATAAATTCACAAATTAATATTCCTATTCCACCAAAGTCGAATTGGCATGAAATTTTTTTGCAAGCATATACACCGAAATAATGGCCCTACACAAGATCTTAGGTTTTTCTGATCATTTTTAATATTATTATATTTTCCTCTGTGCTACACGAGACAAAAGAGGGCCACCTACATGTTGGGCACACTAGAATTTTGCATCCACACGGACCAAAATTTGGTCCCTAGGCCACATGAGACCCTGTGGAAAAGTTTGGCACCATTTTGGATGGTTTCCGGTGCAGGCTCAGTTCAACCTCTAATTAACCGGTGATATCGCGCGGAAAATCAATTAAACCGAAGAAAGTACCAAACCATCCCAGACAAATTTCAAACTTGGTGCTTCCCTCACCCGTGGCATGTGCGAGCCTGAGAAAAGGTTTAAGACTAATATGGCAATGGAATGCATATTAACCACAAAAATCTTGGGAGCCCAAGTGTTTAGTCATTGCAATATTAGACGGCTTATATACCTTCGTGAAGCATGTATAATCCGCCTATGTTGAATTAGCTTAAATTTTTTTTGGCAAACATGTGCACCCAAATTATAGCCCCACACAAGATTTTAGGTTTTTCTGATCATTTTTAATATTATTATATTTTCCTCTGTGCTATACGAGACAAAAGAGGACTACCTACATGTTGGGCACACTAGAATTTTGCATCCACATGGACCAAAATTTGGTCCCTAGGCCACATGAGACCATGTGGAAAAGTTTGGCACCATTCCGGATGATTTCCGGTGTATGCCCAGTTCAACCTCTAATTAACCGGTGATATCACGCGGAAAATCAATTAAACCGAAGAAAGTACCAAACCATCCCAGAAAAATCCCAAACTTGATGCTTCCCTCACCCGTGGCACGTGCGAGCCTAAGAAAAAGTTTAAGACCAATATGGCAATGGAATGCATATTAACCACAGAAACATTGTGATCCCAAGTGTTTAGTCATTATAATATTAGACGACTTGTATACCTTTGTGAAGCATGTATAATCCGCCTATGTCGAATTGTCTTGAAATTTTTTTGGTAAGCATGTACACCTAAATTATGGCCCCATACAAGATCTTAGGTTTTTCTGATTATTTTTAATATTATTATATTTTCCTCTATGCTACACGAGATAAGAGGGCCACCTACATGTT
Organism: Saccharum hybrid cultivar R570; assembly: GCA_038087645.1. Lineage (NCBI taxonomy): Eukaryota > Viridiplantae > Streptophyta > Magnoliopsida > Poales > Poaceae > Saccharum > Saccharum hybrid cultivar. The sequence goes on from JAQSUU010000368.1 coordinate 5,699,901, forward strand.
GGGCACACTACAATTTTGCATCCACACAGACCAAAATTTGGTCCCTAGGTCACATGAGACCCTATGAAAAAGTTTGGCACCATTCCGGATGGTTTCCGGGGTAGGCCCAGTTCAACATCTAATTAATCGGTGACATCACGTGGAAAATCAATTAAACCGAAGAAAGTACCAAACCACCATAGAAAAATCCCAAACTTGGTGCTTCCCTCACCCGTGGCACAGGCGAGCCGGAGAAAAAAATTTGAGATCAATATTGCACTGGAATTTAGTGTTCTCATTGCACAACACATAAATTACATAACAAGCCGAATTAAACTTAACCCTAGCTCGCAAATATTAATGTTGTTATCTTTATTTAATGCTCAAATAATGACTTAAAATAATAGAAAATTTGAAATAAAATTACATATACGATAATAAAGACCTAACACTAGAATTAAATGTACGATAACAAAAATCTATTACAGTCTAGGTTCATGTTACCATTGAAGTGTACTAACACATTATAATACAACCATCTCATAAGCATTCTTCTAGCACTCTAAGATCAAAGAAACGACGAGAATGCCATAGAGATGGCTGGCGAGAGCAATGCCGGGAGACGAACGGGGAGGTTGCCGTGCACTGTTGAACCCGTGCCTCTCCGGACAGACATCCCAAGCACATCGGACGGTTGACGAGGACCGATGAACCAATGCCTCTCCGGATAGCTCTGTCAACCTCGTTGCACCGTCAAGCCTCGACATTGCTATATCTTCATAAACATTCTTCTAGTACCTTTTGTATGCACCATCCTTGCGGATGACCAGGCTTGTTAAAATTTGTATGTGGAGGGCTTTCTCCCACAGAGAAGCCATAGTTGTGAATACTAGCTAAGAGAGAACCAAGTGAGAAATAAGCAGCAAGCGGGAGGCAAGACTTGGCCGTTAAGAGGCTCCTGGCCGAGGGCCATTTTATAGGCGCTAGCAGTAGCGCTAGGTTTTTCTTTTTCTTTTTTATAATTAAAGTTTTCAGGGTAGGTGGGAGCAGTGCTCCTACTGTGGTGGTCAGCGGGAGCAATGTTTGGCCCGTGAGAACACATCACTGTCAGTTTTGGCTTAAAAACCGACAGTGAAAATACATATCTGTGCCGGTTTACTGAACCGGCAGTGATACCAAGAATCACTGTCGGTTTGTAAGCGAAAACCGACAGTGATGTCTCTAGCATGCTTCAATGCCGAGGGCTTAGCTTTTTTAAAAGCACGCCATTGTCGAGAGCTCAGCCTTTTTAAAAAAAAAAATAGTACGGCTTTTTATAATGAGGCAGTGATAACAAATTTTTAATAAAATTAGAAAAATATACTATGGCCCGACTCGACAGTTAGTTTGATTTTATTTTTTTCATTTTACCCCGTTTAGTAAATAACAAAAGAAAAAAAATTGGCCATACGGGGATTCGATCGCGGGTGGGAGGGTCCAGACTACACGGCTTTAACCACCGCTGGGCTAGGTAGGGAGTTCAGTTTGCTTTGTTTCGTTTTTTTATATGATAATAACACTATTAATTAATAAAAGAAAACAAAAAAATGTTGAGCTAGGGAGTGCATATAGATTTGTTTTTAATATGTTTTATTATTTAGCCGCTGAGCTAGATAGGAAAGATGCTCCTTTTCTATTTATTACTAGACATAATGTAATTACTTTATGTTCTAAAATAAGACAAAAATTTGTGTCTTCATTATTTAATTCTATGATAATTAATTAATTGTCTATAATTAATCCATACAAGCATAATTATGATGTCCATACGAATAAAAACCCAATGAAACATAATTAACTTGTTCATACCAACAAAACTAAAATATCCATACAAATAAACCTAATTATTTGAATAAACCTGATTAAACATAACAGTACGAATAAACCAACATGGATCTAAAAACCGGGTGCATCCCTAGTCCGTCTCCACTGCCAGTAGTGTATGTCTTCGATGGTGTAACCCCGCTCATTGTCTATGTAATGCAAGGCCTGCATTACAACACTCTTAATTGCCTCATAACGCCGAGCACATGGCATTCCATAGATATAGCCTACTGACGGACTATGGATGGCTTGGTTCTACCTAATTCTCACGCAATACTGGATGTTAGTTGTCGTCTTCTGGCCCATCGTGTCCACGAAGTCCCAGGCGTACCCCCTAGACGTTTAAGAGCTTGTGAGAGAATGGGTTGCAAGCCTAATGTAGCATAAGTGAAATTATAGGGGAAAATCTGCAAGTGGAAAAACAAAAATATCAGAAAGCGCTCATATAATAATAAGAATAAATAAACATTACTCTCATATCATGCATGACGTACCACATCCATATAGTTAAATGTAGCATGCCTCTCGCTTACTCGCTGCACGTCTAGGCTATGCTGCTGTAAAGCTTTTATCTTCAATGCCGACCAATCAGGTATATGGTAGCCAATTACTCAATTGCATGCAAAGAAGACATCACGATACTAATCTGCGCGCCTACCTTGGTCGGTTTGGGTCGTCCAACCTGCGTGATGTCCTGACGTACCTTATTATTGTTCCTAATTAGGATCTCGAAGCTGAGACTGCACTTCCATAGCTCGTCTCCTTCATCATTCACGACCTCACTTGTCGTGTTCTCGAAGATGTCCCACACCCCGAGCAGCCACAATGCTATTTCCGGCCACTTCACCGGTTTTATAGTATGTGACATATACAACAATCATATTATAAATAAATGTATATATGCAAAAATTATATTAGCACAGAAAACTTAAAAATATTACATACTATTGATGGGTCTGCGTAACATGGGACGGCCCACACTGGCGATGGCGCGAATGGAAGATCGCTAGAGTGGAAACCTGGTTCTTGTGCCTGGGGAAGTCCGCCACCATTCATCGTAACTACAAAAACTGAAAAAACATCTCAATAAGGCAACAATATATATTAGAGAAACATATAAACAATAAATCATCAAGAAATAATATTGCTAACAAAGTCCTAGAATATAATAAATATTGTTTAACAAAGGTTATGTAGAAATGATTTATAAATAAAAATAATGTTGCTAACAAAGATCAATATATAATGTTGCTAACACAGATGTTGAAAACATAAGCTTGTTACTAACAAAGGTTATGTAGAAATGATGTATAAAAAATAAAACCCACCATTATTATTCCTAATCTAAAAAACACATATTTCATTATTTCGATGCTTAAAACTAAAGCATGAAAGGAAGTACACTATTAGCAACAAAAGATTAGAAAAAGAAGTTGGTAACCTTTAGAAGATTGAAGACGGAGCCGGTGGCCGAGAGTGTTGGCTTGCTCCCCCAAGCAAGAACAGATGAACACGGCTGAACAAGCAAAACCACTGTCTCGCGGGCAGGGGGACACTGGATGAGGTGGGTATATATTTAGGTGGAGACGGAGCTAGCTTTTCTGCTGCCAGATTATCACCGTCGGTTCAAAGAAAGAACCGACAGTAATAGTATCAAATCACTGTCGGTTCTTGGTTAGAACCGGTAGTGATAGGTAGCGGCCCAGTCACTGCCGGTTAGAGACATATACCGGCAGTGATAGTGGTCACACCGCCCAACATTTTTTGGTTTTCAGAGCAAAAAAACCGGCAGTAAAGGTCATCACTGCCGGTTCATTTAATTCCGGCAGTGATGATGCCGGCAGTGATGACCGAATCTGTAGTAGTGAAGGATCAGCTGATTTTTTCAAAGATTTTATTACTAGTTTGCAATTAGGACCTTAAACCTATGGCTTAATGAAAACTCCAACTAGAAAAATCATAAACTAAGTCTAGCATGACACACACTTAAGATTCTTTTTTCTAGTGTGCTTTAACTCACCCTCAACTCACAAAAGAGTTTTGTAATCTACAGCCAATCCTATCAACTAGCTTACTAGCCTATATAGCTAATCTACGAAGGTAATGGTCACGCAAGCGGAAGAAATAAATGTGGTAAGAGCTAGAGTTAGAGAGGGCAAACTCCTAGAGATGAGACGATTTATCCAATGGCATATTGCCAAAACACACAACCCCTAACCCCACACTGGAGCTCCACCGAGGTATATATATGCTTCCGGTCAATTCCGGTCTCGGTTTTGGATATATACGCCTTTTGTCAACATCCTTAATCTGTCTGAAATTTTTCAGAAAATTATTTACTTTGGGATCGATGAAGGGAGTATATATGTTTCAATAATAATTTCAGACTTTATAGAACGACAGTGTGTGAATGTGACAAGCTAGTCAGGTGTAGATAAGAGAGCCGGCCGCTCCATCTGTCGTAGCGGCGTGATGCATGTAAAGGTCATGAATGTTTCTTTGCCTTACGATTCAACACTGATCTGAGGAGGGAATGCTGCAAACTGCGTTCCAAAAGCGAGACAAGGTGATGCCTAATAGTAGGTCGGAAATAAAGATGCATGCATGAGCATGAGTCTCGCATGCATGCTATCTGCTTGTGTACAGCCAAACCAGGAAAAGAAAAGCTCCTGCCTGCGCGCCTAGCTTGCATTGTACAGTCATTGTTTCCAACTTGTTTCAAAATTCAAAAAGAAAGGTGTTCTGCTTAAGTACGTAACTCCAAAAATAGGATATATGTCATATAATAAAATATACTTACGTGGCATATGCTGCAGAGGTTAACAATGAAAAAGTGCGTGTGTAAGCGTACGAATCAATCGGGAATTGCATAAACTAATTGACCAGCATATATGCAGATCGATCACATATATGCTAACTGCATGCATGCCTCACTACTGTCAGGCACTTGGATCAATCATGATATGTGAAGAACAACTCGCAGTTTAAGTTTACATGTGCATCTGCTTGCTGATCATGCGATTAGACTCCTTCATGTTTGTTTATTACTGTATTAGGGGGAAAAAAGGTAGCTTTGAACGAGAGCCAGACAGTCTTTAGGTCATCAACTGGCGGCTGAATGTGCCTGCCTGGTCAGAGACAATGATGGCTTAAATCCTAACATGCATCTACCTGCAGTTGATGAGTATAGTTTATTTGAGACGAAGCTGGAGTTTGCTTATGCAAAAAGATACGCTAGCTTAGCTGCAGTGTTTGCCGGCCTGTAGATTTCTGCACTACGTAGCTAGCTGGAAAATCTTTGCATACATAATTATGGGTCTCAGCCAAAGAAACACCCTCCTAATGTAATAAGGTCCTACCAGTTTGGCATATATAGAGAGGAGGATCTGCTTGTGCAGTGCATATGCATGGCATGTGTCCTACTTAGAAGCAGCTTCTTCTTCTTTTCAATCACATCCTACTTAGAAGCTGTTGTGTAGTAATCCTGTTCTTGATCTTTGCACTGATACTGCTCTTTGCAAATGACCTGTGCATGCATTACCAAACAATCATTGTTTTTTTTATTCATATGTATCTATGACTTGATGGTTTTGCACATTAGAATATTTCTATCCTATCCTATTACATACATACGCCCACACTTTGAACTATTTTAACCTCCACTCACATGATGTAATTGTAAATGTGCCTTTTAAGTGTACACATGATGGATAGAGAGAGAGAGACCCGGCCTCATGCACGAATTGTCTCATCACATGTGATGGCGCGTGGGGCCATGGCTATGCATCATGCATGGCAAGGGCAATCTACTACGTGACACAAAGGCGCGCATATTATTGCACCCAAGTCTTAAGAAAGCGAGACACATACTACATAGATAGATAGATGTAGTAGCCCTTTTCGCTAGGATTTTATTCTTTCGATTTTTTTGTTCATTTTTTCCGCCAATGCAGTGTATGGAGCTATAGGACTTGTCTACGTACCTGCTGACTCGCTTTTCTAGTTCACTGTTGTCTTGTCCACATCCTGTCTCTCTCTTTCCCTCTCTTCAGATTACATGCCTGTAGTTTTTTGACGGTACGGTCTACATACCGCCTAAATAAATCTCAGAGGGTCTCTTTTTAAGGGGACTACTTTGACCAAATTCCAGCTGCGGGCTTGACCCAGCTTCAGGGCTAGTACATAACATGCATGTATTATGCAGAACTCTATTTTGCCCTTTTACCACATCCTACAATGACATGTCATCCTTATATAACTTCTGACATTAACAAGGAAAGGGAGTAGAAGAAATATTGTAATTAAACTGTCTTCAAGTCCAATGCCCATACAGATAGTAGTCTTGCCTGTGCATAGCATAAATGCAAGGGAATAAATCAAAACTGCAAAGTTTCTTTAAGCCCCCCACCCCTGCACTGCAGGGCACTGGACTGCATCCCCCCTGCATGAAAGGGACTGGAGCATGGGGAAAAAGAGTGGCATTCTTTTGGAGCTTGCTGCTGCTACCATCCCAATACTCAGAGGTATCTTGGTTGCTTTCCTTTTCAATGGTCATGCATTGGCCATATATTATCTGTGGAGGTGGATAGAGATGTTGGGTTTGGGTTCAGACCTGAATGTGATGTGTGTGTACATGTGCTGCTGTTCACCGGCCTTCACTTGTCCCCAAGGCCACCAAGAGAGGAGAGGGAGAGGAGAGTGAGAGATAGACCTAATGCATGCAAGAAGAGGAATGGAGGAAAAGTGCATGCATGGGCTGTAGCTGCTGGCCATTTGCCATCATTACCTTAATCAAAGTTGGGTCATGGTATGGGTGCATGGAGTGGATCCCTAGTTTCCTTTTCATTATTGCACCAATCTTGGATCCTTTGTGACATGCTGACACTTGAGTCAGGTGATGGTGTTGTGTGTTGCATGCTGCTGCTTGGAGCACGCACGCAGCAGGACTGGGTGGAGTACTATGCATGCTACACTTGTGGTTGGCGCTGTTGGGTGTTTCAGGATCTTAAATACTCCTGATATATATGCCAACATGCATGCATTGTTGGGTTTTTATCTCTGAATTTTGCATCTCATGTGTCTTGTGTCCAAAACTCCAAATGCATGGTCCATATTTGATCCTAAATAATGCTGTTACTGTCAATGCCAAAGCATATATATAGTATGCATTGGGACAGGCCGGATGCCACAAACAATGGTACAAGAGAGATTCTCATGGTGAATCTTAGGGGGTTTAGCCTGAGCTCCTAAGTCCTAACACTCTGAAGCACTTATTATTCTAGCTAGCTAATAGACCTCCCTACGTAATCATGTGATGATAGAATATCTGTCTTAGGATGTTCCCCCCTGCATATGCAATTATACATGCCACTATTGCTTAAAGTTTAGCTCAAGTTCAAACTAATTAAAAAAGTTGAAAGTAGGAATTGTTAGGCCATCCATGCATGCTTAACTCTCATCTCCCTTTTGACAAAACTGAAGAAACAAAACAACAAAATAGGCGCTTTCCACAGCAACACCAAGCTCTTTGGGAAAAAAAAGAGCTCACCTCCATGCATGCATCCCAAGAGCATCATACCATATATGCAGCCAATGTTTCATCAAAAAAAGATTGCAGCCATTGTTCCTCTTGGTTTGGGGCTGGAGCTCTGCCCCTCAGCCATGGCAAAAGTCCAAGGGAGCTGGGGTGGGGGGCCAGCTGAGCCTGGCCACCTGCCAGGAAGTAGCCAAGCATGCTTAAAGGGGATGGTGAAATGGTACTGGTACCTCCCAATTAGAAACAGCCTTTCATATTTCTCTCTCACTCTCTCTCCCCTCTCTGGCCCCTTCTTCCCTGCATCATTCATGAGAACATGCTATTGACCGACATCTCTCTTTTTTGTCTGCAGCTGTTGACTACCCAAAATTCAAAAGAAAGCAATCTATCTAGAATCTATCATGCATGCATCTCCAAGCTAAGCTAGCTAGGATGATGCTTGTATGGTTTGCAAGATACACCACACTTCACTCTCTTTTTGAGCCATGCATGCATATATACACCAACAATAATACACCATGAACACCTCATCTCACTCTCATTTATGCCCCTCACACTCTCACAAAACGATCACAAATCTGTATTCACATATATACGCCTCTTTACAATACTGCAACTCATGGACACTGTAGCAGTGCTTGGTGCACATGTACCATGCACCATCATGAATTGGTCGCTAAGTGTGGGCTTCGTCTATGTGTTTGTCGCTAAGTGCTGGCAGTTCGATTGTTGTGCGAGTGTTTGAGTATGTCACGACTTTGCACAAATTTCTATTCTTCCTAACTGAGTGGCAAAGCTCTCCTATTTTTTAGGGAAAAATCTAAAAAACTAGAAGTGTGTTGCAGTTGGCCATTCTAGCTCGACTATATATATATATATATATACACACACACGATAAGTTATTTTTGTAGATAGTTGAATTACTATAACACATGGGGATATTTACCATAATGTTATAGTAAATCACATAGTAAGGAGTTACTATAATCTCATAAATTAGCATAGCAATTATCGTAACTCAAAGTGGCTACAGAATAAGTTATTTTGTAGCCAGTTGAATGTATATATATATATATATATATATATATATATATATATATATATATATATATATATATATATATATACACTACAGGAAACAGCTGATTTGTCGGGTGTTTTTTATCGGGCACCCGACAAAGTCATTCTTTGCCGGGTGGGCAAACCAGCCTTTGCCGGGTGCCAGGCACCCGGCAAATTACAGCCGTCGGCAAAAATTAGTCTTTGCCGGGTCCCAGGCACCCGGCAAAATATGGCCGCCGGCAAAGGTGGCCGGCCGCCTACCGTCAGCCTTTGCCGGGTGCCACGCCGTTAGGCACCCGGCAAAGATTTTTTTTTATTTTTTTTAAAAAAAATTCTTTGCCGGGTGCCTCCTGAGCTGGCACCCGGCAAATTATAAATTTTTTTTTGTGTTTTTAGCCTCATTTTTTTTCTAGGGCCTTGGTACAGTAATTATAACTCCATATCAAAATTTGGGACATTTTTGACTTTTTATACTATATTTCTTTAATTATTTTCATTCACTTGAATTTTTTCCGACTATTCTAAATTTAAACTGCAGGTACATGAAATAATGGAATTCGCTCATTCGAAAAATGATATTCATGATGTTTGGCGTATGTTGACGCCGTATCCAGGAACTCGCATTAAATTACGACCATCATGTTGTCGTAACATGATGAGGTAATCGCGGGGAAAGTTTATTTAAATTGTATAAAATCCAAATGAAGTCCGAAAATCACGAAACTTGTCGAGGTTTCTTGTTATTGCATTTGGAGGTCGTGGTAAAAAATTGAGAAAGTTTTGAGCAAGTTGCGACGTCAGATGCCTAAAACCCAGACATCTCCACTTGCAATAATATGTGATCACATATGTGGAGATGTCTGAGTTTTAGGTATCCGACGTCACAACTTGCTAGAAACTTTTTGAATTTTTTACCACGGCCTCCACATGCAACAACAAGACACATCGACAAGTTTCGTGATTTTCAGACTTTGTTTGGATTTTATATAATTTAAATACACTTTCCCCGCGAGTACATCGTCATGTTACGACAACATGATGCACGAAAATTCATGCCACTTCCTGTATACAGCCTCGACATACCCTAAATATCATGAATACCATTTTTTGAATAACCAAATTCCATTATTTCATGTACCCGCAATTCAAATTTGAAATAGTCACAAAAATTCAATGAAACGAAAAAAAATTAAAGATATATAGTTCAAAAACTCAAAATTGTCCTAAATTTTAAAATAGGGATTTATTTACTGTAGCAAGGCCCCACAAAAAAATGAGGCTAAAAAACAAAAAAATAAAAAAATAATTTGTCGGGTGCCACCGTGGGCCCCCGGCAAAGAAGCCTTTGCCAGGTGCCAGATCAGCGGGCACCCGGCAAAGAAATTTAAAAAAAATAAAAAAAATCTTTGCCGGGTGCCAGGTCAGGGACACCCGGCAAAGAAATTAAAAAAAAATAAAAAATTTATTTGCCGGGTGCCAGGTCAGGGACACCCGGCAAAGAATTTTAAAAAAATAAAAAAAAAATCTTTGTCGGGTGCCTCTGAGGCCGGCACCCGGCAAAGGTTCTAACCTAAAAGCCCAGATGGCCGGCCCAACACTCCTCACTCAGTCACTCTCTCCCTCCCTCCCACCCACCCGCACGCCGCCGCTCGCCCTCCCGCTCCACCTTCCCTCCTCAGATCCACCTTCCTCCCTCCCTCTTAGATCCAGATCCACCTTCCGCGGGCGCCCAGTCGGAGGGTGCGGCGGCGGCTGCGGCCGAGTCCACACCCGCAGCGGGCGACCAGCCCTCACAGACGCCTCCCCCCGCTGCGCGCGGGCGGTGGGGCCTGCTCAAGTTCGGCGCCTTGGCGGCAGTCGCCGGGGCCATCGACGGCGTCGGATACGCCAGCTACGGTGCGATCCCCCGGTTCCTCACCGCGATCGGGCCTGCTAGGGCGATTTGGCTTTAGTGCAGATTTGTTCTGGGGTTTGGCTTGGGATTTTGCGCGCCTGACTTGTTTTTTTTCCCGTTTGCTTTCGTGTCAGCCTATTCGCTGAATGAAGTGGAGGAGAAAACGAGAGAGTTCAGGAAGAACCCAGCGCCGCTCATCCCTGAGGATGCCTCCACGTTCGAGGTAAGTTATACCATGCGATCCTCTGTTACTTATTGTTGCTTGTTAGTATTCGTGTGAGCCATCTTCTGTTACTTATTGTAGCTAGCTAGTATTCGTGTGAGCTGCAAAGCCAATGAGTCATAGCACCCACCCTTTCTCACCTAGGAGGGAGGGAGGGATGGTACTCTGATGATTGGCCTTTTTGACAGTTCAGATTCTTGTAAGATGACTAGGAATGCCTGTTTAGCTCCCATGAATTATACTGACTATGCAAAACGGTTGCCAGAGATGCAAATTTTGTGTCACTAGAATTTGATATTCCCTGAAATTTCAGCCCACACTATTTGTTGTTTGTTGTGGAGTGCCATTTTGTTGGTTGGATTTGTGGGAGGATCTTTGACTTCAGTTGACTGTTAATTTCTCTTTGATGCCACCATTCAAGCATATCATAAATGAATGACACACTTTGTGCTGATATTGAATCATGACATAACTTATACACCCCATGAGAATTTTGCACAAATGGATGAGTTGCATTAATTGAAATAGGGAGTGAATGCTTCTCCCATTGAGTGTGAAATTATTTTTTGACTGTAAATCATCATTGTATTTCTTGCATGCAGAAGTACAAGGCTATGGTGTACTCGACGGCTATGAAAGGTGCAAACTGAATGTGCTCCTCTTTTTACTGCTCTTCTCTTTGTTTACTTGGAATTCAAGGGTTATTGTTGCGAAGTCTTTCTTCTCTGGTGATCAATTGCTGTGCACTTCTGAACGCATGTCCGGATGGCAATGTGGTGATGCTTGATGAAGTAGGCTCATTTTTTTTTCACTATGGACGAACTGAATTTCATTACGCAAAAGCAACAAAATTACAAGAGTTTGGTAAACCAACGTACTTAGCTTGAACTAAACAAGTTGCCAGTTGCACTGAACACACAGGGTTCAGACAAAAGGCATCCAAAACCATCATCCCCAACACGACTAGATGAGCGATGATAAGAGTTCTCGCCGTCAAGACTATGAAGAGTACGATTTATTACAAGTCCAGATCGGATGGAGTAGGCTCATAGAATGATAGAACTACTTACTGTTTCTCAACAGTTGAAAATTTTGCCTTTGGTGATTGCTATTAAATGCTTTGATTTGCATAATCAATAGTTCATGTAAATTTGCAAATTAGGAATTACTCTGAGTTGTTCAGTGGAAGCACAGATTCTGATGTTATTGAATTATGAACTGGGTCAATGCATGTATGTTGGAAATTAATATATATGAACCCTTGTAAAGCATTCATGGATTTAACATTAGTTAAGATAGATGCATATGCTGATTAATATTCTGAGTTGTAACATTTTTCTGTGCTGAATTGCTACTTATCTCCAGCTTAGCTTGGTTGGTTATGGTTTTGTCTTTCATACCTTCTTATCCTTACTAAGTGGTGTAAAATCTTGAGCTGCAGTTCCTGTTTCGGCTATAGAGCTGTACTTGGATATTAGGAGCACAATCGAAGACCATGTCAGGGTTGGTAACAAACTATAAGGTCCTCGCAACGCAGCAGCCACCCGGTCGGTAGCCGTCGTCGGCGTCGGGGCCAGGTGGCCTGGTCCTCACAACGCAGCAGCCACCCGGTCGGTAGCCGTCGTCAGCGTCGGGGCCAGGTGACCGAGCGCTCTTTGACTCTTCGATGTAATTAGTATTTGTGCCCTTCAAAAATTTGATGAAATGGTGGTGGGTTGCTCTGTGTCTTTGTGCAGCGGGCTTGTGGCGGCGTACATGATAGCCAGTTCCGTGGGGTTTCTCTGGGATTAATGGGCTAACACCATGGTGAGTAATCCATTGCCTTCTTGTAGCAATACATTTTTAAACTATAGTGCTATAATTCAGAGATCAGAATATAATGCCCACATGTGCTATCTCTGTCCTGCTCTGAATTTGGCCTGGGGATGGATGTCCTTGTCCTCTTAGTTTGGCCGAGTGGAGGTCCTTGGAACTAGCATTGGAGTGCAATGGTTATTTTTACGTAGATTAGCTATCAGTCCTTATTTGAAAAGAAATAGCTATGAGTGAGGCCGTGATTTGTTATAAGTAAATATTTATATCATTTATTTGTGGTTAATTAGTGATTGTTTGATATTATCATGCCGTACTTATAATTTTAGAACAAAGTTGTTTGATATTTATCTTGGTCCAACTGGTATACCAGAAGAATTTGTGTTACTACTAGTAATATATGTCAAAGGTTGCAGTACTATGTTACTTTACTTGTTCGTATTCACTGGTTCAATGCTACTATTCCTCAGACCAATTCCATTTTATTTTGCATGCAAAAATTGAAAAAGTAAAATACATGTTCATTTCAGGAGTTGAGAACTTAGGATCTGTATAGTATTTCACATAATAATTTGTTTTGTATCTATGAAAGTTAATATTTTTGGTTGGTAAAAGGAATGTTCATCATCTATTATCTATTAAATAGTAAACACTACTCTATATGATTTGAATTATGTCAATCTAATTCAGCACATGTAACTTCCAGAGCCTATCCAGCGAAGGAGATTTTGACGAACCTCTGATTTTTTTACAGGAGCAGGTCCTGCGTAACTGATTCCTATCCCCTCCTGCTCAAAGGGTATCAAGAACATTAAGAAGAAAATGTGCTATTGCTCTACCAGAACATTCCTGTAGTAAGTTTATCATATTATATAAAATGTAGGATCGGCTACTAGACTATATTTTGTGTATATTAATCAAAGTTATTTATGTACTATTACACAATCGGTTCCTTGTTCAGGATATGATCTGTTTGGATGTCTAATTATCATAGTTATTAATTGGAGAGTTGTTAAATGAAATGTGGTTTATTATTTCTGATGATTTTTTCATATGGGCATCCGGCAAATATTTTTTTTTATTTTTTTTTAAAAAAATTCTTTGCCGGGTACCGTCCTGACAGGGCACTCGGCAAAGAAAATACTAAAAAAATAAAAAAAAACTCTTTGCCGGGTGCCTAGAGGAGCGACACCCGGCAAAGAAATTATAAAAAAAATTAAAAAAATCTTTGCCGGGTGCCTCTGACATGGCACCCGGCAAAGAAATTATAAAAAAAAATCTTTGCCGGGTGTCTCCCGGTAGGGCACTCGGCAAAGAAATTTTGGAAAAAAAAATAAAAAAAACTTTGTCGGGTGCCTCTGACATGGCACCCGGCAAACCAAAGGCTGATGGAGCCAGCATCGTGACGGCCACTTTTCTTTGCCGGGTGTCGGGTTTACACTCGGCAAAGTCTTTGCCGGGTGCCCGATAAAAAGCACTCGGCAAAGAAATCTTTGCCGACTAACTTTTTGCCGGCGGCTCTTTGCCGAGTGCTGTCCCCGGCAAAGGCTTTGCCAAGTGCAAAGTAGCCTTTGCCGAGTGTTTTCGGCACCCGGCAAAGCGCCTGAATCCTATATATATATATATATATATATATATATATATATATATATATATATATATATATATATATATATATATATATATAAAGAGAGAGAGAGAGTATGTACATATGAAAGTCAAGGGCTAGCTAAGCTAGTTAGAAACACATGTATAATGCCAATCGAATTTACAGTCTCTTGAAGCCAGAGCCAGAGGATATATGCGTAGTGTGTACCAAACCAAGATTTATGCGTGTGTACCGAAACAGCTCGTCTGTGTGCAAAGTGACACTGTAACTGCAGTATTCTTCCATGATCCGTTTGTATTGTACATACGTACGTACGTACATATGCAGCATGCAATGGCATTGCTACTATAAATGTGTGTACATGGAGTGGAGACAAAGACAAGTAGCTGTATACAATCCATCGTCTCGAAATAAAAAGGATAATAAAGCTAGCTATGTGTACAAGATCTGACGCGTTCAATGTGTCAGGTATAGAAATGGGTCCGTTGTACGTATGTCACTGTGTATGATCATGAATATTGCCCGCTGTATTTCTATTTACAACACGCCTCTGTGTGTAGCTAGTGTTATTGTGTACATGAACATGGATGCATGCATGACCTTCTTCTCCTTGCATTGCATGCATGCACTGTTGGTGTGTTGCCATTGCCATGAGAGATCCACATCAAGGAACAGTTGACTCTCACACACCATGCCATTGCCCATTGCCACACACTCTCTCTCCATCCATGTAGTTAGTTGTAGACAGGTACCCTCGTATAGTAGTGTGTAGAGAGCACGCGGCAGCTGCAGGGCCTAGACAGAGGTAGAGTGATATATGCAGTACCTGTACAAGTATAACTCTCACATGTGCATATGCATGTAGAGACATGGATGGCTTTTTCAGACAAGAAAGCCTTGCAGTATGTATATATGCACGCTTTGAATTGGATCCTCAGGCTCATCAGGCTTCAACAGATCACTTGCTGGATATACATATTGCTGGCATTGAGGAGGCCCTGCACAGTGCCACAACTGTTGTGAAGTGACTGCTTGTGCAGTGAGTATTTGCTCTAGGGTGTGTTCACTTCGCGAAAAGTAGCTGAAAAGTTACTGTAGCATCTTTCGTTGTTATTTGGCAAAATTTATTCAATTATGGACTAACTAGGCTCAAAAGATTCGTCCCGACATTTACAGACAAACTATGCAATTAGTTATCTTTTTTACCTACGTTTAATGCTCCATGCATGCGTCGAAAGATTTGATGTGATGTGTGTAAGAGGAAATATTTTGGGTTGGGAGGGGAAGTGAACAAGGCCCTAGCACAACAAAAAAGTGGCTCTACTAAATACCTACATCCTACTATCAAACACACAGTGACACTACTACTGCAATGCAAGCAGGCAGGCACCAATGGCGACAAAGGTGGTGGATGCAAATGAGCATATTGCTTTCCTCTTTTCCTTTATACAAAAGGAAGGATGTACTCCTTCTGTTAGTAATGTATGGTGCTTTATTAGACATTGATATGGTTTTTAATAGTAGTGTAGGCAATGTTGATATATAGCTGCTTTTTTTTATATGAACATAGTAATAAAACAAATACACACGCGTGCCTTCCATCAAGAAATATAAGGTGTATTTTGAATGCGGAAAAGTAAAAAAATTACCAACAACGAGTCCAGCTATATGTAAGTTTAGGGCACGCCACTTGTATTAATAGATTTGTATTCAAAGTGCCTTTAAAATAATATTGATTATTTTAACGATCCACGACATATCATAAGACAAATTAAGGGCCCAAAATGTATTTTATATGACTTATTTCTGATTAAAATACACCTTACGCTTCTAATCAACAGGAGTACATTATTAGAGAGATGTCCTCTGATGTTTACCTTTTTCTATAAGCAGGAGGGTTTATTTCCCCCCTAGCTACTGATTCCTTGATGATCTTTACTTTTGCAAGGACAACACAACATTGTAGACAGAGAGAGAGAATGTGTGTGTAGGTACACAGATCCCTATGAGCTGAGGCATGTGTGAAGAGAATGTTATCTATCCATCCAAGTCCAACCATTTCTCCCTCCCTCTCCCTTTTTTATTTTTTGTTCGGATGCAGTGTGTAAATGTGGGAGGGAGAGGGAGCAAGTCTCATTCCTTTTGCTGGACTGCCCCTTTAAAGCCATGCGCGCGCGCACAACGCAACCACAAGCACAAGCACACTTGCCCACCTTCTTCTCCGCTTCACACCTCGCCGGCCGCTAGCAAGTGAACCCCGCCGCCGCAGGACCTCATCTCATCGCGCGCAGCAATGGCCATCACACCGCGCGCTCCCCAATGATTGATACACTCCGATCGCCATTGCCACCAGCAGCAGCTTAATCCGATCCGATTCATTAGTTGCTTCTGTTTTTAGTGCCCTTGTTTTAGCTTCACACACAACAATGACCAACAACAACGTCAACGGCACGAACGCGGCGGCGAGCAGCTGGCTAGGCTTCTCGCTGTCGCCTCACATGGCCTCCGCCATGGACGAACACCACCACCACCAGCAACAGCAGCAGCAAGTTCAGCAGCAGCACCATGGCCTCTTCTTCCCTTCCGTCACTGCGGCCGCCGCCGCGGCCTACGGCCTCGGCGGCGACAGCGGCGTGGCCACCAGCGCGTCGTCGTACTACACGCCGCAGCTGGCGTCCATGCCGCTCAAGTCCGACGGCTCTCTCTGCATCATGGAGGCGCTCCGGAGGAGTGATCAACAAGATCACCACGGTACGTATGCAATCTACCTACGCAGGTGAGCTGATGACCGGCCGCCGGCGACGGTCCGTTTCGTTCTTGGTTTGATATATTTCTTGGCGTGCGTCGGCCGTCGATCGATCGGCGTTGTTATTCATCCAGGGCCCAAGCTGGAGGACTTCCTGGGCCCTGCGGCGCAGTCGCAGGCCATGGCGCTGAGCCTGCAGGACAACCCCGCGGCCGCCGCCTCCAGCTTCTACTACTACGGCAACGGCGGCGGTTCGGGGCAGCACCACCACGGGGGGTTCCTGCAGCCGTGCGCCGACCTGTACGGCGGGCCCTCGGCCGCGTCCCTGGTGGCGGACGACGAGGCCGAGGCCGCGGCCGCCGCGACGGCCATGGCGAGCTGGGTGGCGGCGCGTGCCGAGAGCGGCGGCGGCGTGCTGTCCGCTGCTGCCGCCGCGGGGCACCACCCGCACCACCACCACGCGCTGGCCCTGTCCATGAGCTCCGGGTCGCTGTCGAGCTGCGTGACCGCGCACCCCGGCGCCGAGTACGGCGTGCAGGTGGCGGGGTCCGCGGCAGCCGCGGCGTCGCTGGACGGCGGGCGCAAGCGCGGCGGCGTGGCGGGGCAGAAGCAGCCCGTGCACCACCGCAAGTCCATCGACACGTTCGGGCAGAGGACGTCGCAGTACCGCGGCGTCACCAGGTACACACACCACCGCGCACCCTCCGCCCCGGCCGTCTGTTTCCGTTTCCGTCCCGTTATGTGCTTGCATTCATTAATCACGCACGTTTAGCATGTGGTTCCATCATTAACTAATTAACTAACTAATCACACAGAATTAATGCGCTTGGATTACATGTGCTTAGGTTATCATTAGTAATACTGTCGAGCCGATTAACTAACCTAGTATTTTCGAAACAACTAGCGACACGTACACGTGCGCACACTCACCTACAGCATAAATCAAATGAATTTATCCGCTCCAAACCATATGTATGTATATCAGTCTAAAAAAGCAGCCGAAAGCACGTACTCATTCACGCATGTTAACCAAACCGTGGATGAGATTAAAAATGCAATGAAATTAAGCAGGCATAGGTGGACAGGGAGGTATGAGGCGCACCTGTGGGACAACAGCTGCAAGAAGGAAGGCCAGACCAGGAAGGGCAGGCAAGGTAATTAACAAATAGCACAACATTAACAACTATCGTTTGAGTTATTACTACACTACAAATAAAAGCTAACTAAATCTGTGGTGTGGTTGTCTTTGGCGACCCAACCAACCAACATGGTTTTGTGGGGATGGCGGAATATTTACGCGTACGGCTTGTGATCTCTCTCCCCCTGACTGTCACGCTGCAGTTTATCTCGGTAAGCACTCTTTGCTGCACGTACTGCACACAGTCACACACTCTCTGTGCTAGTATAGCAAGCTGCACTGTCACTGGCAGTGCGTGCGTACACATTGATGCATGGTAAAAGTAAAAACATGCTGGTGGTAAAATTTCTTTGGCGTGTTGGGGTGTGTCGTCGGTATTAGGCGGGTACGACATGGAGGAGAAGGCGGCGAGAGCCTACGACCTGGCGGCGCTCAAGTACTGGGGCCCTTCCACCCACATCAACTTCCCGGTAACTATTCTTGCTTGCTCATTTTCGTTTTTTTTACCGTGATGCACGCATGCGTGACAGCCATGGTAACTCTGTGATAATAGTACTAGCTAGCAGTCGGACTAGGTACCAGTGCTGATCTGAGACGACTGTGTTTATATAATAATAAGAATAAAATGAAAAAACAATAATGGTGTTTTCCTGCACGCATGTACTGTATGCAGCTGGAGGACTACCAGGAGGAGCTGGAGGAGATGAAGAACATGACACGGCAGGAGTACGTGGCTCACCTCAGGAGGTACAGTACGTACGTACGTACACAGTTTGACCTAGTTAGGTAGCTACCAAAGCATGCATGCAGCTGCTGCCAGTGATGCATGATCCATCGATCATCTAGCTAGTCATCTACTATCTGAGCAACTGATCGATTCGTTATTAACCGCTGGATATATACATGCATGGGTGTGATGCATCCAGGAAGAGCAGCGGCTTCTCACGGGGCGCGTCGATGTACCGAGGAGTCACAAGGTCTGGTCTGAAACTCTACTCGGAATGAATGACCCCGACGACTACGACGGCTGAACCAACAAAATGTTCAGCCGCAGTTACATGCTACTGCTATGCACATGCATGCGTCGTTCCTATTTATTTGTTTTT
Organism: Saccharum hybrid cultivar R570; assembly: GCA_038087645.1. Classification (NCBI taxonomy): domain Eukaryota; kingdom Viridiplantae; phylum Streptophyta; class Magnoliopsida; order Poales; family Poaceae; genus Saccharum; species Saccharum hybrid cultivar. The sequence goes on from JAQSUU010000368.1 coordinate 5,718,869, forward strand.
TTTCCTTTTATATATATATTTTACCGGCCTGCATATGCTGACAAACGGCAAGTGATAGATGGATACAGTAGCTAGCTGTGCATATAATGGAGCAGCAGCAATGACAGCATGTGTGCGTGTTATTGACGCATGCAGGCACCACCAGCACGGGCGGTGGCAGGCGCGCATCGGCCGCGTCTCCGGCAACAAGGACCTCTACCTCGGCACCTTCAGTACGCATCCATCAACGCCCATCTTCTTCAATTTCCTTCCTTCTCTGCATCTATCTGCTCATCTGCTGCATACACTATATATACATACATGCGCATTCATCATCATTCAGTTCTACTATATATATGCAAAGCTTCCATTCCATACACGCTCGGCAACTGCAATGCATTCATATATCATTCAGTTATTCGCGTCGCACTCCACTGCATGCATGCATTCATGGCATGGAGGAGCCATGGAGATCGATAATGGAGACGACGGCGGGTGGATCGTGCATGCATGGATCCATGGTGGCTGGCCATGGACGATGGACGGACGGACGGATGCATGATGCAGGGCAAAGCCGGCAGAGAGAGGGCTGTCATGGGCGGAGGGTGCAGCGCGGAGCCCTGTCTGTCGCCATCATGCATCATTCTAATTTCTACTTACACATGCAGGCGTGCTAGCTAGCTACTACCTCTCAGCTCTCCTCTCCTGCTATCCTATTCCTATCTACCAGCGTCATACTTATAGCAGTACTAGTGTGTACTAGTAGTAGTGTAGTGTAACAGCCTCCTCCTCCTACTACCATCACCTCTGAGATGGTGATGCATGAGTCTGTCGCAAGGACGACGGAGCTGGATGCAAAAGCTTTGGCACCCCCCAATCATGCCTCTTCCCTGCACCCAAAGAATGTCTTGCTGCTTTACTCCTCTCATTTCCCTTTGTTTGCTTGCTTTTGTGGTTGTGCCATGGGCCATGCCATGGTATATGGCCCTCCTCTCTCTCTGCCTGCATCAGCGTCAGCAAGTGTGATTTCTAGCATAGTAGAGATGGAGGGGGACGAAGGGAGCTTTTGCATAAGGCTGACATGCCTCTCTTGTTTTTTACACTGTCGTGGATCGCACGCGCTGGGCCCCTGCACCCTGCACGGAGCGGCCCTTTTCAGTTTTGACCACCGATTCCGCCCGCCGCGCCCATCATGCCGGCAGCCCGCCCGCTCTCCTGTTCAGATCATTCCTGCATGCATATGCTGACGTGGCTTGGCTACCTAGTGGAGTACTACGTTGTTGTGTGCATGGACGACCACGACATGCATGGCACTCGTCGTCGTCGTCGTCCACTCGCCACGACTGACTCCAACCTGACAATTAACGACCGTGCGTGCTCCCTGCCCGCAGGCACGCAGGAGGAGGCGGCGGAGGCGTACGACATCGCGGCGATCAAGTTCCGCGGCCTCAACGCCGTCACAAACTTCGACATCACGCGCTACGACGTCGACAAGATCATGGCCAGCAACACGCTGCTGCCGGGCGACCTCGCGCGCCGCAGGAAGGACGACGACCCCGCCGCCGTCATCGCCGGCGCCGACGCCGGCGGAGGCGGCGTCACGACCGCGGCGGCGGCGGCCGCCCTGGTGCAGCAGGCTGCTGCCGCCGCCGCCGCCGGCTCCAACGCTGCCAACGAGACATGGAAGGTGGCCGCGGCAGCGGCGCTGGCCGCCGCGCCGAGGGACGGCCATCACCACCACGACGTGCTCTCCGGCGAGGCATTCTCCGTGCTGCACGACCTGGTGGTCACCGCCGCGGACGGCGGCAACGGCAGCGGCGGACACCACCACAGCCACAGCGCCCACATGCCCATGTCCAGCGCGTCGTCGCTCGTCACCAGCCTCGGCAACTCCCGCGAGGGCAGCCCCGACCGCGGCGGCGGCCTGTCCATGCTCTTCTCCAAGCCGCCGGCTCCAGCACCAGCCCCGCCGCACGCCGCCAACAAGCCGATGAGCCCGCTCATGCCGCTGGGCTCCTGGGCGTCCACGGCGTCGGCAAGGGCCGCCGCCGTCTCCATCACGCACATGCCCGTGTTCGCCGCCTGGACCGACGCCTGATGATCGTATCAGTCGGTCAATCCATGAGCGACGTGGCCGCCGGCCGGCCGATTCCACCATGCATGCGCCTCTCCGGCCGATCGACGGCCAGCTACCTGGTACCCGGCCGTTCTAGCTCGGCGGTGCACGTACGCGCGCTCGACCGGTTGGATTTCTTCATCAGATCACTTAGTTAATTTAATTAGGGTTCTTGGAAGGTAGCGAGTTAATTAGGTTATTAGTGAAGCTAGCTAGGCGATATGATGGAAGGGCGGGAGTGCACAGCGCGGCCTCTGCTGTTTCCTTCTTCTCCGGTTCCGTCGTGTCGGCGGCGACGTGGGCGGAGAAGGAGGGGTTTTGTAAAATGGAGGCCAGAGATGACGTGCATCTCCTCCGAAATATATCCAGAACTAGTCCACTACTAATGTTGAAGTTATATATAGCCTCTCACTGATTGGTTACTAGCTACTTTCTTCTTCGAATTCTCGTTTCCTGATGGAGCCGCAAGTTGCACATCAAGCTCTTGCTTGGGATTGAACCCGTATGAACCACTGACATGGGGGTCCGGATACAAATTCATTCAACCTACAGACCTACTTGACACTCCGTCACTCCGGTCCGGTCAGTGAACCTGCGATAAGTGAAAAAGCGGCTCCTCAAGGAGACTGCGCGTCATTATAATTGTGCAATGTTCTCCGGGCCTCAACTGGGCTGGCCCATCAACTGGGCTCAACCTTAAATGAGTTTGCAATGGGCTGGCAATTGAAGTAGTATGAACCAAATAATAAATTGTATAAAAAATCAGTAATGATATTCGGACGCACCCACTCACTTGCGCACCACGTTCTCCCCTTTGCTTCTTTCTTTCTTCTCCGCATCGCTCTCCCACAGTCCGGTTTTCCCCCCTCCGCGTGCTCCCACTCACTCACTCTCTCTGCGCGCTCCTCCTCGCTCGTCGCTCCCCCGCACTCGTCTGCACGCCCTCTTCTCCGCGCCGTCGCCGGGACAGAGGGTCACCGCGCCCGCGAGCAAGCGAGATCGGGAGTGCGCGGCGTGCCGCCGGTGCTCCCTTCCCCCTTCTTCCCTCACGCCACTGCGCCCTACCCTTCTTCCCTCGCATCACCATGCCCTCCACGCACCCCACCGGAGACGGGACGACGGCGCGGCTCCGACGAGGTAGGTGGGGAGGGATCTATATCTGAGGCCTCCCTCCCCCTCTCTCCTCCTCTAGATCTGGATCTGATCCCTCCTCCCATCCTCCACCTCCTCGTCCTCGTCCTCCTCCCCCTCTGGATCTAAGAGATGTGGTGGTGGCTAGGGTTCCGGCGAGCTCCCGGGGTTCAGCTCTCGTCATTGTTTGAATGGTTCTGTTTCAATGTTGCAATAGATGATTTGAAATGTTTGCAATGGTATTTTTTTGTTTGTTGCAACAACGTTTTTTAATGTTGCAATAGTAGTGCTTGAGATGTTGCAATAGTTTTTTTCGTTGTTGCAGCAGATTTTCCCTAATGTTGCAGTGGATTTGTTGCAACAGGCGTTTTTCTGATGTTGCAGTAGTGCTTGAGATGTTGCAATAGCCTTTTTTTCATTGTTGCAACAGATCCCCATGTTGCAGCGGATGTTTTTTTAATGTTGCAGTAGATAATTTTTTGATGTTGCAGTTCATATTTTTGTTTGTTGCATTAGATGTTCTTTTGATGTTGCAATAGCTTTTTTTCATTTGTTGTATCAGTTTTTTTTATTTGTTGCATTAGATGTTCTTTCGATGTTGCAATAGCTTTTTCTATTGTTGCCGGGGGTGGGTGGGCTATGGGGGGCGAGCTGGTGGCGGACAGAGGTGCTGGGGGTCGACGAGGTTGGGGGCGGGCGGATCCCCGCGCGTGTGCGGGGAGGGGCGGGTTCGGAGGAAGGGCGGTTCCTTTTCTACCTCCTCCTCCCGTGCGGGGCGTGCGGGGGCAGGGTGGGTTCGAAGGATTCCATGCGGGACGAGCGGAGGCAGCATCCGGACGCTAGCGCCCGGATCGGACGTCCGGGCGCTAGAAGTTCCCATAAAAATAGGAGCAATATATATGTAAAAACCTTATGATTTGTGCAATATGAATACCTTATTTGGGTGCCTTTTAAAAAATTCATGAAAATATTATAGGTTCGCATTATTATCCTTCAAAACGTCATCATCTAATAAGTAGATATAAAAGTACAATGAAACGGCACTCAAATGGTGACTTCTACATTGGGAAAAATGGGACAAAATTTAGATTATAGAAGCTGGAAATTTTTGCTGTGGGGGAGTTGAAATCATGTGATATTGGCTAGTTTGCACTACAAATATGCTAAATTGTCATATACCATTATAAAATCATGGACATTTGATGCAGGACACCACAACATTACAAACATTAACATTTGCGAACTGAGGAGAGAGACATGGTAGGAAATCGGCCTGGGCGTTCGGGTTACCCGATTTTTTCGGGTCGGGTAATTCAAAATTCGGATAATAAAAATTGCTATCCGATATTCATCTCGAAAAAAACACTACCCGAAATTTCGGGTACCCGATAATTCGGGTTCGGGTATACCCAATATACCTGAATTCACATAAAAGAACCAACTGCACAAAACTTTTATAGCAATTTTATACATAATTTCAGCAATGATTTGTATAAAATTTCAACAGCAATTTACAGAGAATAATATATGACAATCACTTGTTCAAACAAAGAGAATCATATACTAATAAGGTGATAAGTTCAAGTGCTCCACTAACAACACATCACAAACACAAAGACACAAACACATATTCGGGTAGTTTGGGTAGTTCGGGTACCGGGAGATATTACCCGAATTACCCAAACTCATTTCGGGTAATAAGAATTGTTATCCGAATTTAGGATCGGGTACCTCGGGTTCGGGTAATTTGGGTCCGAGTTCGGGTATTTCGGGTATGGGTAATGAGTATCGGGTATTTTGCCCAGGCTTAATAGGAAAAAACCCTAAAATAGTGAGTTGTGTTGTACTCACTCCATTCCAAGTTGTAAGTCGTTCTGACTTTTTCTAGATACAAAACTTTCACTATTGTACCTAAATATACATAAAGTCTATATATATAGTGAAAACTATGCATTCAGAAACAACAGAATAACTTAAAATTTGGAACGGAAGAAACATGTTGACTCGTTATGGAAGGAAAAGTGAAAACATTTTGGGATGAAAAAAGGGATTTGCTAAAATTTAGGTGCTTGAATTTGAACTTTCTTTCAGGCAACGGTTATTGCATATGTTTTGCACTAAAATTGCACTTTTGGTTCATTGCAATTTCTGTAGCCATAATCTGCAATTTTCGGTTCCGAAAATAAAAAACCCATTAGACAAAACCACGGACCCGACAAAATCTGATTTATATTGGCACAAAGACAATTAACAAGTTACAATTATTTTTTATAGTCAGATAAGGATAAAAAAAATTGATACGTTATGACACAAAGACAAGTAACAAATCATAAAGTAATAATTTACTTGTACTAGTTGGTGGAATAAGAGTGTTGCCTATAATTATCTTAAAATTTAGGCACCTAAAATATAGGAGAAGGGATAAAAAAATATGTGAAGGGGCTGAAGATACAATTTTTGTCATAATTTTTCATGGGCATTTGACGATGCTTTTTCTTAGAGGCTGAGGAAAAAGAAATTGCGTGACCTTAAAACTAAATCTATATAGAGGGGAGGCAGTACATGGGGACTACTAGTACGTAGCACATGAGCAACTGCCCACGCAACACGAAGAAGAATTCAACACTGCATGCACATCGCATGAGGCCTCGTTTAGATGAGAGAATTAGGAAGAAAAACACTGTATCAGAATTCATGTAGCATTTCGTTTATATTTAGTAAAAATTATCCAAATTTTAACTAACTAGGCTTAAAATGTTCGTCTCGCAAAGTACAACAAAACTGTACAATTAGTTTTTGATTTTATTAACATTTAGTACTTCATGTATTTGTCCACATTTTGATGTAATGGAGAATCTTCTTTTTCCTAGTGAAATTTGAGGAGAATCGGTGCAACTGAAAGGGCTGAGTCTCTGTAATCTGTGCTCTGTACCAACCGCCGACAACCTGACGCGTTCACGTGAGGGCGTGACCGATAGCCACCACCACAGCAGAGCTGGCCCTGTCCTTCTTCCGAGGCCTGCATGCCCTGTTGCCCCGGGCGATGAACAGAACAGCCCGCACGTCACGGTTCAGACAGAGGCCCAGTTTGGATGCCGAAATTTTTGGCAAAACGTTACTGTAGCGTTTTCGTTGTTATTTGATAAATATTGTCCAATCATAGTCTAATTAGACTTAAAAGATTCGTCTCGTCCATTTCGTCTAAACTGTGTAATTAGTTTTATTTTTTATCTATATTTAATGCTTCATGCATGCGTCCGTCCAAAGATTCGATGTGACGGAAAATCTTGAAAAATTTGGCATTTTGGGTGCAACCTAACAGGACCAGAGCTGTGCAATCGCAGTGGCGATGGCAATGCAGTTCAGGTCATCCATCAGCAAACCATGCAACACAAATACTGAGCAACCGAGGCGCTGCTAATCTCTATCCTCTACGCAGCTACGAGAATTTTCATGCGACAAGTCAGAGCCGAGATATCTACACTAGCAGACCTTCTACGAGAATTCAGAGGACGGAGCTGAACAATTCGAGGCACTACAAATCACTAATCATCATCCTATCCCTGAACGGAGCTACAGCCTAGCAGAGCCTAGAGCTACTACATCCATGGCGCGGCCATCCACGGTCTCATTTCACGTCCTCGCCGATGAGGTCGAGGCCGACCAAGAGGAACGAGACCCCCTGGAACAGCAGGAAGTAGAAGTGCATCCCCTGCTTCGACAGCAGGCTCCGGGCGGCCGCCGTCAGCAGCAGCAGCGACAGCGCCAGCTCCTTCTTGTACATCCGGTTGTACTTCGCTGTCGCCGTCGCCGTCGCCGTCGCCGTCGTCGTGACGGTCACGGCCTCCTGGCGCTGCTGCTCTCGCTCCGACGACGGGCGGCCGGACTTCTTGGTGACCACCCACTCGTGGGCGCCGCGGAGCTGGAACAGGCCGGACACCATGGCGTTGAACTTGGTCACGGACATGGTGTTCTCGAACAGGAGGTACGGGATCACGAATGGGAACGACCGGGGCGCCGGCGCCACGTTGAGCAGCGACATGAGCGCGGGCACGTAGCACACCACCCAGTCCGGGAGCTCCGCCTCCGGGACGAACATGGTCACCGGCAGGATGATGCAGAAGAGCGTGAAGGAGTAGAAGGGCAGGATCAGCTTCCGCAGCAGGAAGAAGAGGAAGATCAGGTTCGCCTTCTTCCACGCCGCCATCTGCAATGCAATGCAATTATGCAAACAAGATTTAATTTCATAATTGGGACAAAGATGATGACTGGATGGCAATGTAATCACAAATTGGTACAATACAATACCTTGCATCTGATGATGTCCGGCAAGCACAGCCTGAAGAGCTGCATTGGGCCTGAATGCCACCGGTGCTGCTGTTTCCGGTAAGCCTCATACGACTCCGGCAACTCGCACTGACACTGTCCAAAGATGAAATCAACGCTTCAGCACAGACATTTAAGTTAAAAAACACCAGCATTGCGCAATTTGCAGGTGATTCAGCATGTATCGTACCTCCGCGTCATTGAGGAAGATGAACTTCCAGCCCTTGAGATGCGCCCGGACGGCGACGTCCATGTCCTCCACGGTGGTCCGCTCCATCCACCCCCCTGAATCCTCCAGAGCCCTGATCCTCCACACCCCGGCCGTGCCGTTGAACCCGAAGAAGTTGATGAACACGCCGTTCACCTGCTGCTCCACCTCGAAATGGAAGCTCAGGTTGATGTTCTGCAGCCGCGTCAGCAGGTTCTCATCCTTGTTCACGAACGACCACCGCGCCTGCACCAGCCCCAATTCCTCATTGTCCTGCAAAATGCATACATACCATCGAACAACAACGTGTCATACTCATATCAGGATCATCAGAATGCCAAGTAGCAATGCGCGCAATTCGGCATGATCGATCCAAGCAAGAAACGGATGAGTTCACCTCAAGGCTAGCTCAAGCTACCTTGAAATGCGGCACCGTGCGGCGCAGGAAGTCAGGGTAAGGCTGGAAGTCGGCGTCGAAGATGGCCACGTACTCGTAGTCCTTGACGTAGCTGCAGCTCATCGCCGACTTGAGGTTGCCGGCCTTGTACCCGTCCCTGAGCACGCGGTGGCGGTACACGATGCGCGCGCCGTGGCGCCGCCACCTGTCCACCTCCTCCCTGATCAGTGCCTGCGTGATGGGGTCGTCGGAGTCGTCCAGTACCTGCACCTGCAGGCTGGACCTCGGCCAGTCCAAGTTGCACACCGCCGCGATCGACTGCTGGTACACCTGAATTATTGAACAGAGCGATGAACATCATCATGGTGGAATTGAACTATGAACTTGTGTTGGTTAAAATTTTAAATTTTTCGGCCGGAATCGTCGGAATTGCAAATGCAAGTGGGGAAATGCTGCCGTTTTCACCTCCTTCTCGTTGCACATTGGTATCTGGACGAGCACCATGGGGAAGTAGCCGGCGCTGGGGTCCTCGGCGTCGGGCGCCGCCGGCGGCGAGACGGGCTCGGGCCTGAGGCGCCTGAGGCGGATGTAGAGGCAGCCGAGGCTCTGGGCGACGCGGTCCGCGCTCTGGACGAGGAAGAGCGCGACGCAGGCGTCGGCAAGCCGCTGGAGCGGGGGCGCCACGTAGGCGGCGCGGAAGTGCACCCAGGACGCGTGGAGCGAGCCGAGCGACACCGCGGCGGCGGCGAGGCCCCGCCGGCCGTTGGCGTGCGCGGCGAGCTCGGCGGCCAGGAGGAACAGCGACAGCAGGAGCAGCGCCCGGATGAACGCGTAGAGCCGGGAACGCCGCGGAGGAGGCGGAGTGGGGGCGGGCGCGGGCGCTCCGTCGGCGTCGGCGTCCGTACGGCTGGCCGCGACGCGGCGCCTCGCCGCGCACCCGAGCGCGACGGCGGCGGAGGCCAGCCATGCCAGGCACCCCGCGGCGCGGTGCGCCTTGAGGAGCAGCACCCAGGTGATCTGCTTGGCGTTCTTGCCCCTCCGCCGCCTCCGGCCCCCGACATAGTCATCGTCTTCGTCGTCGTCGGCGATCTCGGAGATGGACCAGCTGTTGGGGTTCTCCATCCTGACGACGACGGGGGTGCCGCGGTAGGCGTCGCGGCCGGCGAGGACGGCCCTACCGCCCCAGAGGCCGCTCCACGGCGTCATCGACGGGCGGCGCGAGAACGCAGGTGACCCGACCGGAGACCGGACCAGACCCGACCCGACCCTTCTCTGCTCTGCCCCAAAATAGCAAGCGGAGACCGAGAGCACAGTGAGTGACACACACGCAGACAGAGACGTTGGTCCCCCTGGGGCTCCCCTTCTTTTGAGCTCACGCTCACCCAGCTCCGACACCGATCTCCGTGCAATGCAGGGGAGCTTACCAGCTGCTGGAAGCCCGCAATGCAATGAGACGGCGAGCTATGTTGCACGGATACGGCGATACCGCGATACTTCATTTTTCAAAATCAAGATACACCGATACGGCAAGTATATATATTATAAATAATAAATATTACTAATATGTATATATATCATTAATAGTAATAGAAAACAACAAAAAAAACTAACAAAGCTGGTCATACAAACTAATGTTCAATGGTGTGCATGCTAGTAATTTAATACTCAAGTAGACCCGACACATCTTTAATAAATTCTATATTCATGTGCTGCTTGAGTTCTAGCTACCGCAGTCGTTATCTGTTATACACATATTTCCTAGTTTGCTATCTTCTTCAATTTTCCTCCGTAGGTTGGATGGTATGTATTGGGTTCCGGGTTCGAAAGTATCGGTGGTATATCAGGATGTATCGACGAAGTATCAAGATTAATTTTATTTACTTTTTCATCTCAATTTTCCGATACTTCCTCGATACGAGTATCAGTGGAGTATCGGGGTATCGGTACGGCACTTTGGTGAAGTATCGGTGCAACATAGACGGCGAGGAAGGCGGCGGAAGACGAGGGGACTTGTGGGAACTGAGATGACAAGGGGGAGGAGGGTAGAGCTGCCGTAGAGTCATACAGGGCAAGGAACAGAGGACATGAGGACAAGGTTTTGGCGTTGGCGTCTGCCATTTCTTTGGGAGCAATTGCGCTGGCGTCTGCCATTGATGGTGTTTCCTTGAGCCCAAATCAAGTGGCCCTACTATGTCCGTATGATCCGGATGGAAGGAGTTTCCATACGATCGGGGAATTGATGCAGTGAAATGGAGTACTCTCTCCGGTCAAAGAAAAAAAAGTGTAATTTTAGATTTGAAATAAAGTCAAAGTTTTTAAAACTCTTAGTTCATATACAGTAGAATTAATATTTTGGGACGGACTTTTGGTAGTTCATCTCCGTTGTGATCTTCAAACGGATCAGTGTAGTATCTTCGTCTTCGTGGATCTAGCCTTTTTTCATCGTGGAACAGATGCTGCAAGGCATGACGTGATGCAGCATCACCCAGGTGGCTGCATGCGCAGGCTCGCGGCGTCGTCTCATCGCCTGGGCGCCGCGTGTCGCACGGCCAGGGAACGGAGGCCGGGCTGAACAGGCCGAGACCTGTGCGTGCCTAGTGCCGACGAAGCGAAGCGTACTACGTGGCCGCCCGCCGCCGCCGGCCGCCGGGGCCACTGCACGCGCGCGGCCGCGGCACCGCACCCATCCGCCGTGGGCGTGCTGCATGCCTGCATCTGCACCTGCATGCTCCTGGCCTGGCCTCCCTTCGCGAATGCGATCGCTTTGCCATCGCTATCCGATCCCGTGAGGTTTTCCTGGCGAAAGCTGCAGCTTTTCGGCTCGTTCCCCATGCTTGCCCGACGCGTCACCCTCCACGGCAAGCCTGGCTTTGGCTTGCCTTGGTGCTTGCATCGCGCGCCGGCTGCCTCCTCACAGCTGTCGCCCTAGGTAGCTAGCCCATGGCCCCATGCTTCGTCCATCTGGTGCTACTGCCCACTGTCTACTTGTGCACTCCATGCCACAGTCCCGGCCTCCCTCGTGTATGAGTCCGGCTATCCGCACTCATGGATCTCTATATTCATCCTCTATACGTCATAGTCAGCAAGATTCTCTTCTCTATACTCAATTCTCTCGTACACATCCATCCTCTATATCATCCTCTATCTACTCTATTCACTGTGGGACCCACTTATCACTTTATCTAAATATATCTATGTGTGATCTAGTTTTGGAGGATTTATTGAGACGAATTTAATGGTGCAATCGAAATTTAATTTAGATTTTTGGTTTGTGAGTTATAATTTTTTTTCTTTGTTTAGCTAGTGGGGCCCGCCACTGCCCACCATAGAGTAAACACTGTACCACTCTAAATATAGAGTGAGAGAAATGATAGAGTATCGTTTTAAAGTACCGAGTGCAGCAGTTTTTACTCTATATTCATACTCTAAAGCTTTAGAGTATCTTTTAGAGTATGCACTGCCGATGGCCAGCGATGACCGATGAGACTGCACGGCGGCACTGTAAACACGACGAGGGAGTATTGTACAACAGAGGCTCTAGCTTTGCCATACATATGTGGTGATTTGCTTGCTTCATGATGAATGAATGACGCTATACAGCGTGGTAGTATTTGTCAATGGACACCGTTTTGGATTGAAGAATTTGCTAATAGATCGACACTGTATTTTTTTATATACATTCGCTACAGTGTTTTCTGAGCTAAAACCAATATTATAATATTTTTTTAACATTACTAAACCAGACTTTTGGATTTTGAATAATCTATCTATTTACAAAATGGTATTTCCGTTGATCTAATGGAAATGGGAAAGGTTCCTCGGTTGGAAAATAATCTATTCACAAAATGTATGGATGTTTTTTTTTTGGAAAAAGTACTTGTAGTCTGATTTACCCATCCAAACTATCAATATATGATCAAATTTACGCTCTCGTAGCACCATGTAGGAACCACCAAGGAAAAAAAAACCCTTTGTTTTAATAGTTTAGGGGTTCAAAAATCTGATTTTATAGACGAGGAGAGAAAATCAAACAGTTTGCGAGTTGAGGGAGATCTAAACGATATCTTTTTTTTTTCCATAGTAGTAGGTCACACGGTAAGGTCAGAGATGAGAAGGCCGTCGTCTAGCGGGGCAGAGGCTTGCGGGACCTGGAAGTGGGCTGAGTCAAAAGTTAGGTTGCCGGGCCTTTGCTCGGTCGTTCAGACTGTTTGGGGCCTTTGCCCTTTGGGCATTGGGTTTTTGTGTCCCCTCGCCCTTGCTCAAGAGTCAAGACATCCACTGTGTCTTGATTTTTTTTAAATAAAAATGCAAACCAGGGGGAGAGACCCCACTTGGATTTTCATTCAGAGTAGGCAACCAACGTTGCTAGAGGGGAGAGACCCTTCAAGAAAGTTATAGTGATATATAATTTAGAACGAAGGAGTATTTTTTTAATATCTTTTCTCTTTTATAATATAGTCGGGGTTGTTTAAAACCCTCTCGATTCCACTGCACCTTATAAATCGGGGCATCAGTGGCTCCTCCGAGAATGGACACGTGGTTCTATTCATTTTGCAAAAAAAGTCCCTCAAAATTCTTAGAATCAACCCATGGTCCAACTCCTTTGCCAAGAACAGTAAACATGTTCTAATAGGTTTCGATTAAACCCCTGAGTTCAATTTTATTTTGATGAAAAGAAGGAACATTCTGAAAAACAGGTTATTATTTCGAGAAGCCCCTCGCAGTTTTTTAGAAATCCCCCGCTCCCATCCGGCACCGGCAGCCCTCCCCGACCTCATGCTCTCTCTCTCTCTCTCTCTCCTTTATCTCCTCTCCCCGCCGCCCCTATCTCCGCCCCTCTCCTCCCTGACGGCACTCGAGCATGTAAGTCGCATGGCCTCTGCAGCATGAGGGAGCGCGTTGGGTGGGCGTGGATCAGCCGGATCTTGCCGGTCCCACGGCAGCCATGGGTCGGCGAAGGCAGAAGCACTAGCCCCTCAGTGCTGTCTCCTCAATGTCGTCGTAGCCAGAGCCTGGGGCCTTTGCAGCGTGTGGGGGAGTGTGTGGAGTCGTGCGGATCTAGTGGGCGTGCAGATCCGATAGCGTGCGAGATCTGGTGGAGGAAGAGGTGGAAGCTCTGATTAGTTGTAAGTTTCCTCCTCTGATTTAGTGTGGTTACCTGTTCGTACCCATACCCATACATACTTGATACATACATTCCATTCGATCAGATAGGAGTAACAACCAAGGTGCAGGGAACAATAGGATACATGGATCCTACTTACTACTACATGAGTGAAAGGTCCTAATGGCTAGAGGAGGGGTGAATAGCCTATAAAAAATTTATACAACAACACTTAAGCAACTTGGTTAGATAAATAAACGGCGAAGCAAGTGTTGCGCTAGCCTACTAAGGAGCAAGCCACCTACCTACAATTCTAGTCAATTATGATCACTAAGCATTCAAGGGCTAATAGGTCACTACTCTCTACACTAGTTGAGCTAGCTAGAAACTAGTTACAACTAAGAAGCAAAGCTACTCAACTAACTACCACTACCACAATCTCTACACAAGGTAAATACTCAAAGAAATGCAAGAATGTGGTAGAGAAGACATACCGCCATAGCAAGTGATCAATCACAAGAATACCAAGGAGACAATGATGACACAATGATTTTTCCTCCAAGGTTCACTTGCTTGCCGGCAAGCTAGTCCCTGTTGTGGCGATTCACTCACTTGGAGGTTCACGCGCTAATTGGCATCACACGCCAAACCCACAACCGAGTGCCGCACAGCCAACACAAGATGAGGATCCACAAGCCACGCGCAATGTACTAGAGTTGTCTTTTGTGATCTCCCACGGGGAAGGCACAAGAACCCCTCACAATATCAACGATCGGAGCCGGCAACAATCACCAATAGCATCTCAATGATCCACCAATCACCAGATCATCTAGGCATCGGCAAGCACCAAGAGTAAAAAGATCTCCACCAGCCCAAATCGTCGAACTAGTGCCACAAGATGCTAGAACACTAAGCAATGCACTAGAGGCTCTCCAATCTCACTCAAGATGATGAAATCAAGTGTGGCAAGTGAATGGAGTGATGTGCTCAGCTCTCAAAGGGTGTATTCAGGTGTTAGAAGTGCCAAGAGAGTAGCCAAGGCCAGCCACCACCTCTATTTATAAGCCCACAAGCAAATAGAGCCATTACCTTGTCACAGAACCTCCTAATTATGATGGCCCACAAGCACACGTCATTGTCATAATGACCTCTGACAGTCGTACTTATGTTCACCATAACTTAAAAGGCCTGCTTTCCTCCGAACAGGATCCAATCACAGGAGTATTGCAATATTACAACAGTTTATTCAAAATATTCAACAGAGTAAAGTAGCGGAAGTCTTACAATAACATAGCTTACAAACCAGTTTTTCAAACTTCAAACCTTATGTAACATTATTACAAACCATTAGTAGAGAAGTATCGGTAGTAACTTTATTACATCACACAAGCGAGATGCCTTGCCCAAAGGCCACACAATCTACTCGTCGTCACTGTCTTCAACCACGACGGTCATGCAACAAGGCTCGAAGCAGACTTGTTCATGAACCGCACCTGCAACAAGGGGTTAACAAACCCTGAGTACAAGAGTACTCAACAAGACTTACCCGACTAAGACAAAGACTCCAAGGGCATGCTAGCTTTAGGGAATCAAGATACGGGTAATCAAGAATCAAATTTTCTTTTTGCAGAAAAGCTTACTAAGGTAAGTCCTTATCTTCAATATTTTACTTTTACCATTGATGGTTCATTAACCAATTCTAGGTGATCCTAATCTAGATCAAAGTAATTATCATCAAAACCTTTCTCATTCTTTCTTTCAATTCCAGTTCTTAACTACGATGCAAGTCAGGTGATCAAGTCTCCATAACCGAGGAGCAACGACGATTCGAACCGATTATACCCAGCTGGGGATCCCTAACATCACGACATATGTAGAACCGAATCTGCATATATCAACCCTCATTTAGATCTCCCAAAACCAGAACGTGTCCATCGCCACCCGAGAGTACAGTACTCCTCGAACCCGACTAAATTCTAGCCCCGAGGGTACACGCTACTCTCGCCATCTCTCCACTCCCAGTGCGAGGTTAGACGTTCTCGTAATGGAAGCACCAACATTTTGGGCTTACCCAAGGCATGATGCTAGTTGCAAAGTCTCGAACACAACAGGCTTACAACGAACGGACCTTAACTGACAAGGCGGAAACAATACACTGAGACTCCTTTCCCAATGCATGTTAGCAGTGGCCAAACCACCCGCCCGATCTTTCAAGTTCATTCTCATATTTCAATATTCATTCGATATGCCGTCATGGCTATGTAAACATTTCTTTTAAAAGCTTAACTTCTAAGCATAGCGAAGCATACTACGCATTTTCAGTAAAAACAGGTATCAAGGTTGATATTCCAATAATCAAGGATGATAATGCAGCAATTAGGTTATCACTCAACTCCTAATTACTTAATGCAGTAAACCATAATATAAATAATAAAACATTTATAAAATTCAAGGTAGGGTTTAAATGCACCGGGGCTTGCCTTGTTCGCACACGACGACTGACTCGGACTCGAGGACTCCACTGTCTGGTCCGAAACCCACCGACGATCGCTCTTCTCCGGAAGCTTGATCGACGACTTCGGCTTCTTCGAAAGCGGAGACTACATGAATACATAACATGCTTTAACATGATGCTCGATGATAAACATGATGCTTGATGATAACATGCTACGAGTTACTACTGGAGTACAACTTACTTCTACAGTACAGTCGCAAACAGAAAACCTACTAACTAGAAGCGACGATTCCAGCGATACCAGCTTTTAACCTAACAAGTTACTAACGAGCTCAATCATGAAATTAAGGTGCCAAAGATCACCAAAGGGTAGTGACCTAAGGACATCACTCAATCAAAAGACACACAACACTTAAAGTTCTCAAATTAACATTTATTTTCTATTTAACTAAATAGGGCATAATTAGGAGTTGATCAAATTTTACCTAATCAAGCTCAAACTTTTTCTATGGGTTAAGAATGAATTACAACAGTGTTATAATAAATTTCATAATTTTTGGATAAATAAATTAATTATTAAAATTACTGGAAGTTGCATTTAATCTTTAATGAAACTAATTAATTCTACTGCTCAAAGTATTCAAATTCATGATTTAACATTTTTCCTAGATAGTTTATACATTGAAAAGCTTACACAAAAATTTTCATGAATTTTGGAACTCTACACAATTTTTAATGAAATAAACAAATAACAACACTATTCATTTATTTGAAAAAGAAAACAAAAACGAAAAACCGAACCGGGCCGATCTCCTCTTCCCTCCGGTCCGGCCCAGCCGAGCGGCCCGCTCGCGCGCGCCCGCGCTCGCGCTCGCGACCGGCCCAGCCGCGCGGCCCAGCAGCGGCCTGCCCCGCGCGCTGGCTCTCTCTCACTCGCTGACACTGCGTCCCCACCTGTCATCTTCCTCCTCCCGCTCGCCCGCTCGCTCCCGCGTGCCCGCGCGCTCGCCCGCGGTGACCGGCCGATGACCGAAGCCTCGGTCGACCAACCGAGCGATCCGACAGCCTCTACGCGACCTAGCGAACCCGTTTTGCTAACTTGCAGCTCGTCTCGAGCTCCGGTGCTACCTTACCGACGACGGTGGCGGTCCGACAACCACGGTGACCGGCGACTCGACAACACAACGGTGAAACGATCAAGGCGAGTGGTCAGGGAGCATCAGGGGCGTACCACGATCACGAAGGAGTGATCGGTTGAAGCTGAGAGGCTCTGGAGGCGGCTGGCCACGGTGGCGGGGCTCAACCGGGACGGCGGCGACCCGAGGTGGAAGACGACGGCTCCCCGGCGATCCTGAGCAGTAGCGTCTACACAAGGAGGCGCAACAGGTTCGCAAGGTGATGGCGGAGCGATTGGCGAGATGGAGATGGATGCGGTGGAGCAGGAAGGGCGAATTTAGCCGGCGAAAGGAAGACGGTGGCGGCGGCGATGGTGAAACCGACGGCGACAGTGGCGGTGACGGTCTTTATATAGAGTTGTGGAGCCAAAGAAGCAGCTGGAGAGCGCGAGGCGATCACTGTGGTCGCGGTGGCAGGATGGAAGGTCGTGGAAGCGGCCAGCGCGACGTCGGCGGCTCGCCGGCGCCCATGCCGCGCGCTGCCGGTGCGTGATTCGCCGGTGCACTGTAGCTGTTCCCCCCCAACTTTTGAAATTCCAAACTGTTTTCTCAAATTACTCTCAAAATCATGTAACAACTTGAAAAACTTCCAATCTATGAAATCTTCAGAATTTCAAGCTCTACAAGTTTTGTATTGAACACTTTTTCAAATTCTCACTGGATTTTGAAATTTGAATTTAAACTCAAAAGGGGACACATTTTTCAGATTTGGTAATTTAGAAATTACTTTTGATTTTGTATTGAAACTTCAAAATCTCCAAACATCAAAGTTGTATATCTTGACCAGACCTACAACTTTGCTGTTCAAAACTTTTTCAAATTCTGCATCCATTTTGAAATCTTAGTTTGGGGACAAAAATGAATTAAATCTGAAATTTGTTTATTTTCAAAATTGCTCCACATTTTACACTAAAACTTTGAAAACTCAAAACACCAAAGTTGTAGCCCTTGAAAAGTTCTACAAACTTGGTTTTGAACTTTTTCCCAAATTTTGCTTAGATTTTGAATTATTTCAAAAGGGGTAAAACAGGGTTTTGAAATTTAGGGTTTTCGGAGGAATTTTAAATCGAAATTTGTTGCTACTTTGATTGGTGATTACTTAGTGATCAAAACCTCACCCAAGGGCATCATTTGGACCAACATGACATGGTTGACCAAATGCCACTCTTGGTTGACCAATTAGCTTTTTAAAAAAAATCTTTTACATTTCTCCCCAGATTTGAATTTAAATTTGAATCGGAAAACTCGTGACAAGTTTTGGGACTCCAATTCAAACTCAAATTTGGAGCTTCATTTTAACTGTTGTACTTGAGCTCATACCCTACACTTGACACTAGTGTGCAACACAGTCGCACACCTCAAATTACGCAGGGCATGGACTAAGTATTTGCGGTGGCATTCGAAATTAGGGTTTTCGGGTTCGGAGCACACCACTGAGAAACACATTCAACCTAGATAAGTAAACTCGTTTTAGTTGATGCATAACAAGTTTAACCTAACAGGGATGCTTTGCAATGCATTATGATGACATGGCAGATTAATTAGCACTATAACACCCGGGGTGTTACAGCCCTTCCCCCTTAAAGAAATCTCGTCCCGAGATTTAAAGCCTTGAGTTAAGTAATGGAAAAGGAAACGTGTCAAGCAAACACGTCCAAGACTTGTCTACAAAACAGGTGGGGGGGTTTTCTGCATTACAACGATTTTAAAAGGATAGGTTACAGTTTAAAGAGGAAATTGCAACCTAGATAGAAGCAAAGAACTCCGGGAAATTCTCCAACAGGTAATCCTCCGATTCCCAGGTGGCTTCCTCTTCTGAATGTTGATTCCACTGTATTCTGTACCATTTTGTTGTTCTACTGCGGGTAACACGATCTTTTTGATCCAAAACTCGGACAGGATATTCAGAATATGTCAAATTCGGTTCAAGTTCAACTCCCTCAACATCAACCACTTGATCATGTACTTGTAGACACTTCTTCATTTGTGATACATGAAATACATTGTGCACGGCTGACAGTTGTTCAGGCAGCTTTAATCTATATGCCACCTTCCCACATTGTTGAATGATTTGAAAAGGACCAATATAACGTGGTGCGAGTTTGCCTCTGACTCCAAATCTGCTAACTCCTTTCATGGGTGATACTTTTAGATAAACATAATCCCCTACTCGGAATACCAAAGGTCTACGCCTTTTATCAGCATAACTCTTTTGTCTGGACTGAGCAACTTTTAAATTATTCTGGATCTGTCGAACTTTTTCTTCTGTTTGTTTCACAAGATCAACACCGAAAAACCATCTTTCTCCCGGTTCTGACCAATTCAATGGAGTTCTGCACCTGCGGCCATACAATGCCTCAAACGGTGCCATTTTGATACTCTCTTGATAACTATTATTGTAAGAGAATTCTGCTAACGGTAACCACTCATCCCAAGTGTCTGAATAATTAAGTGCACATGACCTTAACATATCTTCTAGAATTTGATTGACCCTTTCAGTCTGACCACTTGTCTGTGGATGATAAGCGGTACTGTGCAAAAGTTCTGTACCTAGGGACTCATGTAGGTGTCTCCAAAATTTGTTAACAAACTGCGTACCTCTATCTGATACAATGGTCTTTGGTACCCCATGAAGGCTCAGGATTCGTGCAATATAAATTCTTGCATAAGTTATAGCAGAATAGTCCACCTTAACTGGAATAAAATGAGATGACTTTGTCAGTCGGTCCACAATGACCCAAATTGAATCAAAGCCTCTTGAGGTCTTAGGTAACCCAGTAATGAAATCCATACTGATATCTTCCCACTTCCAGGATGGAATGGGCAAGGGTTGTAACATTCCTGCCGACTTCAGGTGTACCGCCTTCATCTTACAACAAGTATCACATCTAGCAACATACTTAGCAATCTCAATTTTCATTTTGGTCCACCAGAATCTCTGTTTCAAATCTTGATACATCTTATTACTTCCTGGATGAATAGAAAACCTTGTACTATGTGCTTCATCAAGAATGAGCCGACGTAACTCTAGAACCTTTGGGACCACTAGCCGGTTCTTAAACCATAACACATCTGCCTCATCAATACTGAAATCTGTCTGTTGACCAGTTCTAACTTTTTCTTTGATGTGAGTGATTCCGGAATTTGTTCTCTGAGCAGATACAATCTGATCTTTGAGTGTTGATTCCACTGTGACATTAGTCAACTGACCTTGTGGAACTATTTCAATATTCAACCTTTCCAATTCGTAACACAAACTGTAATCCATTGGCTTCACAGTCGTACAATTGCAATGATTCTTTCTACTGAGTGCATCAGCAACTACATTCGCTTTTCCAGGGTGATAGTGTACTTCTAAATCATAATCCTTTATCAACTCAAGCCACCTTCTTTGTCTCATATTCAATTCTGACTGAGTAAAGATATACTTTAAACTCTTATGATCTGTATACATGTGGCAAGTATTACCCAACAAGTAATGACGCCAGATTTTTAATGCATGAACCACAGCTGCTAGTTCAAGATCATGTGTCGGATAATGTTCTTCATGGCGCTTCAACTGTCTCGAGGCATAAGCAATGACTCTGCCTTCTTGCATCAATACGCAACCAAGGCCAATACCTGAGGCATCACAGTAAACATCAAATGGCTTTTCTATATCTGGTTGTGCCAAAACTGGAGCAGTTGTCAATGACCTCTTTAAAATTCTAAAAGCTTTTTCACATTCTGGAGACCATATGAACTTAGTTTGATTCTTCAACAACTCTGTGATTGGCTTGGCTACCTTTGAAAAGTCAGGTATAAATCGACGGTAATAACCCGCCATTCCCAGAAAACTTCGGACTTCATGAACTGAGATTGGTGGCTTCCAATTCAGAATATCTTTCACCTTGCCAGGATCTACTGCTACTCCTTCGGCTGACAACACATGTCCTAAGAATTGCACTTCTTTTAACCAAAACTCACATTTACTGAACTTGGCATACAATTGATGATCTCTCAGACGAGTCAGAACAATTCTGAGATGCTCAACATGCTCTTCTTCACTTTTGGAGTATACCAGAATATCATCAATAAAGACAACCACAAACTTGTCGAGTTCTGGCATGAAAACTGAATTCATTAGATACATGAAATGTGCCGGTGCATTAGTGAGACCAAAAGACATAACTAGGTACTCATACAGTCCATATCTGGTGGTGAATGCAGTCTTTGGAATATCTTCAGGTCGAATCTTGATTTGATGGTACCCTGATCGAAGATCAATCTTGGAAAATACCTTTGCCCCCGCAAGCTGATCAAAGAGTAGATCAATGCGAGGCAACGGATATTTATTCTTAATGGTTACTTCATTCAGCGGTCGATAGTCAACACACATCCTTAAAGTCTGATCTTTCTTCTTGACAAAAAGAGCTGGACATCCCCATGGTGAGGAACTAGGTCTGATAAAACCTTTGTCACGTAACTCTTGCAATTGATCCTTAAGTTCTGCTAATTCATTGGGTGGCATTCTGTAAGCTCTCCGGGATATTGGGGCAGTACCCGGTTTTAACTCAATCACAAACTCTACATCTCTGTCTGGTGGCAGACCTGGTAGATCATCTGGAAACACGTCTGGAAATTCACAGACTACCGGTATATCACAAATCTCCTGTACTGAAGTTGCACATACCCTTTCAACTGTTCTCTTTGGGATAGGAAGTTGGATAAGAAGATGAGATTTATTATCTGGCAGGTTCAACCTTATAGTTCTGTGCAGTGCATCTATAAGGGCTCCTCTTTGGTACATCCAATTCATACCCAGGATTACATCTATATCCTGTTTCTGTAATATTATCATTGAGGTAGGGAATATATGCCCACCTAACTCTATAGGTACGTCACGTACCATCTCCTTAGTACACAGTCGTCCCCCGGGCGACTGGATAAAGAAATCCTCTTGTGTTCCCATAATTGGAATGTCATACTTAACAACAAAGGTGCGATTTATGAATGTATGCGATGCACCTGAATCAAATAACAGTACTGCTGGATGATTAGCAACAGGGAACATACCCATCATAACAGGTTCTCCCTCTGGGATTGCACTTGCTTGAGTGTAGAATACACGTCCGGTCTTCCTCTTCTCACCCTTACCCTTCTGAACATTCAGATTATTGTTCTTACTCTGAGGTTGTTGCTGTTGTGGTACGAGAGCTCTGGGATAATTGGGATTGTACTGCCTTGGATACGGGCAATCCTTGGAAAAGTGGCCTGGCTTTCCACAGTTGTAGCAGGGAAAGTTATGGGTTACTGGAGTCTGGTTTCGAATACCAGAGGCATTCGGCTGCTGTAAAAATTGCGGGGTTGCGGCAGGACGGAAAAACGTCTGCGGCTGAACTTGGTATTGCGGTGGACGATAAGTTGGGCGGAAATGGTTCTGAGGGTGATAAACAAACTTCTGGCGTTTCTTAATGCCGCCAGACGGACTTGAAAACACTGGCTTCTTTTTCTTCGACTCCTTGTGCAGTCGGGACTTCTCTTCTGACGCAATAGCCACATTGACTATCTCATGGTAAGTAGCATTATAGCAGGTGACTAATGCTTCCTGGATTCTGGTACTCAAACCTCTCATGAAACAACTCTTCTTCTTTGCATCGGTATTCACATATTCAGCTGCATACTGGGACAGATGATTAAATTTGCCCACATATTGTAGAACTGTCTGGTTTCCTTGCTTCAGTGAGAGAAACTCCTCTAGCTTCATGGCCATGACACCATCTGGGATATAATGTGCTCTAAAGGCTTCACGAAACTCCTGCCAAGTGACACGGTGGCCAGCAGGCTGTGCGGCGACTAGATTCGCCCACCACGCCCCTGCGGCACCTCTGAGTTGTTGTGCTGCAAACACAGGCTTCTGGTGCTCTGTGCACTGTAAAAGTTCAAACTTCTGCTCCATAGTACGGAGCCAGTCATCCGCCTCTAGCGGCTCATCTGCCTTTGAGAACACTGGTGGACGGGTATCGGTGAAATCCACATAAGTGGTTTCCCCTCCATTGTTACGGCCTCGACGACCCTGATTCCCATTCTGATTCTGATTCTGAGCCAACAGGGTAGTGGTATTAACCAGTGCGGCAATAGCTTCTGCCAAGGTAGGTGGAAACGGTGGGGGATTCGGATTATGGTCCCCTTCCTGGGAAGTTCCAGTACCGTCCATCTGTTGTACACAAACCATGTTTATTTTCATTGCTTTATTGAATTAAAAAGCAGTTAGCACAGAACTTGTATACACATACAAACTCATCTTACATTATTTCATTACAAACTGGCTTGCAAGCAAGAAACCACCCACTAAGGTTCTTAGAAAGCAGGAAAGACTACTATATTACACAACCATCCATGTCGGCCCTTCACTCCTCATCATCATCGCTGATCACGATCACTTCCTCCTCATTCTCTGGAGCACTTGCACCAGTGACATGACTTGCATCATCCCCACTTTCCATCATGGGTTCATCTTCTTCCAGATCTTCTTCATTGTCCTCTCCATCAGGAACAACCACGGCACCAACATCATCTTCCACTGCCTGGGGCTGATGATTGGGATCCATCAGATCATTTAGCCTATGTACTTCCTCATGCAGAACTGTGTTGTACTGCTCCAGGTGTGTCACATAAAGCTCCAACTCACGAACACGAGCCCTGGCTTCTGTCTCCTTTTCCAAAGACTCCTTCTAGAACTGTTTCCAAAAACGCATGTTGCGCTTCAGTCGCTCTACTTCTGATGTAAGCCTTGCAACCTCTGACTCCGAATCCGGGTTCGGATTACGGCTACTGCTTGCTCCATCAACTCTGACGGCCAACTGATGACGCGGCACTCCTTGCGGACCCGTTTTCTTGCGAGGAGTCATCTTCACACGTGCCATCCTAAAGCAAGACAGAATTAGGACGATGAGAACAGATAGGGGATCTGAAGGTTAGCATGAATAGGATTGAACCTTACTTAACCCAAACCACTTTAAAAGGGAAGGTAACTTAAGCAGGTTAATTAAACATGATACATGCATCGTACTTACGATCTAACAGAAAGATTTAAGTAACACAAGCAATCTTTATAACATAGGGCACTATACATGATACTTCCCTACAAAGCTTTCAAATATGAGCTAAGGAAACTATAGAATTGATTAAGATAAGCAAAAGCAATTTGGACCAAAATATCAATATTAAGTTTGTTGACCCAAATCATTTTGAAGTTTTACAAGGTAATACTACAATAACCCGAGTGATTATGCTCTGGTACCAGCTGTCACAGAACCTCCTAATTATGATGGCCCACAAGCACACGTCATTGTCATAATGACCTCTGACAGTCGTACTTATGTTCACCATAACTTAAAAGGCCTGCTTTCCTCCGAACAGGATCCAATCACAGGAGTATTGCAATATTACAACAGTTTATTCAAAATATTCAACAGAGTAAAGTAGCGGAAGTCTTACAATAACATAGCTTACAAACCAGTTTTTCAAACTTCAAACCTTATGTAACATTATTACAAACCATTAGTAGAGAAGTATCGGTAGTAACTTTATTACATCACACAAGCGAGATGCCTTGCCCAAAGGCCACACAATCTACTCGTCGTCACTGTCTTCAACCACGACGGTCATGCAACAAGGCTCGAAGCAGACTTGTTCATGAACCGCACCTGCAACAAGGGGTTAACAAACCCTGAGTACAAGAGTACTCAACAAGACTTACCCGACTAAGACAAAGACTCCAAGGGCATGCTAGCTTTAGGGAATCAAGGTACGGGTAATCAAGAATCAAATTTTCTTTTTGCAGAAAAGCTTACTAAGGTAAGTCCTTATCTTCAATATTTTACTTTTACCATTGATGGTTCATTAACCAATTCTAGGTGATCCTAATCTAGATCAAAGTAATTATCATCAAAACCTTTCTCATTCTTTCTTTCAATTCCAGTTCTTAACTACGATGCAAGTCAGGTGATCAAGTCTCCATAACCGAGGAGCAACGACGATTCGAACCGATTATACCCAGCTGGGGATCCCTAACATCACGACATATGTAGAACCGAATCTGCATATATCAACCCTCATTTAGATCTCCCAAAACCAGAACGTGTCCATCGCCACCCGAGAGTACAGTACTCCTCGAACCCGACCAAATTCTAGCCCCGAGGGTACACGCTACTCTCGCCATCTCTCCACTCCCAGTGCGAGGTTAGACGTTCTCGTAATGGAAGCACCAACATTTTGGGCTTACCCAAGGCATGATGCTAGTTGCAAAGTCTCGAACACAACAGGCTTACAACGAACGGACCTTAACTGACAAGGCGGAAACAATACACTGAGACTCCTTTCCCAATGCATGTTAGCAGTGGCCAAACCACCCGCCCGATCTTTCAAGTTCATTCTCATATTTCAATATTCATTCGATATGCCGTCATGGCTATGTAAACATTTCTTTTAAAAGCTTAACTTCTAAGCATAGCGAAGCATACTACGCATTTTCAGTAAAAACAGGTATCAAGGTTGATATTCCAATAATCAAGGATGATAATGCAGCAATTAGGTTATCACTCAACTCCTAATTACTTAATGCAGTAAACCATAATATAAATAATAAAACATTTATAAAATTCAAGGTAGGGTTTAAATGCACCGGGGCTTGCCTTGTTCGCACACGACGACTGACTCGGACTCGAGGACTCCACTGTCTGGTCCGAAACCCACCGACGATCGCTCTTCTCCGGAAGCTTGATCGACGACTTCGGCTTCTTCGAAAGCGGAGACTACACGAATACATAACATGCTTTAACATGATGCTCGATGATAAACATGATGCTTGATGATAACATGCTACGAGTTACTACTGGAGTACAACTTACTTCTACGGTACAGTCGCAAACAGAAAACCTACTAACTAGAAGCGACGATTCCAGCGATACCAGCTTTTAACCTAACAAGTTACTAACGAGCTCAATCATGAAATTAAGGTGCCAAAGATCACCAAAGGGTAGTGACCTAAGGACATCACTCAATCAAAAGACACACAACACATAAAGTTCTCAAATTAACATTTATTTTCTATTTAACTAAATAGGGCATAATTAGGAGTTGATCAAATTTTACCTAATCAAGCTCAAACTTTTTCTATGGGTTAAGAATGAATTACAACAGTGTTATAATAAATTTCATAATTTTTGGATAAATAAATTAATTATTAAAATTACTGGAAGTTGCATTTAATCTTTAATGAAACTAATTAATTCTACTGCTCAAAGTATTCAAATTCATGATTTAACATTTTTCCTAGATAGTTTATACATTGAAAAGCTTACACAAAAATTTTCATGAATTTTGGAACTCTACACAATTTTTAATGAAATAAACAAATAACAACACTATTCATTTATTTGAAAAAGAAAACAAAAACGAAAAACCGAACCGGGCCGATCTCCTCTTCCCTCCGGTCCGGCCCAGCCGAGCGGCCCGCTCGCGCGCGCCCGCGCTCGCGCTCGCGACCGGCCCAGCCGCGCGGCCCAGCAGCGGCCTGCCCCGCGCGCTGGCTCTCTCTCACTCGCTGACACTGCGTCCCCACCTGTCATCTTCCTCCTCCCGCTCGCCCGCTCGCTCCCGCGTGCCCGCGCGCTCGCCCGCGGTGACCGGCCGATGACCGAAGCCTCGGTCGACCAACCGAGCGATCCGACAGCCTCTACGCGACCTAGCGAACCCGTTTTGCTAACTTGCAGCTCGTCTCGAGCTCCGGTGCTACCTTACCGACGACGGTGGCGGTCCGACAACCACGGTGACCGGCGACTCGACAACACAACGGTGAAACGATCAAGGCGAGTGGTCAGGGAGCATCAGGGGCGTACCACGATCACGAAGGAGTGATCGGTTGAAGCTGAGAGGCTCTGGAGGCGGCTGGCCACGGTGGCGGGGCTCAACCGGGACGGCGGCGACCCGAGGTGGAAGACGACGGCTCCTCGGCGATCCTGAGCAGCTAGCGTCTACACAAGGAGGCGCAACAGGTTCGCAAGGTGATGGCGGAGCGATTGGCGAGATGGAGATGGATGCGATGGAGCAGGGAGGGCGAATTTAGCCGGCGAAAGGAAGACGGTGGCGGCGGCGATGGTGAAACCGACGGCGACAGTGGCGGTGACGTCTTTATATAGAGTTGTGGAGCCAAAGAAGCAGCTGGAGAGCGCGAGGCGATCACTGTGGTCGCGGTGGCAGGATGGAAGGTCGTGGAAGCGGCCAGCGCGACGTCGGCGGCTCGCCGGCGCCCATGCCGCGCGCTGCCGGTGCGTGATTCGCCGGTGCACTGTAGCTGTTCCCCCCCAACTTTTGAAATTCCAAACTGTTTTCTCAAATTACTCTCAAAATCATGTAACAACTTGAAAAACTTCCAATCTATGAAATCTTCAGAATTTCAAGCTCTACAAGTTTTGTATTGAACACTTTTTCAAATTCTCACTGGATTTTGAAATTTGAATTTAAACTCAAAAGGGGACACATTTTTCAGATTTGGTAATTTAGAAATTACTTTTGATTTTGTATTGAAACTTCAAAATCTCCAAACATCAAAGTTGTATATCTTGACCAGACCTACAACTTTGCTGTTCAAAACTTTTTCAAATTCTGCCCTCCATTTTGAAATCTTAGTTTGGGGACAAAAATGAATTAAATCTGAAATTTGTTTATTTTCAAAATTGCTCCACATTTTACACTAAAACTTTGAAAACTCAAAACACCAAAGTTGTAGCCCTTGAAAAGTTCTACAAACTTGGTTTTGAACTTTTTCCCAAATTTTGCTTAGATTTTGAATTATTTCAAAAGGGGTAAAACAGGGTTTTGAAATTTAGGGTTTTCGGAGGAATTTTAAATCGAAATTTGTTGCTACTTTGATTGGTGATTACTTAGTGATCAAAACCTCACCCAAGGGCATCATTTGGACCAACATGACATGGTTGACCAAATGCCACTCTTGGTTGACCAATTAGCTTTTTAAAAAAAAATCTTTTACATTTCTCCCCAGATTTGAATTTAAATTTGAATCGGAAAACTCGTGACAAGTTTTGGGACTCCAATTCAAACTCAAATTTGGAGCTTCATTTTAACTGTTGTACTTGAGCTCATACCCTACACTTGACACTAGTGTGCAACACAGTCGCACACCTCAAATTACGCAGGGCATGGACTAAGTATTTGCGGTGGCATTCGAAATTAGGGTTTTCGGGTTCGGAGCACACCACTGAGAAACACATTCAACCTAGATAAGTAAACTCGTTTTAGTTGATGCATAACAAGTTTAACCTAACAGGGATGCTTTGCAATGCATTATGATGACATGGCAGATTAATTAGCACTATAACACCCGGGGTGTTACATACCTCTTTGAGTCAGCTTCTGTGAGGGCACCAGACATGGCGGTGCGGCACCGAATAGGGGGTGGCGGTGCCCTCTACAACAGTCACCAATGGCTAGTTTGACTAACCGTTGAGGCACCGGACAAGCTGCGGTGGCACCAGACAAGGGGTGGCGGTGCCACTCCGGCCAAGCCCCCTGAAAAACACCTCTTTGGAAAAATAGGGTGGTGCCACCAGACAGGGTGGTGGTGCCCATGATGATGCCCAACTTCGCTTACCCTAGCCTTAGGTAAAATAGGGTGGTGGCACCGGATAGGGCCTGGTGGTGCACCGTGGTGCACACAGTGCTGTCCGGTGACCCCCTCTCTACAACTGCTCTGGACCGAGGCCAGGTGGTCACCGCCACAGGGGTGGCGGTGCATCGGACAAGGGGGTGACAGTGCCCCCAAAGGTAGCACCTCATCCCCTACTTCACCTTCTTTGCCACCTTTGCAAATGTACCAACACCACAAGTGTTTCACCAACATGTGCAAGTGTGTTAGCATTTTCACAATCATTTTCAAAGGTTAATCACTTCTCACTAGGCCTTAATGCATATGCAAGTAATCCAACACTTAGTGGCACTAGATGATCGAGTTGTCCGATAAGAGCTTCCCTCTTAATAGTATGACCATCTATCCTAAATGCACTCACACCCACTTCGTGTCTTGAGTGCCAAAACAAAATGGCCCTACAAATTTCACCTTTGCCTTGAGCTCATTTTGTTTCTCTTTCTTCTTTTCCAAGCCCGAGCACTTGATCATCACCATGGCCTTCCATCATCATGATCTTCATCTATTTGCTCCACCACTTGGATGATCTACTAACCTATCTCATATACACTTAGAGCACATAGGTCAGTAGCTAGGGTTTCATCAATTCATCAAAACCAAACTAGAGCTTTCATCGAGGCGGCTCACTGAGAAGAGCGATGTTTACAGCTTTGGAGTCGTTCTGATTGAATTGCTTACTAGGAAGAAGCCCTTTTAATATGTGTCCTCAGACGAAGAAGGTTTTATTGCACATTTTATTGGCCTTGAATCAAGTAGACTGACTGAAATCTTAGATTGGCATGTTATCATGGAGGGAGGGAAACATGTTGAACAAGTTGCTATATTAGCCGCGACGTGTGTGAAATTGAATCCAGACCAGCGACCAACCATAAGACAAGTGGAGATGGCACTCGAATCCATTTAAACAATGGAGCATGTTTTGGACAATGTTGCAGGGGAGAAATTGGTGGCTAGTATAAGAAGATCTCACCTTGAAGGAAGAAGCGCTCAGGACATGACTAGGCAGTATAGCCTAGAAGAAGAGTACTTACTTCCTCAAGGTACCCTCGGTAGTTTTGCCAATATAAGTCAAACAAGTTCATTAATTATTTCATATGATTTATGTGTTCTCCTCACGTTCTTCCAGAGGGTTTCTTTCTTTTGTATTACACGCCACATCTTAACTTGATTATTGCACTAGATGTTCCTGTACTGAATTTCATAATGAAATCCTACTGTTGTGAGTTCAGTTAAGCAAGTGACATCTTATACTGGCATACTATTTACATACTTATAGTTTCATCTTAGCTTAGCTAAAACATGTGATTAAACTTGAGCATGATCTCAAGCTTAGCCTAATTATGATGACCAACTCAATTAGTTGCGGACATTCGATGCTTATTAGGGTCCTAACTTGAGCCTTGTAGATGCCATCTATGGCTCTATACTTAATGTAAATCCTTAATATTGAGCACATTAAGGCTTGATTCTGGCTAATTAATTAAGAACTCAAATTAAATCTACTGCTGCAGCAAGCAGCAACAATATGATATCACGTACTCCCTCCGTATTGGTAATTCAAGTCGTTTTGGATAGCGGTGCGATCTCCATAGCATAACTTTGACTTCTTATTTTTATAAAAAAAATATTGAAAAGTGATATATGTATATTTTTATGAAAGTACTTTTCAAGACAAATCTATTCATATGGTTTTCACATTTCTAAACTAAACAAATTAAAAGTTATTCATGATTTATATTCTCAATGTTTGATCCAAATCTTGTCTAAAACGACTTGAATTACCAGTATGGAGGGAGTATCACATAACGAGGCAGGCACACAGCTCAGTAGGGCAGAAAGCAAGTTATTCCATAGCAAAATGAGAAGTAATTCGTAGCTTCTACCGATATGACACTTGTATTTTCTATTTGCCCCTAACCATGAAACAGATGTGAGATGCAGTCCATCAGCCTATCGTAGCGATCCATTATATCACCATGGCTCAGACAAATCTCAACTAAACTGTTCTGAAGAATTTAGCAACCTTAAGTAAAAGATTTGATTTGTCCTGTGAAACCAAAGTTCAACTCATATACATGCATGTATCATCAAGTTTTTTGCTTGGCTGAATGGAGGATTGGAGGAAGAGGAACTGTGCCTTGTGGCGGCTGGATGGGGAGGACACGATAGGGAATGAGTAGGTTAGGGTTTGTCTTGGGCCAAATTGGGCCACTATGGACTGAAAAGGTCTATCACCAGCTGTAAATAAAAACGGGATGAAAGCAGTGATATCCCGGTTAAAGGATACCTGGAATACGGACAGACAAAGCCTCAACCGTTTTTGGTCCCGGTCCTACTGGGCCTCATCCCATTTCTAGTCCTTTTTCTGTATTTTCTAGGAAAACAAAAATGGCTAGAAAAATACGGTATATGGATGCAGATGGAACCGGATTCGTCCCAGTCGTTTTCAACCTTACTTCCCTGTCGTGTGATCCACGCTCGTCGGTCGGTCCTCCACCTTCATGCCAAGGTTGGGCAGCTGTGCAGGGCTAACTACTCGTGACCAAGTGGATGGGAACTTCAGGGGAGTGGGCTGAGATCCTCCTACGGCCGATGGCTAGAGGAGTCGCCAAACCGTAGGTAGCCCTAGGTCGCCACCGCCATGGGAGCATCGTGCTATTCCTCCGCCTTGTTACACGCCTCCCTATTTATCTACTGCGCGGTGCACGCCTCGACCATTGTGGGCCTGACAATAACGAGTTGGCCTTGCGCTTCCTGACAGGCTGAGCGGCCATAGCCTAGCTCCATCTTCAGGTTCATCAGATACTGACATTGTCGAGAGATGAGCAGTGTTGGCTGTTGACACTGAGCTGATCTGTGATCGACACTGCTTGTTTGAGGCCTGTTTTTTTTAGAAGGTGGAGCTAGTTTTTTTATAAGAAACAGTATGCGGAACTAGCTAGCGTGTTAAGGTATAGTTTTTTTTTGAGAAACCGGATTTGTATTCATATATATTTCATAGAGATTACATTCCAAGACTTGCAAAGATATCATAAAAGAGAAAAGAAATTATAGCATAGTCCTTGCTCAGTCATCCTCCCGGTCGTCCTCGTCGTCGGCAGTCGAAGCACCATGGAGCTTGAAGCCAACCTCCTTCCCGACGATTGAACACAATATTTGATTGGCACCAAAAGCAGTATGTCGAAATCTTCAACATATGCTGTGTCCATTGAACGCCTAGGCCGAAGAAGATGGCCGTCGGCCATCACATCGCTGGAGTACAAGGAATTTGGCACCCCAAGAGCAACCAACAATCCCCACACACCGAACGACGGCAAACCCAGAAGGGGAATGAAACCACCAGAGAAGGTGGTAGGTAAGAACCAACCCGGTTTCGGCGAGTCGGTGAACATACCTCCCGAGATCTTCACCAGAGAAGTCGCCGGAGAAGATGAGGGAGGAACAAAAGATGAACTCGACCATATCTAGAAGAGGCAGAGAACTCTAGATCTGGGGAGCTTGTACTCTTTCCTGATGCAGACGACACCAGCGTAGTTGAGGAAGCCGCCGTAGAGGTTAGAGCCGCCCTCCGCACATCCACACCAACTTCCGCTGGAGACGCCACCCAGGAAGACAAATCCATGCCTCACCATCAGCATGGGGAAACCTACCCTACCTTTATTCTCCAAGTAGCAACGCCGAAGGAAGGAGGTGCAGATTCGCCAACGACGTCGACAGATCTACCACACCCGCATCCTCCAGCCGCACTCAGGAGCAGCAGATTCGCCGGTGACCATGACAGGCGCCACTGAAACCCTAACCCTACTATATAGCTAGCAATATACAAGGGGACTGAAGTCCGCCGTCGATTCAACCGGTCCCCTCCACCTTCGACGCCGGTGAGGGCGCCAGAGGCGAGGAGGACGGCGAATCGACGGAGGAAACGCAAAATCGCCCTCCGGTCGCCGCTCTCAACTGTGGAGCTCTGGAAGGGACGAGAAGAGGGGTGTGTTAAGCTACAGCTGGGCATCTACTATGGGCTGATACTACATACTCCGTACATGTGTTTCGTGGGCTGGACCTGACCTCAGCCCCGTCCCCCCCCCCCCCTCCACCCACCATCCCGATTCCCGAGCAATGAACACACTCCGGAATTTCCGCAGGTATCGCAGCAGGCATGTTGGTGTGTGTACGCAGGAGGCGGCGGTTCGTGTTCTCTGGAGCACGGCCCGGCCCGGTCTTCACCAAAATTTTTCTTTTCGAAAGTTCGTTTCTACCGGTAATAACTTAACTAATCATAGGGTCGGAAGATGTCGAAATTAAATTTGGTATCCTAGCTAGCTATTTTATCAGTGTCGTCCAAAGTTTAATTGTCAATATTACATACTACCTTCGTCTTCAAAAAAGAATGCAACTATTAGTTACGTGCCACGAAAATTAGTTTATATTTGATCAAATTTTTAGTGAACGATACTAACATTTATGGCTCTAAATTAATTTATTATAAAAATATATTTCATAATTAATCTAATGATATTTATTTGGTATTATAAATATTGATATTATTTTATCTATAATTGATCGAACTTATAATGTACTAAAATGTGACATTGTGTTACAATTGCATTCTTTCTGAAATTATATATATATTAGTACCATCAAATTCAAATCAAGCATATACTTGCATTAATATTGCTGATGCTGACTCGATGTACTAGTTATATATATTCGCTGGGTCAGTAATCGCTCTACGGCTCTAGCTAAACTCGTAGGAAGACTTACCGAGTCCAAGTCACCCGCACCGGCCAACTCAAAATGCTGATCAGCGCAAGCGAGGATGATGGTGCCTGGATCTGGATCCACAAGACTCGATCGCCGAATTGAACCAACTCGTGTGTGGCTCTTGTTCGTAGCTGCATGCCTGCGGCTACGAGTTGTAGACGATGACTGCGTGGTGCGCATTATCTCCATCGCGGCGTCACCGTACGTAGGTCACGGTTTTGTTTTGCCCACGAGAAGTGAAGGTCATACTAGCGAATAGTACAGCTGACCTGGACCCAAAAATTACTACCTCTTTCCTAAAAAGAACGTAACTATGTGTTAGGTGCTACGAAAAGTAAACTGTGTGGTGCGCGTCATCTCCATCGCGGCGTCACCGTACGGAGGTCACGGTTTTGTTTTGTACCAACCTGCAGCTAAGCCCACGGAAAGTGAAGGTCATACTAGCGAATAGTACAGCTGACCTGGACCCAAAAATTACTACCTCTTTCCTAAAAAGAACGCAACTATGTGTTAGGTGCTACGAAAAGTAAACTGCGTGGTGCGCATCATCTCCATCGCGGCATCGTCACGGTTTTGTTTTGTACCAACCTGCAGCTAAGCCCACGGAAAGTGAAGGTCATACTAGCGAATAGTACAGTTGACCTGGACCCAAAAATTACTACCTCTTTCCTAAAAAGAACACAACTATGTGTTAGGTGCTACGAAAAGTAAACTGCGTGGTGCGCATCATCTCCATCGCGGCGTCACCGTACGTAGGTCACGGTTTTGTTTTGTACCAACCTGCAGCTAAGCCCACGGAAAGTGAAGGTCATACTAGCGAATAGTACAGCTGACCTGGACCCAAAAATTACTACCTCTTTCTAAAAAGAACGCAACTATGTGTTAGGTGCTACGAAAAGTAATTCACGTTTGACCAAATTTTTAGTGAGTAATGTTTACAGTTATGTTTTTAAATTAATTTATTATAAAAATACATTTCGTAACTAATCTGATTGATTTATTTGGTATCATAAAAACGGATACTTTTTTTTATCTATAATTGGTTAAATTTAAGATACTTAATTGTGACACTGTGCTATAATTGTATTATTTTGGGGACGGAGGTAATATTTTAGAGTGGTTGGCCTGTTTTTTGAGGGAATATATAGTGCTTTGCTTCATCCTCTTTCTTTCTAAGCCACCTAATCGTGACTGCACACTTATTATTTTGTTGTTATCGTTGAAACTTACAAACATCCTTTATCTCTACTATACAAAGAAAAAGTGTCTGCGTCATTAGCGTACCGATTTTTAGCCGTTCTCACCCACCCGCAAACTCGTCCGTCTCCCCCAGTCCCCCACCTCTGCCTCTGCCTTGCCCCTCTGCCTTGTCGAGCCACATTCTCATCTCATCACCTCGCGTCCCCAGCCCTCCCCCACCATTGACATCGCTTCTCCCTACCCCTCTCCATCAACATCGCGTCTTGCTGAAATCCTTAAATTTGATTTTATTAATTGAGTGACAACTAGTCGACACTTTGTACATTTTTTTTGTTTTGAGACATGGTGGACACGTTCCTGAGGCACGTGTACTACACACGACGCAGACCACACGGTTTTGTCGTTTTTTTTGACAATTGATTTTGTCGTTGAAGGGGCCACCCAGGCACGTGTTGGGCCGTACAAGTCGCCGGCTCCCGCAGCATGCATGTTGTTACTTGTTAGCTTACTCCTTCCTTCCTTTTGTTTTTTTTTGAACCTGTACTCCATCCTTTCTTTGCTGAAAAAAAAGCAACTACTCATTCCGTTCTAAATTGCATAGTAGATCGTCCTGTCACGTCCTTTTCAAAGTACGTAATTTTTGCTATACAATTAAGAACAACTTACAATTATTAGAACGAAGGAAGAAGTAGCTATCTATCGAGAAGACGAGAGAATGGTGGCTGAAAGGAACTGAAGGCTCACCGAATCTAGTTCCAAGTGGTTCTAGTTGTTCATAGTTGGAGCTGCAATTTGTACACGTCTTGATATATACATATACTCTCCATGGTTCAACTTTTAAGTTGTTTTAGATACAAGACTTTCACCACATATTTAGAAACAGTAGTGCGGTATTTCTAGATGTGTACTCCTACCATTCTAAATTATAAGATGTTTTTACTTTTAAGATACTTATTATATTTTTTGCTATGCACTTAGTGTACGCTATCTCTCTATACAGTAAAAATAATATATCTACAAAAGCCAAAAAAATGTATTATAATTTGGAATGGAGCCCAAGAGTATCTAAAGTTATATGTAGAAAAATTATTATGGTCTATCAGGCACGTGGCAGCGCGTGGACTCGATCACGGTCAACAAACGTCGGGATCCATATATATATGCTTGCGTTTCAAAAGTTATGTTCCAATATTTCGTATGATATTAACTTGTTTATTTATTGGACGCGGCTATTGCACGTACGTGCATACGTTAGTCTTACAGTACGCACACCCCAAATATAGAAAAATACTCCAAAAACTTCACTTTCCGTTCCTAGGTCGGTGGGAGCTGTGGCGCGCGTGGGAAGAACCATTGCGGCGCGTGCGCTTCGCACTCTTCCTGAGCAAAGGCCCTTCAGGGGCCAGGCCCACGCCTCCCACCTGGAAGCTTCTTCACCTCCCCTTGTTTTGTTTTTCCCTTTCTAGCACGCAAAACAGAGGGCATTCCTAAGACGCTCGCCGCCATCATCGGGCGGCCTGGTTCATCCCAAAACAGAGGCAAAATCATCTAAAAACAACAGGTATGTATGAATATACAAGAATACTATCATCTGCAGCTAATTAGCTTCTTCTCAGGCATCAGAATTACACAAATGATCATAAAAAACAAAGAACCAAAACCAGATATGTTCCTAGAAGTAGTTCAGTTGTTTTGCATCACCTGATATCATATTTGTTACTAGAAGCAGATCTGACAAACTAATAAAAGCAATTTAGTTCTTCTGCATAAGCAATTCAGTTGTTTTGCTTAAGCAAATCAATTTTAAAAAATAGTACTGCAGTTCCTGTTGCTTATTGCATAAGCAGATCTGATCCTACATGTTTTTACTGCTTACTATATAGATATACATCTTAAGTTGTTCTTGTATTAGCTGCTGCACATGGTTACTCCTATTTGATATCATAACATGTTCATTTTGATGCTTGATGGCCTCACACCTGCAATTAAATAGAAATACCAAGATAAGCACATAGATGATAGTGAGAAACTGAGGAAAAAAATGATCTAGCCTCAAATTTCAATTGCACGAACTGTAGATTCTGTTACTAGAAACCAATTCAATTGTTTTGCATCACCTGAAATCAGCTAGTACTGCAGTTCCTATTGCATTAGCAGATCTGACATAACTCATAAGCAATTCAATTCTTTTGCATAAGCAATTCAGTTGTTTTGCATAATCAATTCAGTTCACAAAAAAATAGTACTGCAGTTCCTACTTGATATAATAATATGTTCTTCCTCTACATGCACATGGTTACTCATATTTAATATAATAACATGTTCATTTTATACTATGGACAGTCTTAAGTTTCCCAAAAACTGATAGGCCATATCTACTATGAAAAATCTAAACAACAACCGATAGCATGTACTGAACAAAAAAATTGATAGCATTGTACTAAACAAAAAAAACTGCATAAGTTGGTGGCCCTTTTGCCTAATTAAGTACAATATTATTGCCTAACTGGTTTAACTAAGTTGGCTACATGTCATGATAATATAGCAGCACA
Organism: Saccharum hybrid cultivar R570; assembly: GCA_038087645.1. Lineage (NCBI taxonomy): Eukaryota > Viridiplantae > Streptophyta > Magnoliopsida > Poales > Poaceae > Saccharum > Saccharum hybrid cultivar. The sequence continues at coordinate 5,755,980 of JAQSUU010000368.1, forward strand.
CATTTATACTTATTGCTTTGCGTGCAGGGAATCATCGTACAGGTGTCAAATATAGATTTTAATGAACTACCTCTAAATTTACAACAAAGTAGGTCCAGTTCAAAACTCACCTGAAAATTTACGGTCAACAACAGGGCTACGCTCAGGACAGGGGCACCATTGTAAGGTACGCAATAGGGGGCTGCAAAGCGGAAGGTGCTCAGGGTGAGGTGCAACGCGGCCATCACCGAGAAGCTTGCAACTGCAAGTGAAACAAAGCAAGTATGCCAATTCTGAGTATGAACTAGACAAATCCAGTATTTCCATGTATGCTTAGAAATCAGAAACTCACAAGATGTAAATATGGTAATGTTGTAGTGAATTGCATTTTGTTAGGCAATTTAAGTGTTATTTATTAGGCAACAATGTCTTCTGAAATAGGCAATTTATGTATTCTGAAAAAGCAAATAGAGTGTCTGTGTTCATTTGCAACCCACAGGCCCCCACACCCCGTTTATTTGCAAAAAAATAGTTCAAACAGAGGCAAGGTGATGATGTAAAAAAACAGACTAGTTTATGCATGTTTGATCAAACAGTAAGTACTTAGAAGTAGAAGACATAAACTAAATTATTCCCTTCGGTCGATGAAAATTTGTCAACGGAAAGCAGTAACATGCACACCAACACCGGGGGACACTTGTTCATCATTAACAATATGCTCCATCCAAAAGTGCCAGACATTGAAGCCTATAGGATGTAGGGACGACATGCAAAAGGATATAGAACCAATGCCATGATAGTAATAAGCACCAGAACTCGCTGAAAACAGAAGCTCACCTCACCTCGGATTCATTCATGTTGCCAGGAAAATAAATCAAGTGAGGCATAAAAACCAGCGAGCTCTCAAGAACACATCACGTGCGATTTACAAACTCAATGCTATGAATATGATGCAGCGCTAGATAATGACGAAGCAAAATACCAAGTAACAAGAAAGCAACACTTGTAAAAAAATGGTATACTGGCTAATTAAACCACACCTCAAGTAAGGAGCAATGATTCTATTTGGCTCGTGCTAATGTTGACAGCCAACGACTAAAAACCTCTATTGGTGATGAGCAAGTTACTGCTGAGTAATGCTGTAGTGGATTGCATTTCCTTAGGCAGTTTAAGTATCATTCATTAGGCAACAATGTCTTCATAATATAGACAATTTATGTATTCTAAAAAGGCAAGTATAGTGTCTGTGTATAGTACAAGTGACTGGATTAAGACAAGAGGTGACCAATAAAATATAGTGGTATGATGAACTAATATAGTGGTATGATGAATAGAAAGGAAATGACGACCAATAAACCCATTTGTTTCTAGAAAGAAAAAAATACAAGAGGCGAACACTCCATGTCACAATGCTTCTAGTCACAAGTCATCGGAACAATATCAAATTGTGTGTATGTGTGCACTGGATTGTACTAGCAAGTGACTGATCAGGGGCGACGAAGGTGCCTGAACCAGCCAAATCCCAGATCCTACATTCTTCGTATGCCTAAACCCAGCCAAAGCCCTGTACTAGAATGCCCCTCCCAATTTTCTCCACGGCTCGTCCATAAAATTGAAGACCATTTTCATGCGCCTGGGCCTGGCCGGTGATGCCTGGGACAGGCAGGTCACCAGGGTTGCAACCAAAATAACGTGCAGGCAACTCTCCGGCAGGCTACATGCCAGGAACTTTTGTCCAGGGCTCAATCCAAACACCCCCTATTACATACATGAAACAAGAGTAGGAGTACTATATTACAAAATGAGTGTAGCGTGCCCAATGAACAAACAAGCAGCATGAATCAGCATTATATTGATGCACAACACAGGTAAGGTGAGTGATGAGTCGTATAGTAGTTGGCGCGTGACTCTCTCGATCACAGACACAGGCTCACAGTCATTGCTTGCTATTTCTTCCATCGTCGCAAAATTACAGGTGCAACAGTGCTGTGTACTCCTACATATACATAGGACTGTATCTTTTGATGGGTAAACACCATTAGTGGTGCGACAAGCTTGTCATGTTCGGGTCCTAGGACCGTAGTGTTTGGCGCTAGGGGGTGCATTTTGTACATAAACTTCTTTACCCTTACTTAATTGAGCGGCAGAGCTCCTGCCTTTTATTTCAAAAAAAATGCAGTCCAGCATATTGTGGTGCTCCATCCCAATGCATCACCATGGCTCAGACAAATCTAACTAAGCTGTTCTCCAGAATTTAGCAATCATAAGTAAAGGATTTGATTTGTTCTCTGAAACCAATGTTCAACTCATACATGCATGTAACATCAAGTTTTCTGCTTGGCTAAATAGTGACCAAAGGTTTGTTTCTTTATGGCCCTTCCCAGTTCCCATCGTGTTCATTCATCCGAGTACATCTCTATCTGCCCCAGATAGAACTAAAAGAAAAGAATGGCTGAATTGACCTGCTTTCGTTCCCCCATCTGAATCCATTATCTTCCTAAACCCACTCTTGTTTTTCGTTTTTCAACAGATTAGATTTACTCTGGATTGAAAAGAACTCTGGAATCCTTTCTTTGCCAGGCTGATCAAAGTCAAACAGCCAAACCCGAATCAGCTGCCGAGCACGGCAGTAGAGACAAATAGTGTGTGTGTTAACCAGTAACAAATGCACCAGTATAATCTTATTGATATCCAATGCAAATTTGCTACCATGATCCATAACATGAAAAATACAAAAAAAGGAAAATGTCAGGAAATTAATTGCATCACGCTGAAGTTCTGTCTTCTGCCAGCAGGAACTACTCTGCTCTGTGTAGTTTTATCAAAGGGTTACCGAAGAAAATAGTGGGTTATCAAAGACAACAGTGTCTGAATCTGCATCTTCGAGCTTATAGTTTATACCTTACATCTAGTTTGTGCCACATCAAACGCTGTATATACAACAGTCCCTCCCAGCACCTGAAAATCGTGAGAACATTCAGCAACTTCTGTTTCATCGTTCTAGTTTTATTGCATCATAAGAATCCATAACCTCTTTGAATTTTGCCTCAGCAACCTCTGCCATAGTCAAAAGAGGAAGCTTCTGAGCACGTGTATACACAATGAGCATATTAGCCTTACATAAGGGACAGGAGAGACAAGGAAACTGTATTTACCTTTATTACTTTGGTTTTGGTCTGGATGATACTCCATTGCTTTTCTCCTGAAAGCATTCTGTAATGAAATGATAAGCAAATGAGCAAGATGTACAGATAATTGCCGGAGAACTTTGGCCATCTGACATGAAAGAAAATAACAAAGAATACATACAAGCCTAATTTGCAGTTCACTAATGAACACTAAAATTTAAAGACTTGGGCACAACCGGGGATGATTGAAAACTTGCAGGAGAATGTCTCTTTGTGCAACCATACCTTGCTTACATGACTTGTCTACCCTTTGGTACAGACTACAGAGTAAATATATGTTTATTCTACCACATCAGAGGACGCTTGCTTGTGGGCAAATGTCAATTTTCAAATACAATATATTTAATTAATAGAACATCTCCCCTCCCTCCTTTCGCTCATAGTTACCATTTCAGTGTTGTAGAGAGTTCCTTAGATGTTCAGTACAAAATTTCAAATGCGTAAACTTTAGTTTGCTTTTATATTTTGAACTGTTCAACATAAAACTTGACGGTAGGTTGTACAGGGTTGAACAAAGCACATTGCAATCTTTTTTGAGTAGAAAAATATTGAGTAAAGTTTATTGTCGGTCCTCGAACTTGTGCGGGTGCGTCATCCAAACGGGTATGGCCCCCACATGTCAACTCTATCTCTCATCTCACTACCGGAGAATCAAACTTTGCCGAGTGCTAAATGATTTGCCGAACGTTTTTTTTCGGGCACTCGGTAAAGAAGCTCTTTGCCGAGTGCCAAATTAAATACACTCGGCAAAAAAACACTCGGCAAAGACCTTCTTTGCCGAGTGTAAAAAAATACTCGGCAAAGAAGGTCTTTACCGATTGTTTTTTTTGAACTCGGCAAAGAAGGTCTTTGCCGAGTGTTTTTTTGGCACTCGGCAAAGATAAATTTCAAAGCACATTTTGAAGGGGTAAATTAATTCTGATGAAAAAGTTTTCAACTACAAAGTTGTATAACTCATCAAGATGAACATTTTTTGTTTTGGTCATTTACTCATATGACAAAGTGAAAGTAAATTTGTTCATAAATCTTACGTAGCTCTCTTGTAGTTTATGAAATTATAAGAGAGATATATAAGATTTGTGAACAATGTTAGAACCACCATGTAGGATGTACAAATGATCAAATAACCAAAATAAACTTTGTAGATCTTGAAAAGTTATGAAACTTTGTAGTTGAAAACTTTTTGATTTGAAATCATCTTGTCATGCAAAACTGCATCTGAATTTCAAAAAATTTAAAATTTGAATTTTTTGAAAGACCTCGGATGGAAAAACAACCAAATAAACTTTGTAGATCTTGAAAAGTTATGAAACTTTGTAGTTGAAAACTTTTTAATTTGAAATCATCTTGTCATGCAAAACTGCATCTAAATTTCAAAAATTTAAAATTCGAATTTTTCAAAAGACCTCGGATGGAAAAACAACCAAAATAAACTTTGTAAATCTCAAAAAGTTATGAAACTTTGTAGTTGACAACTTTTTCATTTGAAATCATCTTGCCATGCAAAACTATGTTTGAATTTCTCAAATTTGAAATTCAAATTTTATAAACGACCTCGGATGGAGGAACTTTCTGTATGAAAATTGTAGATCTTGAAAAGTTATAAAACTTTGTAATTGATAACTTTTTGATTTGAATTCGTTTAGGGCCCCCAAACCATCAATTTACACTCGGATTAGTATAGTATATGGGGAATCAAAACGGAATCTAGACACAAGTGACAGTGTGGTGCAGTGACAGAGGGAGTTATGCGGGAGGGAGAGGTCACGGGTTCGAATCCCGCCGGCCGCGTAGCGCGAAAAATGCCGCGACTTGCCGGAGACGGAGCGGACGCTGACCGGTGGGGGCCTCCCCGGTAAAAGGAAAAAAAATTGCTATTTTTTTGGGATTTTTTTTGTTTTGAAGTTTCTCAAGTACCGGACACTTAGTAAAGGCTTTACCGAGTGTCCGATAAAAAGCACTCGGCAAAGTGGCATTTGCCGACACTTTTTTTTTACCATGTGGGCTTTACCGAGTGCATTATAGGCTTTGAGGCACTCGGCAAGCGCCAGTCTCCGGTAGTGATCTCTCACCTCTCTCATGGCAAGGGCCATCTCGTAGGCGCTGTTTCGGCGTGGCTGCTAGCCAGCGCACCTATGTGGCAGCGGCGTCGGTGCTCGCCCGCGTACCTCATGCAAGCGGACATGATGCAAAGTGATCTTCTCTGGCTCGCGCGGTTGGAGCACGATGCTGTGCGCCTTGAACCCGGACACGTGGAACGGGCCAACCGCGAGCACGACCTTAAGCCTGACGCTGGCGTCTTCGCGTAGGTGGTCAGCAGGAAGCTGGCCGAGGTTACGCACTGCAGGTTGGCGTACCCCGACTTGTGCATTAGGCCGCCAGGCGTCGTGGAGGAAGGGGAGTCGCGCAGGATCCTGCAGAAGAAGACCTCGGCCTGCTGCCTGAACGGCTCGAGCCTCTTGTCCCCGTTCACCAGAGCTCTCTGCGTGCAGGATTGCAGGTGCAGCCGTGCAGGCACGCACGCACACACAAACATGAGCATGATGCAGCGATCCAACAGCCAATATGCTTGCTCCTTAGCTTGAGCGTGATTTGTTCTTGTCACGTACCGGTGACAGTAGCACGCGCGCTCCGGCGAGCTTGTTGACCCACCGCTGAACATCGCGCTCCACATCGCCGATGACGATCTCGGCACCGGACGTAGCGAGGACGTGGCGAGGACTCCCTCCCGTGCACGCACGAACGCATGCGATGCGTGGAGGCGGCTGCTGCTCGCCTGCACGGTGGTGGCTCATGCGCGTGCCGGCGGCGGCTGCTGCTCTCCTGCGTGGCCGCGGTGCCTGTGCGCGGAGGCGGCGGCTCACACGCCTGCCTGTGCGCAGCGGTGATAGCTCGCCCGCGCCCCTCTCTGCGGCAGCGGCGGCTCGCTGTTTTGTTTTCAGTCTCCCTCCTCCCAACACATGTTCCCCTCCCTCGCGACAGAGCACGCATGGCCATGGAGCCGCACTGCCCGCAACCTGGCCTTTGGCGACCATCCTCTACCACCGGTGATGGCCGAAGGAGGTAGATCCGGTCCTCCTCAACCTCCCCACCCCTTTCTTGCTCCATTCCCACGAGACACGGCGAACATCCACTGGTGTCGTGGCGGCTCTGCCTGGCGCGGGAGGGGCGCAGCGGCCTCCCTTCCTGGCTCGGGTGGAGGCGTGGCCTCCTAGCTGAAAGCCCTAGTTTGGTTTTGGATAATTGATGAAACCTAGGGCTAACCTTTGATTTAAGTGAGTGAATTAGATAAGGTGGTCCATTCCAAGTGATTGAGCAAGATGAGGTCCATGGAGTTGAAGATGGACATGAGATGACGATGATCAAGCTCAATTTGGAAAAGAAGAAAGAGAAAAACAAAAACCGAGAAGATCAAGGCAAAGGTATAAGATATGTTTTTGTTTTGCTCTCAAGACACCATAGAGGGTGTGAGTGACTTAGGATCGATAGCCGTACAATAAAGAGGGAAAATCTTTAGCTAAACGGTTTATCGAGTGCCACTAGGTGACATGACTCTTGCATATGCATTTAGGAACCTATTGTGCTAACCTTGACCCTGGTAAAATGCTTTGTAAAATGCTAACACACGTGTACACAAGTTCTACACTTTGTGATTAGTAACTTGGAAGCAAGGGTGAAGCAGTTGAGGACTTAGAAAAAAAGGAGATGAAGGTGCTCGATCGGACGCTGGTCGCGGGGTGACTGGACTCACCCCTGCGCGTCCGGTCAATTTTAGGCGACGGAACTACACTGGCTGAGAGAGAGGTGAAGGACCGGACGCTGGTCCTGGTTCTTACCGGTGCGTCCGGTCACTTCTTCTACGAATGGACGCAAGGGCGAGCGAGCGACCGGATGCGCAGGGGCAGCGTCAGGTCATGACTGACATACGCTGACATAGGCAAGGTTGCGTAGACAGAGATGCGATGTGCTGACCAGACTCCTGGGCACGTCCGGTCGCTTGTGACCCGACGCGTCCAGTCGATAAAAATCGTCTCTGGTGCCTTTCTGTACTTGATCGGACGACACGTTGTGGTGCGTCTGGTCGATTGGAGAGGCGTGTCCGGTCATTGTTTGACTGAGGTGGTGACCGGTAAGTGACCGTTGAAGATCGATGCGCGACATTTAAACGCTTAACACGTGGCGGCGATCCCGTGACTCAACGCTGAGGCCGGCGCGTCCGGTCAACCCGACTGGCGTGTTAGGTCAGTGCATAGAGCGTCCTCCCTTAACTGTAACGACTCTATTCGTTTGTGGAGGTCTATATATAGTGTTTGGCCGACTCCAATGTATCTCTCTTGGCACTTTGACATACTTGACATCCTTAAGAGCCTAAGAAAACACCTCTCACTCATCTCTATCATTGATTCATCATTATATGAGATTGAGAGTGATTCCAAGTGCATTTGCTTGAGTGATTGCATCTAGTGGCACTTGAGGATTGTTGTGGCTGCGGACTTCTTGTTACTCTTGGTGGTTGCCGTCACCTAGATGGCTTGGAACAGTGGAGGCACGTGTTGGTGATTGTTCATGGCCGGCTCTGGTGATTGTGAGGGGTCTTGCACCTTTCCCGGCGAAGCGTCGCAAGGTAACTCTAATAAATTGCTAGTGTCATTGAGTTAACTCACTTGTGGGTATGTTCTTACGGTGTTCAATTGTGTGAACGAGGTTCGTGCAACACCTCTTAGCCGCCGAACCACCAAGTGTTGGTCGACGCAACAGGGATTAGCGTGCCGGCAAGCACATGAACCTCAGGAGAAAAATTGATTATCTCTTGCCCTTTGGTATTCTCCCAGTGATTGAATTGATATTCATCTTTTGATTGATTCACTCCTCTACGCGACGGTATAATCACCGTACTCACTCATTTACATTCTCATAAACTAGTTATAGCAAGCTTCTTAGTGTAACTAGAATTGAGAGCTTACTTTATAGTTTAAGTTCATCTAGTGGAGCTCTTTAGTGTAGCTAGTGTGAATTATGTGCCGAGTGATTATAGTAACTAGAATTGTTGGATAGGTGACTTACAACCCTTGTAGAGTTAGAGCAAATTTGCTTTTCAATATTTGTCATACTAATCAAATTGCTCTAGTTATCCTGTAGATTTTTAAATAGATTATTCACCCCACTCTAGCATATTAGGACCTTTCACCAGTCCGGCATTCAGGCCGGCGTCGCGGCTGGGAACGCATCGGCAAGGTGACCGGACGGGGGCCACAAAGCTAGAGGCGGCAGAGCGGGTGGTGATGCGGTGGGACTTGGCCTCGGCTGGAGCCGTGGCAGACAAGTCGATGGTGTTGTTCATTGGCGGCGATGACTGTGCCAGAGTCAGATCGGTTCTTCAACTCGCTCGGCCTGGTTCACCGTCACCGACCACCCCGCCAGCGACGAGAGCGAACTATACAAATACATAAAAAAAAATCCAAGGGCATAAATGGTGATCCCACCAAAACCGATATTTCTTGGAGCCAGAGCAGAGCTCTCAGCCAAAAGACTACATCTACTCCAGGAACTCTAGAGTGGAGCTGCTCAATAGTGGAGTTAATGGAGCAGAGCCAAACAAAACTAGAGTAGAGCAGTCTCAAACAGGCCCAATATTGAGATTGAGTTTGGTTTGTTCATAAACTTGGATACAGATTACACGGCGTGAGCACCTTTTGACTTTTTTTTTTGTATCCTTCTGCTAAGACCGGTCTTCGGTAAATATGTACGTACATACATCATTATATACATATAATTGGAGTTGTTATTGGTGGACTTGTTCCTGGGGAACCTACGACTACACGTGCACACGACCCAGACAACCGTTGTCCACTGACCACTCTCGCGCGGTTCGGCCGTAGAAGACTCGATCATCTCCGATATATATATTCCCATGCTGCCGGGAAGAGTTACCGGGTCCAAGTCGCCCGCTCCCGCATCATTCATGCATTTAAGCGATGATGGTACTTCCTCCATCCCAAATTAAATTATAAGTTATTCTAAAAATGTTGGAGAGTTAAATCATCAAATTTATATGATAAGATAATAATATTTATGATATCAATTAAGTACCATTAAGTTATTCGTTAATTATATTTTTATAGTATGTCTAATTGATATCATAAATCTTTGTAATTTTTTCTATAATTTTGATCAAATTTGAGATGCTTTGACTCTCTAAAATTCTTGGAATGACTTAATTTGGGATGGAGGGAGTAGCAAATAAACTAGGAAAAAATCAATAAAAACGATAGGTAGCCATAGACATTTGCCATGAATTAATTCATACTCATATCTAGGGATGAAAACGGTACGGATATTTTCCGACCGTATTCGAGACCGAATCTGTTTAGAGGAGTTTAGATATGTCCGTATCCGAGTCCAGATATTCAACATCCGATACCGTATCCGTATCCGAATACTTAAATCACATATTTATGATGTCGATATCCAATCGTATCCTATCCAGCATGGTTCACACTATCGTATTCGAATCCGAATGCGAGCAGAAATATGAAAACAAATGCCGTTCGTATCGGATCCGTTTTCTAATAATTAGAATGTTTGTATTATTCTAATATATAGTAGAATGTTTGTATTATTCTAATATATAGTGCAGTTGACCTGGAGGAAAGAATTGATTTGTCGTAGGTTCCTTTCCTTTCCTTTCTTTTCTTTTCTCTTTTTCTTCCTTTCTGATGATGACACACATATTGAGTGAGTGCACATATTTACAGCAAGCTGTAACTGTTCTCTTACTATATATAGCGCTAACACCGTAGCACAGATGGGGAGAACACAAACACCGGTGCACCACGTACGTACGTACACAAGCCAGCTAGCTACCAGCTGAGCAGTAGCTACCATGAGCTGATGACGAAGCAGCCAGCTGCAAGGCTTCTTCTTCTCTACATGCGGCCTCTCCTGCTCTGCCTCCCGGCCGTGTGGGCGCTAGCCGCAGCAGCCGACGTCCCGCCCAGGTTGCCAACCGAGGTGCGGCGACGTCGACATCCCGTACCCATTCGGCATCGGCGATCAGTGCGCCATCAACGAAGGCTTCGGCCTCAGCTGCAGTCTTGTCAACGGCACCTACAGGCCTTTCAGCGGGCCGTTCGAGGTGACCAACATCTCCATACCCGACGCCAAAGCTTGGATGAAGATGAACAGTGCTTTGATAAGGGCGCGGGCCAGATGAAGCAGGCCACGTGGGGAGGAAATTTCACTTTCTCGCCATTCAGGTTCTCATATGAGGATAACAAAATTTTGGTCATCGGCTGCAACACGCTCGCCTATATTACGAGTGAATACGTAAGATTCTTTTTGCAAGCACCCCACCCCCTACAGATAGACACTTCTATACACATACGGAGTATATCATACACTTATCATCTCTATATATGCTAGCACACGTACGCTTACCATAGAGAAAGGCAAGAGACTGTGCTACTCCCTTCATCCTGAAATATAAGGGATTTAAGTTTGTTCTAAGTCAAACTTCTGTTAACTTTGACCAAAAGTATAGAAAATAAGAATAATAGTTACAACATCAAATTAGCATCATCGGATATGTTACAAAATATATTTTCATAATTTACATATTCGGCCCGAAATCATTTCTTTCCCCTTCCCCCGCGTCGCTCCCAGGGGCGGCTCGGGCGGAACACCGTCGGCCCCGCCATAGCTCCTCCCTCACCACTCTGCCTGCCTCGCCGCCGCTTGAGCGAGTCGCCGAGAATCCGCGCGGCTGCAAGGACGGCGGCGGCGGGGCCTTTTCCCCTTCCTCTTTTCCTCCCCTGCGCTTTTTCCCTCTCTAGTGCGAACGTCGAGGCCCCTTCGATGGTGGCTGGCGCGACCGTTCCTGCATCGGGGAGGGCGGATCCGTGTGCTAGCTGGCCGGATCCGGTCGTCAGTGGCCGGATCTGGTGGCTGCCGAGCTCACCAGCCCACAACTCTTCCAGCGGCTGGGACGCGGTGGTCACCGGTCGGGGCTGCCTGGGTGCTCTCCTCCTGTCCCCTCTCTTGCTCAGGCTGCGTCTTGGCCAGAGGTGGCGGGGGGACATGGTGGTGCGGCGGTCGAGCTGGTGGTGGCTGTGACGTGGCCCTGGCTGTTGGCGCATCACGCGCGGAGGTGGTGGTGGTGCGGCTTCGTCGACGAGCCATGGTGGTGTGGCTGGCCGTGGTTTGGCCGGGTTTGCTCCAGCGGCGCCATGGTGGCGCTGGCTGGCGGCGGCCTGGTGTTGGCACACCCGCTGTACCGTGGTGGTACAGCTGACTGTGCCAGGGCTGGGTGTGGCCGCAGATCTGCCGCCTCCGCTGCTGGAATTGATGCTCCCTAAGACGGGGCTGCTCCGGTGCAGCTCGTCGGCGGTGGTGCCGTGGGGCCGGTGCGAAACGGCAGCTTGGTGCGGAGGTTGCCAGAGGCTTTGCGCGGCGTGTTTCATGCAGGACTAGCTCGGCAGGGGTTGGGACGTTGGTGGGCTGGGCGACTGAGGCTTCTTCTGATCCCGGCCCTCTTCTCCCCGTCATCTGCCTTCCCCCTTTCTCGGGCTGGTTCCTGTGGCGGAGCTAGTCGGATCTGCTTGTGGCTGGCTGGCTTTGCCGGTCTCGGCGGGGCGGACTCTCCGACGGGCTTCTCCCGGCATTTCTCCTGGAGGGCGTCCCTAGGGGCGTCGGTCGGGCGAGGCTGCTGCTGAACCATTGTTGCTCCCCGCCTCCTTGGTGGGGTTGGGTCTCCGACGGCGACGGTACGGAGGTTGCTGAGGTCGGGGCGAAAGCTTTGGACGACGACGTTTGCGGATGCCGTTCCCTTCTTGGAGGCGTCCTTCCTTCCTCTCCTCCTGCCGTGCTGGATGTTGCAGGTGAAAACCTCCCTTTAGTGGGCTACCTTGTCGGCGCTTGTTAGCGTCGTTTCCTCCTTGGAGGCTTTGTTAGGCTTTCTAGTTCCGCGGTTGCTCTTCGTGGTGCCCCAAATCGCACGGCAGGTCATCGTTTTCTTCGGTCCGTATTAGTTGTTAGTTGAGTTGTTTAGTTGGGTCGCTTCGACCAAGTGGGAGCTAGTAGTGGTGTGAGTCTTGATAGTGGTTCAGTTGTTGTACCAAATTTGGGTTGGATGAGTGGTGCACTCTCCTCAGTTGTATGGTTTTTGGGCCTAGTTTCCATTCAAAAAACTGGGCGGGCACTTGCCTTTTTTTTTCTTTCTTCGTCTAATAGAAATCGCGGCAAAGCTTTTGCCGTCCTTTCTAAAAAATAATTTACATATTCTCTATGTGATAGATGTCAATACTCTTCTCTATAGATCTGATCAAACTTTGCATAGTTTGACTTAGGGCAAACTTGAATCCCTTATATTTATGACAGGAGTATTATCGTGAAATTGAAAAAAAAATCACCATATATAGGTATCTCATTGTTAATGGACACTATAATTGAGCATAAGTTAGGCTGGGCCAGATAAAAAAAGCTTGCCTAAACTTTTCCCTAGCTTTCCTGCCCAAAGATATCCATCAAGTGGTAGGCTCGGGCCAGGCCTGGACAGACCACCTGCGAGTTTTTAATGTAAAATTAGTGAAATTAATGTTTTGGGCTAGCCTTCGTCACCTCTGTCCAAGGCCAGTCCAACAACAGTGTCACATGCCAAGCTAAGTCAGCGAGCTCGGGCACCTAGACCGGCCCAAGCTAGATATTTGATCAGGTCTAACGGTCATACATCACCTACCACTAAAAAAAAATCACCCCTAAATGAAAGGGCAAATGACTCGGGGAATGTTCTATCAATGCAACTTGTTGAGTTGGAGGAAGTAAATTTAACCAAATGGTAGTTTAGGGTGTCATTTGGACATAGGTCAAACTTGGAGGGAGTAATTTGGACTTTTTCTTTATATTTAATATATATGTTTCAATTTTTTTATTTACAATTTAAGAAATACACTATAGATGCAGATGCTTGCGCACATGTACCACCACATCTACATTCATATGGATGCCTATAGAAGATTGGGCCTGCATATATTGAATTTGACAACGTCAACATATATAATTCCCAAAACCATGAATCGCTTAAGACAACTCCTTGATTTCTCAGTTTTCATTTTGTTTGACATTAACTCCCAGATTTGGATCATGTCAATGCACATTACTAAGGTTAACAGTTACTTACGAATTATCTAAAAAAAACAGTTACTTGACGAAACCCTACAGCTCTCTATCATTTTTCCCAAAAATTCTCTAACTCTACCCTTAGTGTACGTGTAGGGGCAGATGCTTACCTTTAGGCCTTGTTGGTGCTTATGGTCCTTGACGAGGTTGTCCTGGCCAGTATCTCGGCCATGTGTGTGCGAACTTGAGGGGCTCTGGATCCCTTACTCCTGCTCACTAGATCCCTCTAGTAAGGATCAAGGTCATAGTGAATTAGCTAGCGTAGGCATATAGGCAGGATCGAGGTCACAATGAATCACCATAGGGATAGGTAGGATTTGGATTTGGGGTGCTTAGTTCTATGCAGTAGCTAGGAAGGAAAGAGGGGGGCGGGGCATACCAGTGGATCGATGCTCCTCTAAGCTAGGTGAGGGGCACAAGGCGCATCTAATCTGAGCTAGGTGACGATGCCATGAAAGGGAGAGGTGCCGCCCAGCCTAGCAAGCAAGGCATCCATTCTAGGCGATAGCTGTTAGCTAGGGATGAAAATGGACGAAAACGGACAAAAAAAACTCCTCTCCCGTTTCCAATTTCTATATTTGTGCGGGAGGTCAGGCAATAGGGTTGGGGTTAGGAGAAATGATGTGACTTATATTTATTCCTGAGTGAATCTGTCCATCTGATTACGCGGGTGAGGATGAGCCGTGCTAAGTTGGGCCGCATGTCAAAGGCCAATTTCAAGGTTGACTTGGCCCATTACTGCTTAATGTGTTTTTGTTTTGTTTCTAGTGAAGCTCATGGTAATTATTGTTTTAATTTATTTTATGATTGATTTCTCTGTTATAATAATAGCTAATTGGTAATAAATAGTATCAGTATATGAAACATATAGAACAATAAAAATCATTTTTACATGTGGAACTCAAAATGGAAGTAATTCCAATAAAATTATGTTGTTTGCATGAACAAGCACATGTAATAATTGTTATACTAGAACCTAAAGAGGCAACTAGTTCTGGTTGGTTAGATGCTATGCTCCATCTCCACATTAGGCAATTTTCCCCATATAAATATATAAATGGAAGAAGATTAATATAGCCACACAAGTGAAAATTGTTTGATGAAAGATGTTTAAATCAAAATATGATCAATATTTGTTCGAAATTTTAAAAACATAAAAATCTAGTGATTTTTAAATGAAATAAATTTTGTAGTATCATAATAGTAGAGATAACATCATTGTTCTTTCTTTCTAAAAAAATAAAAAAGTTTATGACGACCCATAGTGTCATGTGTATGCTATAATGTGGTATCAGACTATTTTATGATGATTTCTGATTGGACTTAGTGACGGACACCTAATTTTTTGCCACCAATCCATTACATACCCTACAAAACGTCATAAAATGGAATACGCTAAGGTCAGTCTCAGTGGGAGTTTCACTAGAGTTTCATTTGCATTTAATAGTCTGTCACATATGCACTTTTGATAACATGGTAACGTTTTAATGAAGAGAGAGAAGAATTGGGTTTTATGGGGATGAAACTCTCTTGGCACAGTTACCCACTCTCTATGAGTCATAAAATTAAATGTTTATGAAACTATGAAATGAAACTTTCCATTGAGAGTTGGTGTTTCATCTAAGTTTCATTTCATTCTATACGATATGGCAGTCTTAGAAACAACAAAATGAAACTCTCCACTGAGACTGGTCTAATGACAAATATCACAAGAAAATCGTCATAGATTGCCGTATATATTGTAGTGATAATTAATGCACCTTGTTGTCGAAGGAATTGTCCCCTATGCCATACAAATAGAGTGCCAAATCTGATATGTGCTCCTTGGTGGGTAGCGGTAATATAGTGTTTTAGAGGGTTTGAGCACCTTACGTTTGAACTGTCCAATTTTAAGATCCAGCAGCTTAGAGTAGGTCTAATTTTATGCTAGCAAAGAAAAATAGTAGGTTTGGGAGGTCCTAGCACCCTAATTTTTATTAAACCATCTTTATTAAAAACACAACTAAAAAAATGGTTGCGGCTAATGTGCAAAGCAACTCTAATTTTAGTGTGAACAAACAGTAGCTAGGATGTAAGGAATAATTCATGTGTTGGAGGCTATATAAACACTTGAATTTAATCGCAATGATATATAGGCTGGTCCTAATTGTCACCTTCATGAAAGAAATAAAAACAATAGCAGCCTACAGTTAATAAATCGCATGCTAACCGGTTTTCAGTGCTTTTTTTTAATTTCAGTAGAACCCTATACAAGGTCTAATTACAGTAGCCGTACATTTGTTAATTGTGCAGTTTACCTATGGTTGCTTCTCTGAATGCTATAATGAACCGAGAAACAAGAGTTCATGCTTTGCTGGCGATGGGTGCTGTGAGGCACCTGTCCCGAAGGACATGGGGTATAGTCAATCTTACTTCAATTCAGACTACAACTACACCGACGGCTGCGGCTATACTGTAGTGATGGAAGCGAAGGCATTCAACTATAGCACAACATATAGGAACTCAACAACGTTCTGGGATGAACACAACGGAAAAGTTCCAGTAGTAATGGACTGGAGGATTACATTTGAGACATGTGAGGATGCTAAAATGAACCTTACTTCATATGCATGCATTAGCGACAAGAGCAAATGTGTCAACACCACCAACGGCCTAGGCTACCGTTGCAAGTGTCTGGACGGTTATCAAGGCAATCCGTACGTCAGCGATGGATGCAAAGGTTTTCTACACTCTCTCTAGAGAAATTAACATGAAAATTTCAATGTGATGATTCTTAGCAGTATATATATATATATATATATATATATATATATATATATATATATATATATATATATATATATATATATATATATATATATATATATATATATGATGTGAACTGTTTTTTCACCGTCCAGATATTGATGAATGCCTTCAGAATAATACGAATAATTGCGTGGCTAGAGGGGCGACTTGTCAAAATACACAGGGGAACTTTACATGTTTATGTCCACCGAGGGAAAAGATGATGAATGACAGGTGTATGCCAAATCAGAAGTCCTCTTCTTGGGTGGTACCAGTCGTGGGTAGGTATCCTACATACTCCTACTCCTACCTTCAACAAGCTATAACACAAACATGATGACAAAGTCCCTATTTTGAGCTTGCTCCAAACTCTCCAAGCATGCCCGTCACAAGTTTTCTTGTATTATTTCCTATTGTAATCATTTTGTGATTTCATAGCGGTTTCCTGTTCTTCTTATATATGAATAGTGATTAATATGGTAAATCATGCAGGCGCAAGTGTTGGACTAGTGGCCCTCGTCGTTACCGTAACCTGTGCATACTTGACCCAACAAAGAAGAAAGCTACAACACGTCCAGCAGAGATACTTCCAACAGCACGGAGGTATGCTGTTGTTTGAGGAGATAAAATCACAACAAGGTAGTAGTATTGCTTTCAAAATATTCTCAGAAGCAGAATTGCAAGAAGCCACCGACAAGTTCGACGAGAAACAAGTGCTGGGTCAGGGAGGACATGGTACTGTGTACAAGGGGCTTCTCAAAGGCAACGTGGAAGTGGCTGTAAAAAGATGTATGTCCATTGACGAGCAGCACAAGAAAGAATTCGGCAAGGAAATGCTAATACTCTCTCAAATCAACCACAGGAACATCGTTAAGCTACTCGGCTGCTGCCTTGAAGTGCAGGTCCCGATGCTGGTATATGAGTTCATCCCGAATGGCACGTTGTTCCAACTCATCCATGGAAACCATGGCAGGCAGATTTCCTTGGCAACTCGCGTACAGATTGCCCATCAGTCCGCTGAGGCGCTTGCCTACCTGCACTCATGGGCGTCCCCACCAATCCTCCATGGAGATGTCAAGTCTTCCAACATCCTCATCGATTGTGATTACACCGCAAAAGTATCAGACTTTGGTGCTTCCATCCTAGCACCAACTGATGAATCGCAGTTTGTCACACTTGTTCAAGGAACTTGTGGGTACCTTGATCCGGAGTACATGCAGACGTGCCATTTGACAGACAAGAGTGATGTGTATAGCTTTGGGGTTGTTCTCCTAGAGCTTCTCACACGCAAAAAGCCCTTTAACCTTGATGCGCCTGATGATGAGAAGAGCCTAGCATTGAGGTTTATTTATCTGACAAAGGAGGGCAGGCTGGAGGAGATACTGGATGATCAACTCAAGAATGATGAAAGCATGGAGTTTCTGGAAGAGATTGCAGAGTTAGCAAAGCAGTGCTTGGAGATATCTGGCATCAATAGGCCGTCAATGAGGGAAGTCTCCGAGAGGCTTGATAGGTTGAGAAAGGTGATGCAACATCCATGGGAACAACAGCAGAACCCTGAGGAGATGGAGTTGTTGCTTGGAGAGTCATCCTTGGCAAGCTCTGAGATTGTCAACAGTGGAATTTTAAGCATCGAGAAGAAGGCTGCCAGGAATCTAGAATTGGGACGTTAATCACCAGGAAATAGAAAAGGAAAGTGAGATTATTTTTTATTGATTACCTGCGCCTATAGCCTATGGTTCATAATACAAGTTAGTCAATTCAATGCAAGAAGAGAGAGAAGCAACCTAAGCTAATGTCAAAAGTTGGGTCACACTGATCCAGGGTTACTTTAGGCTATTTTTGTAATGTTAGAGATGTGTATTTTCAAAACATAATAGAACAATGGCTGATATTACCAATGATGATTACAATATACTAAACTGATGGTCGGATGCCTCTAATTTTCTTTTAAAAAAAATCTCTGTTTTATATTTTCCTACTAGTGCGTCTCGTGGGAACAAATTAGTAACCATAAGATGGTATGGTACCTAAGTCTGCTTTGCTTTAATCAATAAGATAGTATGATTTATTTTTATCTTGTGGAAAATTTAATAAGCTGTTCTAATAAATTCCTAATTATTCTTCGTAATATATAATGATATGTAGCTCTCCTGCGTGTTCGAGAAAAAAAATCCTAATTCATCACTTCCCCTCGGGGACAAGGGCACCTGGATTCCCAGGAGGCCTAACCAACAGTGTGACTACAGCTTCCCAGTTGTATGTCTCAGGAACAGCATGCATCCATATGGATGGCAGCAGAACATACAGGTGATTGACCAGTCAGTGATGCATTGAAGCTACCATTTCTCTTTCTTAGCTACATCTCGCTCATTTCATTGCTTTGGGTGGGACAGAGACAGACTGATAGCTTCTCCTAAAAATTGCCACAACCTGTGATGGAAAACTCTCATGGAAGGCCATACCAAAGCATGGATCGTTGTTGGACCAGAGCTTACATGAGTTCCATTGACGTTGCTGTTAGCCTGTCACAGCTCAGAACATCCATCTTCAGATGATGGCCAGCTGAAGATCACTGTTCAGGCACAAAAGCTTTCGTGTCTGAATATCTGATCGAGGCCTATATGTTTGATTGCTGTGACTGCAGCCAGCTTATAGCTGGAACACGAGCAGAGTGAGTGCAATGGTATCGACTCCGGAGGATCTGACAATTGAGATAGCCCGTGACCAGGCTATGCCAGGTCGTATCGACAGTTCAAGCCAAGCTTGTCCTGTTGGATTTCGGGCCTGTTTGGATAGGCGCCATTGTCTGAGAGAGCTCCTGACTAAGCACATTGATCTAGTCCCAGGTACAAAGGCCTGTTGGATTGGAGGGTCAAATATTGAAATTTCTCTTCCCAGTTCCCATCGTGTTCATTCATCTGAGATACTGAGAATCTGAGAAAGTCTCTATCTGGCCCAGATAAAGATATAGAACTAAAAAAAAAAAGAATGGCTGAATTGACCTGCTTTGGTTCTCCCCCGTTTTCCTAAACCCACTCTTGTTTTTCGTTTTTCAACAGATTAGATTTACTCTCGATTGAAAAGAACTCTGGAATCCTTTCTTTGCCAGGCTGATCAAAGTCAAACAGCCAAACCCGAATCAGATGCCAAGCACGGCAGTAGAGACAAATAGTGTGTGTTAACCAGTAACAAATGCACCAGTATAATCTTATTGATATCCAATGCAAATTTGCTACCATGAACCATAACATGAAAAATACAAAAAAGGAACGCTGAAGTTGTCTTCTGCCAGCGGGAACTACTCTGCTCTATGTAGTTTTACAAAGGGTTGCCGAAGAAAATAGTGTTGTCAAAGACAACAGTGTCTGCATCCACATGTTCGAGCTTATAGTTTATACCTTAGATCTAGTTTGCCTCACATCAAACACTGTATATACAACAGTCCCTCCCAGCACCCGAAAATCGTGAGCACATTCAGCAACTTCTGTTTCGTCGTTCTAGTTTTATTGCTTCGTAAGAATCCATAACCTCTTTGAATTTTGCCTCAGCAACCTCTGCCATAGACAAAAAAAGGAAGCTTCTGAGCACGTACATACCCAATGGGCATATTAGCCTTACATAAGGGATGAGAGACAGTGAAACTGTATTTACCCTTATTATTTTGGTTTTGGTCTGGATGATACTCCATTGCTTTTCTCCTGAAAGCATTCTGTAATGAAATGATATGCAAGTAAGCAAGATGTACAGACAATTGCCTGAAAGCTTTGGCCATCTGACATGAAAGAAAATAACAAAGAATACATAGAAGCGTAATTTGCAGTTCACTAATGAACACTGAAATTTAAAGACTTGGGCACAACAGGGGATGATTGAAAACTTGTAGGAGAATGTCTCTTTGTGCAACCATACCTTGCTAACATGACTTATCTACCCTTGGTACAGACTACAGAGTAAATACGGAGTATATGTTTATTCTACCACATCAGAGGACGCCTATGGGCAAATGTCAATTTTCAAATACAATATATTTAATTAATAGAACATCTCCCCTCCCTCCTTTCGCTCATAGTTACCATTTCAGGATTGTAGAGAGCTCCTTAGAAGTTCAGTACAAATTTCAAATGCGTAAACTTTAGTTTGCTTTTATATTTTGAACTGTTCAACATAAAACTTGACTGTAGGTTGTACAGAATTGAACAAAGCACATTGCACTCTTTTCAGTAGAAAAATATTCAGTACACACAAAATGAATAGGTAGAAGGCACACCTTGATTTCAGCATCTGAAAATGGCTCTGATCTTGACCTGGGGAATGGAAAGGAAAAATTGGTTACAGGCAATTATGATGATATCAGTTCCTCAACATCACTACGGGCAGTCGGGCATGTTAGCATCAATTTCAGTGTAACATAAATGCAAAGTGTGTGAAAGACTAAAGCAGCTGGTTCTTCTCTCTACAAAGCAGGGCGATATCTTCTCTTTAGTCAGGTGCAATCATAAGGTACAAAGGTGAGAAAATTTGTGTTAATATACATTCAAAGGTAAGTGGTTAACAATGCTTCTTTGCTAATATTGACTGCTACAGATAGAACATGTAGATAAGGGGGCCAAGAATGACAGTGGTTCACAACAAACTAGGCCATCACCACATACAGCTGGCATCTATATAGGAATGTTCATTGACATGAAAGACTGTTAGTACATACCTGTCAAGGCCCAAAACAGAATAGTGATGTGACATAGTGTAACTCATAGCTTCCCTGGGCATCGCCCTGAAATTTGTCCTTTGATTCGCATAAAATGTTTCTGCGTTCCAGTACCAGTCATCTCTTTGATGATGCTGATAATAGTTGGGATTATGGCTTTCCCAAGTTCGATAATCCCGACATTTACACCTCTCCTTTTCAAATACATCTTGCATGCGCCGTATGCGTTCCTACAGAAATCACTACTGTTGGCTCAGGATTAGTTGAAACGAATCAGCATGCAAACAAAATGAATGAAATGTGACTAACATAGTGACACCAATTTGTGAGATGGTTCCTTATATTGTCATATCAAAGTTTTCATCTGCTTAGAGTTCTCAAGGGGAAAAGAAAAATTGAGGAGGAAATATTGCTTACTACTACAAATTGATGTTTTTCCGGAACTTCATGTTCATCTCTAAGAAGCAGCTCAATAATAACAACACATACACCTAAGGGCTGTAGAGTGAATAAGCTAATGGAATCACTTTCAATGTGCAAATGTTTAAATGCATTTGTAATATCTTGTATGCGAGGAAGGCACTGACCACTCTTTCCCTTTGGTCCTCGGTCCTTTCACGCATCCTCTGGTGATACCGTTCCCAGGCTTCACCACGCTGGTTTGGTCGACGACGAGGTATGTCTTCCCAGAACACATACGGTTCCGACCTACTAAGCTTCAATGGAGGAAAAAGGTTTCACCGATGTGCCCCCAAACTCACCTTCGAGGCAATGCTGCTGCAGAAAGCAAATGCTAAAATGACACCTTTTTTGTAAAATTTTTGTACCTGAGTGTAGAGCCAGCTGACCGTCCGGCGTAGTTGTCCGACCTACAAGTCCGCAATCAAATGCATCATCGCACACGGAATCGCTTCAGAAGATTTGCCTCAGTGTAACAACACTAAAGAGAAGCACCGAGCTCACGCATCCGGATGCCTCAGGGCCGCCGGGGTGAGGGATCGAGGGAAGGGAGAAGCGGGGCACGGAGAGCAGAGCAGCAGGCTTACGGCGGCGGTGGTGGCGGTGGCGCCGACGAGGGCGAAGAGAATGATGGCGGAGGGGAAGGCGCCCGAGTCCGCCTCCACCGCGGCCGTCCCGGACGGCCACGGGCTCGGCTGGCGCTCGCCTTCGCGGCGGCCGGCCATGTCCGAATTGGGGATCTGGAGTCGCGTGTGACGCCGGCGAAGGGACCCAACCCGCGTGCCGGAAGGAAGGGGCTGAGGCTGCAAGTGGGCCCTTGTCTTTTCCTGGACTTGGGCGGGCTGGGCTAGTAGAAGGAACGGACCGATGGGCTGACGCTTGTGCATGGGCCCAACTTTGTTTGCTGTTACAGGCCGCGCCGGCCTTCGTTGCGGAAAATCGAGGAGGAATCAAGCCTAGTGCCGTTCGTGGAGCCAGGATAGCCCAATAGCAAACTCGAGGCTCGGTCCACCATGGTCAGTAAGCAAAGAGGGCCTCGAGTTACATGGTCTTGAAGAACGATCTCGGACCTGCATCCGGACGCGACTCTTCATGAGCGGCCTCCAAACAAAAAAAAAACAAATGTCCATTCAGACGGATGCCTCCCACCGCTTACTCCCGCACACGCTGTTTGCCCTCACTTCCTCCTTTCTATTCTTATCCCTTTCGCGCTCGCGCCCTACCCCACTCCGATGCGTGGCCATGGTTGCCTCCCTGGCCGGCGGCGACGCCCACACCCACCCCGACACACGTGCTTCCCCAACCCCGGTGTCCTCCCCCACCCCGGTGCCTCCTTCCCCTACCCCGGCAGGGCCTCTTTCCTCACTCCGGCGTCCTCACCCACTGGGAGCACCCAACGCCTGCGGATCTGGTGGCCCTCTCCGATGTCCTCCTCGCCCACCCCGACAACTCCTTCCCCTACCTCGGCGGCATCCTCCTCCCCCGCTCTGGTGTCCTCACCCACTGAGAGGTGGCGCGGCGATGTTGTAGAGGAGTCGGCGACTCTGCCCATCTCGGCGCGGTGCCCTCTCTCACCTCAGAGACCGAGCTCCCTTCACCCCATGGCCATGGCGCTCCTCGCTCCCCATCCCCTACCATCGCTGCCAAGCCAAGCCCGGTGTCGTTAGAGCTGGTGGTGGTGGTGCTCGTGTGCATCGCTGGTGTTGGTGCTGGGTAGTGCTCGCGCGCTGGCTCTCACCCCGTCGGCCAGAATCGACCGGCCTAGGCCTCTCTCCTCCTATGTTGCAAATGTAAGTTTCAATTGTTTCAGACATTTCAGAGGCATGTTGCAATCATATGGATGTTACAAAAGTAGATCAGGGGATATTGCACATGTTGCAAGTGTTTTCAGAAGCATGTTGTGTTTGTTTAAACTGTTTCATCTGTTTCCAGACGTATGTTGCAAGCGTTTTGATCTAGATGTTGCATATGTTTCAGTGGCTATACACATATGTTGCAAGCATCTTTTAAAATGTTTTATCTGTTTCAAACGTATGTTGTAAGTGTTTTATCTGGATGTTGCATATATTGCAGTTGCTGTAAATATATGTTGTAAGCGTATGTTGCAAATGTTTCACATGTTTTAGATGCATGTTGCAGAAGTGCTTCATGTTGCAATATTAACAGGCGCAGAAAGCGGGCGCATGCGGAGGCGGTCCTCGCGGACGCAGCGGTCCCCACATGGGTGGCAAGCGAAGTAGATATGGGTGGTCCTCACCTGCATGCACATTAGTAGGCACGGACGCGCAGCTCTACGCGCACCCGCATGCTGGGGCTGGGCGTGCAGGCACAACAGGTGCATGCTGATGCGGGGGCGTGCAGGTGCATGTGGGGTAGACTTTATTAGCATGCGGGTCAGGCGCGGGTGTCCGGATGGTGGCTAGCGTCCGAACGTCGGGGCGCTAGCCACGCCGCTTGAAGAAAGGTTTCTTTTTTTAAGTAAAATATAAAAGTTGCTCAAAAAAAGTAAAATATAAAAGAAAAGATAAGCTCATGAGTGCTATATGAGTGTTTTACCCTCCCTTTTAAAATATATAGGTTGTTTCAGTCTACTGAGTCAAAATTTTATTACCTTTATCATGTGTATAAGAAAATATACTAACAGTATGCAAGCAAACCGGATAGAGCAAGTGTGTAACAAATATGTTTAAGATTCGACTATCGGTTTTTGCTCGATACGGCTATGCATGAATGATATGATTTTTGAAAAATAAACAGATTTCTTCTGTTATTTACGTGGTTGTTATATATATTGGTTTCATACATGAGCTTCTATAGAAGCCAACGGCACAGGATTTTGTTGTAGCGGCCCCCATACTGCCAAATAGGTTTTTTACTAGGACACATGGGATGTAGTTTAGTCTAGTCTTCGGATCAAATGTTATTAGGATGCTTAAACTTTTTATAAAAACCTTTATAAGGTTGAGGCCGGGAGTATTTTTAAGATATCTGCATAATTAATATAACAAGTCCATACGTGCATGCGCAGACTCACTTATACAAAAATACATCTGCACACTCTGCCTCTATAAGCACATCTTAGTGATTGAGATGGCGAATATTGATATTGATGATGTCACTGTTTTCTTTGAAATAATAAGAATATGAGCACTTGATCTAAGGCCCGTTTGGTACTCCAGCTTCTCTGATGTATTTACTGTTCATGCACTGGCCAGACCAATCACGGAATCTAGTCTAGTTGGACAGGTTTCAAATTACACCTTCCTTATTCATTTATGATCAAATATATGCACCGGCCAGACCAATCACTGTTTTCAGAATGAGTGCACTTGATGGAAATCTGAGTTCCTAGATCCTAATTAACATGTATGTTTTGTTGCAAAATTGGATAATGGTCACATCAGTTGCATATTATGGAGAGAACTACACATGTTATTTTTAAAATACAGACACGAATGCTGATATGCATACGCGCATTACTCTTATGCGAGTGCGCATTACTCCTATCAGAGTCCTATCAGAGTGCGCACTACTCCTATAAACGCATTCTAGAGACCGAGAAGGATATTTGAGATTGACGAAGCCACTGTTTTTTTTTTCTGAAATAAATCTAAATACGAGCAATCAGGCTAGATTTAGGACACCTGGATTCCAGATGTTGACAGGTTCCAACTTCCAAGTTGCACCTGCATTATTCATTGACCATCCAATACACGTGCCAATCTCCGAACAACTTGCAAATGCTACGGGTAATTTTAATGGTACAAGCTGCCCGTGGAAAATCCAAATGAATAATGTTCTGGAAACCTGGCTCGCAGGCAATATGCCTGCATGAAGGCACAGGTTAAGGTCGACATCTCTGCAACTGCAAATTAAGGTAAATATCCAAACAACCCTGCCCCTTGTACTAGTCTGATACAGACAAGTCTACCTTTTACTGAGGTACCTACGAACATTTTTTATTTTTGTATATCTTTTAAAAAAGAGAATATATTAACATTCCAGCTTCTGCATCCACCAATACATATAGTTGTTCCTTATTACACGCACAACCACTGTGGTCCACACAAACTCAAACACAAAGTTTTTAACTAAAGTAAAAAAGAAGAGCTTCCAAACTCGCCATCTAAAGAACAATTTTATTACTAAATCTCCAACCGTATCTTGTAAACACCTTCGTCGTGGTTGTCTCAATAATTTTGCATCTCATCTTCATTTTTTGGCGATCCTCCTCCTTCTGAAGTAGGGACCAAGACCTGATCCAGTAGGTCCCTGAAGATAACCTGTAAATAGGATGGTGCTGCAGCCTTGCCAAAAATTATATTATTCCGGGTTAACCAAATCGCCCAACAAATCGCACTTGCGCCGACAAGAGTCTTAGATTTCAGTTTCCTATTTATCCCGTCTAACCAGCCCGTGAACAAATTGTGAATGCTAGTTAGAGGTAATAAATTAAAGAAAACATGAACAATACGCCACATGAATTTAGCAAAATGACAGTCAAAGAATAGATGTTGTATAGACTCGTCAGAAGAACAAAAACAACACTTTCTACCTCCTTGCCACTGTCGCCTTACTAAATTATCCTTTGTCAAGATTACTCCCTTAAACAAGTACCACAAGAAAACTTTGATTTTAAGATGTAATTTCAGTTTCCAAATAAAAGTATTAAAAGGTATAGCTTGTGCTGTCAATAATGCTCTGTACATGGATTTAACCAAGAATAATCCACTCTGGTGTAGCCCCCACACAAATGATCCCTTTAGTTTGTTAATTGTACACTGGCAACCATTGCCACGACGTCTGAAAGTCCCTAGTTTGGTTTTGGCTAATTGATGAAACCTAGGACTAACCTTTGTATCTAAATGGATGATTTAGATAAATGTGGTCATTGAATATGAGACATGACATTGACTCATGTGACCAAGATGATGAAGACCGAGGTGATGCTTGGCTCGATGGACCGGTTGTGAGGGTGAAGGGCAAGTCGAGGCTTCGAAGCGAAGGACCATGCGATGGTGAAGCTTGAGCAAGACTTGGCGCTGACGGACCGATGCAACGGTGAAGAGCAAGTGAAGTTAAGGTCGATGGATCGAGATGGTCATTTGATGATATGAAGTGGATCATATCTTTTGGAAAAACAAAATGGGCTCAAGGCAAAGGTATAACCATAGGGCCATTTTGTTTTGCACTCAAGACACCATAGAGGGTGTGAGTGGTTTAGGATCGATAGCCGAACTATTAAGAGGGGAAATTTTATCGGTTATTCGACGTATGGGTGCCACTAGGTGAATTCATGAAGTGCATTGCATGTAGGGCCTAGTGAGCTAACTAAAAAACCTTCGAAAATGATTATGAAAATACTAACACACGTGCACAAGGTGGTGATCACTTGTTGGTGTTGGCACATTTACGAAGGCAATAAAGTTTGAGCGGTAGAGAGGGTTTGGTTCATAGAGGTGACCAGACACTACACCGGACGCGGTCATGGTATGATCGGACGCATCCGGTCAGTTTTTCGCAGTAGTCAGGCGCGCGGGTGCTAGGGTTTGCAACCGGCGCGTCCGGTCACTCGCGGGACCGGCGCGTCCAGTCAGGTGCCTAGAAGGAACTGCGGTTCGCAAGGACGATCGGACGCGGGGCACGTCCGGTCACACGCGATCGGACGCATCCGATCGTTGAGGGAGCTTACTGGACTCTAACCAGACGCGGGCACTGTCGCGTCCGGTCGTTACTTCGCGGGCGCGCGGTGCTGTGCGATCGGCGCGTCCGGTCGTTGACTGGAGCGCGTCCGGTCACTCGGGACCGGCGCATCCGGTCGTTATGAGAAGCGCGTCCGGTCATAGGGTTTGACCGTTGGCGCAGTGACCGTTGGAGGATCGGACGCGGTTGAGCGCGTCCGGTCAGTTTTGACCGGCGCGTCCGGTCATCCCGAAAAGGACTGTGGCAGAACCGCTCGGTTTAGCCCATTTTCGGAGGTACTTGTCTACCACTAGACACTAAGCACCCCGAAAGGAAGCTAAATCGAACAGTTCCGTCGAGCACACCCAACGGGAGAACTCGAAACAATTCACGTTTTACATCTAGGATCCAATAATGAGTACAAGCTTACAATACTTATTCCATTTCATACAACAAAGTATCTCAGAAATTATTTATTACATAACCAAAGTTCAGAGTGCGATAATTAAACAGCGGAAATAAAATAAACATCTAGCGGAGCGATATAAGGATCCATCTGTGCCCACCAGAAGAATCCTCCACACAAAGGCTAGCTTTTCAAGGTGCACCTGCAACAAGGGTAAATAAACCCTGAGTACACAACGTACTCGCAAGACTTACCCGACTGGGAATATATATATTTCCCGACTCTCAAGGAATATGATAGGCTTTATGGCTTGTGGGATTCTTGTTTGCGGAAAGCAATACTAAGAGTATGTCCTTATTTCATTAGATTCTTAGCAGCCATATTTAATTACTTGTTCAACATTCTATGTAAGCACCTGTTCTAATTCCAAGCAACAGTTGAGCAATCAGAACTATTTTATCATCTTTCTTATGCCAATTCTTACTACAGTGCCAGAGTGCAGTCAAGCCATACCGTCACGCAGAAACGGCGATTCGCGAATCAATATGCCCAGCTGGGTGCCCTAAAAACACACGCCTCACTTGCACCCTAGGTACAAGCAAGACCAACCCATTCCACTCCTATCAAGGGGTCCAGGTCCCCGTCCAAACTGGGACTCCAAGCCCCCAACACTGCAGGCCCGGCCTCAGTGCGGTGCTTAGACCTCCACCTAAAACCCACCCCTAACAGTCGGTCCGGAAAGAGCCGGAACCCATGACAAGAGAGTAACAAGTCTTCCCGCTCCCATAAGCAAGTATGTGCTCAGGACAATATATCTGTGACTTGACCGAGAGTCCAGTGCAACGATCGGTCCTTAATCGACACGGACAGGAAAACAATGTAACCAAGCTAAGCCCCGTGGCCGCGGGACATAACCTGTTACACCCACCAGAACCCAACCACATCCCTGCCCGGTCACCATTTCCTTTTTATAATTTTATCATGAGTGTAAATTTTCACCTACTTGCTTATGCACCGGGGCTTGCCTTGGGCAGGTGGTGCAGCAGCAAAGTCAGTGGTTAGTGGCTCTGGGACTCCCTCCTGCACGAGAACCTCCTCCTCGTACTCCTCCACGATCTTCTCATAGTCCTGTTCCTCCGCGACCACGTGGTCAACTATCTCGTGATCTACATGCATGAATTGATGACATGACTTAATGCAAAGACAACAACAGCTCTTAAAAATACACAACTACTAAGCTAATTAACTAACTCTAATGATTAACATGCTAAGCTATCCATTACTTCTAATAAGCAAGAACTAGCTAGCCTAATATTTTCTACTAACTAAAATACATTTCATGATAAATAGATAAATTTAGTTGAGCTCTAGAGACGAAGAAAATGACATTGACAGACAATTCTTGATTTTCAATGAATTTAGGAAGAAGAATCAACGGAATTGGAGTTCGTATGGTGGAGATATTGGTTGCGCAAAGTAGCTGATAATAATCTCTAAAAAACCAAAGGAACTTAATTAGCTCATGGCTTTCTCCCGTGACTTGCTCATGAATGAGGTCTTTAATAAAAGGAATAATGAAGACAGATGGCGCTGCTTGGGAGAAACAGAGGAAGTACAAGAGGGACTCACGGGATACTTACTGCAGTCCACTGATGCTTCGATAGACGCAACTTACACGGCAAGAACAGAGAAACTTGATTAGAGAGGAAGAGATGGACAACAAGTCTGGCGAGCTCGCGATCGCGAGACGTCTCCTTTTAAGGACGAGAGACGCAGGGACGCTCGCGCTGGAAAAGAGACCGACGTACGCGACCAGCGTGAATCAGACTCGCAGCATACAAGTGACAGACTTTTGCTCTGGCGAACAAAAACTTCCACGTAAACAGTATTTTCTACTTGCTACAGTGTTTCTGTGCGTGCTACAGTGGATTCTATGCTGCTACAGTGGTTTCTCCGATGCTACAGTGAACCCCTGCAGTGACATTGCGTGCTCTCAGGTTTCCTTTCGCAGAGGCAGCGCGCCGTGTGGGCTGGGCAACATTGATTTTTGCAAAGCACGGTCGCTAATTAAGTATTAACTAACACGTAAGTTGTGTGTGGTGTCTGCTGCTGCCGCGGTCGGTTGTCGCCGTGTGCGTGCTGCGCGGGCATGCCTTGCGAGTGTGCTGTGAGCGCGATCAGGGAATTTTAGAAAGAAAATAAATTGCTAGCGCTGGAGTTGGATCAGGATGACAATAGTTAGTTGAACTGTGCTGAGGAATATTTGGACAAGGAATTAATTTAGAGCTCAAATTGAGAATTAGCGCAACAAAATTTAATTTCTCATTTTGCCATAAATAATAATACATAAACATGATGCTCATGACATGGTTTAGTGATTTGTTAACGCGGTAACACCGAGGGTGTTACAAGGACCCAGTGAAGGGGTATAACGGCTCTAATCGGATGGGATGCTTATAAATACTTGTTGGCCGGCCCTTGGGGAGGTCTCTCGTGATTTCTAACATTCTTGTGCATCCTTTGAGCTAGAGCTTCTCCTCCCACTCTTCTCTCTTGCTTGATTGCAAATCAAAAGTGAGATTGAGTGATCCCAAAGTGCATTGCATAGCTTGAGGGCATCTAGTGGCACTTGTGGGTGGTTTAGCTGGTGGATTTCTTGTTACTCTTGGAGAGTACCGCTCCTAGCCGGCTTGGAGATTGTTGGAGGCGTTGGCAAGAGAAGGAGATTGTTCTTGGCCACCTCCGGTTGATTGTAAGAGGTTGTTGTGCTTTCCTCGACGGAGCGCCAAAATCAACTCTAGTGGATTGCGCGTGTCATAGAGTTACCTCACTTGAGAGTGGTGTCTTGTGGTGCCTTGCGGGGCGTGCCTTGAGGGGCAAGTGACTTGAGGGTCACACCGAGGAACCATCTAAGTGTTGGTCAACACAACTGGTGACGTAGCTTGTCGGTGCACAAGTGAACACCGGGTGAACAAAAATATTGTGTCACTTGTCTCCCAGTGATTGGTTTTCATATTGTGCTGTTGTCAATATTGTTTGATTGTATATCATCTTGGTGATTGGCAACATCTTCACGCCACCGTCGGTATAAGATTCACAATCCTCTCTCTCGTATTTACTTTACTAGTTTATCTTGTGTAGCTCTAGTAGTAGCTTTGCTAGTAGTGTTGTTAGCTTGCTCTCTAGTGTAAGATTAGTGACATAGCCCTTGTGTGAACTAGAGATCACACTACAAAAAATCAGGGCTTGTGATGAATACAGGCCCAATCTTCCCAAGAGGTAACCGGTAAGTTCGATTTGTGGAGATCTCGACGTTGGCGATCCGGCTTCAAATCAGACACGATTCGAACCCTGCAACCGTTACACCACTGCTCCATTGGTTATCAACCAAGCACAACTTGATTGACCTCGCCAAGAAGGCTTTTCCTGCAAGCGAATCGAAGAACACAAGCAAGAAGGTAAAAACACGCAATCTGAAATTACAAATATGAATGATGTGAATATCAATAGAGGGTTCAAGAACTCGGTTCCAAAGGACTAATCGACACAGTGGAGGAGATCAAGAACAGGGGCCCTGGATCACTGTAAAAGGATTTGTCACCACAGTTATAATGAACGATTCAGTTTCTCGATGGAAAACTAAACTCTAAATAAAACCCAATTGTCTAATAGCGGCGGCGGCTATATTTATAGTCTAAGACTCGACCTAGGGTTGAGAACGGCCAGGGGTTGGGCGCCCACAACTTGGGCTTAAGGCCCGACACGATACATGGCCAATCGGCCCAAAAGACGGCGACACAGCGCCCTGACAGATTCTGGACGGTGACTTGTTTTGACAATTCCCGTTGATTCCGAACATCTTTTGACGTAGGACCACTTGGGTTGGCTTCCTTATCAAATAAGCTTTCCATCCATATATGGATCATCGAAAACGGAGTCCGTACGCGTCCTGGTTGACCAGTTCAAGGCAGACTGGTCCTGGATTCTGAGGTGGACTCAAACTTGATTTGGGCCTCCACCTTGGTGACTCGAACCGGATAAGTTTTGGGCCTCCTTCTCGATTTGGATGCCCTTGCTGATCTTCTTGGCCTCCATGTAATTCTCCAAGCATGGTTATGACCTCATCAACTTGTATGACAAACCGAAACTGTCATGTAAAGTACAGAAATTGTCATAAAAAATACTTTATGACGAAAAAGCAGCGTCACGCCGGTCGTCATATAACGACCGTCACATAATGTACCTCGTGACGATTTTATGGGCCACCGTCACAAAATGTCAAGACCTTTTGTGACGGTAACGTTCTATCATCACCTATTGTTACCTTTTATGACGACTATAACTGTCACATATTGTTTAGTCAACGCATCACATAATGTACGAACCGTCACAAATGGTACGTGGGAGGACAGGTTATTATGATAATAGGGTAACGTCAAATATTGTGAGCCCAACATTTCCAGCCCAGGCCCATATTATGGGCTGACCCAATTGAAACAATAATAAACCATATAACCAATTCCATAATATCATAACGACCATACAAAGGCGCATGTTCTAGAATACATGTTTCCATACAAAATTACTACAAAAACATGAACACAAAATGATCCAGCCAACTAAACAAATTCTATCAGCTAGCGTCAAGTTCCAGCCAGCACCTAGAGCCAAGTTCTTGCACCAAACAAGTTCCAGCCAGTAGCCAACAGCTAGCGCCAAGTTCCAGCCAACAGCCCAGCAAACAATGCCCATGACCCTATCTGTTATCTGAAAAGAAACAATGAAGAGGAAAAATGTACTATGCAAATGCTAACTAAAAGAATCACACTTTCCAATTGTTGGCATATTCAATTGTGTTTGAATGATCTAGATAAAAAAAAATTTAAGTGAATATTGGTTAGCAAATTTCACTAAATAAATCACAGGACAGATCAAACAAGTTCCAGCCAGTAGCCAACAGCTAGTGCCAAGTTCCAGCCAACAGCCCAGCAAACAATGCCCATGACCGTATCTGTTATCTAAAAGAATCACACTTTCCAATTGTTGGCATATTCAATTGTGTTTGAATGATCTAGATAAAAAAAATTTAAGTGAATATTGGTTAGCAAATTTCACTAAATAAATCATAGGACAGATCAAAACATGCAGGTATGTCATTCGACTTTTTATCTTGTTTGGCTAAGCAATAAGTTGCAGAAACACACAATACTATTATATTGTAAAGAAACAATTCTTTGCATCATTCGAGCAAGAGGCAAATTATCATGGCCAAAGCAGCATATCCTTCAATGGTATTATCAATCAATTTATTTGCATTTCTACATAACAAGCAGAGCCTATCACTACAAGCAGAAAAAACCAACAATATTCAACATGACACTAGACATCTGTTACCACACAAATTTAGCAGACTTGGTGACTTACGAGCTAATTCTAGCTGTAATAGAATTTGGGAATGGACCTGAATCAATATACACATCTATTACCACACAAATTTGTAGTAAAGCAGCAAGACAAATGAAGGAAAATGTAAAATAACAGATGCAATGAAATTTGAGGAAATAACTAGATCCATAGAGTAACCGTTAAAACCACACAATTTATATTAAAACAGGAAGATAAATGCAAATACAGGGACAATGGACAGCAGTAGGCAATTGTGATTGACATAATAGAAGTACTCAGTAGGGAAATCTTTGAAGCTGCAAAGTTACACCCAACTAAATAATGCAAAGATAGAAAGTCACGGTGACACCACTTGCTTGATTCATTCTAGAATCATTTCTTTCTTTCTATTGTTCCTTGCAAAGTTCACCTAAATGGTTTCCCTATATTGGTTAGAAAAAAATACTTCACTAAATATGAAATAAACTAGCAGGTACCCCTGTGTTTCGCACGGGCCAGCAAGGCGGAATTATAGCACATCATATTATACACATGAAACAAAAAGATCAGTAACATTAGTTACATATATGGGTCATCATTTGAGCCTGTCGTAGGATAATGTTAGCATAGTACAGGGCTGTCTCAGTTGGACATGGATACTCATTTCAGCATGGGTGAAAGAACTTTCAATGTTTGGCGAAGTTGTGCACCTGTCGAGCGATATGTTCCATCAAACTGATGAGTAGGTTGAGGAAGAAGACATCACTGAAGAGCTGGAACTGTGCAGGAAGATTTTGAAGTATGTAGTTTAGTTGACGAATGCAGATTAGCAATTGTTTAATCCGGATCCAAAGTACAAATCACAGCTGCTGGCTAAGACGTGTCGAGACGTAGCGCAACAAGGTGAAAACAAAGGACGATGGAAAGAACTCACAGAATAAGCAAGTAACCCGAATTTGTCCTTTTTCTGAATTTTTCCCAGAATTTCCCAAAAGGCACTAGTAGGAATCAAACTTTTTTATTTTTTTGCTATTTTTTTTTCTATATTTTTCTCTGAACAAGGATCACAAAAGATGCAACCACAAAAATTGGCACCTACAACTGAGGTGGGATGTGGTCTACAGAAATACAACAAGTTCTCTGAAAAGCGTGCAAAAACTTTGACAATTTTTTTTCTTTATTTTCCTGAATTTTTTTGGCAATTTTAATGAAACCAAACATGGCAAAACCTAATTTGGGTCGGCCTCAAATGGTGTCAAGAAGCTGCTCAAAAAATTTCAGATTTTTCTGATAAACGAGCGAAAAGTTATGCCTGTTTTACCGAAGGTATGTCAAGTTATGTTTTCCGGAAGGCACAATACGACAGTTAGGGCAAAACGTCCCTAAACTCCAACACCGATCACAAGATGGTTCCTGTGACTAACAGTAGTAGGTATTCGCACCGATCACAAGATGGTTCCTGTGACTAACAGCAGTAGGTATTCGCCTGATGATGTAAGGAGGGCTGCGATGCAGGCAAAATAAGAGCGGCTGACAACCTATCTAGGGTTTGCGTGGTGGCGAGAAGTTACACAAGGCGGCTAGCGGGGCAAGTCGAGTAATGTGGTGGCTTCGACTTGTTTGAAAACGGTGGATGGGATAGCGGCGGAAAACAAAAATCACAGCAACGGGCGATTGAACTACGACTACGAACATAATCCTAAACTAGCAACAAGACTCGACCACGGACACAAACTCAACAACGCGAAGCTGAAACGAAATTGCAAAGGCACAAAGGTGATAGGACAGCGGAAATTGAAATAGTATTGGGCTTTTTGTGGACTCTAGGTAATGAACAAATATGAATCTAAGGCAAACGAGAGTATACCTCGCAGTAAACCTGAAATATCTGATACCAATTGATGAATGCAGGCCCAATCTTCCGAGAGGTAACCGGTAAGTTCGATTTGTGGAGATCTCGACGTTGGCGATCCAGCTTCAAATCAGACACGATTCGAACCCTGCAACCGTTACACCACTGCTCCGTTGGTTATCAACCAAGCACAACTTGATTGACCTCGCCAAGAAGGCTTTTCCTGCAAGCGAATCGAAGAACACAAGCAAGAAGGTAAAAACACACAATCTGAAATTGCAAATACGAATGATGTGAATATCAATAGAGGGTTCAAGAACTCGGTTCCAAAGGACTAATCGACACAGTGGAGGAGATCAAGAACAGGGGCCCTGGATCACTGTAAAAGGATTTGTCACCACAGTTACAATGAACAATTCAGTTTCTCGATGGAAAACTAAACTCTAAACAAAACCCAATTGTCTAATAGCGGCGACGGCTATATTTATAGTCTAAGACTCGACCTAGGGTTGGGAACGGCCAGGGGTTGGGCGCCCACAACTTGGGCTTAAGGCCCGACACGATACATGGCCAATCGGCCCAAAAGACGGCGACACAGCGCCCTGACAGATTCTGGATGGTGACTTGTTTCGACAATTCCTATTGATTCCGAACATCTTTTGATGTAGGACCACTTGGGTTGGCTTCCTTATCAAATAAGCTTTCCATCCATATATGGATCATCGAAAACGGACTCCGTACGCGTCCTGGGTGACCAGTTCAAGGCAGACTGGTCCTGGATTCCGAGGTGGACTCAAACTTGATTTGGGCCTCCACCTTGGTGACTCGAACCAGATAAGTTTTGGGCCTCCTTCTCGATTTGGATGCCCTTGCTGATCTCCTTGGCCTCCATGTAATTCTCCAAGCATGGTCATGACCTCATCAGCTTGTATGACAAACACACAATACTATTATATTGTTTGGCTAAGCAATAAGTTGCAGAAACACACAATACTATTATATTGTAAAGAAACAATTCTTTGCATCATTCGAGCAAGAGGCAAATTATCATGGCCAAAGCAGCATATCCTTCAATGGTATTATCAATCAATTTATTTGCATTTCTACATAACAAGCAGAGCCTGTCACTACAAGCAGAAAAAACCAACAATATTCAACATGACACTAGACATCTGTTACCACACAAATTTAGCAGACTTGGTGACTTACGAGCTAATTCCAGCTGTAATAGAATTTGGGAATGGACCTGAATCAATATACACATCTATTACCACACAAATTTGTAGTAAAGCAGCAAGACAAATGAAGGAAAATGTAAAATAACAGATGTAATGAAATTTGAGGAAATAACTAGATCCATAGAGTAACCGTTAAAACCACACAATTTATATTAAAACAGGAAGATAAATGCAAGTAAAGGGACAATGGACAGCAGTAGGCAATTGTGATTGACATAATAGAAGTACTCAGTAGGGAAATCTTTGAAGCTGCAAAGTTACACCCAACTAAATAATGCAAAGATAGAAAGTCACGGTGACACCACTTGCTTGATTCATTCTAGAATCATTTCTTTCTTTCTATTGTTCCTTGCAAAGTTCACCTAAATGGTTTCCCTATATTGGTTAGAAAAATTACTTCACTAAATATGAAATAAACTAGCAGGTACCCCCGTGTTTCGCATGGGCCAGCAAGGCGGAATTATAGCACATCATATTATACACATGAAACAAAAAGATCAGTAACATTAGTTACATATATGGGTCATCATTTGAGCCTGTCATAGGATAATGTTAGCATAGTACAGGGCTGTCTCAGTTGGACATGGATACTCATTTCAGCATGGGTGAAAGAACTTTCAATGTTTGGCGAAGTTGTGCACCTGTCGAGCGATATGTTCCATCAAACTGATGAGTAGGTTGAGGAAGAAGACATCACTGAAGAGCTGGAACTGTGCAGGAAGATTTTGAAGTATGTAGTTTAGTTGATGAAAAATCAATGGATACATATATTTGCAAATCAAAGGACAATATAAGGAAGATTTTGAAGTATGTAGCATGTAACATTATATCAACATTTAGTAGTTAGTGTACCTATTGCAGCAAAAATAGGCTTTGTCATAGTGAAGTGTTATCTGGACAGACCTTGTAGCTTATGCATGCCTTAGATTAACCTGAAATATAGCAAGCATTGTGTGAGGGACTAATTAATTGTGGTGAGGTCTTTTTGAAATCAAAGATGTGCAATGGGGGTACTTGACTGAGAAGAATGGATGGACACATCTGGTGTTTGCAGTTTGGTTCAGGCCAGAGCAGGGGAAACAATGAGATTATGGTGTTCAGTTAAGGATGCATATCCCCGTGATGTGGAAATGACCTATTAGGGAAGTACCCAGAAATCTCTGTGTATGAATCTCTGTCAGGTGGAAGGCATCATCCCAGTAATCTCCGTGTATGAATCTTATGAACAATGGTTATCAGAAACTGCTTCCACACGTCACTGAATGTTGAAGAAATTAAACAGAATCACTCTAATTTACAGGAGCCAAGTACAGGATCTTTCTCAAATGGGCTTTACTAACCTGTATAGAATTGGTATTGACACGACACATTAATGAAAAGGGTTCCAGTACAGCTGCACGCACCTGGAAGCGTGGAAGGCCTCGGCGCCAGGATTTGGGGCTAAGAGGAACAGATACTGGCAGGAGAGCCGCCAGCCGCCGTGCAGCGCAGCCATCACCGCCGCAAGGCAGCGGCGGAGCTACTGAGGAAGTTGCGCCCGAACTCCGTCGCTTGGGAGCGGCCGAGGAAGATACGCCCGTACGCCGTCGTCTCGGAAGGGGTGGAGCAACAGAAAGACTGCAGGGGTCTGCCCCACCCGATTGCAGCAGGACGTGGGCGAGCGCGGATGTCGGTGGTCGCTGGGGTGCTGCTGCAAACCAGCCATCGCTGTCGCTTCCTGCTCCCAGGACACACGCGCCATGGATCTCGTTGCTCCTGCACATTGAGGATGAGAAAGAGGAGCAGGTGTTGGGGCTGGGCTACTCGGTGGGGAGGCTTCCCCAGGACCTCACGCACATGCTTCTCCGCGCCACCCATAACCGGATCGAGGCCAAACGTCCTCCTCCACGCAGCCGATGGCCAGATCGAGGCCGAGCGCCCTCCTCCATGCCGCCCTTGGCTGCTCACAGGAGAGGGGGTTATGCTGAGGACCAGGGCCATGGCGGCGCAGCTCGCAGGCAGCCATGAGATGCAGGTGGCGGCGCTAGTGGGATGTGGGATCGAGGTGTGGTAGGGTTTGCTGATTGGGGACAGTCGGAGGAAGTGGAGGCGCAGGAGTAGGGTGCCGTGATGCAGGGAGTGGATACGGGGAGGGATGGGTAGGGTTTCTGGAGTGTTTTTATTTGGGACCTGATGTATCTTGGCCGTCCGTTTTGATCTAATGGCCAAGCACGTGGGAGGGTTGGGTTTGGGCTAAATGTAATGCTTATTCTGGAGCCCTACGTGGCCCAATATTCATTTGTTTTTTTATTTTTCTATTTTCAAAGCAGATATGTTATATAAATATATTGAGTACCAAATGAATACAAATGAAAAGTCATGAGTACCAAGTTTGTTAATCTCATCAAGATCTACATTTGTTGTTTTGGTCAACTTTTTATTTGACAAAGTTTGAACCATTCAAATTTTGGATTTTTAAATTTTGACTGCTCCAAACCAGTTTTCGAAACCCTAGATGGTCTCAACTAGAAAAGTCATGAATACCAAGTTTGTATAACTCATCAAGATATACAATTGTTATATAGGTTATTTTTGCATTTGAGAAAGTGTTAGGAAAGTTTAGTTCTAAATTGACAAGTCTCTCATATAGTTTCATAAACCCTATGTGAGATTCATGATTTTGTGACTAGTGTTTACTAATACTTTTTCAAATGGAAAAATGACCTATATAACAATTGTAGATATTGATGAGTTCTAACACCTTTGTATTCAAAAGTTTTTCATCTGAGGTCATTTAGTGTCTCGTTTGACAAAGTTTGATCAAGTCAAATTTTAAATTTTTAAAAAATGACACTTTGACACCAGTTTTTGAAACTCTAAATGGTTTCAAATAGAAAAGTCATGAGTACCAAGTTTGTTAAGCTCATCAAGATCTACATTTGTTGTTTTGGTCAACTTTTTATTTGACAAAGTTTGAACGATTCAAACTTTGGATTTTTAAATTTTGACTGCTCCAAACCAGTTTTTGAAACCCTAGATGGTTTCAACTAGAAAAGTCATGAATACCAAGTTTATATAACTCATCAAGATATACAATTTTTATATAGGTTATTTTTGCATTTGAGAAAGTGTTAGGAAAGTTTAGTTCTAAATTGACAAGTCTCTCGTATAGTTTCATAAACTCTATGTGAGATTCATGATTTTGTAACTAGTGTTTACTAACACTTTTTCAAATGGAAAAATGACCTATATAACAATTGTATATATTGATGAGTTCTAACACCTTTGTATTCAAAAGTTTTTCATCTGAGGTCATTTAGTGTCTCGTTTGACAAAGTTTGACCAAGTCAAATTTTAAATTTAAAAAAAATGACACTTTGACACCAGTTTTTGAAACTCTAAATGGTTTCAAATAGAAAATTGATGAATACCAAGTTTGTTAATCTCATCAAGATCTACATTTGTTGTTTTGGTCAACTTTTCATTTGACAAAGTTTGAACGATTCAAATTTTGGATTTTTAAATTTTGACAGCCCCAAACCAGTTTTCGAAACCCTAGATGGTCTTAACTAGAAAAGTTATGAATACCAAGTTTGTACAACTCATCAAGATCTACATTCTTTGTTTTGGTTATTTTTTCATATGACTTTGTTTGAACAGTTTGAATTTTAAATTTTAAAATATTAGAATTTCGAACATAATTTTAGGGTACTAAGTAATTTCAAATGAAAAAGTCATGAACAAGAAGATTGTAAAGCTTATTGAGATCTACAAACTTCGTTTTGGTCATTTGTTCATTCGACAAAGTGATAGTAACGTTGTTCACAAATTTTATAGATCTCTCTTATAGTTTCATAAACTATGAGAGAGATGTGTAAAATTTGTGAACAACGTTACTATAACTTTATCGGATGAACAAATGACCAAAATAAAAAGTGTAGATCTTAATGAATTATACAACCTTTATGTTTATGACTTTTTCATTTAAAATCATTTCGGGTTTCAAAATCTAGTTTGAAGTCGTTATTTTTTTAAAATTTAAAATTCGAATTGGTCAAACTTTGTCACATGAAAAGATGACCAAAATCAATACATTAACTTGATAGATAATGATTTTAGAAAAATTTAGGAAAAAATCATCACATTTGGAGTTAATATGTGGGAGAAAGACTAGTTACAAGTTTTAACCAGAAATTAAAAAGAGAAATCGTTCTTGCTCATGATGAACAAGTGATTTATAAATTAAAAAAAAAAGAAAGAAAAAGAAAAAGACATCTCTCGGGCCTTCTATTTTAGGCTCGGCCTACCTCCTTCCACCTGGCCCCCTCTACATTTTTACATGGGCCTAGGCCAAGCTCCGAGCCCAACTGTCATGGGTCAAGGCTCCACCTCGTACTGGGGTATTTTATGACATTGGGGGTCATCATATTTGATAAAACATTCAGTGACGGTCTACTGTCGTCATATAAAAACTGTCTAAATCGTCAAAAATTCACAACCGTCAACCGACTCTTGCCGCTTGACAATTTGTGACGAAACTTGCTACCTTCATGTGACACAAGAAACGATGTCGTCATAAATACTTTTGGGTCTCATAATTTTATGACGACACATAACTTTTTGTCATATTATGTTACATTATATGACGAAAACAGGCCTCGTCATGAGGGATTTTGTCATAAAAAGAAGAATTTCTTGTAGTGTCATAATCTACTAGACTTGTGGATAGGAGGCTTGCATCACAACCGTAGGCTAAGCAAAACTCGCTTTGCGCCATTTGTTATTCTAACAAGTTTGCTTAGTGATTCTTGTAGAAATTTTTATAGGCTATTCACCCCCCTCTAGCCATCTAGGATCTTACAACGTCGTGCCAAGCTTATAAATTAACCCATACTAGAGATCTTCTGAAAGTTACATTTAACGGTACTATGGATAGTATCGTTCTTTACAGAAGCACTTTTTTTCCCTAACAATGTTATAAAGTGCAGGAAAGATGGATTTTAGTGGCCGCGATGTTATTCACGAATCCTCCTAAAATCGTACTTGTGACCCGTCACATAGATCAAACTTGCCTAGCGAGAGGAACTCCCCCTTGACCTTCATGAGGCCAGCCCAAAACTGAGAGTCTCCGGGCATGTATTGAACCTGAGTTAAAGTTTTGTCCCTTAAATATTTATTCCTAAGTATCTATTGCCAAACCCCATCTCCATTAATCAATTTTAAAAGTCATTTACTTAGGAGACACTTGTTGTGAACCTCTAAATTTAACACTCCCAACCCTCCTTGGTCTTTTGGAGTGCAAACTACCTTCCACTTAGTTAACCTATATTTTTTTTCTTGTGGTCATCACTCTGCCAGAAAAACCTCGATCTGAAGTAATCCAGCTTCTTCAGAACCCCTCTAGGTACTTCAAAGAATGAAAACATGAACATGGGGAGACTACTCAAAACAGAGCTAATCAAAACCAGCCTCCCTCCTACCGATAGCAATTTACTTCTTCAACAATTCAACCTTTTTTTGAAATCTTTCTTCAACATGTTTTCAATCTTTATTCATGAGTTTTCTATGATGCATAGGTATTCCTAGATATCGAAAAGGATACGACCCCAAATCACACCCAAAAATAAGTGTATACTCCAATTGTCTAGCTCTAGCTGCTCCGTAACAGAACATCTCGCTTTTGTGGAAATTGATGTTGAGTCCTGAAAGCTGTTCAAAAGCACAAAGCAAAAGCTTCATGTTTTTGGCCATCTCTATATCATTATCCATAAAGATGATAGTGTCATCTGCATATTGAAAGATTGAGAGTACCTCATCTACTAAATGTGGAACAACCCCTAGAATTTGTCCCACCTCTTTAGCTCTTGAAATTAGGACAGCCAGCATATCAACTACTATATTAAAAAGAATCGGAGATAGCGGATCCCCTTACCGCACTCCTTTTCTGGTCTGAAAAAATGTCCTATATTATCATTGACCTTTATTGCAACACTCCCTCTAGTCATGACTTTTGAAATCCATTCACACCAAGTTGGTGAGAATCCCTTCATCCTGAGAACCTATTGCACAAAAGGCCACTTTAACTTATCGTATGCCTTTTCAAAGTCTAGTTTTAAAATCACTCTGTCTTGCTTTTTCCTATGCAGTTCATGAATTGTTTCATGCAAAGTAACCACTCCTTCCATGATGTAGCGGCCCGGAACAAAGGTCATCTGTGAAGGTCCTATTGAGTTGTCTGCCACTTTCAAAATTCTATTATTAAGCACATTCGTAAAAATCTTAAAGCTCACATTTAATAAACATATAGGTCTATACTGTTGTATCCGGGCCGCATTTGCAATCTTTGGTAATAAAGTGATTACTCCAAAATTAAGGCTATGAATCAGCAACCTCCCCTCATGGAATTCAAAAAAAAGGTTCATGCTTCACAATGTCCCAAAAGAATTGGTAAAATTCAGTGGGAAAACCATCCGAACCGGGTGCCTTGTTATGTTCCATATCGAAGACTGTCGTTTTAACCTCCTCCACGCTGAATGGAGCCGTCAATACCTTATTCTCCTCCTCTGATACTTGAGGTATATCATGCCTCAAAGTCTCGTCCATTGAGAAAGAATTTTGAGTATGAGGTCCAAACAATCCTTTATAGTAATTAGTTATATAATTTTGTAAATTACTATCCCCAACAATAGTTCGTTCCTCCTGCTCTAATTGTACAATTTTTGTTTTCCTGTGTCTGCCATTTACCACCATATGGAAGTACTTAGTATTGTCATCCCCTTGCAATAACTTTGTTGCTTTTGATCGCTGGAGCCAATAAATTTCCTCCTCTCTCGGCAACTTAGTTGATTGCCCTTTGAGATGATGTCTAAGCTCCACTTCTTGAGGTGATAGTAAAATTGGTTCTGCCTTTCTATCTAACTCATCTATCTTAGCTAGCAAATTAGTTTTGTCTCGTCTATTTTGAGAAACCAAATTTCGAGCCCAACCTCTAAGGTAACATCGTAGTCTTCTAGTTTTGTTTTGCCACTGCTCCATTGGTGACCGACCCCTATTCTCATATTCCCAAACCCCTTTAACCAGATGAAAAAAACCATCCCTTGTTAGCCAACCTAGCTCGAATTTAAAATTCCTAGCATTGACTCGGTGGGAGGGTGTACCAACATCTAGTAACAAAGGTGTGTGATCTGAGATCTTTCGAGTCAGAGCTTGGACAGAGGCTAACGGAAATTTTTGCTCCCAATCCATTGTTACCAAAATACGATCCAACTTTTCAAAAGTTGGAACCTCTGCATAGTTAGCCCATGTGTATTTCCTTCCCGTCATCTCTAACTCTCTTAAGTTCAAGGTTTCAATAATAGCATTAAACAACAGTGGTCATCTATCATTGTATCTCGAGTTATTTTTTTTCTGATGGGTTTCTTATGATATTGAAATCTCCCCCTACTAAGAAGGGTAGATTCCCATAATTAGAACAAGTTCATACTAACTCAGATAAAAATTATTCTTTAAATTTATCTTATGTTGCACCATAAACAGACAAAAGTGCCCACCGAAAACCATCTAATTTATTTTTGAGAGTAAATCTGATGTGAAAATCACCATCCTCAATATTTTCTACTTCAAAAGAATCTTGATTTGTCCCTATTAGCATGCCCCCGGACATGCCCCGAGGGCATCGCCAATGCCACACAAAATCAGTCCCCCCACAAAAATTTTCTAGACACTGAGTCGAGAAACTATTTTTGTTGGTTTCTGATAAAGCTATAAAATCAAGTTTATTATCTACAGCCACATCATGTAAGAATGTATGTTTTGCTAAGTCACGCAGTCCTCTACAATTCCAGAAAATCTCTTTCATTAGAATAATTTTTTTGTTTTTTCCTCAAGACTGAATTCATACTGAGGAGTTTCAATTTCTTTTTTACTTTTTGCCACCTTGACGGGCACATTAACAAGTACACCATCAAGGTCCGCATTATTATCGTCCATTACCTCTGTTAAGTCGCCATAGAGTCGACTAATAGTGGAGTTGTCAGGATCGATCTCATCCTCAAAATCACACTCATTCTCAGGATTGTTAACAACTTTAGGTACTTTAAGTCTTTCAGTTTCAACATCCTTGATTAAAGAAATAGACCCAAGAACTTAATTTTCATTACTCCCTAAACTAAGGCCCACTCCTCCTAGGTTCTCCTGAATATGAGTGTTAGAAAAAAAACAAAAGGAATGAACATCTGGATTACCTTGGGGTTCCTCGAGGTTTTTGATAGCAACCCGTCTTGCTGCCTTTTCGAACGAGTCCACATCCGCCACATCCGCATTCCGCTTACTACGCTGTACCAGAGCGATCTCTCCGTCAGACAAGACTGCCATCTTCAAGACACTTCCCAGAGAATTTTTTGTTTCACCATCAGTCGCTATTCCTGCTTGTTGCATTGCCTCAGAGATATCAGTGCAGTGCTCTGTTGGCCCATCAAAATGCCCAAGTGAAACTATCATATGTTCCTCAATCAACATGTCAGCTGGCTGTCTGGAAGGAGCAAATTTGGTCTCTCGAACTGCAGCCCCAGCAGCCGGCATAGTCGGCATACCTGAGACTTTCTTTGTATTTGTCGCTGCAGCCTGTGTACCCAGCCCCTTAGCACTTAGATCAGTAGCCGGCAGTGATCCTGTGGGCTGCTGCACCTTTCCCAAAGTTCCACCCCTTGCTGAAGCCTCTACGTTCACCTTCCCACATTGTGCA
The DNA here is from genome assembly GCA_038087645.1 of Saccharum hybrid cultivar R570. NCBI lineage: Eukaryota > Viridiplantae > Streptophyta > Magnoliopsida > Poales > Poaceae > Saccharum > Saccharum hybrid cultivar. The sequence continues at coordinate 5,800,559 of JAQSUU010000368.1, forward strand.
GACGACAAACGTGCCGGCGCCGAGGCTGCCAGAGTTGCCGCATTTCTCACTTCAACTGAATTTCCTTTCTGAACCCCTAAAAAATTATAGGCTGCATCACTAAGATCATTTTCTTCATCTAACAAATCATCATTTGAAGAATCATCCATCATCTGTACCTCATGATCTCCGTTTCCGTTCTTATGACTAGCTTCAGGCTTGACTGCGTTACCCGTGATTGAAACACAAGCTGGAGACGTATCGGCCTATATCCCCACCAATGTGATCTCCATTACAGATGGATAAATCTGTTTGGAAACAGATCTCTTTTATCGCGGAATTAGACCAGCTATTAACGTTGGCTTATCCGTCAGTCGCGTCGGGTCTGCCGCTCAGTTGAAAGCTATGAAACAAGTCTGCGGTAGTTCAAAACTGGAATTGGCACAATATCACGAAGTGGCCTGATGTTGTCACCTGATAAAATAGATTCTATGGTATTTTGTGCCTCCTTCATCTCGGTGTCCTTTGCTGCCCAGAAACCATGATCTTTGATCCCATCATTTCCGGCGATTGTTCTGCTCCGCAAACCAATGTTAGGTGAAAATGGTTCAACCTCAAATAGCAGCTGAAAGTATCTGTTACCAATGATAACATCTAGCTTTGTCGGTATTGCATCAGGCTCGAGCACTGCCACCGCAAACCGCCCAAAGTTGCTAGCTCTCGTGGTAACCATGTCTACCTCCTGAGTGACACCTAAGAGAGTACCAAGAGCCCATAGAATGACATACTCCCTCAGAATCGCTGGTAGATTCGTGACCCGCATCCAGACCACTGGCAACACATGTCCAAAATATTCCTCTTCTTCATTAAATTCTTCAAATTTGAGTCACACCTTCCTTCATCTCTGCATTAAATCTTGTCATCTTAGTAAGGTCAGCTTTAGTAGGGAATAGGACCTTAAACTCAAAACCGTTGTGGCGTTTCACTTCCCAAGCAAAAGTGTCAGAGACCAAAACTCTCAGATAAGCCACAACTTCTTTCTCTGTCAAATTCTTGCCGATGGTAGAGACTAAAGCCAATCTGGAGTCTTTCTTGGTTGGCTGAATATTTGTATGAGGAATGTAAAAACATGCAAGTGGATCGGCAGCCTGACCAACCAACTGTACTACCGGTTTTGGCTGCTTAGATATAAGATAGATAAAGTTACTATAGGCGTCCTGTTGTGAACGGCATTATGTCATCCACTAAAAAATATTTAGTCATAATACGAGTAATCGTGCTAAATTCAAAAACTTAATCTGAATGCATATTTATAGGTTCTGCTTAATGAGTCTAAACAATTTAGCTATACTGAGTTTTGATCTGACCTAAGCAAGTCAAGATATCCATGTCAATTTTACTGCTCCCGTACGTCGGGCGATCGTGTCCTTGGAATTCTTGCCCCTTGTGGAATTTCTTCTAGCTTGTAGTAACTTGCCGTCACTATTGAGTGACCAAATGGACAACTACTTTTATTTAGCAGCTTATAATTTGGTTCCCCGGTTTGCTACTTACTTAGATCACAAATATATATTTATTTAGATTTGTCCTAAGTCAATTTTTGATAGACTAGGAATTTGAAAAAAAATCTATTGCTCAAACATAAGATTCCCATTATTAGGTTCATCATTATGAAAAATATTATCATAATATATAATTTATAGCTCTTTTATTTAATATAATACAATTTTATATTAATATACTCTTACTTTCTTGATATAATCGAAGTGGAAATACTGGCAAAATATGTGGTGGAAACCATATACTAGGTGGAAACATGGAAACCAATTCAAAAAACAGAAATACTGGCAAAATATGTGGTGGAAACCATATACTAGGTGGAAACATGGAAACCAATTCAAAAAACATATCTTGATCGTTCAAAAAAATTGAAATGTGGCACATCCATAGTGCATACAAATATGTACTCACACGCAAAAGTTGGGATGCAAACTCAAACTAAAAAAATTCATAAGAAAATGACAAATTTAAGATGCATGTGCACTAGAAAACAAAATCCGGGGGATTTTGTCTTTTAGTGACATGCACCTGGAATTTGCCATTTTTTGTATGAATTTTTCAATAGTGAGTTTGCATCTCAACTTTTCCAAGCAAGTACATATTTGTATGCACTATGGATATGCCAAATTTAAAATTTTTTTAAACGACCAAAATATGTTTTTTAATTTGTTTCCAAGTTTCCACCTAAATAGTACTTTCCACCACATATTTATTCATACTGCTATATGGACCTCTTATATATACCCTGGATCAAAGGAAGTACCAACTACAACGGCCAAGCTTTTTAGAGACGATTATAGATGCTGTATACATAGTCGGTTAAGCTAGCCGCCTCTAAGCTTAGGTTGCTAGAAATAAGAGATTTGCAGAGGCGGCTGCCTAGTTGCTTCTAGAAATAGAATTTGTAGAAACGGCTGACAATAACAACAACAGTCTTTGTAAATCGTTTTTCAGAATTGTTACGAGCTGTCTTTACAAATTTCATTTCTAGATATGTTTGTAGTCGTCTCCTAGAAATCATCAATCGGACAAAAATAGCAATTTTTTAATACAGGGAGTTCCCCGCAAGGTAGTCACATACATGCGCCATCCCATGTCACAAGTCGCGCGCGCGATCTTTGGCGTCCGAACCCACGGTTTTCATAATTCATATACGACAGGACAGAGTGAGAATAGTAGGTATCTTTGACAAGTCGCCAATGGTCTCCATCCTATTACCACTATAAAAATACCTGGTCACTCGCCACAACTCATGCATCCATCTCACACAAAAACTTCATTTTTATCCAGTTCTCTAGCAATGGAGTACTCGTCTATGTGTCTAGCTGTGGCCTTGGCCATGGCGGCGGCCGCGGCCGCCGTCACGCCATGCGCGGCCCAGAACTCGGCGCAGGACTTCGTGAACCCGCACAACGCGGCGCGCGCGGCCGTGGGCGTCGGCCCGGTGTCGTGGGACGAGAACGTGGCCGCCTTCGCGCGGAGCTACGCGGCGCAGCGCCAGGGCGACTGCAAGCTCGTGCACTCCGGCGGCGGGCCCAACCACAACAGCAACAGCTGCGCGGCGGGGAAGGTGTGCGGCCACTACACGCAGGTTGTGTGGCGCAAATCCACCGCCATCGGCTGCGCCCGCGTCGTCTGCAACAACGGCGGTGGCGTCTTCATCACCTGCAACTACAACCCGCCGGGCAACTACGCCGGGGAGAGACCCTACTAGCTACTGCCTAGCTAGCTTGTTCCAATCGATTGTACGCATACATACGTACTACGTACATGCATGTCCAGATGGATATATATTGTGTACATGCTACCGGAGTTGAATAAGCCGCAAACTAAGCTTAGCCCACCAGTTGATTAGGTTTCTTGTGAACCTACTCACCTAGGTTTACGTGAAGTGTGAATACATGTATGTTCTATGTGGGGTGTGACAGTTTGCACTACCGGAATCCCGGCGTTTGCTGTGTGCCTGACCTTTTGCCGTGTGCAGGCTGTCGGACACACGGCAAAAAGGGCCCTATGCCGTGTGTCCCTGGCCTCGCGCTCAACAACAACAACACACATGGCGAACAGGATCATTACCATGTGTGCCCCACACGACACACGACAAAGCCTTAATTTCCCGAGTGCCGCCCTCGGTAAACATGCAGCCCTTGGCGTTAGCTGACACCCGTCAATACCAAGCCGCCACCGTTAGCATTTTGCCAAGTGTCTGATGGCCACACTCGGCAAAGTCAACAGTTTGCCGTGTGCCCCTTATGAAGCACTCGGCAAACAATTCTTTGCCGTGTGCTAAGAATGGTGCACACGGCAAACTATATATTTTTTTTTCATTTCCAGCCCTTCAAATTTTTCTGCTCTCCACGCACATGTGATACTCCATGTTGAAATTTGAAACTTTTTTGTATATGTTTGCTATATTTAAGTAATTAGAATTTTTTTGAGTGAGGTCAAATTTGAACTGCAAGTGATTCAAATACTTGGAAAAAATACTTGAAAAATGATATCCATGTTACGCAACCCTGTTTGAGGATATACTTTCGAAACGAAAATGAATTTTGAACATCTTGTTCAGGAGACGTGACCACGAACGTGTGGCCGATCGTTTTTACAAATATAAAAAATGCTAACGAAGTCAGAAAATCATGAGATTTGTACAGATGTCATGTTATCATACGTTAAGGCTGTAGAAAAAGTTTGAGAATGTTTCGCACAAGTTGTCATGTACGATGCTTAGAAACTGAAAAATCTCCAGAGAAGATGCAGAGAGTTGAGAATGAAGCGGTATGATTTGGAGTCGATTCGACTTTTGTGTTGGGGTTTGACTTCGAAACATTTTGTACAAGCAATACACCAGATAGATTGTGTCTTGAATTTTTTAGATCCGTTTGCTATTTTTAATTTATTTGCAGCAATTATAGAATTTTAATTGAAAAAATTTGAATTTTAGAAATAATCGCATGAAATAATGGTGTAATATTTGTAGAAACATTGGATATGCATTGTTGAGTGAATTTGACAAAGAATTTTCCTAGTACCTTCGAACATTTTAGTAAAACAGGTCGCAGAAAAGAAAAACAAGGAAGGAAATATTAAAAAAAACTCTTTGCTGTGTGTCAAAATAAGACACTCGGCAAAGCTATGCCAAAAAAGGTTCAAAAGAAAAACAAAGAAACAAAAAAAATAAAAAAAAAGTTTGCCATGTGCCCGATCGTTGACACACGACAAAGTGCCCGTAAAGCTGTGCCCAGGAAAAAAGGTTGAAAAGAAAACCGAAGAAACAAAAAAAATGAAAAAAGTTTGTTGTATGCCCCATCGCCGGCACACGGCAAAGTGTGGATTAGGGGACTTAGCAGCCCAAATCAAACAGCACACACTCACACTCACACCCCGCCCCACCCCGCCCACCCCACCGTGCCCACCCTGCCGCCGACTCCGCCACCGCGCCCGGCCGCAGCAGCCCCTGCGCACCCGGCGGCCCCTACGCGCGGTTGCCTTGCCCCGCCGCATCCGCTGGCCGACGGCCTCCCCGTGGCGAGCCCGCCCTGACCAGCCCCGCGTCGCGGCCGCCCCGTGGCGTTTCTGCCCCGGTCGCGGCTCGCCCTCCCCGGCCTGCCCTGCGGCGCGCCCGCTCCTAGCCGCGGCTCGGTCGCCTCGGCCGCGGCACGTCCTCCCCGGCCACAGTGCGCCCATCCTGGCCTGCTCCGTGTCGCGGCCGCCCCGGTGGCGGTTTGCCCTCGCTGGCACGTCCTGCGGCGTTTCTGCCCTGGCCGCGGCTCGCCCGCCCCGTCCGCGGCTCGCCACTGCCGGCGCTGACCGCCATCTCCGCTGCCTGAGGAGTGGAGGAGGAGGAGAGGGGCAGGAGGAGGAGGAGGAGAGGGGGAGGGGGAGAAGGAGGAGGAGGATGAGGAGGGTTGCCGGCGTGCCTTCCCCGGCTGCCCCACCCGCGGCTACTGCCCTATCTCTCACGGCCGGCCGCCCATCCAGTCCCGGCGCCCGACCATCGCTGCCCCGACCTCTTGAGCATTGCCGTCCTATGACGCACACCAGGTATGACCTATGATGGTAGTGGTATTGGTAGTGGTAGTAATGGTATTGGCCTTCGTGCCGTTGTGGTTATCGGCCTTCGTGTCGTTGTGGTTAATGGCCATCGTGCCGCTGTGGTTGTCGACCATCGTGCCATTGTGGTTGTTGGCCATCGTGCTGTTGTTTTGTTGCAGGTTTTGGAAACCTCCCCGTGCAGGGGAGGTGCTGCCGAAATTTTCACTTGACACTATTGTGTCCCTTTTTTGTAGAAGGAAGTTGAGGAAGGAGCAGAGGCGACCCCAATTGTCTTCCTCGCCGCTGCGGGTCTGCCTGCACTGCGTCGTCTCACCACTGCACCGACCCACCATGTCCCTGCTAGCCTGACTCCACCACCACCCAAGGTATAACCCCTCATGCCATTGGTTCGTAGATGATGTAACCCAGTTAGGCATCTCCCATTCGAAAGAGATACGGTTGGAAATATGCAGATCTTTGCATATCCATAACCGTATCTATTTTGAATTGTCCACATTTTTTTGGACAGCCCGAGGATGCATAGATGGGGTTAGTTTCCATGGTCTACTATGATCCGAGACTGAGTTTCGGCATCACCTCCCTGTTGTTCTCCGGATACACAACCTCCCTGCCGGGACATGTATTTGGAGAACAACGGGGAGGTGCTACTGAAATTCTGTCTTGGATCGGAGTAGAGCATGGAAACTAATCTCATCTACGCATCCTCGGGTGGGATTAGGACCTATCTTCACCTATTAGGTAGTAGGAACATCATGTAGATGCATTTCATTCTTATATTACCGTCTAATATGTTAGAGGATGGATGACCGTAAGTGGATATACACGGGCCAGAGAAGTCAGAAAGACTTCTCCCCAGAATGGATTGAGAAGACTGAAGCTTTCTTAGAACAAGCATTCGCCAAGGCTAAAGGAGCCCGTACCACTTGGTGTCCCTGTGACAAGTGTGCAAACACATGGAAGCATACAAAGGAGGTCATGGAACAACATCTTTGCAATTATGGTTTTATAGAGGACTATACCCGGTGGATGTACCACGGTGAAGCCGATCATACGAGAGAGGAGGTTGTGAGACCACGTGTCGAGGATTATGATGCCGATGGTGGGGTAGGAGACATGTTAGATTACTTTGGTCAAGCACACTTTGGTGAAGGATGTATGGAGGAGGATGTCACGGAACCGCCCAAATTATAAGAACAAAAGTACAAAAACAATCGTCGGAGTAATTAAATTCCCGTACTTAAGCTCCCATAACTCCGGTAGTCCAATAAAATCATGAGGGATTTCAAACCAACCAATGTATAAGCCAAGATCGTAGTGGTCCAACATAACAGGTCATATGTTACATCCATTTCATAAGTAATTCAACATACATCGGAGTTCAGTAGAGTTACTACAACTCAAGTTTAAAAGTAGCGGAAGCAAAGTAGTTTGCAACTAATATCATCTTAATTCAAATACATGCCTGTACCAAGGTCAATTTCCAACAAAAAGCATGAAAGACAAGATAGCTCAGAAGGATCATGCCCATGATCACACTCCGCCACTATAGCAGAAGTCATCCAATTCTTGCAGTAGCCATGATACATCACAACCTGCAACAAGTGGGAATAAACCCTAAGTATGAGAAGGTACTCAGCTAGACTTACCCATCATAAACTAGAAATAAATTACACCAAGGAGCATGCAAGGCCTTCTTTAGTGGGGTTGGCTAACTCAGTTGCGAAAAGCATATGCTACTGTAAAGATACTATTTTAAGTATTTTGCATCATCTTTATTATGACCTATCCAACTAGATAAGCACCTATACTATAGCAATCACTTGATTAACCAATACATCCAGTTACCAATTTAAATTTAGCATTTTCGCTACCATCCAATAACCATCATTGTTCCATCATAATTAATACGATGCTGTAGCTCGAGTCAAGTGCTCACTATTCAGGAGCGATGTCGATTCGAATCGATTCCTAACCAGCTGGTGATTTATTCCTCACACAAACCACGCTTCCCCTGTCAGAGTCGCTTAGATCACCAATGACACTTTCTAAGTAGCTGCAGGATAACAGTCATGGACCGCACTACCTAGGGACCGCCCGATAGCCAGGACACACCTTGGGCTCACTCTTTGCGTCCCTGTCATACCCCCTTCAGCACCAGTCTGCCAATCTGAGTTTATCTTGGCTTGAATAGTGTCACTAGCTTCGCGGTCGAAAGGTACTTTATTCGGCCAGCTAAATGTGAGGCATGCGTTCAACATGATAAGAGGGACGAGCAACGATCGGTCCTTAATCGACACAGACAGAAAACTAACAGCACCCCAGAACCCTGTTTGGTTGCCTCCAACTTTTCTGTCCAGTCTCTAATTATCCATCAACACATGGTTAATTCTAGGATATCATTCTTTTTATAGCTAAATTCTTTCAGTAACCACCTATAAATGTAGGTGACCAAAAATCACTGATCGCTACCGGTCTAAGCAAGACTAAGCAGTTATTCGATCCTGACCTAACAGGGTAAAAAGGTAACCAGGTGGACAAGGATAGTAATAAATGCAACAACGGTTTCACTCAACTCCTATAACTTAATGCAACAATATATATAATTCATATATAAAGAATTTCTTTTATAAAGTAGGAGACTTAGAATGCTCCGAGGCTTGCCTGGGATCGAACACTTGGGTTAGTGTTTGACAGATGACACTCGCTTGGCGAGCATCTTCTGACTCGGCACTTGCTTAGTCCTTCCATCTTCGGGATAGGTTCACCAAACATCGTCTTCGGGTTTGGCTCCAACATCTCATCCTTCACGTGGTGCATCTAGCGAACCTAAATGAGATACAAGATGCATGTGTATGAATATGATGAATGGTAACACAAGATGCATCACAAGCATTCAAGTAAACACAAGATTATGCAAGACATAGACACCAAAAGCTATTTAACTAACATCACACAACCAATTAAAGAGGGCAAGCATGTCAAGAATAACACAAGTTTAACAAGATCACAAGTATCTTAACTTGACCATCATCAAGGGCATAAGCCACACTTAGCAACACATGGAATAAACAACCACAACTAGCATCTATCCATTTCTAGACTGCAAACAACAGCTACATGTTTGGATCATAACTGGAGTTATACAAATCCAATAGCCATGCAACAAGACATTCTGAAAAGCTTATGAAATTATCCACAATTCATATTTAATCATCTTAGCATGATTTTTAAGTTAACCAAGTCAAACATGCATATCTACAGAATATAGTCTAGAGTTTTTAGAGAATAACTATTTATGGAACCCAACTTAGAGCAGTCATAACTCACAAACTACAAGGCCAAATGCCACCAAAATTTATCACAAGCTAGATTAATGAGTTGTCGGGCCCCCAATTTAGGGTCCACTGTGCATCATGTATCAGTCCTTGGATTAGTAGTTGATACGCACAATTCGAACAAGATTGATATCAAAAACCATACTTTTATTGCTAATGGAGAAATATATTACATGGTTCGGGTTGCATAGCTTGGGCCATTGGCCTTACATCATATGCCAGAGATCTAAGACAGTGGTCCTATGACAACGTGGCTCCATTACTACAGGCAACTTGGAGTGCGGACGTAACCCTAGACTTATTCCTCTAGCGTACTCCTAGACATCATAGTCCTAGCGCAGTTCCTTTGTGTAGTCACACGGCTCCGTCTTCGGGTGTCCTCCTGATGTCCATTCCTGGCGTAGTCCTTGGTAGCTCCATTCTTGGATATACTCCTACAGCTTCATCCCTAAAAACATAGAGTGGAGAGGGATGAGTACGTACGTACTTAGCAAGCCCTAACTTTGGGTGGAGAGGTGGATGGAGACTATATATATAGAGAGAGAGGTGGTTAGTGGTAAAGGTGGTAGAGTGAAGTAGTTATAAATATAGGTTGGGCCCTAGCAGGGTATTACCATCCTCACCAGTACCCAAGTTGAGTATAGATTACCAAATTCATAAATACATCTTACCAGAGTATCACAGTTGTTGTAGTCTAATCATTTGGGGACCTCATCCCAGTGGTTGCCCATTCCAAGGACGTGGCTATTCGAATAGATTCAAGAAAACTCTGTAGAGGTTGTACAAATTTCCCCACATGATAGACACAGTCCGACAGCAAACGTCATTGGCTTGGACAAGCCTAACGAGACCTCGTACCCGGATGGTGCTACCTTAGATTTCCATATAATTTCACCACGGACTACTCAGGGACCAGAACCCACAAGCATCAGGATGATCACACAACATCCTAGAATATCGAGTGGTTGGATGATCACACAGCATCCGGTGGATGATCACATAGCATCCAGATTAAATAATAAAAGGGTGCTCGCACATGGCACAACAATAAATTTTACATGGAAGACCACAAAGCAACCATGCCGATCAGACCACGGTAGATCACACAGCAGCCGTGTCCTCTCCTGTTAGTCCATTGCTACTCCGGCCTCCTAGTGAAAATTATACTTCTATCTAATGGGGTGTGAGATCAAGTCTACCCATATAGAAATGTGTCTGTATGAAATTCTGGCTAGGCGAGATGGCAAATGAACCGGTCCTTATGTGACTGAGGCGAATATCTCCCGCAGGATCCCACACAGGCTATCCCGCCAAGGTAACCCATACCACATGAATTACCCCCACTCACCCCATGTCGAGGTTTAGTCCAATTTTACCAACTTAAGTTTCATAGTTATTATCCTCAAGTTCATAAATCACATTATCATAAACAATTCTCATAATTCATCATGATTCAATATCAATATATGAAAGAGGTTTTTAAGTAGTATATATTAAGATTAGTGGTTGGTAGGGTTAGGTATGGTGGGTTTATGGTGGAGGCTAGCAAAATGTAGAGGAGGTAGAAGGGGAGTAATTAAATGAATGAAAATATAGGAGATAGGTGAGAATTAGGACTTGCCTTTATTCGCTGATGAGTATATCCAAGGCTTTCGATCATGCGTGCTCCTTGCTCCTGTCCTGGTGTAGCAGTGCTCCTAGAATCTATCGGGTCGTCTCCATGTCTTCTACCCTATGCGGTCTTGCATTGACAAACAAGAAGCACAAACAAGAAAAATAACAATCAAGGCATGTAAGACACATATAGACAATCAATCGATCCTAGACGGGTTGGTCCTAGCAGGGTGATGGGTCGTTAACTAGCCTATCATTATTATGTCAATTTGAAGTAAAATTTAGATAGAGGTATTCCATCCCACAAGGGGTTCTATGCACGTATTCCTGGGTATTGGGCATAGCCATATATAGTGTGTAGGTGATACTGTCGGTACACTACTATATCACCGGGTTTTTATATATTCTATTGCGTAACGTTATATTTTATAATACTATCGAGAATATTTTATATTAGTAAAGCACATATTTCATTTTATTATTATATGTATATTATTATTACTAGCGTGCGGATACTTTAATTCTACCGCGCATATGTTATATTACTATTGCATTTATATATTAGTACTATCTATATATGTTGGTTATATCTAATCCTAGCGCGTCCATTTTATAATTCTAACGCGTGTTTTATAATTCTATCAGGTATATCTTAGGTTCCTCTATATTACTACTACGGTTATATTTATACGGATGCAATTGTATCCCTAAGTATATATTATGTTTATTTGTGTAGTTATATTTAAGTGATCGGCTACGGAGCGTTTAATCTAATATATGCGTCTAAAGTAAATCAAGGCAAACAAGTCTAGAATTTAAATGGACACCAAAAATTAGGTTTAAGTGCTTTAATATGTAGGGTTTTATTTTAGAAGATCTATGGTGTAAGCGTTACGGATTTCTGAATTACGACGATGAAGATATAAATCATTAAAGTCTACTGATTATACGCGAACGGGAAGCGAATATGGAAATTATTTCTACAATTTTATCTAATGGAAAAGGAATGGATACTATCTAGGTATGATCTAGGGTGACTCTAGTTACTTTATAAATTTTCTAGAAATTTTTCCGTAATTAAAATGCTTACTTTTTAATCTACTGTGTACGTACCCCGTGTACGCCTAGCAATTCCCTACAGCTGACTGACGCGTGGGTCCAATGCTGTGGGCGTTGCCTGCTGCTGGTGCTCTATGCCTCCGCCCGGTGGTCTGCTGCCTGCTGCTCCTCCATTCGGTCAACAGAACGGGACAGGGAGAGAGGGAGCCAGAGAGGCGAGAGAGAAGAAGAGAGGGAGGGAGAGAAGGCAGGGGAAGAGCAGAGGCAGTGGCGGATCTATGTATAATCTGTGGGGCCATCTAGCCCCACAGGTTTTGATAAAACTAGTGAAATTTTACTGTAGTATATATGACTTGGTCTCGCACCTTCTACTAGCTGGCTCCACAGGTTTTGAGTCCTGGATCCGCCACTGAGCAGAGGAGGTCGGCCACCAGACATTGGCGTGCGGGCGCTCGGCGAGCGAGCGGCCGGGCACTGGCTCGCTGGTCGAGCGGGCACGGCGGCGTTCGGTGTGAGGCGCCGGAGGGGAGTAAGAGGGAGAGAGAGGTGGAGCAGTGGATGGGGAGGGAGAAGCAGGGCAGCTCGGCGGTTTCGACTCCGGCGTGGAAGATCCGACGGCGGCGTGGGCGAAACACGACGACGGCGGTGCAGGCCGGTGATTGCCGCGGAGCGGTGGCCCGGGGCGCAAGCGGCGGCGGTCAGCAGCCGAGCAGCTTCGGCAGAGGTGAGCACGGCGGTGCTTGGCCTCGAACGAAGCTTGCCAGGCAACGTTCTCACCGATCTCTTCCTTGCCTTCGTGCCCGGCTTCTTCGACTTCGACAGCGACTCAGGCAACGTCGACCTCTCTACTGCATGCTCGAGCTTGGCTTCCGGTGCGTCGAGGCAGGGGCGCCGTGCCCCTCGGCAGGCCTCATTGGCGTCGGTTCCGAACTCCGGGTCGCGGTGGAGTGCTCGTCGACGGCAACTCCCGGTGGCTATTTATAGCCCCGGGAGTTCGGATGGAGCAGCCGATATTTTTCGGCAAATGGAGATTTTTGCCGGCAGCATGGTTGAGCTGTCCACGGGAATCTAGGGCTGGCGCAGGAAGACGACGAGGCCCTGAGGCGGTTTCGTGGCCAGCTCGTGCTTCATGTGCTTCGGCTTCGGGAAGATGACAACGGGTGAAGTCGGTTCGGCACAGAGCTTGCGCTGTTTGGTGCTGATATTTTGGGAAGGGTGCGAATGATGGCTGGGCCCCACGTGTAAGTGGGAGAAGAGAGGAGGGAGGGAAAGGCCTGCTGCTTCTGCCGTGGGAGGAAGCGTACACAGTAGGGGTTCCTATTTCTAAAGTCATTATTATTTTTGTAATTAAGCAATGTATGTGTATATGTAGACCTACTCGATGACGATGTATGCCTACTTAACCAAGTCATGTATATCATGAAGTATTACTGATTAAAGAATGCCGTGTTACTAACTAAAGAATGCACAACTAGCATAAAATATATTCTAGTGTGACTAACCATGATATATATACATCTAAATATTCTATAACTGTAGAAATGAAAATCAAGGAATTCATATAGACTTTAACTAGATGTAAACTAATTTTAGGAAAGCAATAATCTAGCAATGCGATGGCCAATATAATTAAGCAGAGAAGGTGACGAAGCATTGTTTATAATTACGACGCATTATCTACTGCTATAATATAAAGGAAAGGTCAAGAATACAGTTTATCATTAAAGGGGGTTATTTTGGTGCCGCAAATAAATTCCAGAAAGCAAACATACACACAATCCATCAAGCATTTCAAGCAATCAAACATTCAAGCAAGCAAGCATTCAATCAGTTACGCAGGCAAACAATTCAAACATTCATATGGTGAGTTTTGATGCAAGGGTTTTTAGAAAACATTTTTAAAAGGATTTTGCCTAATTATCCTAATCAAGTTTTAGTTCGTTGTTAAGTTTTAAAAAAAGTTCAAATTTTTAGTGGTTTTTAAGATGATGCAAAAACACGGGTGTTACATGAGTCATCTACAACTTTGTTATAAGCATGTTTCTCATCAAACATCATTTTTATGGTTCAATTACCAAAGTCCCAGAAGCTGTCCAGAAAAACATCAATTGCAAGAATAAATATTAACTTATATTCGAAACATACATTTGGCCACAACCAATGTAACCAACATAAAGTACATGTTAAATGATCACCAAAAAGCATAGTGCTCATCACTAAATAAATTCTTTTCATGCATTTCTTAATTTATTTAGATGCCTAGGTGATTTAATAAACATATACCAAAAGTGCACCATAAATTCTACAAAAATTACAGTAGCTAGCATATCATTGCAATAGTCTACTATACAAATTTCAATTCATTTGGATATAGGTGATTTAATAAACATATACCAAAAGTGCACCATAAATTCTACAAAAAATACAGTAGCTAGCATATCATCGCAATAGTCTACTATACAAATTTCAATTCATTTGGATATATATGTCAACCTCTATGAAAAAGATAAGTTGCTATTGGAAGAATTCATGTGAGAGCAAGATACGCTAATAACTCACTCATATAGCAACCAAAATTCATGAAACTTTTACCACACCTCAAACATCACATGAATAGCATGTCACAAAAAATTCACCTCATTTGAAGCCCAAGATCTTCAGTTATAAAAAAGACAAAACACAACTAGCCTAAAAACCTTACTGCATAAATCTATTTTTACAGAGAAGACTTTAAACTAAAACATGCCATATTATAGATCTAGTGCATAGAGAATTTAGCAAGAATTTCAAAAAGTCCTCGTTTGCTATTTTACGATTTTTCTATGATTTACTATGAATTTCCAAAGTTCAGTCAAAACTATAACAAACAGGTCCTTTCGGCACTATTCATATGAGTCATAGACTTCACAGAAAGACCCCTTCCTTTCTTCAAATTCAAGCCCGAGGTCCCTGGTCGCGAATCACAGTAAGGGAGGTGGCAGAGCTCGTCACCATTGGCTTGAGGAGGCACGTTGGCGGCGGGGGAAGTGGCGGCGGAGCACGAGCAGGCCCGTGCGAACTCATGGGTGGCCGAGGCTCACCCCGAGGTGGCCCGACGAGGCCTGGCCGCGGACGTCGGTGGCGGCGATAGGAACGACTCCCATGGCCGGCTGCTCGGGCAGTCGTCTTGCTTGACCAAGGGGTGCCGGTCGGAGAGGAGGAAGCAGCGGGGGCTATTGAGCACGTGGCCACAACTGCGGTGGAGAGGAGAGGCGGGAACGCGACGGCCATGAAGCTCAGCTCGCGGCCATGGTGGCAGGCACGAGCAGCAGTGCAAGGGATGGAGCTGAGAGCGAGGGAGAGAGCGGAGGGAGTGAATGAGGAAGTAGGGAGCGCCTCTGGCCTTCCAAATTGCGAGATGGGGTAGCAGTAGGGGCGCAACAATGGTGGGTGCGCCCTGCCTGCATGAAGGACGCGTCGACATTTCATCGAGCACGTGGCGTGCATCGGCGT
The DNA here is from genome assembly GCA_038087645.1 of Saccharum hybrid cultivar R570. NCBI lineage: Eukaryota > Viridiplantae > Streptophyta > Magnoliopsida > Poales > Poaceae > Saccharum > Saccharum hybrid cultivar. The sequence continues at coordinate 5,815,654 of JAQSUU010000368.1, forward strand.
GGCCAGAGTGGGAGGCCATTTTGGGCTACTTTTGGGCCGAATCGGACCTCAGACCAAAAACGAAGTTTGAAGCCCACATGATACCCTCCAACTTTTGTTAAGAATGTTCATCCATTAGGGCAACAGATTAGCGGCTAATTACCTTCCAAAACAGCAGCGTCAACGACTTAACAAGCTTCACTTTGGGCTCTAATTCTCTAGCCAAAACTTGGTCAAATGGAATCCAACTTTTTCCTGTGCCTTCTCCATGGAGTTATGTCCAACTTCTATTTTTGGATCAAGTCAAGTTGCTTAACAAAATTCCGAGAACGCGGCATGCCAATCATCAACGATATTGTAATTCCAGACTCAAAATACTTTCTGGGCTGAAAACAGTAGCTGATTGGATCTTTGAGCCTCAGTTTGACTTGCTTCCAAGCTGATTCATGGTATGTTCCAAAAATAAAGTTCATTGTCCTCATACCAATCTACAACTTTTATTAAAGGATCTTTGACTGATTTGTTCTGGTTAGGAAGATACAAAGCTCCGAAATGTGCTACACGAAACTGAAACATCAGTTAGGACAACCAAAATCTTGGGCTCCAAAATGGCACTGCATTGAATCTTGTGAGCTCTATTTGACTAGGTTATGGGCCAAACTAGCTCTTGAGCCTTAAACAAAGTTTGTTCTTTATGACATAGACTACAACTTTCATTTAAGGTCCAACCTCAAAACTGATATAGAAACTACTATTATACTTTGACCAAAGTAGGATCATGATAAAGCTTAAATTATCCTTTTTGATCTATTGGAGCATTTTCTGGGCATTTGCTCAACATGAACCTTTCACGACTTTTGTTGTAGAGTCCATCTAGAGTCTTTTGGGTAAGGTTGAAAGGTTTGGTTGATGACCTATATTTCCATTCACTTGATAGTGCAATTCAAGCACTTAGTAAAGTCATTCCAACAAGGATATAACTTATCATTTTATGTGACTTTTTGACTCCAAACTTCATGAAACTTTTCGAGTGACCAATATAGATAGGTACTAAGGTGAGACACATGAAGATATTACAATAACATCACCCAAGCATATATATTGAAAATGACCTATATGTAACGCAGTGGTGCAACATCCAAGTTTAGGTTGGGGCTCGTTTCCATAGGTTTGACCTTGACATCTTCATCACCACTTAATCTGCCATGTCTGAGCTCAAACCCACTATTTAACTGGTGGCAAACACCTAAGGTGTTACAGAGGTGCCTGAGCCAATTGCAAAGGCATATTACGACATGTTGTCCACAGCTCAGAAACCCCTCCACGGCCATACAAAGGTTTCACAACTGGATGGCATCGGATGCATGATGGCCTTAAAGTCTTAGTATAGCATGAGTCGAGAACAGTTCAATGCTACGTTGATAGTTATTAGTACCCTGCTTCCAGAGGGTCACATTCTGCCAAAGAGCTTGTACGAGTCACAAAAACTCCTTTGTGCACTTAAGATGCCATATGAGAAGATACATGCTTGTCCGAAGGGGTGCATCCTATTTAGGAAAGATCATGAGAAAGCTAAGTATTGTCTAGAGTGTGGATCCTCTAGGTTCCTAGAGGTAGACTCTAGTGATGGTCAGAAGAGGCAGCTTGACATCACCGTGAAAATCCTATGGTACCTCCCATTCCTACTGAGGATTCAATGGCTATACATGACCGAGGAAACCGCGAAACAGATGACATGACACAAAAATGGATGCCGATACAATCCTGACAAGCTAGTGCATCCATCCAATGGTGATGATGAGACTTATGATCCAGCTAATACCGATAATAATGATTATTTCAAATACATGTAATACTATATTATTTTCTAAATATGTTTTCTTTATTTTGCACCTCTTTCTAAATACGTCTTGTTTACTTGCACTTAATGGTTTACTCTTTTTTAATGCAGGTGTTTGAACAAAGATGGTGGGCTGTTACAGGAATGTGAGGTCACAATACCAAAGGCGGACCGAGGAGGCTGAGGGGTCATGGAGCGGTAGGAGGCAGAGCGGGAGCAGGAGGATTAGGAGCTTGAGCACTCTTTAGAGGGAGCAGGAGTAGTAGCACGTGCAGGAGCGGGAGCAACAACACGTGCAGGAGCGGGAGGAGGGGGACGAAGAGGAGGAGGAGCAGGAGCAGGAGGAGGAGGCGGGGCAGGGGAGGACAAGGAGGAGGGATAGGGGGATGAGGATGAGGACGAGGACGAGGACGAGGACGAGGAGGGGTAGGGGGAGGAGGCAGGGGGTTCCGCTTCCTCTAGTTCTCAGCCGGCTATCTGGTTGCGAGGTCCCTTGAGGCTTCCCAAGCGAATGATATTGGAGCAGCGTCGCCCGATGGTTCGTCCCACTAGGACTAGGTATGTAACTCAACATATTATCACTACTTTTTCATTTGTTATGTTGAAAAGCACAATAGAAACTAATAATTTTTGTTAATCACTTGTGCAGATCCTTCCAGGTTGTGGCTCTAGGTGATCACAACCGGTTGTCCAATGGCATCTTGGGTCTTCTGTGCAAGATGCACTTCCCTAGCATAGTGGAATATGCCTCCACGCTGGAGCTAGCCTACACGTTTGAGCACTACATTGTCGTGGGGGATTTACGAGATCAACTTTGCAGGCAATTCTGCAACAAGGGGATGCGGGTGGTGGAGCTGTGGGTAAGACTTTTGTCACACTACATTGCTCAATAGATCGCATTCTTTGGACCTTCTTTAAATAATGACTGGCTACATCGCATCGACATGCAGGATTTCTTTAGAGTGGAGCCTAGATATGAGGCACGAGTGAATAAGGTGGCTGAGACAGCATGTCGCAAGCTCGTGAAGGACATGCATTACGCGGTGCGCATCCAGGCCATCATACAATACTATGCCGAGTACAAGCACATGAAGATCAAAAAACCTCAAGCAAGACAGATGTGCCTGACCAAAGAAGAATACATCATGGTAAATATATAACACTAATACTGATTTCTTCTGAGTTCAATTATGGTTAATTTGGTCTTCTTATATGTCATGTACTTGATGACGTGTAGGTGCCTCCATGGTGGTGCACCCATAAAGGCCCGTGCTGGGGAATGATTGTGGACAAGTGGCGCGCCGAAGATTAGGAGGAGATCCACAACGCTTGTCGTGAGCGACGGTTGATGATGCCAGGTGCAGCACACCATCAAGGGAACCTTAGCCTCGAGCAATACGCAAGTAGATGGGTACGTACACAAATTCATTAATTTATTCTAACGCTCGTTTGTGCATAACTTCTAATCATCTTGTTGTTCTTTTTGCAGTCGGCGGCACACGGTGGCCAGCCTTGCTCCCAGTTGAAGGCATGGGCTTTGGCCCACAAGGGGAAGGTGATGTCCAAGGTCGACTTCAACCCGGCATCAGTGAGTACACTTCGATGGCACAACAGGTCCATGGGCTAGACTTCGATCCTCTCACCGAGGACATTGATGGAGAAGTCACCATGAGGGTGGGAGGAGGCAAGAAGCATGGGTGGTATTGGATTGGCGATGGCGCAATTGACTCGTCTAGTACTCCTACGCTCAATGAGATTCGAGCATAGAGCATGAGCCAAAGCCTAGCCATTTGCCCATGGCTGACCGTTGCACAGCTCCAAATGGAGGCAATCCAGGTTATCTCTGTTTCATTCGTCGGTCATTGATTTAAGCATACCTTAGCTTTGCATTGTAACAACGAGGTGTAATATTGTAGGCAAGGCTGGAGCAAGAAATGAAGCGCCGCAAGGAGTTAGAGGCAAGGCACGAGCAAGAAACGAAGCACCGTGAGGAGTTAGAGGTGAGGGTGGCTGCCGACGCACAGAGGTTTTAGGAGATGTATCTTTACATCCAGGGTATTGGCGCTCAGAAGGGTCATCCTCCGCCACCTAGCCTATTCGCTCTACCTGGTGCTGCAAGTACTCCTATGAGTTTGCCTTCACTTACCATGTTCATTTCTTTGCGAGTATGACCTCACACAAGCAATCTCTAGCTTTAACTTGAACTCTTTAATCTCTAACTTCACTTACCACTTGTTTATGTCTTCTCCTTTGTGCAGAATCAATCGGCGACTTCGAATGATGTGCCGAATGAGCAAACACCTCCATCGTGGGGCAATTGGTGAATGTTACTTCGCGTTGATGTTTATTTTGCATGCATGGTACTTGTGGTGATGAACATGTGGTCTGGTGATGAGCTTGTGCTTACTTGGTGATGAACTTGTGGTATTATGACTTTTATGTGACATATGTGTGATGTATGTGTGATATATTGTGATATATGTGTGATATATGTGATATGCTGTCATATATGTGTGGTATGGTGTCATCTATGGTGCTATATGTGTGCGCGGAGCCAGAACACACGACAAACAACAGGTGTTTGTCGTGTGCCCCATGCAAGGACACACGGCAAAGATCTAGGGTTTGCCGTGTGCCCCATGCACAACACACGACAAAGATCTAGGGTTTGTCGTGTGCCCCATGCACAACACATGGCAAAAACGTTTTTTAAAACAATTAAAGAAAGTTTTGCGAATACAATGCTGACGCCGCACGGAGGAACACGACAAAGTTTGCCGAGTGCCTCACATCAAGCACACGACAAACCCTCCATCACACCATCTACTGTCGTCCAGTGCAACTTTTTTTGGCCGACAGTCGACGACGACACACGACAAAGGTTGCCGTGTGCCCGACGCCTAGCCCACGGCAAAAAGCCCCTTTGCCGTCAGAATGTATGCCGTGGGATAGTTGCCGTGGGCGGCCGACGGAAAAGAGGTCGCCGTGTGCCCCAGTTCCTTTGCCGTGTGTCTGGGGCACACGGCAAACTGCCACAGTCCGGTAGTGTTGTATCATGTTTCATAAAATAAATAAATAAATAATAAGACTGATCATGAGCAAGATAGAACTCTTGAATTCCCACCGTCTGGCGTGCATGGAATGCCCACAATCTGAAAGCTAATATTGAGAGGTAGGTTCATAATTCCTCTATTTCTATTTTACTGTATTAGGATTATGCCTATGTGTTGCAATGAAAATAAAAAATAACACTGTGATAATTTAGGTTTAAATTTATGTTGTACATTATAAAATTGATATTTTGAGAAGGACGTTCGTACCATTTTGTTTGTAAGCAGGTCTACTATGCGTCATGGGAAATCGAGATGTATGGAAGAACATAATAAATTTAGGAAAAGGTGCTCGAACCCCCCTACTATGTTGGATCTGCCCCTGCTTGACCGTGGCGGAGCTGGTCAATTTTTATGCCTAGGGGGCCACTATTTATAAATGCCTAAACAACTTATACCAGGCGTCCAGGTCTAAGTACTGATAGTCAACAGTGGTTCTAGGATTTTCACATTAGGTATAAGAAAGAACAGAATAAACACATTTTTTTTGGGTATAAGTGAAGGAAGGCTCATAAAAATGGTTTTATTTTTGATAGATCAATTATAAGCGTGGAATCATATATCCAAATATTGATTTCATGAACTATTTCTTAGCTTACTCATCTCAAAAAGAAGGAGCGCCATCTGCGCGGAGATAGAGAGCGAGCAGGCTGTTGTCTTGCTGGGCTATGGGATTCACTGGATTGGACCATAAATTTTCGACAGGGTAAGTGAACTTTTTGGGCCATGCTTAGGGCCACAGCCCTAGTGGCCCAAGGCTCATATACGCCCCTGGTCCTAGATGTCGAGATCCCAAAACTCAGTGGTGCACTGGTGCTCCATGAAGGGGTACCCAGGACACCCTTGGCATGAGGGTGTCGTGTGTACTGTCAGAGCTATAGCTCGGCCAACCTGGGCAGTGGCCCCTCTTGGTGTAGAAAATTTTCTAGCGACTCGACTAATAGCACAGGTCTAGAGTTCAGATGTTGCATGCATGCTGCGCTTCTCTCCATGGTCTTGGTCTTCTGATTGGGGAAGAAGTGGAGCCGGGCGCACAGGCCACACGCAGCCACCCATAGTCTGGACTTGCGAAGGAGTCCAGTTGCCGTGCTGCTCTCTAGTCCTGCTAACTAGTAAAGGGCGTGCGCCCTCGCGCGCGAGGGCAAAGGACTATGGGCAGAATTAGGTGTGTATGATGCACATGTCGTAGGCGCGATCATTTGCATAGTTAAGGTATCTTCACTGATAGACATTTACAGCATGGCTAAAGTACAGAGGTGCAGGCATATGGCAGTGCCATTGGTAGTCTACGGTGTAACATAGGAGGTGGTTGTGATTTACAACATGTATATACTATATAGTTTGGGCGTATGATACAGATTGGTCTTGAACCTTGTAGCAGCGGAGGCTGTGTGTCTCCAATTTTTTTTTCCGCTGGATGCCTTCCTTGGTCGTCTTAAGTCGGTGGGAAAAGGCAATGTGTTGCAGTTGGATGAATCTGTTAAAGAAGTAAATCATGTAAGGTTCACTTGTTCAGTACAAAATGTGATTTGGGTTCGTGGGTACATGAGATTTGAGTTTGTTTTGTTACCTGATCTTGGTGTCCATGGTTCCCAATCTGCTGATGTTGTTTATCCAGCTAAAAAATATTAGAAGCATACAAGCTGTTAGGAGGCGCTCTCTCTCTCTCTCTCTCTCTCTCTCTCTCTCTCTCTCTCTCTATATATATATATATATATATATATATATATATATATATATATATATATATATATATATATATATTGATAGCAAAGTGGGTACCTGAGTTGTCGGAATGTCCAGCCGCGAGTCTGTTTTTTAGAAGGTAGATGCAATGATCGGTTAGTGTTGATGTAATTTTGTACTGCATATACAACTCTGTGGAAAATTGAGCAATGAAATGGACTGTGCACATAACATACCTCACAGCTGGACCTCGTCGGCTTGCTCTGTTCAGTGAATGAATCATGTTATTGTGTATTATGACGTGGGCTGTATGTATACTGTGTTGGGATTGAGTACTATTACCTGCATAGTATTGCTCGCGAAGCACGTTTCGATGCGTCCTACCAAGATCAGAGCTTCCTGGCGGTGTTGGAACCATAACTGTTAGAAACATTGGTGTGTGTGGTGTTTAATGGAGCTGTAGCTGTGAATGGTCTTACGTCGGCATCGGAAGTGGAGGGCTCGTGCCATCGTGTGCATAGGTGGGGATAATGGTAGTTTTCCACTTTTCTGAATTTGTATTATGGTGGTCTTGTGGAATGAAGTACCTGTTTAAACTCTAATAAATTTACTGTAGGTGTGCAAACCCCATCAGTTTTCACCAAAAAATTTGTTCTCTAATGGCCAATTTCTGCCTAAACTTTTTCAGTATCTTCTCATCAACTGAACAGTTTGTAATGAGCTGGTAGACGACTAATGGTTGGACCGAGGATCTGTAAACTGAACCTCGACAATTAATACCTAGAGCTAGAGGTGTATACAAATTTTGTTAAAGGGAATTTCAAAAACGACTTGGTTTCAGTTATGGTGCTTTACCAGAGACAGGACCTTAAGAATCTGAACCACTTTTTTGTCCCAAATAAACAATTAAATTTCTAGTCTGAAGTAGATGCACAAAGAAAATGGGAATTTCAAGGACTTTGTCCATTGTATAAGCAATGATCTCACTGAACCTGAAAAACAAAACACAAGGCACGAGGTTTCTGCAACAAAAATCTAATTAAACCACAACTATGGATTTTTTTGTTCGTTTCAATGAAATTACTGTAAAATAAAAACATAACAGGAAAACTTTCCTAATCTCTTTTTCCCTAGGACAGCAAACATCTAATCTGTATCCTGCAGTGGCATCCATAATTTGGTTACCAATGAGAAAAACTATCTGACGTATCAATAGCTAAGAAAAAAAGGTGAGGTAAAATGCAGCTACTGAAGCCAAGAATTTAAGCATAGTGGCATCTTAGTGTTGGAGATCATGTAAAGCAAAAGAAAAAGAAACATATTTGATATCATACCGTCTATGAGAATGCCCCTATTTATGAGTGTGATAGGGTTGCTTGGGTATTTAAACTGTGCTAGATAGAGTAATCTCAGTGATTGCACTAATAGCATTTGTGAGATAGACAACAGTTGTTTTTTCTTAAAAAAAGGTATATCATAAGTGTTAATTTGGTAAAACTTCATGCAGGCTACGTACCATGAAAATTTCAATTTCCAACGGCGCAGCAAAAATTTTGTTGGTTAGGATGTTTGATCAACGAAGTAGGAAAAGGATGAGCATCAACCGCTTAGAAGGACGATGAAGTTGTGTAACAGCCCACATCCTGTTTACCACAAGAGAAATAGGAGGAAGATGGATCTATTAATTGCCACAGATAGGTTATCAGAGTCAAAGCACAAATCATGTATACCTCAGTTACTGGAACTTAAAGAGCATTTCGCATGAAGCTGTAGCAAGGCAGAGAATAGTGAGGCCACAATCCAAAACTATTTTCCCATAAGAAATGGTAGTAAAAATCGATCTAAGAAAGTGTGAGATAAGCATGCACCAAAATTCATAAGTGTATATAAGTGTGGCTGTCAATGGGTTCAGGCATTTCGCTATTCGAAGCTCAATATACTGTACAGTGACTTACAAGTGACATGACTGCATTAGCAATTAAAAACAATGAATTGAACTTAGTTTGTAGGGAGGCTACTACCAGGAAAGTAACCGGGAACAAATTATGAGTGAAAGAAGAACAAATATTCTATCAAAAGTACTGGAGTCTGATATATTTTGCAACTATGAAGTAAAAAAATATAGGAGGCTAATACATTTTACAACCATGAGTACTGAAGCGTAACCAAAAAAAGTGATTTTTTCTATGTGGACAAATAGAATTTTGGTTTGAGATTTGTAGTACAATTATGCACAAGCAAAAGCTACATTTACAAATGCTGTGGTAGTGGATCTAGAAGTTTCTAGTCGAAAAAATATCAATGGCGTGGTTGCTTTTCATAGAACAAATTTAACTATCCTGTTACTAACCTGGACCAGCAGAATCATGACAGGTAAAGTCTATGTTTGAACGAACTTTTAAAAACCATGAGATAGCTACAACAAATGTTGAACAAAGCCACTATTATCAACCTTTTCAAAGTGAATTTGTCTGAATGTTTGATTTTTTTTGGTCCATCAAAACATCCTCGAGAAGTTCATGAGCTTTTGTGTAGTCTTTTTATTTCAACTGGAGGAGATCCTTGTGGTACTTGTGTAATCAATGATGAGAACTTTGTAAGTATGAACCTAGAAAGGGAATATGCGGTGCAGGAAAGATTACATACTGAAACATGAATCTTCTCAAAAAGCTGCACAAAGAATGACCGAACCAAGCTGTGGATGCACATCATCTTTACTGCAGCCAAAAAATACTAGTTAATACACAAGATGCTCAGAACAACAAAAACAGGGATATGTATATCAGGTAGGGTGATCATAAGATCAGGTAGAAACCTTCAAACACTACGAAAAATTCAGGTTTAGATTTTTGAGATTGGATATAACTGGTCGGAGTGAAGTGAGCAGCGAAGACATTTCACCATGAGGCACAGTATTAGGAGCTCGTCGTTCCCTGCACTTAGCAATAATTTGGGATGTCTTAGATTGGAACCCATGACTATTGGAAATCAGCAAAAGATAAAATAAAATGATCAATGAAGCCTATATATCTGTTGCAAAAGCCGAGGCAAGATTAATATAGATTTTCACAAAGATATCATTGACCACGAATAGAAGGACAACGTTTGTGGACCAAAGTTTGATAATGGGAATAGACGTATGTTTTGTATAAAACATTGGAACTGGTCAGTTCAAAGTGATGAGGAAGATGAATGAATAATTTGTAATTAGTGTCGAAAGGATTCCATACCCTGCTTGACATAATTCAGCCGAAGCACGATTTCCACTAATACAAATTCCTTTTGATGACAGTGCAATGTAGGAGCAGAACTGAGGAACAATCGAAGATGTGCAGCTGCATTCCATGGAACATTGGAGACTAACTCATGAATTTACTCAAGAGAATGATACATGCAGAGTCCCAGGCAAGGGATAGCCAGCTAACAATGAATCCAAAGGTTGCTGTAGCTTAGCACCAGCCCTAGCAAAATCTAATAATCTTTAACCTCCTCAGGAAAAGCTACTGGAGAACAAGAAAAAGCTTTGATCAGGTAGTATGTAATAAGAATTACATGAGTTGGCAATATTGCTGCAACAGTACTGGGTACCTCAGTGTCCATGGCATCAACTACCCTTGCCCATGTTGACAATATTGTAATGAGATTTAGCAAAGCAACCTTCGGAGAAAGAGAGTTATTGAAATCAATTAGCATCATGAGTATTGAAAACATGAAGAGCAGCATGGCATTATTAGAAAAGGACATACCCAAAGGAGAGATGACGGAGGAGGAGGAGAGGGTCAGTACTGGCAGATGTAGCCACCGAGCGGAGCCGCCACAGTCGCCGCCGGCAAGGAAGATTCCACGCATGGCCGTGGGAGGCTCGTGGCGCCATCGGATGTGTCGAGTACAGGCGGCTAGGGTTTCATCGAGCATAGGCGAATCGCGTGGGAGACGGTGGCAAGGAGAAGCCGCACCGCGCGCCCATTGGTGAGGCACACCCGCGCCGCTCTGTGGTCGGCAAAGCCCAATGCTGGGGCCCACGCATGGCGCTGCGCCGCTGTCCGGGGGCGCAGTCACAGCATCAGCGCGCCGCGCGGCCATCCGGCGGTGCTGGGCCCGACCGACACGCCGTCATGTCAAGAGATAGGAAGAGGTTGAGAGAGAGGGAGGAAGGGAAGGTGGGAGCAGAGGTGACGGAGGCGGCATCTGCGGGAGGATCGGCGACAATCGGGGAGACGAGCGAGTGTGAGAGAGAAGAGGAGACGAGATATTTTGAGGAGCCTCAGGAAGGTGAAGCCGAAGCTGGCTATATATTTAGTTGGCTGGATTTAGACGAGAAGCCGGAGAAGTAGAGAAGAAGGTGAAGAAGGCAGGGAGAATCCGGGAAGCCGCTTTGACCAGGATTTTGCGGGAAGAAGGAGAGCCATTGGATTGGAAGATCTAACGGACAAAAAAATTTGAGGTGATGTGGCGTTTGGTTCTCCGCGGGAAGCCGGCGCACTCTGTGGGGTTAAAATCCCCCAATAAGATCCATTCTAGTCAGTGGTAAATTAGTGACTTGATGTAGTAATTTGTTGGGCACTCATGGTCTTAGGTACAAATGGTCAAAGAGAACAAGATCTATGATCTGTATGAGCTCGTGTATATGTCGATCATTAATAGGCAGAATGCCCCCTACATTTCTTAGCGAGCTACGCCACTGGTTGTGTGTGTGTGATGCACTCAAATAATGTGTCAGTTACTTTCCTTGGGAAGCCTAGTATGTAGTTATATTATTTATTTTCCAATAAAATTTTCGAGTCCTGCATGCATGCATCAGTCTGGCTTACCAGGTATGGTACAGTGTTTTTCTCTCACAATAAAATAGCATTGGCCGGCTTATCAGCCGCAAAAACCATCAGCCGAACAACTCTTAAGCTTTTCAGCTGCTATCTTCATGGCCTTGCGTAGTTTATAGCTCTATTTATGTAAGAAGATTTGGGAAGGAGAACACTTTTTGGAGATAATAAAATTACTCACTATCATTGGTGACCATTAGAAGGGAATTGTGAGTTACAATTTCATCTAGTTTTATTTGTCTTGTTCGTGTGCCTCTTGTATTGATCTACTGGTTCGTTCTAATCCAATCAGTGTGTGGGTGGGGGTTAGGGGTGGGGGCGGGGAGCAATGGCCCCTTTTTGCCTCGATGAAGCTCCACCTAGGGAGGTAGCAGTGCATTGTTGGATAATGAGGGGAGGGTGGTTCACATGCATTGCTATGTTTTTTTTTGTTCGACGTCAATCAATTTTGAAACACTTATTTAATCCCAGTCTAATTTTTGAATTTATATTAGGATTTGTTGGTCATAATGAGGATGCTTCACTTATGGCATTTAATCCCTAGCTTCGAGAGGTATAGTTCCACCTCGCGTCCAATCCTTAGCGTGATGACCCTAAAGCAAGTATAGATGAAACATTTGTAAGACCCTAAAGCAAGTATAGTTGAAAATTTGTAAGAGCTATCATATCATCAGATTGGTGCTGAACTAGAGAAGAGAAGAGAAGCAACCTGTAGACCTATAGCTAGTTGAGGCATGGGCTTCGATTAACTTTTATTTCTCGAATACGCAAGAGCATTGCATATCATTGAATTAAGAAGATAGAAGTTTTAAAAATACAAAAGAGGCTTCCTGGCCTGGCTGATATCTCCAGGGGCTACATTTTGGCTATGACATCCATAGGATCCATTGGGATCAACCTAAACTACGTGCGGGCCTATGGCGCCATGTCCGAAGACAATCATCGCCCTAGATGCTGGGAACAACTCATCGAGAGCCTCGATGTCGGCTGCCGAAAGGTTGCCCTTGAAGTAGGAGTTGTATGAGCGCTTGGTGAAAGGACCTTGATGTCACCTAGATATGGTGAATAAGCCTATTTCAAACAAAAATCAAAATTGTTGTTAGTATAGGCATGACACTGCTGCTCCCAAGGTGCGGCACTGCCGCTTGGTAGCACTGCCGCACTGAATAAGTAGCACTGCTGCGCCTGCAGACAGCTTGAGCTATAATTCAAAATATATCCAAGGAAATTTAGATCAGGTAAATTACTAAGCTTCCTGGGGCAGAGTAGAGCCTGTTTCACCACCTGGATGTTAGCGGAAGTTTATGCACAAGTAGATCGAGACCAAACCCTAGAATTACCAACAAACAAGTATAGCACAAGACAAAGCAATAACGCAAGAGAGACAAGGTGTTTATCCCATGGTTTAGCTTGCCACTAAAGCTTGCTTATGTTCACGTTGTTGAGGAAGCCACAAAGGCTTTGGTCTCTTTCAACCTTATCCTCGTTCTCAAGTCAAGAGAGCAAGTCTCTTGAGATGAGGGGTTCTTACTAGCTGTAGAGGGTGATCACAAACATCCCGAAGCTGCCACAACTGATTGGAAGTTTCCGGTCGACGCCTAGCCGGCTAGGAGAAGCTCCAAGAATAACAAATACAATCCCTCAGCTAAAATGTGAAGCAAGTGCTTTGACAGTTGAAGATCAGTTGAGGCTGCTATCTAATATAGTTTGGAAGCTTAATCTCACATGGATTTGATTTGAAATCAAGAGAAGCTTGAGAGCCTTCCAATGGAGAGAAAGGAGCAAGAGAGAGAGCTCTGGTCGCACTGGGAGTGGGAATGGTCGATCTGAAAACAGGTGACCGTTATGGGAGAGAAGAGAAGGTATAAACACCCCCGCTCCCAATGGTCAGTTAAGTCACGGTAGTGCTGGTTGCCGCTTTCTTTTGTAATTGGGGGTTCCACCATCGCATGTATTATCCTCTTTCTCAATATTACTTCATAAAGGCTTTGCAGTCTTCTTTGTCTCATCTCTTCGAGCAAACATACCTTGAGCATGTGACTTAAACCATTTCCATACATATGAGTTCACCTCATGGCTTCAAGTCACTTCTACTAAAGATTTGATCCTCAACACAATAAGATTTCTTATAGCTTGATTAGTTCCTTGACTCAATGCAAGTAATCTCTTCTTCACCTTAGCCATGGTACCTCGGTCCTCAAGCGATTGCCTGCCCTTCACCTTCGCTTAGTCCCTCGAAGCCCTTTTCTTGCTATCTTCACCTTATCAAGCCATACTCAAGCCACATCATATTAAGCATCCATTGAAAAACCATTTCTTCAATATTATGATTCTTGCCTGAATATCTTCTAGATATGAATGTTGATATCAATCAAGCTTCAGTTTGACTCACATAGAGACATATATGGATGAACGTCAATATGGTCAAGCCAATTCATGATTCCTTATATCCTTTTCATTTTGGCTTGACACTCCTAATACTCACTTCAATATATATCTTCATACTTCTAGCTTGATAAAATCAATGCAAAGTGATTTTCCAAATCTTTGTCCATACAAGCAAACCAATACAGAGACCGACTAATATCCAATATGAGATTTAACCTTTGATTAGTATTTCCTCACTTATGCATTCTTGATTCATTCTTCAATCCTTGATCAAAGCTAATCCACTATCAAACTCTTCTTGTTCATGCAAAGCAAGCCATTGTTGAGACCAATCCAAAATTTTCAACTCATGTCTCATTTATATTTGCCAAACATGCTTGCTTCACATGATGCAATGATATCCCACAATCATAGAAGCCATTTCATTAATTCCCTTTTGCATTATTGTCTTATGCTTGAACTAGATTGTTTCCAAAATCTTCTAGCACAACAATACACACTTTGGCCTTCATTTCAACACTATATGAAATATCATCAAGTTTGCCTTCTTGTTGAACCTTTGATACACTTCTTATCACACAATCCATAGGTGTATGCAATAAACTCAATTTTTTTGTTCAACACTTAGCAAACTTATTAGACCTTCAATGGTGTTGTCATTCAATTCACCAAAACCCACTAAAGGGCTAGATGCACTTATAATCTCCCCCTTTTTAGTGATTGATGACAACACATTTAAAGCTTAGAAGAGATTGATAAATAATAAGATTTTGAATCCTGTGATGTAGTGAGCTCCCCCTAAATATGTGCATAGAATGGAATTTCTAATTTGGCCTCAAATGCCAAATGCACATATTCAAGATAAAGTGTGGGAACTCTTCTACATCTTAGCATCCATGGGGTGCAAGGTGTCATCATGATAAATGTGATGCTCATGGCAGTTCATGCACTCAAGAAGTTTCTAAAACTGTCATGTGCGGCACTTCCGCGAGTGAGCACGACACTATTGCACAAATGACAGTCAGAGAAAATAAACAATCCACCATTCAAGGCATGAACACACTAGCATATATGGTCCTTATCAAGAGCATCATTTTAAACTATCCTTGCACACACCACACCATAAAATTTGAAAAATCTTATATGCCTCTCTTTTACCCCTTTAAATTCACATATCAATCTCTCCTCCCATACATTCTCCCAATATTTCTCCCCCTTTGGCATTAGTCTCCAAAAAGGATCTCTCCACCAAGAGGAAGAAATGATGGTAGATAAGTAAGGGCAAGAGGCAGGTAAAAGTTTAGGTATGCAACAATTTAAGTCAAGATTCTTGAGAAGTTAGAATATTTGGCTCATACCTCACTTAGATGACACTTTTAACAAGAGACAAACTCATGCCATCACCACAAGAGATATTAACCAAATATCTAAAGAATTTTCTAATCGTCACCACAAGAACAAACTTATGGTGTGACTCAAAATATTGCATACACATGCACACACTAGCATGTAAGGGCTTAGATGCACAAAGGTAATACAAGAGTTCGTGGAGAGATATACCTTTGTTCTAAGCCTCATAATCTCCACCATGATAATGATTTTCATTAGTTCAATTTAGTTCTTTGATGGGCTTAGCACTTCTTTATGAAAAAAGATTTCATTCGTGCCCATCTTTCTTCATCATCATCTTCAAGGAGATATCACAAACTTGTGCTTGATTTCGATTGAAAGTCCATTGCTAGATCTTGTTGTCATTTTGAGATACCAATTGAAGACATATTTCTTTATATACCACATTGAGAGATTACCCACCATTACCAATTGAAATATGATCTTTATAATTTTGACACCAATTGAAAAAGTCTTCACAAGTTGATGCCAATTGGAATGATTAGAGATCAGCAGTCTCACCAGGAGGCGTGGGATGGGTATTTATAGCCACCCCACACAAACTAGCCGTTATGGTTCGAAAACTAACCATTATGACATGTACAGGTGTGGCGTTGCCGCTCTAACACGCGGCGCTGCCGCGGTGCAGCACTGCTGTGAAAATTTGCGGCACTGCCGCAACTTTGAAAAACAGCACAGGTAACCTCACGGAAAACACCATAACTTTTTACTCTGAACTCCATTTTTAGTGATCTTAGACTTTCCGAAAAGCTTGTTTCGAGGGCTATCCAACCCAGTAGAGTACAAGCTCCAAGATGGAATCGATTCTTGTATATCATAATGTCTCCTATAGAATGTTCACAAATATAAGAGATAGCATTAAATTACACAACCTAGAATTTCACAACTAGTGACCATTTTGGATGTGGAAGGCAAGAACATATGCACTTTTGATCAATTTAGTCCAAACAAGGAAATTTAAGCTATATTATGGAGAGTAGCTATTTAAGAGCTAAAGTTGCAATCCAAATAAATATGAGAGATAACTTTACTCATTTAGATTGAGTTAATACCCATGAGAAACTCATTCTCACCAAGAGACTATATAAATTCACTAGAAGAAAAGGTTAGTCTCAAAGACACAAGACATAGAATGGGCTTCCCCTTAATATGTGCATCAAGTACTCGAGTTACTTGTGAAATGCACTTGAATCGGTTGAAGAGTCTAGAGGAGTTCATCCTATATCTTGATCAAGGCATGATAAATTTACTACAATTGAAATTATACCAAGGGAACATACTACCACCAAGGTAGATAGATCACCACATAAATTTTCATTGACATGACCATCATAAATGAGACTTCAATAATTTAGATGGTCATAGTTCTCACTTGATGAAATGTGGTGAAATTGATCTCTTATGATCATCCAATAACCATGTTAGGTTCCTAGTTCTTTCTTTACCTAAGGGAACTCATATAGAGAGCAAGAGATAAAATCTATGAAATTTGTAAATTGTGAACTAGGAGTTACCACTCTTTGTTGACAAGTCTTTGGTGATCAATGGGATGGATCCATGTGCACTTGATGAGCTCTAGAGAGGAGAAATAACAATGAAAGTCCACTCTTCAGTTATTTTCTCCAACTCATTCAAATTTAGTTCCACTAAAGGATTGGGGCATTCAATATTAAACCGGGAGCACTTGGTTTATAAAGACCAAGAACTCCAAGAATAATTGTGAAGCACCTAAAGAATCCAAAGGAACCATCCATCCTGCTTTTTCCCATGTGAGGGACTGCACAACATACACTTTAAACAACAATTAGTCCCACAAGATATAGACTAAACTCCCCCTAAATTTGTGCATACAAGAGTACACAAAGTACACTCATGCATATCAATAATTATGAGGTCAAGGGAGAAGTTTTCACTAGATTCCAACTAGTTTCAAACTCTTTCATGTTGCTTGTAGTCCAATTAGTTTCAGCTGGTAGCAGTTAATTCCAATTGATTTTAGCAGACCCCTCTTACAACATTGCCACGCGGCAATGCCGCACCTCAAAGCGGCAGTGTCGCGCCACCCCAGTCAGCAGCAGCTGGTTCAACTCAAGTTTGTAACTCATTGCTGCTAGTTGTAACTGATGAAGTTAACTAGTTTCAATTTATCTCGGCTGCTGTTTCTGAAAGCCTGTAACTAATTTCTTCTAGTTCCAACTACTTGCAACTCCTTCAACCTTTGTTTGAGGCCTTTCTTGTATTCACTGAATTTTGATTTTAAACATCATCTTAACCAAGAGAGTAATTCTAGAACCAAGCTGATGTTTCTCATCTTTACTGATTCTTTATGACCAACTTGAGAGCCTGCTTAATCTTGTTATTTCAATGCAGTCCAATACCAGATGGTGAGTTTTCAGATTCTGTCTTCTTTGGAGAAAAATTCATATCTCTCAGACCACTAGTCCAATATGCATGAAATTTGGTAGATATGTGAAACTATGAGTCCTCTAACTTATGTAAAAATTTTAGCACATTTGGACTCCATTTGATAAGTCAAATCAATTTTCTACCAAAATTGCTAGGTCTGAAACTGCAGTGCTAAAGCTGACAGAATTCAACTCAAAACAGATGCTCTTGTCAATCATCTTCATGCCAATTGTGCAGCAACAAGTACAAGATGTGTATGAAATGCTCACAAAGTTTCAAGCCAATTCATCAGTATTTGAACTTCCAAATCTATGCTTGAAGGCAGCCATCTTAGATTCTAATTTTCTGGACAGATTTGATAATTCCTAATTCTTCTCTTCTTCTTGTCCAATCTTGAGGTGAATTTGGTTGAGAATACTCACAAGATGTCTATGACACATAAAAAAACAAAAGAAATAATATAGAAAGGACAAGGCCCAACCAACCCTTCCCTGGCCCAAGTTGCCCCCCCTTTCATTCATCTCACCAGACCAGCCCCCTCTCCCTTCTTAGGTTACTTCCTCCTCCCCTTGCTCTCCCATGGCTTCCCTCCTCTAAATCCCATCTATACAGCAGCAAACCCTTGGGGAGAACTAGCAAAACGGATCGAGGACAACAAGAGGAGCAAGAAGAGGTGCATCTTCCATGTAGATCGGTCTTTCCCCATCTCTTCCCGCTGGCCTAGGGTTTGTGGGTGACCAAGGTGAGTTGGATTCCGTCCTTCCCTGCACAAATTTGATGTCTACGATGGGTTTGGCCTCGGGTATAAGTGGATTAGAGGGGAAGAAAGGTTGTTGGGATGTCATTCCTCGGGTTTCCGTTGTGTAGTTACTGTAGCTTTATTGGGGGGGAGCAATTAGGGCCAATTGGAGTATGAATTTGTCACACCCAAAAATTTTTAAGTTTGGGTTATGCTTAGAAAACACTAAATAAAATAAATGATTTCAATATTTGAATAAATTTATTAGATAAGTTAAGTTGCTTCTAATTTAAATATAGAAAATTATGGTTTTAAACTTTTTCATATTAATTTGATAATGTGGTGTTTGTGTGATGCTTGTCTTTGGTGTTGGTGAGTGCTATTTTTTTAAAAAAATACCATAGGACGACGTTTGGTTCTCACCGGAAAACTTTTTGGTATTTTCTGGATTTAAAATTTCAATTTCCGTGAGCTTAATCTTTTCTATTGATCTTTTCATCAATCTTTTTCATGAGCTCAAACTCATTTAGTTGAGTTTCTTATCCTTTCAAGAGTCTCCAGGATTTTTTCTGTGATTTTTTTCTGAGCTCCGGGCTATTTTTCACGGCCAAAAAGACAATTTTAGATTTTCTGGAATTATTTTATTCGTGTAATTAAAATAATCCCGAAATTAAGAAATTCTGAAAAGTTTCCGAACCTTAGACCTATATATATGCCGGCGTAGCCCTCGACGCGTTGGTTTCAGAAGTATAACTCTTATCACTAGCCGCCGCTCGTAGCTCCCTCCATCCCTCGCCGAAGTTCGTCGTGTACAGCTTGCGTTCCGGCGAAAGTTCGGCGAACTTTTCCGGCCACCTCGGTCATCTCCGGCGAATTTCGCTTCCACTTCGAGGTTTGTCTCGTCGTTCTCTTCACCGACGTACCTTTCGTTTCACGAATCCATCATCCGTTTATCCATTCCCTAATACTTCTCTTTTTTTTTTCGGACGAGGTCATCCATGGACGTCATCTCTTTCTTCGTTCTCCAGCCACCGTGGTCCCGTGCGCCGCCACCCGTGGCCCTGTCGTCGCGCGGTCGCCCGGGGCCCTGCGCAGCCTCGCTCCGCGCCCCTTGCTGCGCCTCTGCATGCAGTGGCGCCGGTGCCCTATGGCCGATCGGCCATGGTCGTGGCCACCGTGCGGGCCCCTGCCCGGGCCCACGCATGGGCTCACGTCGTGCCGGCGCGCCTCCAGCCGGCAAGGCCCTGCCGAGGCCCCTCTCCCTCCCGCGAGCACAGCAGCAGCAGGCTACCACGACCACGCTCCAGAGGAAGAACACGAACGCGACGTGCAACAGCCAATGAGGAAGATGATGGTATTTACGGAATTGTCACTCGATCTTTTATTCTCGCCGTTTATTTGTTTTAAGTCCAATTTAGTTCGTTCAAGTTGCGTCAGATTCACGTCATCGTGCTCTATGCAGTAGTATCAATGTTTTTCATATCACATGTTTTGGAATATATAGTTGTATATTTAATTAATTATTATATGCATCTAATTTTAATAATTAAAAACAACGTAGAGTGATAATTCCGTTCTTGTTGTTTTGCGACCGTGGTGATGTGAGTGATACGTTATCAATGCTGTTCTCCATGTCCTATGTGTATGAATATAATTAATTTTATTAATGTTAATTTATATGTTTACAATTATAATCTAATTAGTATAAACACGCTACATGTAATATACTCATACAGAAGCTCTCATATATATTTCTTTTTGCAAAGTTAAAGTTTAACTTGTTTAATCTATATGATACGGCAATATTTATAAATAAAGCATGATTAGTTTTATCCCAGTTTTTAAACTAAAATGCAATACGTGTAATCTGAATTAACATGCTTCTTGTGGTTTTGCCGAGTTAAATAAATCAAGTATGTAGGCCTTTCTTGTATAATGTAAAATAACAAATTAATATATTAATATAATACTCTAGATAGTAGTTTTCTTTTTAACCATAGGCTCGTTATCGGCGTTTGCTTGTGCTCTCAAGACCATAGCAACTACTTCTCAATTAGCATGTCTTATATCATTGAATTTTATAAGTTAAATATTAGTTTGATTTATGCTTATGCAATTGAATTTCTAATTAAAAGTAATTTAAGGTTTTATATCTGGTCTTTTATAAACAAATGTTAACTTGATCGATAGCAATTTGAATATTCTTTACTAGTTATAACTTGGTTAGTACCAAAATTAATGTCTCTTTATTAATTATAATTTGTTTCTATAATTCTAAAACTAGTTTAGATGCTCACTTGTTTACTTTCTTTTCATAAAAGAAATGTGTTTGTTTATATGTTTATGAATAATATATGGCTAGATTTAACTTGGTATATTAATAATATAGGTTTATCGCGTCGGTCCTTTGTAATTAAGCATGAATGACTTATCTAATAGCAACTTGAATATTATGATTTACTTAGCTCAAGCACGTTATATATCATAAACTTGTCTTAGTGTTCACCGGGTACATTGTTTAGCAAGTTAAAATTTAACAAGCATAAATGATGTCAAATTGTGTATGAATAAATGTGATCTGCTTCAACACACATAATGTACAAAATGAATTGATGTTCTCACCTGTTCTTTTATTTTGATAAGTTAAAGTTTACTTTGATTGAATGATACAAGCATGTTAATATTTAAAATATGATTAGTTTAACTCGACTCTTCTAAAATAAAAAAATATGATAATGACTAATCTGAATTGTAGTTTCTCATGATTTTATTTAACTAAATGTAACACCCTAAAATTTGCTCTTTTCAAAATAGATGCAAAGTAATTTAATTTTATATTCTAGTGCTCATGAAAACATAGAAAAATAATATTTTTCACTAAAATAAAATTTATCATAGGGTTTAGCAACATTGTGTGTATACATGCCGGTGCATATGATTTGATGTGATGTTTGCTTATTGTTTCTTTGTGTGTTGAGAGTGAATAAAATCTTTAAAATGCATTTAGTAGGACGATCTTCCTTCTCTAGCCAGCCTTTATCGTTTTCTGCAATCAAATTCCTTGTTTCTCATCTGTCAATCAACCTCTACAAACTTCTCGGGAATTTTTCTGACTTTTTCTGTAGCTTGTTTCCACTTGTCTGTGAGCATAATCTAATTTTTAGATGCTCCAAATATCTTATCATGAGCTCCAAATACTTTATTTGGGTTCCTCATGCTCCATAATGTCTCTGGAATTTTTTTCTGAATTTTGGGAGCTTTCGAAGTATTTTTCGCGGCTTAAATAATAATTCTGGACTTTTCTGGAATTATTTTATCCATGAAAATAATTAATTCCGAAAATAATAAATTTCTTATTTTCCAACGCTTAAAGCCCATTTACTAATGGGCTTAAATGATTACTTAGGCCTATTAGCGGAGGTGGATGGTGCAACGTCAATTAGCACTATATCGCTAGTTGACATGGAGGTGGAGAGTTTTCCTCCCTATATATACGTACCTATCCCTTGGGCAAAGCACACCAAAACTACCGTAAGAGAAGCCCCTAGTTTGGGAAATCTCTGGTGTAGTAAATTAGATTTTTCTCATCCTTCTCTCGCCATCGCCGTCGTCGCTGCGCTGCCCAGCCCGGCGTTGCGTCGCCGTCGGTCGGCTAGTAGGCCCCGCGGCCAAGGCCATCCTCGACTTTCCCCTCCGCGAGCAACAGCAGCCTCCTATGGCCATCGCTGTTCTATACGTTCTATTGGTGATGACGATCCAAGGTTGAAGATGAGGTATTTACGAGTTCGCCACCGGTCGTTAAATAATCATAGTTTATTCATTTTAATTCTGTTTCAGTTCGTTCTAGTTACGTTAGTTTCATGTCATTAAGATCTATGTAGTAGAGTTATTAGTTTTCATATCACATATTTATGAATTTAATTGTGCCTATAATTAACTAATTGCTTATTAATTAAAGTCGATTTAGATTTTTGATTTCGATTCGATTGCGCGAGTTTCATCACATTGTGTGTTACGTGTTAGCAATGATATTTAACATGTCTCGTATCTTGGAAATTTATAAGGTAAATATTAATTTGATTAAGGATTATTCAATAACTTTTAATTAAAAGCAATTTAAGTTCTAATTCTGTTTTGCACCATTTAAGTTGTGTCTGGTTCGTGCTGACGTGAACTATATGTTAGGGGCAATGTTTTTCATGTGATATGTTTTTTCATATATAGCTAAATATTAAATTGATTAGTATATTTGCACACTAGTTTGGAATTAAGAGCAATATAGGTTTTACACTTTGCTATTTTATAAATGTTATTAACATAATTTATTCCAACGTTAATGTGTTTCTAAATTATAACATGATTAGTTTAAATACGAGTCCTAAATAAATTCGTTAGATGTTTTCAAACAATTACTATCCCTTCATAAATAAAGTTTAATTGGCTTAAATAGTATTTAATGTTTATAAATAAAACATGACTAACTTGGTTTTTTTTCAACTACCTTATAATATGACTAACATGATTAATGATATTTACACTGTTTTGCCTAGTTAAAATCAAAAGCCTATAGTTTTCTTTTTACCATATAAAGCGAATCTACCGCTAGTCGTTTCTTTTGCACCGCAGCTCCGATTAGCGTGCTTTCCGCGTCTGTGTGTTCGTAGGAACGTATAGAACATCTTTAAAACCTTTTTACTTGTTGTTTCACTTGTTTGGTGTACTGTTCTAATTATTATTCATTATTTGCTTCGTGTATGATTGCTCGATGCGTGTGTGGTGATTTATTGATCAAGTCCAGTAGGTGAGGTTTATGTGGTGATTAAGAAGATGTTCTCTGAAGACTAGAAGCTAAGAATTGGAAGCAGAGGATTGAAAGTTGGATACTAAAGGCTTTTGAGCTATTGCTTTGGGGGAAAAGCAAGTTAAGGCAAGTATAGCATGGGATTATCTTTATTTCCTATTCACCTTTAATATACTTAATTCATGTGCATGTGTCTATCTTGTTACCCCTAAGGATATCCTAGCTTTTGTATCTTGTACCTTGACACCCATGGGACATTGCATTGGGTAGTATTTATGTTAATAACCATGATCTGTAACTTGACTAATGGTATATGTAATAAATGTTTAAAAGATGCTTTATGAAAACATGTCTCAAGAGGGCTAGAGCATATTGAGTTATTTTTATGATGCTCTAGTTTCTATCCTTAAGGACTCATCTGTAAGCGAACATCCGGGACTTACAGTACAACTGTGAGGGCTATATGGCTCTGGCTTTAGTCAAGTATGAGGATATTTTCTAGCTTGTTAGTGGTAACCTTTATGGCGTAAGAACGGCTTGACGAATCGGGTATAGTGCGGCCTCTGTCCTTATGTGTATAGGTTGTGCGTTATTGTGCCATTTGGAAGGGGGGCTCTACATCTGTTTGCCAAGTGAATCTAATGGCCCTAACTTGTTAGACGAACCTTTGAAAGACTTCATAGTGAACCCTGCCGACCTTCCTTAGAAGTGGGTTAAGAGATTAGCTACCTCGAGCGAAAGGGTAAATCATGACTCACAGTGAAAGTGTACAACCTCTGCAGAGTGTAAAACTGCTATAACAGCCGTGCTCACAGTCACGAGTGGCCTTGGACCCTTACAGAATAAATGATGAACACTGATGATAATGTTAATACTGATGATATTTATGCTCACTAATGATTATTGTTTCTTGCTATACATTATTCCCGTTTACATGATCATGAGGTTATTTGGGCTTATAGTAAACTTGTTGCTACTCAATTGCTAAAAGATGACTCAATAAAAGCTAATCGCAGTAAACCAGTGTCAACTTTTGAGCCTCATGAACCCTATGATATATTTGCTGAGTTCGACATGGACTCACTCTTGCTATTTCCCACATATCAGGAAGGGTACCAGACTGCTAGATTCTGAAATTTTTAGGCTTGTGATCAACCAGTCAGTTTGATTCTGGAGTGAAGGTTACACCCGGTGTATGGAGTTGTCTTTCCGCTGTGTTGTTCTCTAAGGTTATATCTTATACTATTGTATTATGTTTATTAAGCATTTGTCTCTTGATATTACACTTATCTATGGCTATATGTGAGATTTGACTCCTTTATTTCACATATAGTGTATATCTAGTTTTGTTCTTAAAATCGGGTGTGACACTAAAATATCCTCTAGTTGATTGTTTTCTTTTATAGTATAGAACTCCCGATAGTCGTTTCTTTTTTAATGATAGTTTTGTTATTGGCGTGATCGTAGTAGTTAGCTTTCTTTTAGTACGTTATTTTTTTCTCTTGTGTGGTATATTGTTCTTAGTTGTCCCTATTTGTTTTCTTGTATGCCTGTTAGTGTACTGGGTTGCTATGATCTACGAGTAGGAAAAAGACTATTCGTGAGCGCCGATGATCAGAAGGTGAAGACTAGAAGCAAAGTATGAGGATGTTTGACTAAGTATGAAAAGGAAAGTATAACATGAGACTATCCTTGTTACCTATACACTAAAAATATTATTCATATGCATATGTCTACCTTGACAACCATAGAGATTTATACTAGCGATTGATACCTTGATTCCTTGTCAACCTTGGGGATGCATTTGGGTAGCTATTACTAGTGCTTAATTATGAACAATGATATTGTAATTTGACTAATGGATTAAGCAACCAACCATTAAGATGATTTTATTACTGTTGAAAAGGGGCTAGAGCATGTGGGTTATTTTGATGCTCTGGTTTCTCTCCATAAGGACTTATCTATACGTGATTCATCCAGGACATACAGTACAACTGTGAGGGCTATATGACTCTGGATTTAGTTGTTCAAGAGTCCTTTTTCTAGCTTGTTAGTGGTTACCTTAAATGGCGTAAGAATGGCTTGTCACGTTGGGTGTAGGATAGCCTCTAGTCTATGAGTATAGCCGAGAAAAAATTATGCCATTTAAAAAGGGGTTCCTACATCTGCCTGCCAAGTGAATCTAATGGCCCTAACTTGTTAGATGAACTTTTGAATGGATTTATATGATTTTCAGTGTTTTGGGAGTAATTAACCCATGCATTTGGAAATCATGACTCATAGTGAAAGTGTACACCTCTGTGCAGAGTTAAAAACTAGTATATTAGTCGTGCCCACGGATATGGGCGACCTTGGAACATTTACAGATAGATGATCACTATTGCTATATCATGTTTTAATTATTGTTGATATTATTATGCCATGATAATGCTATTTCATTATTCTTATTACAATTGATCATTGATTTATTAATGAGATTTGGTTTACCTTGATGCTACTTAATTGCCAATTATATAATGAATAAAAGCTAAATGCAGTCAAACAGTGTCTAGCCTTTTGTGCCTCATGAACCCTGTGTTATACTTGTTGAGTTCGACATGGACTCACCCTTGCTATTTTCCCCACACATCAGTGTGTAGTGAGGTGTTGCTTAGAAGAAGGATAAAGAGGTAATGGAGTTTTCAGAAGTCTTTCAGAAGTGTTTGGCATACGGAGCCACCAGTCAGCCGTCTCTGAGAGGAATGGAGCCTAAAGTTAGTCAACATTCCGCGATACTTTGATGTAAGTGTTAATATAACTATGTATGCGTTATATAATAACATTGTTTCTGATACTTTTCTATTTTGACATATGTGTGGACTTCCTGGGCGCACATATGATTAGCCTGATTTTGTTCTTTAGAAAACTGGGTGTGACAGAATTGAATGTTGTAATGAACTACGAAGCTGAAGAGTACCTTACAATCTGTTAGCTTGTGAAATTTCATGATTTTAGCCCAAATGGTTTGAGAGAGATAATTTTTCTAAGCTAGCTGTCATACTCTGACAAATTCTGGACAGAACTGGATTTAGGTGGTTTTTTAGAACCTTAGATGCATGGTGGGACTTCACCAATTATAAGAGACTTGTAGTACTTCCCTTTAACTTTCCAGATTGGTAGGAATCATGATTTTTGAATAATGGAAGCTCTAGGTATAGATTTTCAAAGCTCAATGTATTGTTTCCTCAGTAGGATTCGCAGTTAAGATTGGGTCTCGTTTAGGTACATTTAATTGGCTCTTTCTGCAAATACGAATAATACTAAAGTTGTAGAATATAGAATTCTCTGATCGCTGGTTAAATTTCATAATTTTTGGACCTAAATATTTGGGGGTATGAAAATATGAAGCTTGTTGTCTCAATTCTCGAGCAGATTCTGAAGTCTGTTTTCTGTTATGGATTAGGTCATCTTAAAAGCATGATAAAAATATAGCTCCTATATGAAAGTTGTAGGGCTTGGTCTGTAGATTCTGAAATGTATCTGGTTGCCATCATATCATTTATGGATTGAAATATATAAAAAAGTGGAGCAGCACTACTGCATTTGACTTGTTGCTTTGTTTGCTATTTTGCTTGTATGTCAGATTGGGGAGTAGTGGTGCTTTACCTACTATTTGTATTTGTTAAAATGAGTTCTCTCTCTAATATTATACTACTTAGACAGGTGGTATTGCTGTGGATCGCACATAGAGTGACCATCACATCGTTGGAGGCAAGTGAATGTAGCGGTGGTTCGCTACTGTTTTGACTTGTTATGTTCATCACCTACATCACAATGTTCAAAACCATATCATAACCACTAAGAACTGAACCTTCCAATATTCCTTGCTCAATCATAATTGGATGCTTTATTTCTTTATCCATGATGTTGTTATGATACAAGCATGGTTCATGTGGTTAAACCACATGCTTTGGAGAAGGTGAAGTTTATATTGCTATTATTGCAGCATGTCATGTGCATTGCATCATTCAAAATGCATTGGAAGTTATGTCGTTGACCTATGGTCACGATCGTATCGGTACAACATCATGGGATGCAGCTCCATACCTTGTTGGGTATGCAGGCAGGAGTCATTTGCATTGCACTCATATGCATTTATGAAATATATTGGAAGTGATGTGACCTTGCTATTATTATATTGAAGGTGTACCACCTCTCTGTTGTTTTATTTGAAAGTTGTTCTTTTACATTGGTATTATATGTTGCTTATCCCAGAGATGAAATTCTTTATTAAATCACTGCTCTTGTGATTTAAATAACTCCTCAAAACAAATTTACTTGCTGAGATGTTTCATCTCACCCTTGCATTACTCTGGGTTCTTGATGGTTGCTAGGATGGGAAGGGAGTTAGATGCACATTTCACACATCTTCATTTGGAGACGATCTCATAAACATAATAACTTAGTTGTGACAATTGGTTTTGTGAATGTTTGTTCTAAGGGTGGTCATGAAACTTATTCTCATAGAGTAATTCCATTTGCTCTTGGATGTTTATTTAATGCTAGTGTGGTTTGTATGTGGCTTATCTTTGTTCTCACCTTGGTGTTGCTTATAATTACAAAGGAGGTGCTGTCATTTTTTAGTATGTTCAGCTAGTGTTTGTATTATTTAGTAGCATCGTGGGGTGTTTGCGGTTTCTGGGGTGTTACAATGTCATTTCTATTCAGTCACTTGAAATATTTCTACTGCCTTGGAGAGATACGTGGAGAAGCATAGGTAATTTCACATGATTAGCAGCTGGCCGCTTTGTTTTATTTCATATACACATATACGCGTATACACGGCTGATCTGCTGCTCGTACGGGATGATGCCTTGTCAAGAATAGATGGCGGCGCCTGGTAGTTGCCCTAGGCCACGCAGACACGGCTGATCGGCTATTGGCCAGGACGTGTTTGGTTCAGCTATACAATTCCTTTTCTCCGGCCTTGTTTCTCTGCTAGTTGCTAGCCTTGTTTTTATGCGTGCGGCTCAACCAGAGCAAGCTGCACAGGCGACAGCTTCTTTTCCCTTCCCTCTCAATTTTGCTGCCAGTCAGGGACTGTGCGTCAGGGTCGGTCTTCCTGTTTCCTCATGTCGAGCTCGAGTCGGACTCTGCTCTGCCGGAGGAGTCCGTCTCCGCTGCGTCGCTTTGCCTTGATCCGCAAGCCCGCGCGCCTCTCTTAAATAGCAGCGCGTCCGCTACACCGCGTCCTCAACCCTAACCCGCAAGTCAACGCCTTGCCTTCGTGCACACAGCAGCCGCACAACCCTAATCGCCGCCGCTCGAGCTCTATTCGACGAGTTTGTCGACTTGGTCGACACTCGCAACCTTGTCTGCCATTGCTAGCCGCCCGGCGTCCAGGAACCATCCCCGACATCGCTTTCCAGCTTAGTGAGTTCGCACGCGCTGTCTCGTGTCGAGCTACGAAGGAAGCCGCCGTCGACCTGCAACATCCGAGTTTCCCTGCTTGCTGCCCCTAGTCTGTCACCCATACGCCACGCCGACCTCTCCTCGGCAGCAAGCACGTCCATCTGCCGCCACTGCTGCCTCGCCGTCCCGGAGAACCTTTTGCCGAAGGTCCGGATCTACCGTACCCGACGTACGACGAGCTATATCTCTGTTGGCTCTTGTGCTCCATTGCCGCAACTCACGTGCTTTTCCTTGACGAGAATCTGTGGCCGCAGCATCGTCGACTCCATGCTCGACTGCGAGTCTGCGACCCTCGCTAGGCCGAGTTTCGTCTCGCGGCCGCCTGTTTCTCCACGTCATGAAAAAGTTAAGCCAGAACTCAGAAGCTTTGCTAGCATCTACGTATCATCTCCATCATTTCACAATCTTCAGCCATCAACGAGGTGAGAAATTCCTCACGTCCACGTTGATCTATTGAGCACTCTTTTAATTTGCTTGTCCCTCCTGTTCCGTCGCTCGGACCCGAGGTTTCGCCGTGGTGGCCATGCTACCGCCACACGCGTGAGGGAGCGGCGCTAGCAAAACAACCCGCTGTGCTCTGCTCTCTTGCTAGTTTGATGATGCAATCGTAATGTCATGTATACAATATTGTGCCTGTTTCTTTTCACAGAAACAATTCTGGAGATACATGAGAAATATACATATACGTATACCTCATACTAGCAAGTCGTCCGAGGCTTTCTCTCTTGTTAGCTTGATGACCTCAGGTTGACATCATCATGACATCACCCAGATTTTTGGTCGTTTTCCTTTACAAAAATGATTTGTTTTGCTTTTATGAAATAGAGATAAAAGAGATGTGTATTTCATGTTGAAATTGAATTAGATATATTTTAATATGAAATGTTTTATAAAGTTATTTTAATGTTTTGGCTTGAACTAAGTAAATGTGGAAAACAGATTAAATGGTTTGATATTTCAAAATGTTCTTTGTTTAATTAGAAAACTAGTTTTTGAAATATCTTAACTTATAAAAATAACTACTAAAAAGGTAATTTAAATATGTTTTCATAAGAAAAATTATAAAATGTGTTTAATTTGTTTTCCCTAAAATATAAATGTTAAATAAATGAATATTTTTAAATAAAATAAACCAAGCATATAGCCTTTACTCTTATAAAGTAAATTTTTCGGTAATTGTTTCTCTTTCGCCGTAGCTCTGATTAGTGTGCTTTTCGCATCTATGTGTTCGTAGCAATACGTAGATTAGTTTTCAAATATTTTTATTGATTTGGTGTATTGTTCTAATTTAGCTCTATTGTTTGCTTCGTGTATGATTGCATGGATACTTGTGTGGTGCTTTATGATCTTGTCCGGTCGGTGAGATTGTAACACCCAAAAATTCTAAACTTTAGAAATAAGGAATTTCAAATAATTTATATAGCGATTAATGGGGAATTAAAATTTTAAAAAAAATTTGGTGATGCATTCATGCTGTTGCATTTATTTTATTTTGTGGTGTGGATATATTTGTTTTATTTGATTTGGTTTAGGAAAATTTGATTTGAAAATGTGTTTGGAAAATTAGAAAAGAAAAGAAACAAAAGAAAAAAAACACTTACCTGATTGGCCCGGCAGCCCAGCTGACTGACGGCCCGAATTCTCCTCCGCGCCTGCGACCGCGTGGGCCGGCCCAGCAGCCGAGCCAGCCCAGTTCGGCCGAGCCAGCAGCCGCGCGCCTTCTCTCCTTGGTCGCTGACGGGTGGGGGCCGCATGTCAGACGCATCTTCTTCATCGCGTCGTGACCGAGCCGGACTCAAGTGTTGCCGCCACCGATTCTTGCCGATTTGCTCGGGATTTTCTACTCGAATACGTTGCTGTGGAGCTACAAATAAGAAGTCGTGACCCTCCTCTTTCCGTTTTTCATCTAAACCGCGAGTTCCACCACGTGAAATCGAGTTCTAGGGCTTCAAGTTGGTAGAGGCGGGCGGACGGTCGGCTAGGGAGTCTTTCGGGTGGATTGGAGGTCAATTTCTTCACTTGGGTGAGTTTGTCACCTTCTCCTCTCCCTCCTAATGCTCTTCTTTTGAGTTTTTGTGCTTTGAATCGCGGGTTTGGAGCTCACCGTGGCCAACAATGGCGCCGCCATTCATCCCCGAGCCGTGTTCTCTCCTCGGGTCGTCGTAGTGCTCCTAAACCGCCTAGAAGAGTTCGGGTTTACTTCCTCTTTCGATTGGTGTTGGTTGCGGGTTGATTGGTGGTCGGGAACGGGAAAACCGAGTTTTTCCGGCGAGCTCGGGTGGCCGGCCATGGTGACCGCCGGCCGGAACCGAGGAAGAAGGGTCGGGTTCTTCACTGTAGACTCGATGATGAACACGAGCCGTCCAAATCGAGATCAACGGCCTAGATTAGAACTTACCCCTTCGCGGGTAAATTTGTTAAAGAGACCCTCAGCTTTTTAGTTATCAACCCGCGGTCCTTAGCGTATTGTCTGAAATACGTTTTCGTGTTTTGAAAGCGTATTTTCTCCCGGATAAGTCAAAAATACGTTTTCAGGTATTTACAGTTTTGCCACTAGGATTGTTTTGGTCATAAAATCTTTGTTTTAACTCCGATTTGATCCGTTCAAGTTGCGTTAGGTTCGTATTTGCGAGCTCTACATGTTAGTATAGTTGTACAGTCAGTTGAGATAATTTAATTTTCGAGTTTATAATTAAGTAGTTATTTATCTATAAGAAATCTTAGAAACTTCATAACTTTCACGTTTTAACTCCGAATTTGGTGATCTTTGCGTCTGTGTGATCGTAGAAACGTGTAGAAGAGTTTTATAAACTTTTATTACTGTTTTGTTATTGTTGGTGTACTGTTCTAATTGTATCTCTTTGTTTGCTTCGTGTATGTTTGATTGGATGCATGTGTGTTGTTGATTGATGATCGAGTATAGACGGTGAGCAATTTCTTGACGATCAGGAGTATTATTTTGAGCCAGACCAGCAGTATCATCAGGAAAGCTTTGATTAAGGCAAGTATAACATGGGACCATCCTTGTTACCTATTCACTGAAATTATCATACATATGCATGTGTCTTCCTTGACAACCATAGAGATTATAACTTAGCTATTGATATCTTGTTTCCTTGTCACCTATGGGTTATGCATTTGGGTAGCTACTGCTAGCGCTTAATTATGAACAATGATCTTGTAATTTGACTAATGGATTATGCAATCAACCAATTAAGATGATGTTATTT
The DNA here is from genome assembly GCA_038087645.1 of Saccharum hybrid cultivar R570. Lineage (NCBI taxonomy): Eukaryota > Viridiplantae > Streptophyta > Magnoliopsida > Poales > Poaceae > Saccharum > Saccharum hybrid cultivar. Next base: position 5,847,514 of record JAQSUU010000368.1, read on the forward strand.
CTGTTGAAAGGGGGCTAGAGCATGTGGGTTATTTTGATGCTCTAGTTACTCTCCGTAAGGACTTACCTGTAAGTGATAACCGGGACATACAGTACAGCTGTGAGGGCTATATGGCTATGGCTTTAGTTGTTCAAGAGACCTTTTCTAGCTTGTTAGAGGTTACCTTAAATGGCGTAAGAATGGCTTGCCACGTTGGGTGTAGTGCGAGCCCCTGGCCTAGTGTGTATAGGCTGCGGTTGTTGTGCCACAGGGAAGGGGGGTTCTACATCTGCCTGCCGAGTGAATCTAATGGCCCTAACTTGTTAGACGAACTTTTGAATGGCTTTATATGGTCTCTGATGTTTTGGGCCTTGCAAACCCATGCATTTGGAAATCATGACTCACAGTGAAAGTGTACACCTCTGCGCAGAGTTAAAAACTGGTATACTAGCCGTGCTCACGGATACGAGCGGCCTTGGGGATTCTTACAGAATAGTTGATCACCATTGTTATATCATGCTTAATTATTGTTGATTATTATTATGCTCATGTTAATGCTATTCATTATCCTTATTACAATTGATCATTGATTCATTAATGAGATTTGGATTACCTTGATGCTACTCAATTGCTAATTATATGATGATTAAAAGCTAAACGCAGTTAAACAGTGTCTAGCCTTTTTGAGCCTCATGAACCCTGTGTTATACTTGTTGAGTTCGACATGGACTCATTCTTGCTATTTCCCCAACACTCCAGTGTGTAATAAGATGCTACTCGGAAAAAGGACAAAGGTGTAGTGGAGTTTCCAGAAGACTAGTAGAAGTGCTAGGCATATGTTACCCCCAGTCAGCCGTCCCTGAGAAGAATGGAGCCCGAAGTTTAGTCACCGTTCCGCGATACTCTGATGTAAGTGTTAATATAGCTATGTATACGTTATATAATAACATTGTTTCTGATATTTTTTTCATTCTGGCATATGTGTGGACTTCCTGGGCACACATATGATTAGCCTGGTTTTGTTCTTTAGAAAACCGGGTGTGACAGAGTGGTATCAGAGCGGTGTTGACTGTAGGACGTATGCCAAGTAGCACTGGATGTATTCTAAAACTTATTTTACGATAAAACTATTTTGTCATCCCTTGACTCATTGATTTTGACTATTCCTCTTCCTTGTCCTGTTGTATCCTCTCCTTGATAGCTTCCTTTGAGCTATTATTTCTTACTTCCTTGGATTTTGTTTTATGTTGTTTTTACTAAAAGTTTTCTGATCTTACCTGGTTCAAAGATTCGATGGCTTTTCATCATCCATACTTTCTCTTAGGATGACCACCATTATTGAAGAAGCACGTGTAGTACCGATGATGTGATGTGTGCTTGTTTTGCTTGATGTGTTGCTTGTGTGTTGTTCTTGTTCTCGTGTTTCAAAGGTAGGCCCGGAAGGTTTTGTCTTGAGAATTAGCTCAATCTATGCTAAAGTGGGGTAGTATCCTCTCTTGACCTACCTAACCTTCAATCAATCCTAATTCTTATTGTCTTGTCCCTATATCATCCTTGCTTACTCTTGGTTTCTATGCTTTCTTCTTTATCTTAATCCAATGGAGGATCAACACATGAAGGACTCATCAATAGTAGTAAGCTTTAGAGAAAGTGTTGCCTTCAATGACATCGTCAGGTGAAACAAAATCTTTGTTAAGTGGGGTAGCGTCCGCTACCATCATTAATCTCGAGCGACAAGGTATGAAGAAGTGAAGATCAAACTTTATCTTTCTTGTCATCTTTTGGCTATCCTTGATCCATGTCTTATATCTCATCAACACAAAGCAAAGAAGCATGAAGACTTGAAGATTAGTGTTATCTATCTCTCTAGTGTCCTTGAATCTGGTTTCTGCCTTATCCTGTTTTTCTTAGAACAGTCTGTCTTCCTTAGCTTATACCTATATTTTTGGATGCCCAAAAATCATGGATAAATTCTGGACAATAGTAGACTTCAATATCTTTCTCTGACCGTAAGAACCACCCTGATATCTATTATGGTTTGGGATTTATGAAAATCACAAGGCAACGCATCTGTGCTGTCAGCAATCTGGAATAGTTTCTGTTGTGCACAGTTTTCGACTACCTTAACTGCAGAATTTGGAGAAGTGTTCTATAAGGCAGTTGTAGTAAATTTGATAAGCTTTCCAACGGTATAAGCTACAATATTATTGGATTCGTAGAACTTGAGATATAACTGTATTTCTGCACTGCTATTTTTCTGCTCGCGAGGAAGTGCAGGTTACTTGTTCTTGCATATGCTCATGAGTCTCTTTGACATGATAGAAGGACACGATAGTAGTTATCACTCAGAAACAAATGCAAGCTATCCTTTGGTGTACTCTAGTTGATCTCTTCTTAAGAGGGTTTGTCGAACTAAAAGACGATACAAGATGGAGGTTTTATATGTTCTATTTCGTCACTTGGAAGCATCAGCTATCTACATGGTTGCAAAGTCACTATCAAGCATCAGTATCTTTTCTCAGAGTGGTAATCTGTTAGAACATCTATAAGAATCATAAAGGTCTAAAGGAGACATTTATAAAGTTGGTTATGAGCTTGTGGCATCATCATTGGATAAGAGTTGCTGAAGGAAAAAGAACTTAAGGAGCAAGCTTATAAGGAGATTGACCAATTAAGGGCGGAGTTAGGTTGTCCCAAGATTTATTAGAAGCTTAACTAGGAAATAGGGAAAATCCCTATGTAATAAGAACGATAGTAGTTGCGAGTCAATTTTAAGTTGGATTGTTTTGAGAGTCAGTTTGTGGTGTGAACAATTGTGTGATTGATGGATTGTTAATGTGATAATGTGTGATTTGGATCTTTGTAATGTGTGCTGGAGTTTTGTAGACAGGCCTACAAGTTCCATGGTTAAGAATATTAAGTTTGATCAAAATATATTAGTTGGTTATGAGGTGAACATAGTTCTGTCCTTTGCTGATTTTTGGATCAGTCTGGGATGTTTTAGAAATAACTTACAATCCGTTCATGAGAAATTTAAGAAATTTTACTGGGAATAATTAGACTTATATATCTTTCCAACCCCAGAAGAATCACTTTAATATCTATTAAGAGCTAAGAGATATACCTGTTCCAAGTTGGGGTTACTGCACAGTCTGGAATTCTGAAATAGTTTCGGTTAAGTTCAGTTTTTGGTCAATTATTGGACAGATTCAGAAAAAGTGTTGTGAATAAAAGTTGTAGATAATTTTGTAAGCTTTCCAACCATGTAAAGATCATCTGAATTGGACGTCTGTAGCTCGAGATATGACAGTTTTACTGAGTTACTGAAATTGGAATTTGCACAGAGAAATCAGATTTTGCTTATCTATTGAATTGGAAACCACCTATTGATGTTAGCGAGATTCGTAGTTTCTTGGGATTAGCTGGATATTACAGATGGTTCATTAAAGGGTTTTCTAAACTTGCTAAACCTATGACATCTCTATTAGAGAAGAATGCCAAGTTTGTGTGGTCAGATAAATGTCAAGCTAGTTTTGAGGAATTGAAGAAGAGGTTGACTACAGCGCCTGTTTTGGTTTTACCAGATTTGAGTAAGAAGTTTTCTATTTATTGTGATGCTTCTCGTCAAGTTTTGGGATGTGTTCTTATGCAAGAAGGCAGAGTTGTGGCTTATGCATCTAGGCAGTTGAGAAAGCATGAGTTGAATTATCCTACACATGATTTGGAGTTAGCAGCTGTGGTTCATGCTTTAAAGATTGGGAGACATTATTTGATTGGACATAAGAGTGATATATACACTGATCATAAGAGTTTGAAGTATATTTTCACTCAGTCAGATCTGAATTTGAGGCAACGCAGATGGTTAGAGTTGATTAAGGATTATGATATTGAGATACACTATCATCCTGGTAAGGCTAATAAAGTAGCTGATGCTCTTAGTAGGAAAAGTTATGCCAATGAGATACGGACGCTGTCTATGACTAGTGAGTTAGGTGCTGAATTTGAATATTTGAATTTAGGAATTGTTACTAATACAATAGAATTAATGATAGAGCCTACCTTAGAGCAAGAAATCTACAAGGGTCAGTTGAAGGATGAGAAACTAAAGAAGATAGCGGAAGATATAGTGATTGGTAAGTCACCAGGGTTTTCGAATGGATGATAATGGGATTTTGTGGTTTGGAAAGAGGCTGTGTGTACCTGAGGATCAAACTGTTAGACAGGCAATTCTTCGCGAAGCTCATGAGTCAGCTTATTCTATTCATCCTGGTAGTACTAAGATGTATTTGGATCTGAAACAGAAATATTGGTGGGTTGGATTAAAGCGAGATGTGGCTGAGTATGTGGCATTGTGTGACACTTGTCAGAGGGTGAAAGCAGAGCATCAGAGACCTGCTGGATTGTTGCAACCAATGAAGATTCCTGAATGGAAGTGGGAGGAAGTTGGTATGGATTTTATAGTAGGGTTACCGCGTACTCAGAAAGGTTATGATTCTATTTGGGTGATAGTAGATCGGTTAACTAAAGTTGCTCATTTTATACAGTTAAGACTACTTACCATGGACCAAAATTGGCAGAGTTGTATATGGAAAGAATAGTCTGTTTGCATGGAGTACCAAAGAAGATTGTATCTGATCGAGGATCGCAGTTTACGTCACATTTTTGGAAAGCTGTGCATGAATCATTGGGAACAAAATTGAATTTTAGTACAGCATATTATCCACAGACAGATGGACAGACTGAAAGGACCAACCAGGTATTAGAGGATATGTTGAGAGTTTGTGCATTGCAATATGGAACTAGTTGGGATAAGAGTTTGCCTTATGCAGAATTTTCTTACAATAATAGTTATCAACAGAATCTTAAGATGGCACCGTTTGAAGCTTTGTATGGACGTAAGTGTAAAACTCCATTGTTTTTGGATCAGACAGGTGAATCTCAAGTGTTTGGTACAGATGTTCTTAGAAACGCAGAAGATCAAGTGCGAGTGATTCGTGAGAATTTGAGAGCAGCGCAGTCTCGTCAGAAGAGTTATGCTGATAATAGGAGAAGAGATTTAGTTTTTTTAGGTAGGTGATTATGTCTATTTGAAGGTGTCACCTATGAGAAGTGTGAAGAGGTTTAACATGAAAGGTAAACTAGCACCAAGGTATGTCGGACCATTTAAAGTTAATGCTAGACGTGGAGAAGTTGCTTATCAATTAGAGTTGCCTGAGAATTTATCTGGAGTGCATGATGTGTTTCATGTTTCACAACTTAAGAAGTGTTTGCGTGTGTCTGAGGAGCAGATACCTTTAGAAGAGTTGACTGTTAAGGAGGATCTTACATATGAAGAGTTTTCGATTAAGATTTTAGAGACTGCTGAGAGAGTTACTAGAAGTCAGATTATTAAGATGTGCAAGGTTCAGTGGAATCGATATTCAGAGGCAGAGGCAACTTGGGAAAGAGAGGATGAATTGAGAAAATCATATCCGCAATTATTTGAGTAAGCAGTCCGAATCTCGGGACGAGATTCATTTTAAGGGGGTAGAATTTGTAACACCCAAAAATTCTAAACTTTAGAAATAAGGAATTTCAAATAATTCAGATAGCGATTAATGGGGAATTAAAATTTTAAAAAAAATTTGGTGATGCATTCATGCTGTTGCATTTATTTTATTTTGTGGTGTGGATATATTTGTTTTATTTGATTTGGTTTAGGAAAATATGATTTGAAAATGTGTTTGGAAAATTAGAAAAGAAAAGAAACAAAAGAAAAAAAAAACACTTACCTGATTGGCCCGGCAGCCCAGCTGACTGACGGCCCGAATTCTCCTCCGCGCCTGCGACCACGTGGGCCGGCCCAGCAGCCGAGCCAGCCCAGTTCGGCCGAGCCAGCAGCCACGCGCCTTCTCTCCTTGGTCGCTGACGGGTGGGGGCCGCATGTCAGACGCATCTTCTTCATCGCGTCGTGACCGAGCCGGACTCAAGTGTTGCCGCCACCGATTCTAGCCGATTTGCTCGGGATTTTCTACTCGAATACGTTGCTGTGGAGCTACAAATAAGAAGTCGTGACCCTCCTCTTTCCGTTTTTCATCTAAACCGCGAGTTCCACCACGTGAAATCGAGTTCTAGGGCTTCAAGTTGGTAGAGGCGGGCGGACGGTCGGCTAGGGAGTCTTCGGGTGGATTGGAGGTCAATTTCTTCACTTGGGTGAGTTTGTCACCTTCTCCTCTCCCTCCTAATGCTCTTCTTTTGAGTTTTTGTGCTTTGAATCACGGGTTTGGAGCTCACCGTGGCCAACAATGGCGCCGCCATTCATCCCCGAGCCGTGTTCTCTCGTCGGGTCGTCGTAGTGCTCCTAAACCGCCTAGAAGAGTTCGGGTTTACTTCCTCTCTTCGATTGGTGTTGGTTGCGGGTTGATTGGTGGTCGGGAACGGGAAAACCGAGTTTTTCCGGCGAGCTCGGGTGGCCGGCCATGGTGACCGCCGGCCGGAACCGAGGAAGAAGGGTCGGGTTCTTCACTGTAGACTCGATGATGAACACGAGCCGTCCAAATCGAGATCAACGGCCTAGATTAGAACTTACCCCTTCACGGGTAAATTTGTTAAAGAGACCCTCAGCTTTTTAGTTATCAACCCGCGGTCCTTAGCGTATTGTCTGAAATACGTTTTCGTGTTTTGAAAGCGTATTTTCTCCCGGATAAGTCAAAAATACGTTTTCAGGTATTTACAGTTTTGCCACTAGGATTGTTTTGGTCATAAAATCTTCGTTTTAACTCCGATTTGATCCGTTCAAGTTGCGTTAGGTTCGTATTTGCGAGCTCTACATGTTAGTATAGTTGTACAGTCAGTTGAGATAATTTAATTTTCGAGTTTATAATTAAGTAGTTATTTATCTATAGGAAATCTTAGAAACTTCATAACTTTCACGTTTTAACTCCGAATTTGGTGATCTTTGCGTCTGTGTGATCGTAGAAACGTGTAGAAGAGTTTTATAAACTTTTATTACTGTTTTGTTATTGTTGGTGTACTGTTCTAATTGTATCTCTTTGTTTGCTTCGTGTATGTTTGATTGGATGCATGTGTGTTGTTGATTGATGATCGAGTATAGACGGTGAGCAATTTCTTGACGATCAGGAGTATTATTTTGAGCCAGACCAGCAGTATCATCAGGAAAGCTTTGATTAAGGCAAGTATAACATGGGACCATCCTTGTTACCTATTCACTGAAATTATCATACATATGCATGTGTCTTCCTTGACAACCATAGAGATTATAACTTAGCTATTGATATCTTGTTTCCTTGTCACCTATGGGTTATGCATTTGGGTAGCTACTGCTAGCGCTTAATTATGAACAATGATCTTGTAATTTGACTAATGGATTATGCAATCAACCAATTAAAATGATGTTATTTCTGTTGAAAGGGGGCTAGAGCATGTGGGTTATTTTGATGCTCTAGTTACTCTCTGTAAGGACTTACCTGTAAGTGATAACCGGGACATACAGTACAGCTATGAGGGCTATATGGCTCTGGCTTTAGTTGTTCAAGAGACCTTTTCTAGCTTGTTAGAGGTTACCTTAAATGGCGTAAGAATGGCTTGCCACATTGGGTGTAGTGCGAGCCCCTGGCCTAGTGTGTATAGGCTGCGGTTGTTGTGCCACAGGGAAGGGGGGTTCTACATCTGCCTGCCAAGTGAATCTAATGGCCCTAACTTGTTAGACGAACTTTTGAATGGCTTTATATGATCTCTGATGTTTTGGGCCTTGCAAACCCATGCATTTGGAAATCATGACTCACAGTGAAAGTGTACACCTCTGCGCAGAGTTAAAAACTGGTATACTAGCCGTGCTCACGGATACGAGCGGCCTTAGGGATTCTTACAGAATAGTTGATCACCATTGTTATATCATGCTTAATTATTGTTGATTATTATTATGCTCATGTTAATGCTATTCATTATCCTTATTACAATTGATCATTGATTCATTAATGAGATTTGGATTACCTTGATGCTACTCAATTGCTAATTATATGATGATTAAAAGCTAAACGCAGTTAAACAGTGTCTAGCCTTTTTGAGCCTCATGAACCCTGTGTTATACTTGTTGAGTTCGATATGGACTCATTCTTGCTATTTCCCCAACACTCCAGTGTGTAATAAGATGCTACTCGGAAAAAGGACAAAGGTGTAGTGGAGTTTCCAGAAGACTAGTAGAAGTGCTAGGCATATGTTACCCCCAGTCAGCCGTCCCTGAGAAGAATGGAGCTCGAAGTTTAGTCACCGTTCCGCGATACTCTGATGTAAGTGTTAATATAGCTATGTATACGTTATATAATAACATTGTTTCTGATTTTTTTTTCATTCTGGCATATGTGTGGACTTCCTGGGCACACATATGATTAGCCTGGTTTTGTTCTTTAGAAAACCGGGTGTGACAGAGATATACGTGGTGAATACAGAAGTGATTCATTGAAAGTTGGACTTGAAGAAAGATCTAAGTTTAAGACAAGTATAGCATGGGATCATCCTTGTTACCTAGTCACTTTTAAAGCACTTAAATCACTATGCATGTGTCTCATTGTTAAGGATGCCTTAGAAATTGATCTTGTACCTTGTCGCCTATGGTTTTGCATTGGGTAGCTATTGCTAGTGCTCAACATAAACTATGATCTTGTAATTTGACTAATGGAATATGCAATAACATTAAAAGATGACTTTTTAGTAACATAATGAAAGAGGGGTAGAGCCTTGGGCTATCTTTTGGTGCTTGAGTTTCTCTCTATAAGGACTTATCTGTAAGCGAACATCCAGGACTTATAGTACAACTGTGAGGGCTACATGACTCTGGCTTTAGTCATATAAGAGGACCTTTTCTAGCTTGTTAGAGGTTACCCGAAAGGGTGCAAAAGGGGTGTTTCTCGGGTTGGGTGTAGTGCGGCTTCTGTCCTTATGTGTATAGGCTGTGCGTCATTGTGCCATATGGAAGGGGAGCTCTACATTCGCAGGTTACAAAAACCTAGCGGCCCTAACTTGTTAGAAGAACCTTGGAAAGTCTTCATAGTGAAACATGTCTGCCTATTGAGGCCTTGCAAACCTCGGGCTTACGGGGATTATGACTCACAGTGAAAGTGTACAACCTCTACAGAGTGTAAAACTAGTATATCAGCCGTGCTCACGGTCACGAGTGGCCTTAGACCCTTACGGAATAGATGATCACTATTGAACTGTAATATGCTTATGTTTTTGCTATTCATTCTTCATATTACCTGATCATATGTTGATTCTGGGATTAAAGACAACTTGATGCTACTCATATGCTAAAACTTTGCCAACTAAAAGCTACATGCAGTTAAACTCGTGTCATGCCTCTTGAGCCTCATGAACCCCATGTTATGCTTGTTGAGTTTAACATGGACTCACCCTTGCTATTTCCCACACCTCAGGATAGTCTCTGAAGTTATTAGGCTTGTGATCAACCAATCAGTTTGTTCCTAGAGTGAAGTTACACCCAGTATTCAGAGTTGTCTTTCCACTGTGTTGCTCTCTAAGGTTATATCCTATACTATTGCATTATGTTTATTAAGCCTTTGCCTCATGATATTACACTTATCTGCGGCTATATGTGAGATTTGACTTCTTTATTTCACATATAGTGTATGTCTGGTTTTGTCCTTAAAACCGGGTGTGGCAATTACCACTTCTTTCTAAATGTTTTGGTGAGCTCTTGGTTGTGGTACTAGAGATTGGTCTTGAGTTGATCTTCCATATTCATCACATAGAAATGAATCACTTCCATCATGAGTTTCATCTTCTTCTTGCTCAAAGATGGGTTGTAGGTTTTGTCCATGAATTGGATTGATGTCAGCTGCTACTGTCTACATGGGTGTGATAGTGCTGCTCCTCTACGCGGCACTGCTGCTTCCCGGCACTACTGCTTGTGTGAGTGGCACTACTGCTCGTACTTTAGTAGCAGGTTGCAAATCAGTTGTGACATAAGGAGCCTCCACCTCTGTAGCCTATACTTCTTGTGGTCTTATATCACTAATGGCTATTTGCTTGATTGCCTCACAAGGTGGTTCCTCATACCTACAACATGAATATGATCTTGCTCTACTAGAGAGCCATGAAAAGCATCATATGGCAAAAGATTCATTTAAACTCAAAGTGCTCTAGCCACTCCTAATAATTCACAAACACACACATATTTGTGAACTATTAGAGACTACACAAGTTAAGTGGCTAGCTAGCAAGGGTTAGGTACTAATTACAGAGGTGAGTATGAAGTTAGAAATATATGCATCAATTTGTCCTTGGGTCAATCTTGAGAGAATAAACAATACAAATAAGATTGATAGCCTGAGATAATATTTTCAATTAACTTATTGCTCAAGCACCCCAAAGCTCCATATCACCTTCAAGTACCTACAACACTCATTAAGCACACTTTGGTAACCAAACTATGTTGGGTCCATCAAGGTTAATCATAAGAGACTTAGGCACCCAAATGACCTTTGTTCTAGCATGTGGTGAACCAATCACCTTGCTAGCAGAAGTGTCAATTTCAGGTCTCCTAAGCAAATTTGAAGTAATTGAAGAGTTGAGTTTAGGAGTGTTACCCATGGGACAATCCATACTTAGATGTCCCTTTCCTCAGCAAGTGTAGAAAATGCGGTGTTTGTTCTTGCAAGAAATCTTCTTATCTTCTTGTTTGCTTCCTTGTCAGTTTCATGATCCTTCTCATTGCATCCATAACACTTCCTCTTGCTTCTTCTTATCTTTATGTTGGGAAGTGTTGCTTGTTCATCAACCTTGTTAGAACACATAGAGACATTGTGTCCCATGTTGGAGCACTTGACATGAGCCATCTTCTTCTTCTTTTGAATCTTGCTCATGCCCTTCTCTTCTTTCTTCAAGGAGCAATCCCTTACATGGTGACCCTCCTTTTTGCACTTGAAGGAGGTGATTAGAGTCTTCTTTGGTTGAAGTTGCACCTTGGTGGCCTAGGGGGCTTTGCTGTTCTGCCCAGGTGCGGCACTACCACACCAGGATGCGGTACTGCCGCATCCTAGAACTTCTGCAGCCTTGAGTTAAACTGCTGCATCTTGGACAGATTGTATTTCTTCAAATTTCCCCTTGACTTTGCCACTGTTGGACTTGTGACCTTCTTGATGGGGCTTAATGCATGCTTCGGTTGATCCCTTCTCAAGCTTCTTCACCATGTATTCATGGTTATCTTGAGAAGGTTGAGAATTGCACTTGCCCTTCAAATGAATCAAGTCCCTTTTTAGCCTCTCAACCTCTTCCTTGAGCTTTTTATTTTCTTTCATAATGGAATCATCACAAGTTTCTATAAGTACATGCTCAATGGAAGGTTGGCTTGCTTGAGAGCAACAATTGTTAGCACATGATAGAACAGATGGAACTTGTGTACATATGCACTTATGAGTGTGAGGTTGGTATGACTTTACTGATGTTACCACAACCTCATGAGCTATTTCTAGCATGATATGAGAATCAATAAGCTTCTCATGAGAGCACATGAGCTCATCATGATCTTCTTATAAGATCTCATTCTTGCTAGTGAGCCTTTCCACCTTGTCCTTGATCATATAATTCTCATCTTCTAATTTAGCAACACAAGATAGAGAGTTAATAGTACGAGTTTGCTCAATTGACAAGTTTTCATACCTTTTGACCATACTAGCATGGGAGCACTTAAGCTTTTCATGCTTTTTGGTCAACTTCTCCAAGCATTTGATCTTGTTGATGAGAAACTATTCTTGGTCGTGAACTGTTTCTTCTTGCTCTTGAATTTTCTCTATGAGTTTGAGCACCATCAACTTGTCTTTCTTGCTTAGACGTGCCAAGTGTTGATTGAAATCATCATCATCTCTTTCATCTTCACTCTCACTCTCACTCTCACTCTCACTCTCACTCTCACTTTCACTCTCACTCTCACTTGCCACTTTCTTCTCTTTCTTTGCCATGAGACCAACATGAGGGGTGGCATAGAGAGTTGAGCTTCTTGGAGAGGTGGATTCATTATTTGGCCGCCACCGATCACAAGCTTTTTCTTCCTTCAAAATGTTAGTCTCATAAGAACTAAAGGAAGTAGAAGTACCACATGTAAAAGCATTGTTCTCACCAACCATTTTATTACCGTTCACATATGTTGGTGAGGGAGTGGATGTGGCATGATCACTTTGACCATTTGGGAGAATTACTTGAGGCTCATTTGTCAGTGAAGTTGAGCACTCCTCAAGTGGTTCCTACAATGAGAGCAACTTCTCATCACATTTGGACTTGTCATATTTTTCTTTGAGCGTGGTCCAAATGAGATGAGCATCATCATGTGGTTCACCATCTCCAAATATGATAGTATCAAAAATATCTTCACTCAAAGCACTAAATAAGACATTAGTATCTTGAGCATTGTGTTGTAAGCATTTCACTTCCTCTTTAGATAAGATGGCCAAATCATCACTCGGAGGTGAAATGCTCACATCTACAGTCTTCTCAATATGAGGACCCATGTCTTTAAAAACAGTAAGCACACTAGCGGACCAAGATGCATAATTTAATCCATCTAAAAGTAGTTCTAGAGATACCTCCTCACTTGTCGACATCGTCTCTCAAGGCGGTTAAGCCCTATTGACGGTGGATAATGTCAACATTTTATATGTGAATAAACAAGAGAAATGGTTCAAGTACAAGAGTATACATAGATCTAGGGTTTAAACTAACAAATTCCATGAGTTTTGGTGAATCTCTGTTTTTCACAGGATTATTCCAGAAAATGTAGGAAGGGGGACCTAATTGAGAAAAAGGATGAAACTTGATCGCGATGAAGGATACACTAGAGGACTATAGAAGAAACCAAAAGGCTCGAGAACGAACGGGAGGACGAGACGCTGCTAGGTGGGGCCAGCCGGCCCCACCCTTTTGTCGCCCGGCCCCATGTGAGGAGATTTCTCCATGAGCTTCTAGAGTATTCCTCCATCGCCTCCTAGGATGCATCTCCACCCTATGTCAGAGTCGGTTTGATCCAAGGGCTTGCGTTCAACCCCTAGGGCTATATAAGGACCCCTACACCCCCTTGAAGCATTATGTCATCAAGCTATTTAGTTAAAGATCAATTCATCTAGAGCCAACCCTAGTTTCTTAGAGTTCCTCTAGATTAGAGCTTAGGCTAGTTAGATTAGGTCTAGAGGGAGATCAAGCAATGCTTGGATTCCCAATGTTGGCAAGAGCGTGGTTTGGTATATCTCTTGTACTTTACTCTATTTCTTTATTTCATTGAGATTGTATCATTGCTACTATGTTTATGTTAACATTAAGCTTTATATCATTTATGTCATTGAAAGCAATGTTTATTGTTTGTTCTAGTTTTATATTCGGTGTGGCTAGATTATGGAAACCATGCATAAGTTCATATAGCGCTCATCCTACAGGCCCATGGATGAGTGATAGACATTATGTGAGTGTGGTGCTTATATATTTGTTTATCTACGGATGCCCTTATATGTCGGGACGTGTGGTAGATCACGTAGATGACAGCTGCGTTGAGTCCTTTGTAGTCCATCCCCCGTATATATTAATATTGGTAGAACCTAGTCTCGAAGGAGAGGAGGACTCTATCTCCAACTTTCCTAAGTTGATGTTCCTTATGTTGCATAATTTGGCTATGATCACCAGATATAATTAATTAGACTAAGCATTTGATGTGTTAGTAAGATTACTTAGGAATTGTCTTTATAATATTCTAATTGGACTTAACCTATTGTTTAACTAGAGTGCTCTGAGTTACTATTTATTTATCATGATGATTGATCAAGTACTTATCATTTACATATCTTTATTTATTATCTTGTGACTTATCCCTGTTTTGAGTAGAGTATATGATATTGGTTCATTATCATAAATATTCATAAATTATCAATACTATTGTATTCATAGTCATATCTTCCCAGTGGTAGAATTATAAATCGATAACTTGGTAATACTCTAGTTAAAATGCTGCAATGGTATAATTATCTGTCCGCTTGAAGAATTCTTTTTATTCTTGTCTTTATATTCTTTTTAGTCACATGAAATAATAGATTCCTATTGAGTGTTATTCTTGTAGTAATGCTAGATAGAACCAACAAACATTTCTAAGTTCCTCACTAGGGATGACAACCTAGTTTAATAATAGAGATGAAGGTTAATTGATAGGTGGCTACTGTAACAGTGACAAGTGTGACACCCTAAAATTTTGAATATTAAAAAAATAGGAAAATATGATTTTATACAATTTTGTGACCATGCAAATTTAGAGTAATAATATTTTTTATTAACTTAAAATCAAATATAAGAGTAGAAACATGTTTGTGCACTCATGCTGTTGCATTTAAATTTTTGAGATGAGTGGTTTGATTCAAATTCAAAAGAGGATTCAAAATAATTTGAAAATGCTTTGAAATATTTGAAAAGGAAAAAGAAAAGGGAATTCTTTTCTCTTTTCGGTTTTCAGTCGGTAGCCCAACCCCCCTCCCCCGTGGCTTGCTTGCCTCTCGTGCCGCGCGGCCCATCTCCCGTCTCAGCGTGCGCGCGTCGCATCCCGCCTAGGCCGACTTCGTCCGCTGGCCCAGCAACCGTGCGAAGCGAGCGGCATCATTTTCCTTCTCCGTGCGTCGCTGACAACATGGCCCCGCACGTCAGGCACCTTCTTCCTCCCCAAGCCGCCGTCGGATCTTCCCTTTCCAAAAATGCCGACGTCAAATCCTTCCCCTCAATCTCCCCTTTCCTTCCTTGGAATCGCCTTCGGGCTATAAAACCGAGCTCGCACGTCTTTCCGCTCCATTCTATTTCAACGCGGAGCATCAGAACCATCCCGAGAAGGCGTTGCTCGGAGCACCGCCGTGACCGCCTGCCATATCGAGCCATGCACCTTCTTTTGGTTCGTCCTCGGCTCCATTCTTGCGCGAGGTGAGATCGCCTTGCCCTGTACTACATCCCGGTACTTTTTATTCATCGAATGATGCTCGGTTTCGAGTTTTAACGAACTTCGGCGATGGCGCCACCACGGACATGGTCGCCGGAGCATTTTCCCGGCCGGAGCGCCACCCCGCTCGTCCCGATCCAATCTGAGCCGTCTATTTTGAATCCAACGGGTGTAGATGAAAGATACCTGTTCGGCTGTACATTTTGCTAAAGAGACCCTGTGTTTTTCAATTGTCTAACCCGCAGTCCAAAGCGTATTTCCGTATTGCGTAATATCCGTTTGAAAGCGTACTCTGATCTCAGTTAATTCAAAATACGTTTTCAGCTATTTACAGTTATGCCACTGAGTTTGTTTTAATCATAATTTATTCGTTTTAACTCCAATTTGACCCGTTTAAATTGCGTTAGGTTCGTAATTAAGAGCTCTACATGTTAGTAGGACTGTTCAGTAGGTTTGTGACAATTTATTTTCGAGCTTGAATTAAAGTAATTACTTTTCTATAGGAAATCTTCGTAAATTCATAACTTCATCGTTTTAGCTCCGTTTTTCGTGATCTTTGCGTCTGTGTGATCCTAGCGAGTTGTAGATTTGTTTTAAAAACTTTTTATCTTATTTTCTTACTGTTGGTGTACTGTTCTAATTATAGTTTTGTTTGTTTATGCATGATTGTTCTGGATGAATGTTGTTGCTATTGTTGATCGAGTATAGACGGTGAGCTATTCGTTGGAGATCTGGAGTTTTTCTATGAGCAAGATCACTAGGACCAGTTTGAGCAAGACAAGTATAGCATGAGATTATCCTTGTTATCCTATTCACATTAAGCGAATAATATCATTATGCATATATTCCTTGATAAGGATGACTTAGAGTTGATCTTATTCCTTGATACCTATTATACTGCATGGATTAGTATTGCTAGTTCTCAACATGAACTATGATCATATAATTTGACTAATGGAATATACAATAAACACTAAAAGATGATTTTATTACTGTTAAAGGGTATTAGAGCATGGGGTTACTTCGGTGCTCTCGTTACTCTCCATAAGGACTTATCTGTAAGAGAAAATCCGGAATTTACAGTACAACTGTGAGGGCTAAAATGGCTCTGGCTTTAGTCATATAGAAGGATATTTTCTAGCTTGTTAGAGGTATTTCTTTATGGCGTAAGAATGGCTTGACGAATCGGATATAGTGCGACCTCTGTCCTCATGAGTATAGGTTGTGTGTTATTGTGCCATTTGGAAGGGGGGGCTCTACATCTATTTGCCGAGTGAAATCTAATGGCCCTAACTTGTTAGACGAACCTTCAAAAGACTTCATAGTGTTTCCCTGCCTGCTCACCTCGGAAGTGTTTTGGGAGTAATTAACCCAGGCATATGGGCAACATGACTCATAGTGAAAAGTGTACAACCTCTGCAGAGTGTAAAACTGTTATAACAGCCGTGCTCACGGTCACGAGTGGCCTTGGACCCTTATGGAATAGTGGATCATTAATAATGGATATGTTTTTGCTATTCGTTAATCAATTCACATGGATCATATGTTTATTGTTACATTGAGACACTTTGATATTATTGATATACTGATTTAATGCTAATTAAAAGCTACATGCTGATAAACCTATGTTATGCCTTTGAGCCTCATGAACCCTATGTTACACTTGTTGAGTACGAGATGTACTTACGCTTGTTATTTTCTCTTACTTAGATAAAAATCCCGGATGGGTAACAGATGGTGCAAGTAGTGACTACTTCTACTTCCCGGAAGATTACTAGACTTACTGTCAACCAGTCAATGTGCCTATGATTGGAGCTACCACAAGATTTTTTATATTTTACTTCCGCTACATTATTGTAAAGACTATGTGATAATAATCGTGATGTAATAACATTTGTGATGATACATCCTTTATAATTTGTTAACTTATATGTGATTGATCTCTGGGCACACATAAGAGTATGCACTCCATTTGGTCGTTAAATGGGTGTGACAAATTGGTATCAGAGCTATTGTTGACTGTAGGATGCAAGCCTAGCTAGAAATGGTTGATTTAGTATCTTTGTTTCACTTTTTTTATGCTCATTATCTTGCTCTTGTTATTTGATAAATTTTTTTATGCTTCTTACGTCTCATTCTATTACGAAATTTTGCCTCTATTCTAATTACATCTAAAAACTCTGTAGATGGTTCGTAGCCGCAAGACTGCTCATATCACCACTGGAGGATACTACCCACCTCATGTTTTGCTTGCACCTGAAGAGCCACAAGAGGAAGTACCCCAGGAGAATGAGCAGACCCCTGAAGCACCAATCCAAGTGCCAGCACCTCCTTAGGAAGAACCCGAGCCTGAAGAAGACCCTGAGATCATCGAGATTGAAGATGATGAAGAGGAGGAAGCCAATGGAGGAGAGCAACCCCCTTCTCCACCACCTGGTGTAGCTGCTGAGGATGTGCCACCCCCTCCAATGGGTTGGACTATGAAGATCTACCACAAGGCTAGAGGAAATGTTGTATCTCACCATCGACTTGTGAGAATGCTCTCTGCCTACTTCGCTGATTGACACCCAGCTGTGGAGTACGTCTGTTGGGAGTACACCCATCCGCTGGAGGACACTTACTGGAAGGCAAGAGCGAGCATTTTTCCTAAGGATGAGGAAAAAGGGGCATACCAACTGGACAGGATGTATGCTCACGTGGGTCGTCGAGTTACCATGGAGGATAGCATTGAAGATGCTGCTTTTGAAGCATGTATGGGCCTTCGCTACCTTCGCTTTGACAGCATGAAACATGATATTCACCGCTACTTCCCTCATGCACACCCCGACCTTGGATGGGCCATGATGGATCCAGTGCAGTTGGAACCACTTCCTCAGGTGATGGTGAACTTTGTCTATGACATGATGGAGAGGAAGCTGTAGTTAGAGGAGATGGTGAAGGCACAGTGGAAGACCATCAAGAGATGCCAAGCGATGATTGATGAACTCCGAGCAAACCAAGGCATGGCCAAGATTTATGAGACATTAGAACATGAGCCACGCTAGTAGAAAATAGAAGTCCTTTATGTAATAAGAACGTTCTTAGTAACGTTAGTTGAGTCTTCGAGTCTGTCGTGTGGTTTGAACTTTGGTGTGATAGTTGCTTTATCATTATGCTTATGTGTGAGATGGATTTTTGTTATGAGTGTTGGGTCTTGTAGGCATGTCTACAAGTTCCATTTTTAAGAATAAAAAGTCTATTAGTCAAGGGAATAATAGTTGGGTTTGGTATTGTCACGTATCTGTCCTTGCTGTTTTCTGGAGCAGTCTGTAATGTTTCTGATATGGTTCAAAAACGGTTCGTGCAACATTTATGAAATTTTTATGAGAGAAACTAGGCTTAAGCACCTTTCAAATTCCACTAGAATCACTTTTTTATCTGATCTGGTTCGAGAGATATAACTGTCACAAGCTAAAGTTTCTGCACAGTCTGGAATCTGGAACAGTTTCTGTTGCGCCTTATTTTTAATTAACCTAACGACAGAATCTGGTCTTATGTTCTAAATAGAAGTTGTGGGGAACTTCATAAGCTTTCCATCCATATAAAGCACGCCTCTATTGGACTTCTGTGGTTCGAGATATGATTGATTTACTGAACTGTTAATATTGATATTCGCCCAGAAAACTTTCAGATCTCATTCTTTATCTTATAAGTGGTTGATAACGTGGAAATCTCAAAGTTTGCATTCTTATGGATGGCAGATGGCCAGAAGAGGAAGAGGCAGGGGTCGTGGAGGTGTTCCCCCAAATCCACCATCACCACCGCCACCAACTATTGAGCAACTTCTGGCAGTACAGACGCAACTTATGCAACAATTGGTGCAGAACCAACATAACCATCCAGTTGCTGGAGCACCACCACGCGATAAGCGTGGTGAGTTTTTGAAGGGTCATCCCCCGGTGTTCATGCACGCTGCTGATCCCTTAGAAGCAGATGATTGACTTCGTGTCGTAGAAAAGCAACTCAATATTGCACAATTTGATGACCGACAGAAGGTGTTGTTTGCTTCTGGACAACTCCAGGGAGAAGCTCAGGTCTAGTGGGAATCATATGAGTATGGTCGTCCCGCCAATGCTCCCACAGTCACTTAGCAGGAGTTTAGAGAGAACTTCAGGGCTTATCATATACCAGAAGGGATAATAGAACTGAAGGCAGAGGAATTCCGGAACTTGACCCAAGGGTCATTATCTGTAGCTGAGTATCGTGACAGGTTTGCCCAGTTGTCACAATATGCTCCACATGAGGTGGCTAATGACAATGATAAGCAGCGCCGCTTCTTGAAGGGATTGTATGGTGGACTGTAATTGCAGCTGATGTCCAATACTTATCCTAATTTTCAGACGCTTGTGAACCGCGCTATCGTGGTGGACAACAAGCGCAAGGAGATGGATGCCAAGAGGAAAAGGCTTTAGGGACAGACTTCTGGTAGTAACACTCGTCCGTGTACTGGTTTCCAGCAGGGTAATCAACAGAGGCCTCCTTCTGGTTAGTGGAATTGTGGTTAGGTCCCTTTTCACAATCAGTTTCTGCAACGTCCCCCATTCCAGCCGCAGAATGGTAACCAACGCCCTCCGCAGCAGAGTGGGAATCAGCCTCAGCGCCAGGGTCCTTCCAATAATACTCCAATGAAGACCAGTGCTCCCAATACCCCCAACAAGTGTTTCCGATGTGGGAAAGAGGGTCACTTGTCCTACAATTGCCCTGAGAAGATCAACCAGCAGACTCCACAGAGGCAGGGTAGTCACCAGAAGCCTGCATCTAATGCTGGAAGGGTGAACCACTTGTCTTAGGAAACCACAGTGGAGGAACTAGAAGTTATGCTTGGTACGTTCGATGTCCATTCCACTCCCGTCAATGTTCTTTTTGATTCTGGAGCATCACATTCTTTTATATCACAATCATTTGTTAGAATACATAGAATTCATTTGTGTGCCATGAAGAATCCTATATTAGTAAACTCACCTGGTGGAAGCATGCTAGCATCTTATTGTTGTCTCCCGATTAGTCTCATTCTAAGGGGGTAGAGTTTAAGGTGAGTCCTATAGTATTGAGAACAGCTGGGATTGATCTTATATTGGGAATGGATTGGATGATGCAACAACAAGAAGAGATTCAGTGCAAGGGGAAATTAGTAGTACTGACAACACCAAAGGGAGATAGGATCAGAGTTGATGTGAAAGTTCAGAAACAGGAGACTGCTACAGTGAACCAGCTTACTGATGGTGCCAACAAGGAGGACCAGGTAGTGAAAGAGTTCTTCGATGTGTTTCCTGAGGAATTGCCAGGTATGCCACCAGACCGTGACATTGAATTTATTATTGAATTATTACCTGGAACTGCACCCATAGCTAAGCGTCCATATAGAATGGGAGTAGATGAATTAGAAGAACTTAAGAAACAAATTAAGGAATTGCAGGATAAGGGTTTCATTCGTCCTAGTTCTTCGCCGTGGGGAGCACCAGTGATTTTTGTGGATAAGAAAGATGGTACTCAGAGGATGTGTGTGGATTATCGGTCTCTCAATGAGGTTACCATCAAGAATAAGTACCCGTTGCCTAGGATTGATGATTTGTTTGATCAGTTTAGAGGTGCTTGTGTATTCTCCAATATTGATCTTCGTTCTGGATATCATCAGTTGAAGATTCGTGCTAGTGATGTACCAAAGACAGCTTTCACCACACGGTATGGGTTATATGAGTATACAGTGATGTCTTTTGGTCTGACTAATGCCCCTGCATACTTTATGTATTTGATGAATAAGGTGTTCATGGAATATCTGGACAAGTTTGTAGTGGTATTCATTGATGATATTCTAGTATTCTCCAAGACTGAGGAGGAACATGCCGAACATTTGAGGTTGGTTTTGCAAAAGCTCAGAGAACACCAGTTATATGCCAAGCGGAGTAAATGTGAGTTTTGGTTGAAGGAAGTTTCCTTTCTTGGTCATGTTGTCTCAAATGGAGGAATATTAGTAGATCCTAGCAAAGTGAAAGATGTATTGGACTGGAAGCCACCAATTAATGTAAGTGAGATCCGTAGTTTCTTAGGATTAGCAGGCTATTACAGGAGATTTATAGAGGGGTTTTCTAAGCTTGCGAAGCCAATGACTGCACTATTGGAGAAGAATGCCAAGTTTGTGTGGTCTGAGAAGTGTCAGGATAATTTTGATGAATTAAAGAAAAGATTGACCACTGCACCAGTATTAGTTTTACCAGATCTGAGTAAACATTTCTCTATCTACTGTGATGCATCTCGTTTGGGTTTAGGATATGTTCTTATGCAAGAAGGTAGAGTTGTGGCATATGCATCGAGACAGTTGAGAAAGCATGAATTAAATTATCCTACTCATGACTTGGAATTAGCTGCAGTGGTTCATGCACTAAAGATATGGAGACACTATTTGATTGGACATAAAAGTGATATATATACGGATCACAAGAGTCTGAAGTATATCTTTACTCAATCAGATCTGAACTTGAGGCAACGTAGATGGTTGGAATTGATAAAGGATTATGACCTAGAGGTGCATTATCACCCAGGAAAGGCTAACGTCATTGCTGATGCTCTTAGTAGGAAAAGCTACGCTAATGAAATGCAAGTAATGCCTTTGTCAAGAGAGTTATGTGCTGAATGTGAGCATTTGAACTTAGGGTTTACCACCAATGCAGTAAAATTGGTACTAGAACCTACTCTGGATCAAGAGATACGTAAGAGTCAGATGAAAGATGCAAAATTAAGAGAGATAGCGAAGAATATAGTGAAGAGCAAATCACTAGGATTCCATAAGGATGATAAGGGTACGTTATGGTTCGGAAAAAGGCTATGTGTGCCAGAGGATAAGACTATCAGAAAGGCAATTTTGAGTGAAGCTCATGAGTCAGCTTATTCCATACATCCTGAGAGTACTAAGATGTATCTGGATTTGAGAGAGAAATATTGGTGGTATGGTTTGAAAAGAGATGTTGCTGAATATGTTGCTTTGTGTGACACATGTCAACGGGTGAAAGCTGAACACCAGAGACCTACATGATTGTTACAACCAATGCAGATTCCCGAATGGAAATGGGAAGAAGTTGGTAAGGATTTTATAGTTGGATTGCCACGTACTCAGAAAGGGTATGATTCGATTTGGGTAATTGTAAGGTCCAAATAGGCTAGAGGGGGGGGGTGAATAGCCTAATTAAAACTTCTACAAGAATTACTTAACCACGAGTTAGTACGAAAGGTGGCGAAGCAAAAGCACTAGCTCTAACTAATTAAGCAAGCCACCTACACAAGTCTAGTACAAGGCTATTCACTAAACACAACAACAACTACAAGCTAGAAACAAGAAGTAATACGAGAGAAGAGCTTTGATTGATTATACCGCCGTGTAGAGATGAGATGTACCAATCAATCAATCACACAAGAGAAATCCTCGGGAAGAGAATGACACAAGAATTTATCCCGAGGTTCACTTGCTTCCTGGCAAGCTACTCCCCGTTGTGGCGATACACCCACTTGTCGGTTCGCGAGCTAATCGACTATCAAGAGTCGAGCCCTCGGCGGGCGCCGCACAACCGCACACAAGATGGGGATCCTCCAAGCCACGAGCTCCACTAGAGTATCCAATTCACGAACTCTCGCGGGGAAGGATCAAGAACCCCTTACAACACTTGGTGAAGGCTCCAACAATCTCCAATTGTGAGCTCAATCACCTCCGCTGCTCCAAACCATCTACCGTGTCGGGAAACACGGAAGAGTAACAAGAAATCCGCAGCAACTCGAAGATCAAGTGCCTCTAGAATGCAACTCTCAAGCAATGCACTTGAATCTCACTCAATCTCACTCAAGATATGCAACTAATCAAAGAGATGAGTGGAGGGGTTGTTCTCCAGCTCAAAGTATGTCTCTATATCTCAAAATGTGCAAGAGTTACCCTCAAACCCCGGCCAACGTCTATTTATAACGAAGGGGTACGCAGCTAGCCGTTACAAACGACGCAGCGAAAAATGCGCTGACCGGACGCTCCGGTCAGGGTGACCGGACTCGTCCGGTCACTACACGAAAAACGTGAACAGTGCGCGTCAGAACTAGCCGTTGCCCTGACCGGACGCGCTCAACCGAGTGACCGGACGCGACAGTGCCAGCGTCCGGTCGCGTTCCAGTAAGCTCTAGCTGCGACCGGACGCGTCCGATCGGACGTGATCGGACGCGCCCCGCGTCCGATCGGCGCTACGCTGCGCTCGGCTTCTCTGGACGCTTGACCGGACGCTCCGGTTCCGTGAAGGACCAGACGCGCCGGTCGCGCGCTTTTCTTTTACGCCCAGTTGAACTGACCGGACGCACTGGTTAGGCCAGACT
Organism: Saccharum hybrid cultivar R570; assembly: GCA_038087645.1. Lineage (NCBI taxonomy): Eukaryota > Viridiplantae > Streptophyta > Magnoliopsida > Poales > Poaceae > Saccharum > Saccharum hybrid cultivar. The sequence goes on from JAQSUU010000368.1 coordinate 5,870,846, forward strand.
AGCGTCCAGTCACAAACCCTAGCGCTCGCGCCACGATGAACTGACCGGACACGTCCGGTCAAACCGTGACCGCGTCCGGTGCAGCGTCCGGTCAACACAGTGACCTCCTTTCGCCTCCGTTTCTTTTCTGACTTTCGGCGCAGTAGAAAATAGGCGTTTCACTTCTCCAAAAACCGCCGAATCCCGCCTCGCAAGCTCGGCGGGAGGGAGAGAGGAACCCAAACCCCTCTCTACCGCTTGAACTCCACCGCCTTCGCAAATGTGCTAACACCACCAAGTGTACACCACCATGTGCATGTGTGTTAGCATTTCACAAACATTTTCCAAGGCGTTATGTTAGCTCTTTACTAGATCCTAATGCATATGCTCAAGACATTGATCTAGTGGCACTTGATTTCCGAGCTAACCGTGATTGCCCCTCTTGATAGTCGGCTATGTATCCTAAACCCGGTCAATCACTTCTCTACTCATCTTAGACCGGCAAAAGGAAAACCCTATGGTTATACCTTTGCCTTGCGCTCTTAGATCCTTCTCTTCCACTTGATCATCAAGTCCATCATATTATGTGCATCTCCACCATGATCGTCATTTCATGTCCATGCACCATTTCTTTGTGATCTTGTGGCCACCACTCCTTGCCACATACACCTTCATCACATGTGTTGCTTATGCCTAACTCAAAACACTTAACACATGGCATTAGCAACTTGGTGTCATTGATTACCAAAACCAAACTTGGGCTTTCAATCTCCCCCTTTTTGGTAATTGATGACAACCATCACAAAGATATGAAATGAAATCAATTTTCAATTTCGATAGTATTAGCTCCCCCTACATATGTGCTTCCATGAGTTTGGTTCAATTGTGCACATATGTATGGATTTGAATTTTGGGAGAGTTACTACTATCAAATTGATGCTAAGGTATATAGAATGGACCTTTGACGCGTGATACCAATCGGAGTTGCCTTTATATATCATCCTTAGCATCGAAGTAGCTAGACACCACTTGTAATACATCACTTGTAAAGATCACAAACACTAAAGTACTTTGTGAGATCAACATTAAAAGCAAAGGTGTCTAGATACCACATGTAAAGCTACTCTTAACAAAACATCATTCAAGTTCTATATCTAGCATACACCATTCAATCATGAATATCGAAATTAAACTTTGCAATGCAACATTTCATCATGTTAATGCACATACAAATGCAACAAATAATCCATGAGCTTGCTCCCCCTACTTATGTGCTCAAATTTAATTTCTCTCCTCCTCACTAAATCTTTTCTCTCCCCCTTACTATATCTTTCTCCCTCTTTGTGACTTTTCTATCTTTGTGCTTTCTCTCTCCCTTTTTATATCTTTCTTGCTCTTTGTAATATCTTTGTGACTTTTCTCTCCCCCTTTGTCAACAATCACCAAAAAGGTGCCAATTTTAGTGAGAGATAAGTCAATCAATATGAGGGAGTCCAAATTATGGTTCAATCTAGATTACTTGCCTAGAATATGTAATTCGGTTTGATCCAAGGACAAGCTTTTTCACACCTCATAAAGTATAAGGGTTATCTTGACCATGTTGAATTACACATCATGAGCTCATTTTCTAGATTCAACACTAGGTTTGCAAGCCCACAAACATGTCATATGCTACCACTAGATCAATCAAACATAGAAGCAATAGTGGTACCATATATACATCAAAATCATTTAATTTTCATGAATGAGCCTATTTGTCATGCAAATATGTTTATATGTTCTAAACATGTCCTTAGCAAAGTATGAATGATATGCCAAACAACTTTACCTTGCTATGTTGGAGGAAAGGCATGTCATATAAGAATGTGGGGGTGCACTCATTTCAAGTTGGAGAAGTCAAGTATGTTCAATTCATTCTTCAACTTGTAAAATCTCTTTTCATCAAGTGGCTTTGTAAAAATGTCGGCTAGTTGATCTTCGGTGCCAATGCTCTCAATGCTAATATCACCCTTTTGTTGATGGTCTCTTATGAAGTAATGCCTTATGTCAATGTGCTTGGTTCTTGAATGTTGTACCGGATTTTGAGTCATCTTGATAGCACTTTCATTGTCACACAACAATGGCACATTCTTGAAGTTTATTCCAAAGTCATTCAAGGTGGCTTTCATCCAAAGCAATTGTGCACAACAACTACCGGCACTAATGTATTCGGCCTCGGCAGTAGATAGTGCAACACTATTTTGTTTCTTTGATGACCATGAAACAAGAGACCTTCCAAGCAATTGACAAGTGCCACTTGTGCTCATTCTATCAATCTTGCATCCTCCATAGTCGGAGTCCGAATATCCAATCAACTCAAAATTAGACCCCTTTGGAAACCATAATCCAACATCATGAGTGCCCTTGAGATATCTCAATATTCTCTTGGTTGCTTTCAAGTGACTTTCTCTAGGTGAAGCTTGATATCTTGCACACTTGCACACACTAAACATCACATCCGGCCTAGAAGCGGTGACATAGAGCAAACTTCCAATCATAGACCGGTATTGTTTTTGATCTACCATGTTTCCACTATCATCAATACCCAATTGATCATTTGTGCCCATTGGTGTACTCATTGGCTTAGCATCTTGCAATCCAAACTTCTTGATCATGTCCTTGATGTACTTGCCTTGACTTACAAAAGTGCCATTCTTTATTTGCTTGATTTGAAGTCCAAGAAAGTAACTACGCTCTCCAATCATAGACATCTCAAACTCATTAGCCATCATATTTCCAAACTCTTCACAAAAATCTTGATTTGTTGATCCAAAAATGATATCATCCACATAGATTTGCAACACAAACACGTTATTTCCAAGCTTCTTGGTGAAGAGAGTGGTGTCAACCTTTCCCATCTTGAACCCTTTAGAGAGAAGAAAATCCCTCAATCTCTCATACCATGCTCTAGGTGCTTGCTTTAAACCATACAATGCCTTCTTTAGCTTGTAAACATGGTCGGACTTCTTGTCATCTTCAAAACCGGGAGGTTGCTCAACATAAACTTCTTCATCGATGTAGCCATTGAGAAATGCACTCTTGACATCCATTTGATAGAGCTTGATGTTGTGTGCACAAGCATATGCTAATAAGATTCTAATTGCTTCCAATCTTGCAACCGGTGCATACGTCTCTCCAAAGTCAAGACCCTCAACTTGAGTGTATCCTTATGCTACTAATCTTGCTTTGTTCCTCACAACCATGCCATCTTGATCTTGCTTGTTTCTAAAGACCCACTTAGTGCCAATCACATTGTAGTTCTTTGGCCTCTCAACAAGTTTCCAAACTTGATTTCTAGTGAAGTTGTTTAGTTCTTCATGCATGGCATTTACCCACTCGGAATCTTTCAATGCATCTTCTATCTTCTTTGGTTCTTCTAATGAGACAAATGAGTAATGCTCACAAAATGATGCTAATCTTGATCTAGTTTGAACACCACTTTGAATTCCACCAATGATTTGGTCCAATGGATGATCTCTTGCAATACTAGTAGGTTGGAGTATTGGGAGTTGATTGCTTCCACTTGTTTGACCTTGAACTTGGGCTTCATCATGAGTACCACTAGAGCTTGCTTGATTTGTATCAATTTGCACACTTTGGTTGATCACATGAATATCATCATCATCAACTTGCATCGGCCTTATATCACCAATGTCCATATTTTTCATTGCATTTGACAATTTATCTCCTCTCACATCATCAAGGTTTTGAGCTTCATTTTGAGATCCTTGGGTTTCATCAAACTCAACATCATGAACTTCTTCCAAGGTGCCATTTGTGAGATTCCAAACTCTATATGCTTTTGCTTGTGGTAGAATAACCAAGTAAGAACCCTTCATCACATTTCTTTTCAAACTTGCTCAATCTAGTGCCTTTCTTAAGAATATAGCATTTGCAACCAAACACTCTAAAGTATGCAATGTTGGGCTTTCTTCCATTCAATAGCTCATATGATGTCCTTCCAAGCTTCCCATGGCAATAGAGACGGTTGCTATAATAGCAAGCCGTGTTGATGGCTTCACTCCAAAATGAATGACTAACATTGTATTCACTAAGCATTGATCTAGCCATATCAATCAAGGTTCTATTTTTCCTTTCAACTACACCATTGGATTGAGGAGTGTATGTTGGTGAGAATTGATGTCCAATACCAAGATCATTACACAAATCTTCAATTCTTGTGTTCTTGAACTCACTACCATTGTCACTTCTAATCTTCTTGATTGTGATTTCAAACTCATTTTGCACTCTCTTGACAAAAGATTTGAATAGATCATAAACATCACTCTTGTCATAAAGAAAGAGCACCCAAGTGTATCTAGTGTAGTCATCCACAATCACAAAACCATATTTGTTGCCACCAATGCTAGTGTATGTTGTTGGCCCAAACAAGTCCATGTGCAATAACTCAAATGTCTTTGATGTGCTCATTTCACTCTTACTAGGATGTGTATTTCCAACTTGTTTGCCGGCTTGACAAGCACTACATGATTTATCCTTTTCAAAAGTGACATCTTTCAAGCCTCTAACTAAGTCATGCTTCAAAAGTTTGTTCAATTGTTTCATTCCAATATGACCAAGCCTTCTATGCCACAACCATCCCATACTAGATTTACTAAGCAAGCATGATGTCAATTGTGTCTCACTATCATTAAAGTCAACCAAGTATAAGCTACCATGTCTAAATCTTTTGAATATCAAATTTGATCCATCAACACTTATGACTTCAACATCATCACTACCAAATATGCACTTGAAGCCAAGATCACAAAGTTGTGCCACCGATAAAAGGTTGAAATCTAAGCTCTCAACTAGCAACACATTAGATATGCTCATGTCATTTGAGATAGCAATTTTACCAAGCCCCTTGACCTTGCCTTTCTTGTTGTTGCCGAAAGTGATAGCATCAAAACCACCATTTTGACTTCTATCAATAGATTTGAACATACAAGAATCCCCGGTCATATGTTGAGTGCACCCACTATCAAGCACCCAATGCCTTCCTTCGGCTTTGTAATTGACCTACAAGACAAGATCAATTCCTTTTAGGTACCCAAACTTGTTTGGGTCCTCCAAGGTTAGAGACTAAGCTCTTTGGTACCCAAATGGCTTTCTTCTTTGAGCCCATCCATGGTGTACCAATAAACTTAGCATGAACACCATTTGTACCCTTAGTAAGCATATAGAAAGAATTAAACTTGATTGAGGATACATTTGCATTGGATTTCTTGTTCATGCAATGTTGCTCTATGTGACCAACTTGCTTGCAACTTTTGCAATAGCTACCATTGTTCTTCACAAAACGAGTCTTGTGAGGAGCAAAAGCGGCCTTGCCTTTCTTGGGGTTATAGCCCAATCCCTCTTTGTAGAGAGAAGCTCTTTGGCTACCCAAGCACATAAGCAAGCGGTCCTCACCACCATAAGCCTTAGCTAATGTGTGATTGAGCTCTTTTACCTCCTTCTTGAGATTTTCATTCTCAACTATAAGTGTGGAGTCACAAGTGAAATCATCACTACTAGATGAGGATGATGTAGATGAGCTACATGAAGGGTTAGTAGGAGCAACAATAATAGGCTTATGAAAAGTTTCATCAATTATATCACATGATATGCCTATGTTACAAGTTTTAGCTTTCTCAACATTAGTTGGCATGTTTTCACATTTTTCAACTAGAGAGGAATGAGCTTCTTCAAGCTTAGTGTGAGACTTTTGAAGCTTCTTATGGTCTACCTTTAGACTCTCATAAGATGCCCTAAGCTCATCAAGTTCTTGCATAAGGTTTTTCTTTTCCTTAAGCAAGCCCTTGCACTCCTTTCTAGATTCTTTAAAATGTTGAGTGCAATCTTCTAGCATAGTGATTAGTTCATCTTTAGTGAATTCTTCTTCATCACTATCACTATCACTATCACTAGCATTATCATGATCACTCTCATCGTCGGATGATACCTTAGCGGCCTTAGCCATGAAGCACGATGGAGTGTCGAAGAGGGAGACCTTCTCTTGGATGGCAATGCTAGCATGTCCCTTCTTCTTGCTCTTGTAGTCATCCTCATCATCACTTGAGGAATCATCACTATCCCATGTAGCAACATGAGAATCATTCTTCTTTTTATGAGAGCTCTCCTTCTTTTCTTGCTTCTTCTTTTGCTTCTTCCTCTCCTTCTTGATAACATCTTCATCATCACTATCATAAGGACACTTTGCAATGAGATGGTCCTTGCTATGGCATCTAAAGCATCTCATGGTATGCTCATTCTTCTTAGATGAGTTCTTCCTCCTCTTTGCACGATAGCCCTTCTTCTTCATGAATTTGCCAAATTGCTTGACAAAGAGAGCCATCTTCTCATCAATGTCATCACTATCACAAGAGCTTGAGTCTTCATCACTTGATGATTCAATCTTGGATTTGCTCTTGGATGTGGTGGCTTTGAATGCCACACTCTTCTTCTTTTCATCATCTTTCTTCTCATTTTCCTTCTTCTTCTTCTTGACCAACTCATCCTTCTCATCATCTTCTCTATATGAATCATCAGTCATCACTTCTTGAAATATTTGTTGAGGAGTTGAATCCTTCAATGTAGTCCTCACTAGCACGGTGATCAATGTATCAAATCTCTTGGGTAGACTTCTCAAGAACTTCATAGAGAATTGATTGTCCTTGACCTCCTCACCAAGTGCCTTGAGCTCATTGACAATGACTTGCAACCTATGAAACATCTCCGGTACACTCTCATCATCTTGCATCTTGAAGCTTGAAAATTTTTCTTGCAAGATATATGCTTTAGCGGTCTTTGTACCTTCGGTGCCCTCAAATGTTTCTTCTAGCTTGGCCCAAGCATCATGAGCAATCTCTGTGTTCTTTACTTGCTCAAATGTCTTGTCATCTAGTGCCTCATGAAGAGCACTAATGGCAATATAATTGCATTGGAGATTCTTCTCCTCTACCGGTGTAGGTGCTTCCGGATTAGCAACCTCAAATTTTGTTTCGGTGACCTTCCACACTTCTCTATTGATTGACTTTAGGTGTGCGGTCATCTTAACCTTCCAATATGCATAATTTGTGCCATCAAAGTGAGGTGCCTTCTTGGTGTTGTTGATGTGCAAGCTTAATTGAGCCATTTCTTTTTCACCGTAGGTTGTTAAGCCTCAAATAAACGGTGCCTTAGCTCCGATACCACTTGTAAGGTCCAAATAGGCTAGAGGGGGGGTGAATAGCCTAATTAAAACTTCTACAAGAATTACTTAACCACGAGTTAGTACGAAAGGTGGCGAAGCAAAAGCACTAGCTCTAACTAATTAAGCAAGCCACCTACACAAGTCTAGTACAAGGCTATTCACTAAACACAACAACAACTACAAGCTAGAAACAAGAAGTAATACGAGAGAAGAGCTTTGATTGATTATACCGCCGTGTAGAGATGAGATGTACCAATCAATCAATCACACAAGAGAAATCCTCGGGAAGAGAATGACACAAGAATTTATCCCGAGGTTCACTTGCTTCCCGGCAAGCTACTCCCCGTTGTGGCGATACACCCACTTGTCGGTTCGCGAGCTAATCGACTATCAAGAGTCGAGCCCTCGGCGGGCGCCGCACAACCGCACACAAGATGGGGATCCTCCAAGCCACGAGCTCCACTAGAGTATCCAATTCACGAACTCTCGCGGGGAAGGATCAAGAACCCCTTACAACACTTGGTGAAGACTCCAACAATCTCCAATTGCGAGCTCAATCACCTCCGCTGCTCCAAACCGTCTACCGTGTCAGGAAACACGGAAGAGTAACAAGAAATCCGCAGCAACTCGAAGATCAAGTGCCTCTAGAATGCAACTCTCAAGCAATGCACTTGAATCTCACTCAATCTCACTCAAGATATGCAACTAATCAAAGAGATGAGTGGAGGGGTTGTTCTCTAGCTCAAAGTATGTCTCTATATCTCAAAATGTGCAAGAGTTACCCTCAAACCCCGGCCAACGTCTATTTATAACGAAGGGGTACGTAGCTAGCCGTTACAAACGACGCAGCGAAAAACGCGCTGACCGGACGCTCCGGTCAGGGTGACCGGACGCGTCCGGTCACTACACGACAAACATGAACAGTGCGCGTCAGAACTAGCCGTTGCCCTGACCGGACGCGCTCAACCGAGTGACCGGACGTGACAGTGCCAGCGTCCGGTCGCGTTCCAGTAAGCTCCAGCTGCGACCGAACGCGTCCAATCGCACGTGACCGAACGCGCCCCGCGTCCGATCGGCGCTACGCTGCGCTCGGCTTCTCTGGACGCTTGACAGGACGCTCCGGTTCCGTGAAGGACCAGACGCGCCGGTCGCGCGCTTTTCTTTTACGCCCAGTTTGTAACACCCGTGTTTTTGCATCATCTTAAAAATCACTAAAAATTTGAACTTTTAAAAAAAAACTTTATAACAAATTAAAACCTTGACTATTTATTTCATGCAAAACCCTTTTCTAAATAAAATGATTTCCAAAACCCTACATCAAAATCCACCATACACATTTAGTATAGGATGCTTGAATTGTTTGCTTGCGTGATTGTTCGAACGCTTGAATGTTTGATTGCTTGAAATGCTTGACGGCTTATGTGTATGTTTGCCTTCTGGAATTTATTTGCGGCACCAAAATAACTTTCCTTAATTATAACTTGCATTCCTGACCTTTTTCCTTATGATATAGCAGTAGATAATGCATTATAAGTATATTGCCTAATTATATTAGCTATCACATTAATAAATTATAAGTTCAATTGTTCTTCGTAATATTAGTTAATTTCTATACGTAAGAAATCCTTGCTTTATGGTTATATAATATTTAGATATACCTCACGGTTACGTTCCTTAATTTCTGAGTACTAGAAATGCTCTATCTATTATTTACAGAACATAATGCATACGCATATATACATACACGGTTAATTCTTCATATGCTAGTTAATTCCTTTGCTTTAAAATACCTAAGAATACATACATCATATATATCTTGTTCTCTTCTTAATTACCTATGAATTTATTAAGTCATATATATATGTGCATTGTTTATTATTTACAAAAAGGAAACGGGTTCTAGTGTGTACGATCTTTCCCCTTGTGCAACTCGGCCAGCGCATCACCAGCAGGTAGATATTTTCACCGTCGTGCCTCCCTTTCCCGTGCATATGCAGCACGCGCCGTACGACAGCCTTCTCCAAGGTTCCACGATGGCACTGCTATCCTGCCTCGCTGCCGGCAAAAATCTCCCTGGCCAGAGAAATATCCTCGCTGTACCTGCTGCCGTGTCCCATCGAGCTCGCCAAACGCCAGCTCAAGCACGGCACGGAGACGCTGCTGCCTGCCCACCCTGCCGGCAAAAATCTGCACCGCCGGAGATTTTTCCTCTGCCGCACCACCTTACCTCGCCGACTATAAATTCGACGCCGAGCTCGTCAACTGGGAACGGAGCTGACAGCTGAGCTTGAGCACAAGTCCCATGGCGACGCTCGAGAGCTCTCTTGTTCCCCTGCGGCTCGGTTTCTGCTCACCTTGGCGCGCTCAATCCGCAGCATCACCTCGGACAACCACGGCCGCCCTGGCTCGCGAGGACACCGTCGGAGCTCGAGGCCACTCGGAGATGGTGGACGCCGCTCGCTACGCCAAAGCCGAGCGGCATCGCCGCCGCTCTCGCCGAAGCCACGCCGTCGGAGCTGCTTCCTAACCTCGCCGCCGGCCACCGCACTGGAGCTGAGCATCGCCGGAGCCGCCCGCGCCTTGACCTGCCGCAACGGCCGCACGGACGAGAATCGCACCGGAGCCGCGCCGCCCGCGCCAAGCGCCGCCAGGCCAAGCTGCTGCCGCCGCTCTGCTCCCCTTCACCTCTGCTGCCTCCGAGTGGGAACGAACGCAGGACGAGCGCAGGTCGCCGACCCCGCCCCGCCTCGCGCTGCCGAGCCCCCCTTCTCCCCGCCTGCTCTGCCGGCGCCGTGGCCAACCACTCTGCCGCCGAGCACTTCTTCTACCTCTCCCTCCCTTCACAGCAAGGAGCAGCGGGAGCACCCAATCCTCCAGAGCTGGCCCGGTCTCTCCTGGCCCTCCTCCGTTTCTCTCCCTCTCTTCCTCTCCCTCGCTTTCTCTTTCTCCTCTGTGCTGGTTCGGCGGGGATTGGAGCAGGAGACCGATGCCCGCACCTGGCCTAAGCCACGATGCAGCAACCAGGGTGCACGGCCACGTCACCTGATCCAATTGGAGCACGCCACGTCACCAGGAGGGACCCATATGGCAGCCGCACAGCCTCTACCTCCTCCTCTCCTTCTCTGGGTGCACTTGGCTCACGTAGACTAAAGGGAGAAGGAGAAGGCCCACAACACAGCACTGAGCGGGTCTACTAAATAGAGCAGCAGGCCGAGCCCACCAGCCTGGCCCACGCGTCAGCCTCTATGCTGGGAGGAAAACGGTACGCACACCAGGCTAAAAGGTAAGCTTAATAATTACATAAAAATTCCTAATAAATTCCTAAATAAACTAGAGTAGTTCTAGGTCGTGTTTATATAGTCTTCACACATATCGCATAGATATAAATAGTAGAATTATTTCGCATGCATTATTTCACACGTATTTAGTCGGTAGATTTAGATAATTTATAACTTGCACATTTTAATTCCGAATCACATAATTCCTTCACCATAAATCACCTAAAATAAAACCCAACATAATAACACACCAAAACCTAATTAATGGTGCCCATTTAAATTCTAGATATGATTGCTTTTCTTTTCTTTATTTAAGTATTAATTCATAGTTGCACTAATTAACTAATAAATCATAGTAATAAACCTCCGCCGTAGTCATAGTTAGCCATATATTCGCATACGTGCATGTACCCCGCACCTAATCACATAAAATGATAGTTTAGATTTAAGTCCACTAATCAGCCAGGGCCAACCTATCTAGGACAGTTCTCTTTATTTATTAGATTATGCTTGTTTTGCTTGGTGTTTCCTTGTCTGTCCTAGACCGCGTAGGATAAAAATGTGGAGAGAATCTGATTGAGTCCGAAAATACAATTACACGAAGACAGAGAAATAAGAAGCACAGAAATCAGAACCTAGGAATAAGGATATTATCGTCAGCGAGCGGAGGCAAGTCCTGACTCCCACCTCCCCTTTTCCCTCCATATATTATACCACATCCATTCCGCTACTCTTCCTCCTCCACATATATTAACCACTCCCTCATCCACCGCTCCACCACTATCACATTCCACCGCTCCCACTATATTCCACCACTCCCACCATAAAGTCTCCCACTCCCCTTTATAAATAATTATTAAATTAAACATAAATGATGTTTTCCATATTATTATGGGAACCAATGTTATGAGCATATATGACATATGATGAATATTGTGATATATAATAAATATTGTGATACATGATGAATATCGTGATATATAATGAATAATGTGATATATATATGCTATGCGCTTTATGATATGGATAACCTAAGAACATGGATGTTAATTGAACTGGTAAAATAGAACTTATTTTCGACGGGAGCGAGTGGGGATATTTCATGTGGTGTGGACTATCCTTTTGGACAGGATCGCCTAGTGAGGGTTCCTGTTGGGAGATACTCGCTTCGGTCATATAAGGACCGGTTCATTTGCCATCTCGCCTAGCCAGATTTTCGTACAGCCACATGTCTATATGGGTAGACTTGATCTCACACCCCGTTAGATAGAAGTATAAATTCTACTAGGAGGCCGGAGTGGCAACGGACTATCAGGAGATGACACGGATGCTAGGTGACCTTCCGTGGTCTGGTTGGCATGGATGCTATGTGATCTTCCATGTAAAATTATTGTTGGGCCGTGTGCGATCCCCTTTGTATATATATCTATTGGATGCTGTGTAATCATCCAAGTCGTTGTTCATTGGATGTTGTGTGATCATCCAAGTCGTTTCTGACCCCTGAGAAGCCGTGGTAGAATTATATGGACATCTAAGATAGCGCTCTTTCGGGTACGAGGTCTCGTTAGGCCTGTTTCTGCCATCCTACATGGTTAGAGGCTGTGCCTATCATGTGGGGAAATTTGTACAACCTCTGCAGAGTTTATCAAATCTATTCGAATAGCCACGTCCTTGGAATGGGCAACCGCTGGGATGAGGTCTCAAATGATTAGACTTTTTATGTAAAGAAACTGTGATAGTCTGGTAAGTTGCAAGTTATTAATTATGGTAAGTTATAACTTATAAACTCCGGGAACTTGCGAGAAAGGGTTAAAACTCTCATAGGGCCCAAACCTCCATTTTATATCACTCTACTACTACCATATAAAATCCCACCATAAGACCACCTCCACAAATAGCCTCTGCCATTCACCTCACCTCTACCCCAAAGTTAGGACTTGCTGAGTACTTTATGTACTCAATCCCCTCCATTCTATGTTTTTAGGAGTCAAGCTGCAGGGGCACATACGAGGATGAAGCTATCTAAGCTACGCCAGGGTGAGATGATAGGAGTACGTACGAGGACGGAGCTGCATGATTACGCGAAGAAGCTACTCGAGGACCACTAGGATAAAGATGTAGGATTGAGTTTAGGAATAAGGTTTACGTCCACACTCCAAGTTGCCTGTAGGAATGGAACCACGTCGTTATAGGACCGCTGTATTAGAACTCTGATGTACATTATAAGACCAATAGCCCAAGCTGTGTAATATGAACTATGTAATATGTTTTCCCGTTATCAATAAAAGTATGATTTTTGATATCAATCTTGCTCGCTCTGTGTGTATCAGCTACTGATCCAGGGACTGATACGTGATGCACAGTGGACCCTAAAATAGGGGCCCGACAGGGTGGTATCAGAGCCATACTTGGACTGTAGGACGAAACCTTAGCATGGTCGTTAGATAAGATTGTTTTTCTAAAAACCTATTTTGAAGAACGTTGCTTATAGCCTTGCCCCTCACCTTGCCTTGACCTTCTATTTCAAAAATATGATTTATATCTCTTCTCTCACCCCCTTCAAAATATAGGTGTAGTACCCGTAGGTTTGAAATAAAGATTTGGTTTTATAAGATAAATTGCATAATAATAGTAGTAGTAATAAAAATAAGTAAATGAATAAATAAATAAAATAATATTATAACCTATGGAAAACCTTGCGTAAAAATAGATAATGAATCTTGTTTGTGCTTGTTTGTTCAATATTTAATTCCTTTGTTTGTTCGTTCTAGTTACAACTATCCCTTTTAGATATCTCTTCCCACCTTGTGCTCTTTCCTCTCTCCCATCCTATGGATATTTTCTGAAGGTCATACAAAGGAAGACAGCTATCTAAGATATTTTGAGAAGGCAGAAACTATTGGAAAATAATTTTAGAAGACAAGAGGGAAATAAGAAATCAGCAGCTGCCAATGCCAGTACAACCAATACAGTGTTGATCCAGTCAACTACACCAATAGTCCGTTCCTTGTCGCACCAGAACAGCCTGAAAATATACACAGCATGCTACGGGCGAAAGCCATAGATTCGCGCACGCCTCCACCGTCCATGCCACCGCTCAGTTTTCCCGCACGCTAGTACCGCCCCCTCAGCGTCACGTCGCTGTCTTTCCCCCCACTGCACACTGCACCATGCACCACCGCCCCACGACGCCGCTCGTGCTGTCACCTCACCGCCGAAAGCTGCTGCTGTCCCCCATGACGCTGATTCCCTCGGCACCCGATGCTGCTCAATGCCACCGATAATGGTGCGCACCCGCTCTCCTAACCGCGCCATCGACTGTCTATAAAAGACGCCCCTTGCTGCCCTTCACAATCAGGACACCCCACTCTCAACACTGATCACCCACCTGAGTCCCCCATTTCAGTGCCAACTTGTTCCAACAATCCGAAAAGAAGCTAGAAGGAAGTGCTGCCAACTGAAGATTTACCGGAGAAATAGCAAGAAAAAGAAAAAGTACACTGTCGGAAGCCAGAAGTTGAAGCTCTCAAGATGTGCGTAGAAGCAGATGAGCTCGTTACGTTCGTCTTTGCTACACTAATTTCTATGCTGATAGGATCAATAATCTTGTACATCATTGTAACGCGTCCGTTACCGTATGAAAGGCCCTGAGTTAATTGTTGAAAAAAAAGAGAGGGTAGAATAAAATCCTAGAAATCTTGTTGGTGCCACGCATATTTTTGAGATTTTTGGGCTCAAATCATTGAATGAGAAAAGAAGAAAGATAAAAAAATGGTGCAGTCAATGCCACTATCACCGGCAAATCACAGCCGCCTCATTTTCTGGGTTTACAGTAAACTGCAACCGACAACGACCATCGCCTGCACGGTCGTCAAGACCACACCACCACCACAGTGCCACACTATGTAGTGAGCCCCACTCCTTTTTTTTCCTCCACACACCTCAACCCCAGTCAAGACCGATCAAAGTGTCTCTGACAAGCCTCAGCCACGGCCGTCTATAAAAGAGTACCCCGTCCACCTTTCTTTACCATCCCACTCCAACCATCCCGTTGCTAGCCTTACCACCCATCTCTTCTGCATCCGCATCTCTTACCCTTCACCCACCAAAACCACCCCACTCATCACCTTTCCAGCTACAAACCACCACTACCAACCCCTTACACACCCATGGAAATGAACAACAATGTTTGGATTAGCAGCTACTGCATCCAAACCGAAGGATTCCCCAAGCTTCTTTACACCACCATGCAAAGCCTTGGCATCCGAGAGCGCCCTGAGTATGAGGGCCGTGAGTATGAAGAACATGGCACCGAGCGCTGTGAAGTCACCATCTACATCGGCAAGAGTGAAGACTACCCCAACATCGCCGAAGAATGGAGTACCACCGCCACCGGTTTTCGCTTCACCGACACCTACCAAGCCGTCGCCCGCAAAGCCCTACGACGCCTCTGCAAGATCTACAAAGAACCCATCTCCCGCACACCCATGAAGTTCTTCCCACCCGAAGAGAAGAACAACCCTGCTTGGATCGCTCGCCTTGAAGCCTTGCAAGGTCAAGAAACCGACCCTGCAACAAGGCACCTGACCGACTACCTGCTCGCTCTCGACGAGCAGTACGACCGACAAGCCACTGCATTGAGGACCCAGATCCGCCGAGCCGAAGAAGCCGAGCTCCACACTCGGACACTCCACGTGCAATACGCCCAAGCTCAAGCCAGAGCTGCCTCCGCAGAGAGTCGCGAGACCACTATCGCCGAATTCCTGAAGACCATCATTGACCAACATGCCGAAGAGTTGAAGCGCGCCTACCTCATCACCAGGCCTAGGCGCAGGATGTTCGCCATGCACGGGAATGAACCCGTGATCCTCGAAGGACACCCCATCCACCCCCGGAAAGAAGACGGATGGACATTGCGGTACCCCCAGCACCACCACCGTCAAGAGACTTCGACGCCGAGCCTCTCCTCCCACTCACTCAGTTAGCACCAAAAGAAGAGGGCCACTGTTCCACCACTGTTGATGGACCCACGGAGCCACGGAATGAAGCCGTCCAGTCCGATGAAGTAGAATAGTTGCTCCCACAGGAGATGTACTCATAGCTAGCACCTCCCTCCGTCCATGTTGTAATCCTCCTGTCGTAATCATAAGCACTGTCTTTGGCCGTGATTTCGTAGTATTCACGCGCCTGTCTCTTCTCAAAAAAAGGGGCGTACATAACTAGATTGATAGCTAAGAAGGGGGCGACAAAAAAAATCTAAGTAAAGAATGAACGGATCTAAGAAAGATAGAAGATTTAAGGATAAATCTTCTAAGTGGGGTAGACCCGAACCTTATATTCAGGAATAGAAGAATCACTGATCAGGCAGGGCGAAAACAACTAAGCTACTGAAGATCCAAGCTTTTGGATGAGAAATGGAACCCTAAATAGGATTAGAAATGGAATCCTAAGTTCACAGTGATTGTTGCTCAAAAGAAACAAAACCAACACACTGTCACCATAAGTCCAGAGGATTTAAAGAGAAATATGATAAAGAAGCTCAAGGGTTGGCAAAAAAAAAATTGGACCGTGGAGGTCTAAATCATCTAAGTGGGTAGCTCTGCAACCCGAAAAATAGAGATGGATGATACTATGCATATTTTGAAAAACAACTTGAAGATAAAGTCTTCTAAGTGGGGTAGCCACCATATTCCAGAACTTGGAATTACCTAAAGGATCGAAAGGCCAAAAGGGTATAAAAATCATCTGGAGATCAGAGAAATTTGTTGACAAGGATATGGCACGAACATGAATTGAGAAGATATACAGCCATAGGCAGCCATCTCATCAGGCAGGAATATGAATTTTCTATGACAATGACGACCACCTATTACTGATAAAAGAAGATTAAAGAATCCACAAGTAATAATCTTGTAAGACAAATATGAACTCGTATTCTTTCCCTCCCTAGCTCTTCTATCTCTAGCTTCTCCCCCTAGTCTATTTGAATCTCGGGGACGAGATTCTTCTAAGTGGGGTAGATCTGTAACACCCGTGTTTTTGCATCATCTTAAAAATCACTAAAAATTTGAACTTTTAAAAAAACACTTTATAACAAATTAAAACCTTGACTATTTATTTCATGCAAAACCCTTTTCTAAATAAAATGATTTCCAAAACCCTACATCAAAATCCACCATACACATTTAGTATAGGATGCTTGAATTGTTTGCTTGCGTGATTGTTCGAACGCTTGAATGTTTGATTGCTTGAAATGCTTGACGGCTTATGTGTATGTTTGCCTTCTGGAATTTATTTGCGGCACCAAAATAACTTTCCTTAATTATAACTTGCATTCCTGACCTTTTTCCTTATGATATAGCAGTAGATAATGCATTATAAGTATATTGCCTAATTATATTAGCTATCACATTAATAAATTATAAGTTCAATTGTTCTTCGTAATATTAGTTAATTTCTATACGTAAGAAATCCTTGCTTTATGGTTATATAATATTTAGATATACCTCACGGTTACGTTCCTTAATTTCTGAGTACTAGAAATGCTCTATCTATTATTTACAGAACATAATGCATACGCATATATACATACACGGTTAATTCTTCATATGCTAGTTAATTCCTTTGCTTTAAAATACCTAAGAATACATACATCATATATATCTTGTTCTCTTCTTAATTACCTATGAATTTATTAAGTCATATATATGTGCATTGTTTATTATTTACAAAAAGGAAACGGGTTCTAGTGTGTACGATCTTTCCCCTTGTGCAACTCGGCCAGCGCATCACCAGCAGGTAGATATTTTCACCGTCGTGCCTCCCTTTCCCGTGCATATGCAGCACGCGCCGTACGACAGCCTTCTCCAAGGTTCCACGATGGCACTGCTATCCTGCCTCGCTGCCGGCAAAAATCTCCCTGGCCAGAGAAATATCCTCGCTGTACCTGCTGCCGTGTCCCATCGAGCTCGCCAAACGCCAGCTCAAGCACGGCACGGAGACGCTGCTGCCTGCCCACCCTGCCGGCAAAAATCTGCACCGCCGGAGATTTTTCCTCTGCCGCACCACCTTACCTCGCCGACTATAAATTCGACGCCGAGCTCGTCAACTGGGAACGGAGCTGACAGCTGAGCTTGAGCACAAGTCCCATGGCGACGCTCGAGAGCTCTCTTGTTCCCCTGCGGCTCGGTTTCTGCTCACCTTGGCGCGCTCAATCCGCAGCATCACCTCGGACAACCACGGCCGCCCTGGCTCGCGAGGACACCGTCGGAGCTCGAGGCCACTCGGAGATGGTGGACGCCGCTCGCTACGCCAAAGCCGAGCGGCATCGCCGCCGCTCTCGCCGAAGCCACGCCGTCGGAGCTGCTTCCTAACCTCGCCGCCGGCCACCGCACTGGAGCTGAGCATCGCCGGAGCCGCCCGCGCCTTGACCTGCCGCAACGGCCGCACGGACGAGAATCGCACCGGAGCCGCGCCGCCCGCGCCAAGCGCCGCCAGGCCAAGCTGCTGCCGCCGCTCTGCTCCCCTTCACCTCTGCTGCCTCCGAGTGGGAACGAACGCAGGACGAGCGCAGGTCGCCGACCCCGCCCCGCCTCGCGCTGCCGAGCCCCCCTTCTCCCCGCCTGCTCTGCCGGCGCCGTGGCCAACCACTCTGCCGCCGAGCACTTCTTCTACCTCTCCCTCCCTTCACAGCAAGGAGCAGCGGGAGCACCCAATCCTCCAGAGCTGGCCCGGTCTCTCCTGGCCCTCCTCCGTTTCTCTCCCTCTCTTCCTCTCCCTCGCTTTCTCTTTCTCCTCTGTGCTGGTTCGGCGGGGATTGGAGCAGGAGACCGATGCCCGCACCTGGCCTAAGCCACGATGCAGCAACCAGGGTGCACGGCCACGTCACCTGATCCAATTGGAGCACGCCACGTCACCAGGAGGGACCCATATGGCAGCCGCACAGCCTCTACCTCCTCCTCTCCTTCTCTGGGTGCACTTGGCTCACGTAGACTAAAGGGAGAAGGAGAAGGCCCACAACACAGCACTGAGCGGGTCTACTAAATAGAGCAGCAGGCCGAGCCCACCAGCCTGGCCCACGCGTCAGCCTCTATGCTGGGAGGAAAACGGTACGCACACCAGGCTAAAAGGTAAGCTTAATAATTACATAAAAATTCCTAATAAATTCCTAAATAAACTAGAGTAGTTCTAGGTCGTGTTTATATAGTCTTCACACATATCGCATAGATATAAATAGTAGAATTATTTCGCATGCATTATTTCACACGTATTTAGTCGGTAGATTTAGATAATTTATAACTTGCACATTTTAATTCCGAATCACATAATTCCTTCACCATAAATCACCTAAAATAAAACCCAACATAATAACACACCAAAACCTAATTAATGGTGCCCATTTAAATTCTAGATATGATTGCTTTTCTTTTCTTTATTTAAGTATTAATTCATAGTTGCACTAATTAACTAATAAATCATAGTAATAAACCTCCGCCGTAGTCATAGTTAGCCATATATTCGCATACGTGCATGTACCCCGCACCTAATCACATAAAATGATAGTTTAGATTTAAGTCCACTAATCAGCCAGGGCCAACCTATCTAGGACAGTTCTCTTTATTTATTAGATTATGCTTGTTTTGCTTGGTGTTTCCTTGTCTGTCCTAGACCGCGTAGGATAAAAATGTGGAGAGAATCTGATTGAGTCCGAAAATACAATTACACGAAGACAGAGAAATAAGAAGCACAGAAATCAGAACCTAGGAATAAGGATATTATCGTCAGCGAGCGGAGGCAAGTCCTGACTCCCACCTCCCCTTTTCCCTCCATATATTATACCACATCCATTCCGCTACTCTTCCTCCTCCACATATATTAACCACTCCCTCATCCACCGCTCCACCACTATCACATTCCACCGCTCCCACTATATTCCACCACTCCCACCATAAAGTCTCCCACTCCCCTTTATAAATAATTATTAAATTAAACATAAATGATGTTTTCCATATTATTATGGGAACCAATGTTATGAGCATATATGACATATGATGAATATTGTGATATATAATAAATATTGTGATACATGATGAATATCGTGATATATAATGAATAATGTGATATATATATGCTATGCGCTTTATGATATGGATAACCTAAGAACATGGATGTTAATTGAACTGGTAAAATAGAACTTATTTTCGACGGGAGCGAGTGGGGATATTTCACGTGGTGTGGACTATCCTTTTGGACAGGATCGCCTAGTGAGGGTTCCTGTTGGGAGATACTCGCTTCGGTCATATAAGGACCGGTTCATTTGCCATCTCGCCTAGCCAGATTTTCGTACAGCCACATGTCTATATGGGTAGACTTGATCTCACACCCCGTTAGATAGAAGTATAAATTCTACTAGGAGGCCGGAGTGGCAACGGACTATCAGGAGATGACACGGATGCTAGGTGACCTTCCGTGGTCTGGTTGGCATGGATGCTATGTGATCTTCCATGTAAAATTATTGTTGGGCCGTGTGCGAGCCCCTTTGTATATATATCTATTGGATGCTGTGTAATCATCCAAGTCGTTGTTCATTGGATGTTGTGTGATCATCCAAGTCGTTTCTGACCCCTGAGAAGCCGTGGTAGAATTATATGGACATCTAAGATAGCGCTCTTTCGGGTACGAGGTCTCGTTAGGCCTGTTTCTGCCATCCTACATGGTTAGAGGCTGTGCCTATCATGTGGGGAAATTTGTACAACCTCTGCAGAGTTTATCAAATCTATTCGAATAGCCACGTCCTTGGAATGGGCAACCGCTGGGATGAGGTCTCAAATGATTAGACTTTTTATGTAAAGAAACTGTGATAGTCTGGTAAGTTGCAAGTTATTAATTATGGTAAGTTATAACTTATAAACTCCGGGAACTTGCGAGAAAGGGTTAAAACTCTCATAGGGCCCAAACCTCCATTTTATATCACTCTACTACTACCATATAAAATCCCACCATAAGACCACCTCCACAAATAGCCTCTGCCATTCACCTCACCTCTACCCCAAAGTTAGGACTTGCTGAGTACTTTATGTACTCAATCCCCTCCATTCTATGTTTTTAGGAGTCAAGCTGCAGGGGCACATACGAGGATGAAGCTATCTAAGCTACGCCAGGGTGAGATGATAGGAGTACGTACGAGGACGGAGCTGCATGATTACGCGAAGAAGCTACTCGAGGACCACTAGGATAAAGATGTAGGATTGAGTTTAGGAATAAGGTTTACGTCCACACTCCAAGTTGCCTGTAGGAATGGAACCACGTCGTTATAGGACCGCTGTATTAGAACTCTGATGTACATTATAAGACCAATAGCCCAAGCTGTGTAATATGAACTATGTAATATGTTTTCCCGTTATCAATAAAAGTATGGTTTTTGATATCAATCTTGCTCGCTCTGTGTGTATCAGCTACTGATCCAGGGACTGATACGTGATGCACAGTGGACCCTAAAATAGGGGCCCGACACAGTTGAACTGACCGGACGCGCTGGTCAGGCCAGACCAGCGTCCGGTCACAAACCCTAGCGCTCGCGCCACGATGAACTGACCGGACGCGTCCGGTCAAACTGTGACCGCGTCCGGTGCAGCGTCCGGTCAACGCAGTGACCTCCTTTCGCCTCCGTTTCTTTTCTGACTTTCGGCGCAGTAGAAAATAGGCGTTTCACTTCTCCAAAAACCGCCGAATCCCGCCTCGCAAGCTCGGCGGGAGGGAGAGAGGAACCCAAACCCTTCTCTACCGCTTGAACTCCACCGCCTTCGCAAATGTGCTAACACCACCAAGTGTACACCACCATGTGCATGTGTGTTAGCATTTCACAAACATTTTCCAAGGCGTTATGTTAGCTCTTTACTAGATCCTAATGCATATGCTCAAGACATTGATCTAGTGGCACTTGATTTCCGAGCTAACCGTGATTGCCCCTCTTGATAGTCGGCTATGTATCCTAAACCCGGTCAATCACTTCTCTACTCATCTTAGACCGGCAAAAGGAAAACCCTATGGTTATACCTTTGCCTTGCGCTCTTAGATCCTTCTCTTCCACTTGATCATCAAGTCCATCATATTATGTGCATCTCCACCATGATCGTCATTTCATGTCCATACACCATTTCTTTGTGATCTTGTGGCCACCACTCCTTGCCACATACACCTTCATCACATGTGTTGCTTATGCCTAACTCAAAACACTTAACACATGGCATTAGCAACTTGGTGTCATTGATTACCAAAACCAAACTTGGGCTTTCAGTAATAGTAGATCACCTAACAAAGGTTGCTTATTTTCTACCAGTTAGGACTACGTATAGCAGTGCAAGGTTGGCAGAATTGTATATGGAAAGAATAGTGAGTTTACATGGAGTTCTTAAGAAAATTGTGTCTGATCGGGGTACCTAGTTTACATCTCATTATTGGCAAAAGATACAAGAATCATTAGGAACTAAGCTGAATTTTAGTACAGCCTACCATCCACAGACAGATGGACAGACAGAGAGAATTAATCAGATATTAGAAGATATGTTGAGAGCTTGTGCTTTACAATATGGTACTAGTTGGAATAAGAGTTTGCCTTATGCAGAGTTCTCATATAACAATAGTTATCAGAAGAGTCTTCAGATGGCATCGTTTGAGGCTCTATATGGACGAAAGTGTAGAACCCCGTTGTTCTGGAATTAGACAGGGGAAAGTCAAGTGTTTGGGCCTGATGTACTTAAGGATGCTGAAAAGAAAGTAAGAATGATTAGAGATAATCTAAAAATAGCCTAGTCCAGACAGAAGAGTTATGCTGATACTCGGAGGAGAGAGTTGACTTTTGAAGTAGGGGATTATGTCTACTTGAAAGTATCGCCAATGAGGAGTGTGAAAAGGTTCAACATGAAAGGGAAATTGGCACCAAGGTATATTGGACCTTTCAAGATTTTAGAGAGACGTGGTGAGGTGGCATATCAGTTGGAATTACCTGAGAGTTTGGTAGGTGTACATGATGTGTTTCATGTATCCCACCTTAAGAAATGTTTACGAGTACCAGAGGAGCAGATTCCATTAGAGGAGCTCACTGTTAAAGAGGACCTCACATATGAAGAGTTTCCAGTTAAAATTCTAGAGACTGCTGAAAAAGTCACGAGGAGTCGAACTATTAAGATGTGTAAGGTTCAGTGGAATCGATACACAAAGGGTGAGGCCACTTGGGAAAGAGAAGAGGATCTGAGGAAAACCTACCTGCAACTGTTCGAGTAAGCATCAACCGAATCTCGGGACGAGATTCATCTTAAGGGGGTAGAATTGTGACACCCTAAAATTTTAGATATTAAAAAAAATAGGAAAATTTGATTTTATACAATTTTGTGACCATGCAAATTTAGAGTAATAATAATTTTTATTAACTTAAAATCAAATATAACAGTAGAAACATGTTTGTGCACTCATGTTGTTGCATTTAAATTGTTAAGGTGAGTGGTTTGATTCAAATTCAAAAGAGGATTCAAAATAATTTGAAAATGCTTTGAAATATTTGAAAAGGAAAAAGAAAAGGGAATTCTTTTCTCTTTTTAGTTTTCAGTCGGCAGCCCAACCCCCCTCCCCCGCGGCCTGCTTGCCTCCCGTGCCGCGCGGCCCATCTCCTGTCTCAGCGTGCGCACGTCGCATCCCGCCTGGGCCGACTTCGGCCGCTGGCCCAGCAACCGCGCGAAGCGAGCAGCATCGTTTTCCTTCTCCATGCGTCACTGACAGCATGGCCCCGCGCGTCAGGCACCTTCTTCCTCCCTAAGCCGCCGTTGGATCTTCCCTTTCCAAAAACGCCGACGTTGAATCCTTCCCCTCAATCTCTCCTTTCCTTCCTTGGAATCACCTTCGGGCTATAAAACCGAGCTCTCACGTCTTTCCGCTCCATTCTATTTCAACGTGGAGCATCGGAACCATCCCGAGAAGGCGTTGCTCGGAGCACCGCCGTGACCGCCCACCATACCGAGTCGTGCGTCTTCTTTTGGTTTGTCCTCGGCTCCATTCTTGCGTGAGGTGAGATCGCCTTGCCCTGTACTACATCCCGGTACTTTTTATTCGTCGAATGATGCTCGGTTTCGAGTTTTAACAAACTCCGGTGATGGCACCGCCGCGGACATGGTCGCCGGAGCATTTTCCCGGCTAGAGCGCCGCCCCGCTCGTCCCGATCCAATCTGAGCCGTCTATTTTGATGAAAGATACCGGTTCGGCTGTACATTTTGCTAAAGAGACCCTGTGTTTTTCAATTGTCTAACCCGCAGTCCAAAGCGTATTTCCGTATTGCGTAATATCCATTTGAAAGTGTAGTCTGATCTCAGTTAATTCAAAATACGTTTTTAGCTATTTACAGTTATGCCACTGAGTTTGTTTTAATCATAATTTATTCGTTTTAACTCCGATTTGACCCGTTCAAATTGCGTTAGGTTTCGTAATTAAGAGATCTACATGTTAGTAGGACTGTTCAGTAGGTTTGTGACAATTTATTTTCGAGCTTGAATTAAAGTAATTACTTTTCTATAGGAAATATTCGTAAATTCATAACTTCGTCGTTTTAGCTCCGTTTTTCGTGATCTTTGCGTCTGTGTGATCCTAGCGAGTTGTAGATTTGTTTTAAAAACTTTTTATCTTATTTTCTTACTGTTGGTGTACTGTTCTAATTATAGTCTTGTTTGTTTATGCATGATTGTTCTAGATGAATGTTGTTGCTATTGTTGATCGAGTATAGACGGTGAGCAATTCGTTGGAGATCAGGAGTTTTTCTACGAGCAAGATCACTAGGACCAGTTTGAGCAAGGCAAGTATAGCATAGGATTATCCTTGTTGTCCTATTCACATTATGCGAATAATATCATTATGCATATATTCCTTGATAAGGATGACTTAGAGTTGATCTTATTCCTTGATACCTATTATACTACATGGATTAGTATTGCTAGTGCTCAACATGAACTATGATCATGTAATTTGACTAATAGAATATGCAATAAACACTAAAAGATGATTTTATTACTGTTAAAGGGTACTAGAGCATGGGGTTACTTTGGTGCTCTCATTACTCTCCATAATGACTTATCTGTAACCGAAAATCCGGGATTTACAGTATAACTGTGAGGGCTAAAATGGCTCTGGCTTTAGTCATATAGAAGGACCTTTTCTAGCTTGTTAGAGGTATTCCTTTATGGCGTAAGAATGGCTTGACGAATCAGATATAGTGCAGCCTCTGTCCTCATGAGTATAGGCTGCGTGTTATTGTGCCATTTGGAAGGGGGGCTCTACATCTGTTTGCCGAGTGAAATCTAATGGCCCTAACTTGTTAGATGAACCTTCGAAAGACTTCATAGTGTTTCACTGTCTGCTCACCTCAGAAGTGTTTTGGGAGTAATTAACCCGGGCATATGGGCAACATGACTCATAGTGAAAGTGTACAACCTCTGTAGAGTGTAAAACTGTTATAACAGCCGTGCTCACGGTCACGAGTGGCCTTAGACCCTTATGGAATAGTGGATCATTAATAATGGATATGTTTTTGCTATTCATTAATCAATTCACATGGATTATATGTTTATTGTTACATTGAGACACTTTGATATTATTGATATACTGATTTAATGCTAATTAAAAGCTATATGCTGATAAACCTATGTTATGCCTTTGAGCCTCATAAACCCCATGTTACACTTGTTGAGTACGAGATGTACTTACGCTTGTTATTTTCTCTTACTTGGATAAAAATCCTGGATGGGGTAACAGATGGTGCAAGTAGTGACTACTTCTACTTCCCGGAAGATTACTAGACTTGCTGTCAACCAGTCAATGTGCCTGTGATTGGAGCTACCACGAGAGTTTTTATATTTTACTTTCGCTACATTATTGTAAAGACTATGTGATAATAATCGTGATGTAATAACATTTGTGATGATACATCCTTTATAATTTGTTAACTTATGTGTGATTGATCTCTGGGCACACATAAGAGTATGCACTCCATTTGGTCGTTAAATGGGTGTGACAACAAGTTAATAATTACCATATCATTTCTGGTGCCATTGCTATTAGTAGGAGTAATTCTATTTGTAGTAGTGGTGCTAAGAAATGCCAACAAGCCCAAAATTGAGAGCCTAGCTTCGATACCAATTGAAAGGACCTTGATGTCGCCTAGAGGGGGATGAATAGGAATGTTTAAAACAAAACTCAAACCTGCTGTTAGTATAGGTGCGGCACTACTGCTCCCAAGGTGCGGCACTGTCGCTCTGTAGCACTACCGCACTGAATATGCAGCGCTGCTGCGCCCCGCAGACAAGCTTGAGCTATAATTCAAAAAATATCCAAGGAAATTTAGATCAGGTAAATTAGTAAGCTTCCTGGGGTAGAGTAGAGCATGTTTCACCACCTGGATCAAGACCAAACCCTAGAATCACCAACAAACAAGTATAGCACATGACAAAGCAAGAACACAAGAGAGACAAGGTGTTTATCCCGTGGTTCAGCTCGCCACTAAGGCTTGCCTATGTCCACGTTGTTGAGGAAGCCACAAAGGCTTTGGTCTCTTTCAACCTTATTCTCGTTCTCAAGTCAAGAGAGCAAGTCTCCTAAGATGAGGGGTTCTTACTAGCTGTAGAGGGTGATCACAAATGCTCCGAAGCTGCCACAATCGATTAGAAGCTTTCTGGCGATGCCTAGCTGGCAAGGAGCAAAGCTCCAAGAGTAACAAACACAATCCACCGGCTAAAACGCAAACCAAGTGCTTTAGCAGTTGAGGATCAATTGAGGCTGCTCTCTAATGCAGTTTGGAAGCTTAATCTCACAAGGATTTGATTGGAAATCAAGAGGAGAAGCTTGAGAGCCTAACAATGGAGAGAAAGGAGCAAGAGAGAGAGAGAGAGAGCTCTGGTCGCACTGGGAGTGGGAATGGTCGATCTAAAAATAGGTGACCGTTGTGGAAGAGAAGGGAAGGTATAAATACCCCCTGCTCCCAATGATCAGTTAAGTCACGGTAGTGCCATGGCTCAACTGTGGCAGTGCCTTGCCTTCAGCGTGGCAGTGCCTCACCTGCTAGACAGCACACAAGATAGGATTGCAAAGCTTGCTATCTTGGCTATGGCTTTAAGAATATTTGGTGGGTAAGTGAGCACTTGGTTGCACATTAAAGCCTATGTATTATATCCCCTATTTATAGTATGGCTCTTTCTAAACTCAAATTCAAAGCACAAAAGAATTTAAATGCCCTTGAGCCGGTTGCCGCTTTCTTTTGTAATTGGGGGTTCCACCATCACCTGTATTATCCTCTTTCTAAATATCACTTCATAAAGGCTTGGCAGTCTTCTTTGTCTCATCTCCTCGAGCAAACATACCTTGAGTATGTGACTTGAACTATTTCCATATATATGATTTAACCTCATGGCTTCAAGTCACTTCTACTAATGATTCGATCCTCACCACAATATGACTTCTCATAGCTTGATTAGTTCCTTGACTCAGTGCAAGTACTCTCTTCTTCACCTTAGCCATGGTACCTTGGTCCTCAAGTCATTGCTTGCCCTTCACCTTCGCTTGGTCCCTCAAAACCTTTCCTTGCTATCTTCACCTTATGAAGCCAAACTGAAGTCACATCATATTAAGCATCCATTAAAAAACCATTTCTTCAATATTATGACTCTTGCCTGAATATCTTCTAGATATGAATGTTGAGATCAATCAACCTTCTGTTTGACTAACACAGAGACATATATGGATCAACATCAATATGGTCAAGCCAATTCACGATTCCTTATATCCTTTTCATTTTGGCTTGACACTCCTAATACTCACTTCAATATCTATCTTCATACGTCTAGCTTGATCAAATCAATGCAAAGTGATTTTCCAAATCTTTGTCCATACAAGCAAACCAATATAGAGACTGACTAATATCTAATATGAGTTGTGTCCTTTGTCATTTAACCTTTGATTAGTATTTCCTCACTTATGCATTTTTGATTCATTCTTCAATCCTTGATCAAAGCTAATCCACTATCAAACTCTTCTTATTCATGCAAGGCAAGCCATTGTTAAGACTAATCCAAAATTTTCAACTCATGTCTCATTTACTATTTGCCAAACATGCTTGCTTTTACATGATGCAATGATATCCCACAATCATAGAAGCCATTTCATTAATTCCCTTTGCATTATTGTCTTATGCTTGAACTAGATTGATTCCAAAATCTTCTAGCACAACAATACACACTTTGGCCTTCATTTCAACACTATACGGAATATCATAAAGTTTGCCTTCTTGTTGAACCTTTGATACACTTCTCATCACACAATCCATAGGTGTATGCAATAAACTCAATTTCCTGTTCAAAACCAAGCAAACTTATTAGACCTTTAATGGTGTTGTCATTCAATTCACCAAAACACACTAAAAGGCTAGATGCACATACAATCTCTCCCTTTTTGGTGATTGATGACAACACATTTAAAGCTTAGAAGAGATTGATAAATAATAAGATTTTGAATCCTATGATATAGTGAGCTCCCCCTAAATGTGTGCATAGAATGGAATTTCAAATTTTAGCCTCAAATGCCAAATGCACATATTCAAGATAAAGTGTGGGAACTCTCCTACATCTTAGCATTCGTGGGGTGCAAGGTGTCATCATGATAAACGTGATGCTCATGGCAGGTCATGCACTCAAGAAGTTTCTAAAGCTGTCATGTGCGGCACTTCCGCGAGTGAGCGTGGCATTGTCACACAAATGACAGTCAGAGAAAATAAACAATCCAGCATTCAAGGCTTGAACAACACACTAGCATATATGGTCCTTATCAAGAGCATCAATTTAAACTATCCTTGCACACACCACACCATAAAAATTGAAAAATCTTATATGCCTCTCTTTTACCCCTTTAAATCCACATATCAATCTCTCCTCCCTTACATTCTCCCAATATTTCTCCCCTTTTGGCATTAATCTTCAAAAAGTATCTTTCTACCAAGAGGAAGAAATGATGGTAGACAAGTGAGGGTAAGAGGTAGGTAAAAGTTAGCATATAGGATTTCTCTCCTGAGATTTCTACCAAATAAAGTATGCAACAATTTAAGTCAAAATTCTTAAGAAGTTAGAATATTTGGCTCATACCTCATTTAGATGACACTTTTAACAAGAGACAAACTCATGCCATCACCACAAGGGATATTAACCAAATATCTAAAGAATTCTCTATTCATCACCACAACAACAAACTTATGGAGTGACTCAAAATATTGCATACACAAGCACACACTGTCATGTAAGGGCTTAGATGCACAAAGGTAATACAAGAGTTCATGGAGCAATATACCTTTGTTCTAAGCCTCATAATCTCCACCATGATAATGATTTTCATTAGTTCAATTTATTGCTTTGATGGGCTTAGCACTTCTTTATGCAAAAATATTTCATTCATGCCCATCTCTCTTCATCATCTTCAAGGAGATATCACAAACTTGTTCTTGATTTCGGTTGAAAGTCCATTGCTATCTCTTGTTGTCATTTTGAGATACCAATTGAAGACATATTTCTTGATATACCACATTGAGACATTATCCACCATTACCAATTGAAATATGATCTTCATAATTTTGACACCAATTGAAAAAGTCTTCACAAGTTGATGCCAATTGGAATGTTTGGAGCATCAACAGTCTCACTAGGAGGCGTGGGATGGGTATTTATAGCCACCCCACATAAACTAGACATTGTGGTTCGAAAACTAACCATTATGATCTGTATAGGTGAGGCGCTGCCGCTCTGACATGCAGCACTACCGCGGTGTAGCACTGCTGTGAAAATTCGTGGCACTGCCGCAGCTCTGAAAAATAGCACAGGTCACCTCACGAAAAATGCCATAACTTTTTACTCATAACTCCTTTTTCAGTGGTCTTGGACTTTTTGGAAAGCTTGTTTCGAGGGACATCCAACACGGCAGAGTACAAGCTCCAAGATGGAATAGATTCTTGTACCTTATAATGTCTCCTATGGAATGTTCACAAAGACAAGAGATAGTATAAAATTGCACAAGCTAGAGTTTCACAACTAATGACCATTTTAGATGTGGAAGGCAAGAATATATGAACTTTTGGTCAATTTAGTCCAAACAAGGGAATTTATGCTATATTATGGAGAGAAGCTATTTAAGAGATAAAATTGCAATCAAAATAAATTTGAGAGATAACTTTACTCATTTGAATTGAGTTAATGTAGCATACCCATGAGAAACTCATTCTCACCAAGAGACTACATAAATTCACTAGAAGAAAAGGTTAGTCTCAAAGACACAATACATAGAATGGGCTCACCCTTAATTTGTGCATCAAGTACTTGAATTACTTGTGAAATGCACTTGAATTAGTTTAAGAGTCTAGAGGAGTTCATCCTATGTCTTGGTTAAGGCATGATAAATTTATGACAATTGTAATTATGCCAAGGAAACATACCACCACCAAGATCACCACATAAATTTTCATTGATATGACCATCATAAATTAGACTTCAATAATTTCCTGCATAGCAGTGCCTCACCTGTAAGGCAGCACACAAGATAGGATTGCAAAGCTTGCTGTCTTGGCTAAGGATTAAAGGATATTTGGTGGATAAGTGAGCACTTGGTTGCACATTAAAGCTTGTGCATTGTATCCCCCTTTATAGTATGGTTTTTCCTAAACTCAAATTCAAAGCACAAAAGAATTTAAATGCCCTTGAATCGGTTGTCGCTTTCTTTTGTAATTGGGGGTTCCACCATCGCATGTATTATCCTCTTTCTCAATATCACTTCATAAAGGATTTGCAATCTTCGTTGTCTCATCTCTTCGAGCAAACATACCTTGAATATGTGACTTAAACCATTTCCATACATATGAGTTCACCTCATGGCTTCAAGTCACTTCTACTAATGATTTGATCCTCAATACAATATGACTTCTCATAGCTTGATTAGTTTCTTGACTCATGCAAGTACTCTCTTCTTCACCTTAGCAATGGTACCTCAGTCCTCAAGCCATTGCTTGCCCTTCACCTTTGCTTAGTCCCTCGAAGCCCTTTTCTTGCTATCTTTACCTTATCAAGCCATACTCAAGTCACATCATATTAAGCATCCATTGAAAAACCATTTTTTCAATATTATGATTCTTGCTTGAATATCTTCTAGATATGAATGTTGAGATCAATCAACATTTAGTTTGACTCACATAGATACATATATGGATCAACATCACTATGGTCAAGCCAATCCATGATTCCTTATATCCTTTTTATTTTGACTCGACATTCCTAATACTCACTTCAATCTCTATCTTCATACATCTAGCTTGATCAAATCAATGCAAAGTGATTTTCCAAATCTTTATCCATACAAGCAAACCAATATAGAGACCGACATATATCCAATATGAGTTGTGTCCATTGTCATTTAACCTTTGCTTGGTATTTCTTCACTTATGCATTCTTAATTCATTCTTCAATCCTTGATCAAAGCTAATCCACTATCAAACTCTTCTTATTCATGCAATGCAAGCCATTATAGATACCAATCCAAAATCATCAACTCATGTCTCATTTACTATTTGCCAAGCATGCTTGCTTTCATATGATGCAATGATATCCCACAATCATAGAAGCTATTTCATTAATTCCATTTGTATTGTTGTCTTATGCATGAACTAGATTGTTTTCATAATCTTCTTGCGCAACAATACACACTTTGGCCTTCATTTCAACACTATATGGAATATCATCAAGTTTGCCTTCTTGTTGAACCTTTAATACACTTCTCATCACACAATTCATAGTTTTATGCAATAAACTCAATTTCCTATTCAACACTTAGAAAACTTATGAGACCTTTAATGGTGTTGTCATTCAATTCACCAAAACCCACTAAAGGGCCAGATGCACTTACACTTGGCCGCTAAGGAACTCGGTGCTTAAGGTGCCATGGACCCCATCTTCTTCATGAGCAGAACTTCACCGTGTTTAAACGCTAGGATGTGGTCCATCTGCTGACCAACGGTCTACCTACTCCTAAGGGGCAAGGTCCACTTTGGTGTCAGCTTCTGCTTGGGCGGGGTGTTGATGAGAGGTGGCAGCCTCGTTATCTGGACCTCCTCGGTGAGCCTAGCCAGTCGCTTGCCAGCCTCCCTCGGTGTGGGCATGTCCTCAGTGCTGAGCTCAGTTGCTGCCTGAACACCGCCCATTGCCGTGTCGTCGACATCCTCAGCTTGCAGTCCGGCAACCATGCAATGGGCCAAAAGCATAGCCGTGTAGCATGCCTTTGTTGGGGTGTAAGGTGGGACCTTCATCCCACCTTGGTCGACAGTTATGCCTGCGTGATTGACCTAGTTGGAGGTCACCTCCACCGATCGACCTCCACCTCCGCGATCATGGGATCATAGAGCAGCGCTGCCTCTAGAATCATGGGATCCAAGGCAGGGTGTCATCCAACATCTTGGGCACAACCAGGAAGCGTTGCAGAGGCAGACTCAAAGTTGTATGGGTCCCACAGGTCAGGGACCGTTGGAAGTGTTGTCGATTTGTCTGCCGAAGGTGCCATGGTCAATTTGTCCTTGGCACTCCCCTCCTTCCCTGGCCAGATCCAGTCCCGGTGGTGGCGGATCCAGCCTACGCGGGTCTCCGGCGATGGGGCAAGCACGGGACCCCCTCGAACGGCGGTGGCTCCTCTGAATCGAGCTCCCCTGGCGGCGGCGGCGACGAGCAGGGGCATCGGCGACGAGGCCCAGATCTAGGACCAGTAGGGCTACATGCTTTTTTTTTGTTTTTTTATTTGATTTATCGAGGCGGGCATCGAACCGCCTCGG
This sequence comes from Saccharum hybrid cultivar R570, assembly GCA_038087645.1. Taxonomy (NCBI): domain Eukaryota; kingdom Viridiplantae; phylum Streptophyta; class Magnoliopsida; order Poales; family Poaceae; genus Saccharum; species Saccharum hybrid cultivar. The sequence goes on from JAQSUU010000368.1 coordinate 5,903,199, forward strand.
AAAGGTCCCATTTACCACGACCTTTTCGCCCGAGGTGGTTGCGATTCCCGCCTCGGTAAATTGAATATGCCTACATCGAAAAAGTTTTCTGTAGTAGTGGCAGCGGCCTAGCAACTGCCTCAGTTAATCGTTTATTAACTGAGGCGGTCACCTTATAATGCCTGTCTCAGTTAATCCATTAACAGAGGCAACCGCCTTGGTTAATATACGATTAACCGAGGCGGTTGCTCTTAAGTTGCCCACCTCGTTAATGGTTGCAACAAAGAATAATTCATGACTTTTTCATATGAACTCGAATAAAAACAAACTTTATATCAAAATTGTAACTCTCAATGAGATCTATAACTTTGTAGTTGAATTTTTTTTGAATTTGTCTTTTAGGGTCCCAAAATATTGTTTTAAGTGCATAGATTTTGAAATTTAAAATTATCAAACGATCTCGGATGTTGACATGGTCTATAGAAAAGTTATAGTTCTCAATAGAATCTACAACTTTATAGTTGAAAAGTTTTTAATTTAAAGATATTTAGAGTCTCAAATATGTGTTTGAAGGTTATAGATTTTGAAATTTAAAATTTCAAATTCATAAACGATCTCAAATGTTCACATAGTTAATACCAACGTTCTAGTGGCTGATCTGATCTACATGTTTGATATTGACAAGTTTTTGATTTAAAGTCACCTAGAGTCTCAAATATGTGTTTGAAATTCACATGTTCTCAGACTTAATTTTTTGAGTTTTTTCAAACTATCTTTTGATGGAGATACATCCTATATTAAAGTTGTAGTATTTCACATTTGTAGTTGAATGTTTTTTCATTTGAGTTTATTTAATAGCTAAAATATCCAATATAGGATTACGAAATATTGATATAAAAATATAGCATATTATATATAGACATGAATGATTGTGTGGTGCAGTGGTAGATACGTGGTAGTGCTAAGCACCGGGTCGGGGGTTGGATTCTCTAAAATCGCAAGTTTTTTTTTAGTTTTCTAGAGAACATTAACCGTTAAAGGCCCGATTAACACATGACCTTTTGATGGAAACCGCCTCGGTTAATGCCTTTTGCCCGCCTCGGTTAAGATTGCTGTAGTAGTGGGGTGGCTAACGTGTGGGCCCTCTAGCGCAGCACAGGCAAACAAACAACATCTGTATAGACCAGGCCCAACAGATACAAGTCCACCAAACAAAAGGAGTTGCACACTAATCTGACCTGCCTGATAATACCCAGCCTCTACTCATTCGTCGGCTAGCTCAGTCTAGGCAAACAAATAGACTCTTATTGGTGGTGTATAGTTGGCAAGTCCACAAGATGATGTTGTGCAGGAATGTGTTGAGGTCCCATTTCAACCTGTTGTTGTTGATAGTGGCTTCATTTGTTTCTTCTGGAAATAACCTTTGAAAAAATACTCCCTTTGTCCAAGTTATAAGTTGTTCTGGCTTTCTAGATACATAGTAGAAGCTATGTGTCTAAACATATTAGATGTCTAGATTCATAGTAAAATATATGTATCTAGAAAAAATAGAATGCCTTAATAATTAGAAATGGAGGTAATAGTGTACTAGTGGAATAGCCTTCAAGTGGTGCTTTTCTTTTTCTTGATTCTGGAATTGGGGGTCGAACAGATCCATGGACTGAGTTGATAAAAAAAAGATCCATGGACTGAGGTTGTGCATGGGCTGGGCTCAATTTTGATTGCTCTGAGGCCGCGCAGGCCTTCCTTGTGAAAATCCAAGGAGGGTTATGGTAGCGTATAACGGGTTGGTAGCGGATTGGTGTCGAAGTAGCAGATTGCGGGTAGCAGGCGATATTGCGGACGATAAGTTCCAACGGCGGCACCTAATAATCTCACATAATTTTAAGTATATGTATCATGAAAAATGAGAATAAATAGACATAATCGCACTCAAAGAACTTATGTCTCATATACTTAAATTAAGAAAACAAACATGGTTTTTCCAAGCACTAAATCATCACATTAAGAGTTTGTAAAGAAACATATTATGACATGTGAGCCATAAAATAGTATACAAGACTATCACTCGTTATCATTGTTAGAAGTAACAACATCATCGGCCTCATGGTCACTTGAACCATCTCCGTCTGCATAACGGTTATTTGCTTCCATGCTATTGCGGCTTGCTACATGCAATTATGGCCGCAATATCGCCCCGCTATTCAGAATTGTGGCCGCAAAGTTCCAGGCTACAAAGTTCAGAGTGCTACCTTGTAGCGGTTGCGGCAAAGGGCCGCTACTGCCACTATTTATTACCTTGGTTACGGCCCACCACCATTGTTGCTAGAACTGCAACTGCTGTTGATGATGGAAGTGGAGCCAGGGCAACCCAACAGATGTCTAGTTGTCAACAGGAGGCCCAGTCTTCATGAATCATGACCAAAACAATTAAACGCTCCTGAAGCAAAGAGAAGTTTACGCATGCTGTCTGAATGTTTTTGTATTTGGGTTCGAACTGAGAATGGATCGATCAACGTAGGTACGGTACACATCATATCATGTCTTTGGATATCATCTTTTTTTCAACGACAGCGCAAGAAATTTAAACACGAAGGTTGTTAGACATGGAGATCATCGCACTGCAATCGGAGTTGGCATCCTTCATTGTGGCCAAGGTATTGCACAAAGATGGACTATTTTCCATTGCACAGTCCGAGAGGTACAAGAACCAGTATGGGCCAGAGCGGATCGCTAGACTATTGTAATTTCTTTTTAAATTTGATAGATCGAGTTGTTCATATGAACATTTGAATTGTAATTGTAACATGTGTAATGTTTAATGTTGATGGACCTGTCCCCGTCTAGGTAGCGGATATATTGTGAAACCCGATTCCCCATTAAATAAATAAATTATAAAACAAAAAATTACGAGCGAGCCTCACCTACGGTTAGCTCAAAGCCGGCAGTGATGGTGAAAAAGGCAGTGCCGGTTTGACACTCAAACCGGTAGTGTTAATGAAGAAATCACTGTCGGTTAGAATTAAAAACCGGTAGTGTTAGTAAAGTAATCATTGTCGGTTGCCAGGACAAACCGGTAGTATTAGTGAAGAAATCACTGTCGGTTGTAACTTCAAACCGACAGTGATTTCTCAACTAATACAGCTGGTGAAGCCAAGACCTGGTAGTATTAACTTAAATAACATTGTCGGTTGGTTCTTCAAACCGGCAGTGTTGTGGTGGATGAACCACATTGCCGGTTTGGCCTTCGAACGGCAGTGTATATTTCCTTTCACTATCGGGTTGGGCGAACCGGCAGTGATGTGTACCCCACATCATATCATTGCTGGTATGGTACTGCCGGTTTAAAATCCGGCACTGAATGGGGATTTTGAACCGACAGTGTTGTAGTGATCTAGGGTAGTGTCATTTAAGCAATACTATACGTACATCCATGTGTACATACAATATAATACGAGTCTACAATGCAAGATGGATAACCGACGACGATGGGCTTAAATTAAACTTATTATATGCATCCACATGTCAACGACTGTAACTACCGATCAACAGCAAGAGATTTAATTTGTTGTAACTATGCTGGAAACCTCGATCCAAGGCTGACTAATGAAAGTGACCCAATGCAAACCAAAGGCTACGAGAACTAGTAGGAAGCCTATACGCAAGGTCAACCAAACGACCAAAGGCTAAACCGAAGGGACAAACGGCGATGCTGGGACGTGCCCAGGAACTTTCCGAGCGCTCATGGCCGACGTTGAAAATGCCAGTTCGCTAATGATGTAAACTTGTAAAGTCCTCTTCTCCCCTATCTAGCCTTTAACAACTTGTTGCCAAAAGTCCAATCTAATTAATTATATATATTTGCCATTGTTGTCACGGCCGGCTCTCCTCCTGCCGACGGAATAGGGATATTATTGATAAATGTTGTTTTCCATCCTGTTCATGCTTTGCAGTGAGTCATGGGATGCAAGAGTGCAGCCAATTAGCTAGGTTACAAATTCGGTCGTCGGATGCTAATTTCTGCACATATTTGATCTTACTACCTCATTACAATGTGTCAGGTTTTAGCTCTTTTGTTGGTTGTATCTCTCGTGTTAGGCAGAGGTTGAAAGTTGCTCTCTAAGACTTTGTATCTGCTTTTAATGTTTTAACAAAAACTTCCTTTACCAAAAAAAGGTTCTTTGTTCTAATTTTTAAATACCTTTCTTCCCTAATTTCTCACAATATGTAGTCTAGAAATTTGCATGCATCTAGAAGTGTGAAAAAGGAGAATGATGAAATGAGTAGATGAGTTGATATAATCATAGAGATGATGTATTGATGAATTGGCAGCTATTGCCGTGGAAGAACAAATTGGTACTAATCCAAAAAGATTAGAGCTCTACCGAAGACAATGTTGACATGAGTGTGACGTTAACATTGTGAGTGATCACTTTTAATGTTTATAGTAAAGGGGTCATTTTTTTCGCTCCGGCCACCAATTGAAACCACAAGATGGGCATTGGCCCCAGCTAACAAACCACCTCTGAAAATCGATTTCCAGAGAGAAATGGAGGCCATTTCTAGAGGCGATTGGGAATACCAGCTGTCTCTGAAAATGACATCCATTTCTAGAGGCAGTTGGTAACACTACCTATCTTAGAAATGTACTGTTTCCAAAGGTGGTCAATGTTTCCAACTGCCCCTATAAATGGCGCATAGATATAAAACAACTCCCCTTCTTCCTTTTTAAGAGAATGTTGTAGCCCAAGGATTAGAAGAGGGGTATATGTTAGGAGCAGGGATGAAAACGGTACGGATATTTTCCGACCGTATTCGAGACCGAATCCGTTTAGAGGGGTTTTAATCCGTCCGTATCCGAGTCCGGATATTTAACATCTGATACCGTATTCGTATCCGAATATTTAAATCACATATTTATGATGTCGATATCCAATCGTATCCTATCCGTCATTTTTTATACTATCCGTATTCGAATCCGAATCCGGACATAAATACGAAAACAAATACGATATCAGTGATATCCGTCCGTATCCGATCCGTTTTCATCCATGGTTAGGAGGGCACAAGCAACGTTCTAGAAACATCCACTAATTGTTAGTACTTTTTTTTGGAACTTTGGTCAAAGTTGAAATCGATTGACTCCTCGAGAAGCGAGAATAGCATTCTTTTTGGGATGGAGGGAGTATATAAGATACCATGCCACAAGGCGATGTAAGTTACTAGATCGCCATTGTGTATATGTTGGGAGTGCACACACGTAAATATATGACTATAAAAAACTCGATCCGCGGTGGCTAGAGTGTCTCCGGGTATTCCGGCTTAAGAAGAAGATCTTCTCACGTGGATTGAGAAACCCCTGAACCTCTACCCCACCTATACATAGTGGCACCGCAGCTCCGCGAGATGAGCTGGCCATAGACTTGTACTTTAGATGTGGAGCAGACAAGGGAGTTTTTTTTCCTTGTCGCTATGGTCGAAATCACAAATAATTAAAGAGTGAGTCCCTTTAAATACATGACTATATGACCATCATGAACCTACCTGCAAGTACATTTGTTTCGTTGCAGTTTCAGAAGATCTGTACCTCACGACACTAAACGAGGACGATCTCCGGGAAATCGTCGTGAACCTCTATAGGTTTGTGCTCAATGAAATTGTTCACGTCAAAGGCAACTTCCAGGAACGTTCGTTGATGTTATCCAAAGAAGATAGCTACCAGCGTCTTAGTGAGTGGAAATCGAATTATTAGCGGGCTTTAGACACTACCAGAGAAAAGAAAATTCCTGTCGGCTTGGATAATTCTTGACAGTTTCTTAGAAACCGACAGGAATTACAATTAGTCCTAACGTTTTCAGAAAACCGACGGCAATTGGCCAGAATATTCCTATAGGTTGTGTATGACCTACAGGAACTTAAGAAAACCGACAGGAATCATAAAATAACTCCTGATGGTCGGTGGTAGCCGCCAGGAGTTCCTTTCCGAAGGCCTTCCCTGGCCCGTGTGAAAAAAATCAAGCTTCACGCGCGTGCGCCTGGCTGATGCGTGCCGAAACATTGACGTCTCCTGCGCTACTATTCTATGGGCCCTACACCAAAAATTTCACACTTGCGTACAATACTACCCAGACACTCGGAACCCTAACCCAGTCGGCCCGGGAGCCCAAACTTCTCCCCCACGCGCCGCCGCAAGGCATAGCTCCCTTTCCCCTCCCCCGCGCGACTAGCTCCAGGCCCTCCGGCCACCACTTCACTAGCGTCGCCATCCCCAGGGGCCTGCTCGACACCCACGCCGCCGCCCCCAGGGGACTCCTCGATGCCCGCGCCATCGCCCCCAGGGGCCTCCCCGCCACCTGAGCCGCCACCCCCTCCTTGACGGCCGCGCCGCCATCCCATGGGCCTCCCCCGACGCCGGCACCGCAGGGGCCTCTCCGGCACCATGCTGCTGCCACCGCGAGGTGCTCTCTCTCTCTCTCTCCCTCCCTCCCTCCCCAACCTCCCTCTCAGATCCAGGGTTTTTTTTTATCGGCCGAAAGTCGCCGATATTTCCGAAATTTCCTTTTTATCTCCGGGGTCCGATAAAATTTGATATCAGCCAAATTTTTCCTATCTTTCCTGTTTCTACACAGACAATCCAAAATCAGCCACACGACGATCCAACACTTATAATGATTTATTCTTGTTTTGATTTGTGAACAAGTGATGTTTAATATCTTAGGAATAGTTTCAAGTCAAATTCTACAAATTTTTTGAAAAAAAAATTATTTTTTTTGAATTTGGTCTGATATTTCCGATATATCTTGTTTATCCTCTTTATCCATGACGTCCGATAAATTTTAATTTCCGATAATGAAAACCTTGCTCAGATCTCAGGTCTGTTCCTATTTTCTTGCCTGCAAGGGATCTATGTTCAGTCTCGTAAAACTGAAGATGAGATGCAAAAACTAATAGGTCAGTTTGGTTTCCCTCAATTTTGCTGTGTACATTGTATACAAATTCGTCGTTCTCAATTGCAGCAGGCTTCAATATATGGCTTAAGTGGCACTATGACACATTCTTCAGTTTGACATGCTTCAGTTTATGATTACATCCACTGCCTTAAATCCTAACTGCCAATATCCTGCATAGGCTGTCCTCATTGTCACTAAAAAATTTCATTTTATTATTGCACTGCAATGGGGGCTAGTGGACTTAGGACGGATGGATTTTTTTCTACTTCATCTGGATGACGACCTGAATTTAGTTTGTGAATCATGATTGTGTGCTTTCATTGTCTGTTGTTGTACTCTGCCACCTCAAGGGGCCGGGACACGAAGCCTTAGCTTTTGGGCTGTTGACAAAGAGTTTAAATAGTATACAAATGTTTAATGCTTGTTATTGGAGAATTACGATTTTATTGTTAAAAGCTTTAAACATTTGGTAATACACTTATACTTGTATCTTTTGTGTTTCTTCATATTCCAGTGTTGATTTGGTGTTTCATGGTGGTGGTGTGCTGGTGGTTCAAGCGAATACCAATGAAGCACCGTACATGATGCAACCTAGCCTTTTTTATGGTAGGTGTTTGTTCAGTCCAGTCTGCATCCTGGAGGTATGAGGTGTAGAATCTGAGTTTCTTGCTTGGTCCATAGTTAATCCAGTGTTCTCATGTTCAGAAGCCTAGATGAAAATATGATTACTGAAAGTAGTGAATCCAGTATTCTCTAGCAGATAGTGATGACTTGGTTGAAATTTCAGTGTTCTAAAAAAGGTTGCATTCTCAATTAGATGTATGACCTGCTTTGTTGTTTACCTGTCTCCAGTAACACATTCACAACTGCAGTCTAGACTAATAGCCAAGATCAGACAAGTGACTCCTAAAAAATATTTCTTTTTACTGAATTTTAGACAGCAATCTGATAAACTTCATAATTTCTGTCAATGTGTAGATATTTGAAAACTGGGACTAATACTTACTGAAGGAAAAAAACAGAACTGAGAAAAACAAAAGTTTGGGACTGATATTTGGCTTTAAATAAAATTTAACTCTGCAACCAGCCTACTATCCCATTGGAATATCAATCACGAGTTTCAATTGGAATATCAATCAATGTGCATTTCCTTCTCATTGCTAATATCAATCACGAGTTTACAGATTACTTCTCATCAGGTTGTGGTTTAGTGTGGATAAGTAGAAATAGGGCTATAAGATTCTAATATCCCATTGGAATATCAATCAATGTGCACATTTAACAGAGCTTCATGTGCTCGTGGTTCCACAGAAGATTCTGAACAAGGAGCTGGAGTTCTACAAGTGCGACGGGAATCTTTCCCAGTCGAGAACGTCCACAACAAGCTTAAACCTTCAAGCAGCAAATGGTTGTGCAACACCAAGTGAGTAGATGCAGTACCTTGCTATGCATTTGTCCGATTTTGTTCTGTACATGTTGCTGCAATCTTTGCAAATTCAATAAATTGTCTGGATGAACAAGTGGTTAGTACGAAATTCATAGCATCCAGTCTTGGTGAAATTTTACAAGACATGCATCCATGCCACCATGCTGATCAGTTCAGCTCCTAGAGTGTTCTTCGCCATGAGCTGGGAAACAATATAAACTATTCTTCTTACTGAAAACAATTTTGTTTTTACAGTAACTTGGTATGGTAGACTGTAGAGAGTGGAGCTATGAGTATAGCTAGGCGCTGGACTCGCAGTATATGCAATTTTGTGAACTTGTTTGTCTAGTACATTGATTAAAAACTGCATTCTTTTTACTTAAATTTGGTGCCTGAACACAAAACAATGTAAGAAACTTATGATTTTTGTCCATGTGTAGACGTTTGAGAAATTGGATCCAGCATCTACACTACCGGCGACGGGTTCTATGCCGAGTGTCAAATGCTTTGCCGAGTGCCTTTTATCGGGCACTCGGCAAAGAGGCTCTTTATCGAGCGCCGCTCTCGGCAAAGTAAGACACTCGGCAAAGATTGCTTTGCCGAGTGTCGGGCTCTCGGCAAAGAAATGCACTCGGCAAAGAAAGTCTTTGCCGAGAGCCCAGCTCCCGGCAAAGATTTACACTTGGCAAAGACGACCTCCCCAACGGTAAGCACCCAACGGTGACCCTTTGCCGAGTGCCTGCTGTAAGAATTCTGGCACTCGGCAAAGAATTTCTTTGCCGAGTGTCAGAATTCTGGCACTCGACAAAGAATTTTTTTTGCACCCAAAATTTTTTTTGCAGCCCTACTACAGTATTAGGAGCTAGATTTTAAAATTCGGTACATTTTTTTATGTTTTTTGCTGCATTTAGTTAATTTGTTTCATTTACTTAAATTTTTTCGTAAAAAGCAAATTTGAACTACAGGTGCATGGAATAATGGAATTTAGCCATTCAAAAAATGATATTTATGCTTTTGAGTTTATTGTGAGGCGCTATCTAGGAACGCACCTGAAATTTCGAACATCGTGTTCACGAAACATTGCCACCGACTTGCGGGCGATTTGTTTTAAAATTGTATTAAATACAAACGAAGTCCGAAAATCACAAAAATTGCCAAGATGTCATGATATCGCATGTGGAGGCTATGATAAAAAATTAAGAATGTTTCAAGGAAGTTGTGACGTACGTTGCTTAAAACCCAGACATCTCCACATGTGTTATCACAATATCACATGTGGTTTATCTGGGTTTCAAGCATCACATGTGGAGATGTCTGGGTTTCAAGCAATGTACGTCACAACTTGCTTTGAACATTCTTCATTTTTTTATCATAGCCTCCACATGCGATATCATGACATCTTGGCAATTTTTGTAATTTTTGGACTTTGTTTGTATTTAATACAATTTAAAAACAAATTGCCCGCAAGTCGGTGACTATGTTTCGTGAACACGATGTTCAAAATTTCAGGTGCGTTCCTAGATAGCGCCTCACAATACACTCAAAAGCATGAATATCATTTTTTGAATGGCTAAATTCTATTATTCCATTCACCTGCGGTTCAAATTTGCTTTTTATGAAAATATTCAAGTAAATGAAACAAATTAACTAAATGTAGCAAAAAAACATAAAAAATTTACCAAATTTTAAATCTAGCTCCTAGTTCTGTAGTAGGGCTGCAAAAAAATTTGGGTGCAAAAAAAATTAAATTCTTTGCCGAGTGCTAGGATTCTGACACTCGGCAAAGAAATTCTTTGCCGAGTGTTAGATTCCTGCCACTTGGCAAAGAAATTAAAAAAAAAAATCACGAAAATTCTTTGCCGAGTGCTAGATCGTGGGCACTTGGCAAACAAATTAAAAAAAATAAAATGCTGAAAAATCTTTGCCGAGTGCAGGATCGCGAGCACTCGACAAAATATTTATTTTTTAAAAAAATAAAAATTCTTTGCTGAGTGCCGGATCGCGGGCACTCGAAAAGTATTTATTTTTTAAGAAATAAAAGGCTTTGCTGAGTGCCAGATCGCGGGCACTCGGCAAAGCATTTTTTTAAAAAAAATAAAAGGCTTTGCCGAGTACCAGATCGCTGATACTCGGCAAAGCAATTTTTTAAAAAAAAATTAAAAACTTTGCTGAGTGCCGAATCGCGGGCACTCGGCAAAGCATGGAAAATAAATACCGGCACGAGTGGTCGTGCCGCTCGCCCTGCGTGCCTGCGTCGCCACGCCGCCGCGCGCCCACGCTGCTTGCCCGTGCCGCCGCGTCGCTCGCCCGCGTCGCCGCGCCCCCGTGCACCCGCTCCCGCGCCCCTGTGCCCACGCAGGCCGCGCCGAGCCCGCCCGCCCCCTCCTGCGCGCCCTTCGCGCGACGCCCCGACATCTTAACCGCCGACGAGCACACACTAGGTTCGCCCATTTGTTTTCTATGCAATTCGTGCAGTGCATGACGTAGTCGTGTCAGTAGTAATTGTTGTTGTATGTGTTGTCGTTGTATGTGGTTTTCGGACATCGAGCCGTTGTATGTGGATGTCGGCCTGCACCGCGTCGCCTCGCCACTGCACCGACTTGCCACGGCTCCGCTAGCCTGACTCCACCGGCACCCTAGGTATAACCCCTTTCCTTATCATAGTCGTAGCTCGTGTAACTCAGTTAGGCATCTCCCGTTTGAAAGAGATACTGTTATTGGTATGCTGATCTTTGCATATCTACGACCGTATCTATTTCGGATTGTCCATGTATTTTGGACAGCCCGCGGATGCGTAGATGAGTTAGTTTCCTTGGTCTGCTCCGATTCGAGACAGGGTTTTGGCATCATCTCCCTGTTGTTCTCCGGATACACACTTACAAATGCTTGAGCGATTACGTTTAGGCAATGACAATGAAGACAGCATTCCTCCTTCGGATAGTGTTGAATATTTCGACAAGGTTGATAGTGATGATGAGACTTATGATCCAGCTAATCCTGATCATGCAGATTATTTCTAATACATGTAATACAATATTATTTTGTAATTATGTTTTGTTTATTTTGCATCTATTTCTAATTACTTCTTGTTTATTCTTTATAATTTCTAATTAGCTCATTTTTTATTCTTTCTAATTGCAGGTGTTTGAACAAAGATGGTGGGCAGCCGTCAGAGGAACGTGTTCTCGATTTACCGAAGGACACGCCCTATGTCGGCTGCAGAAGAGGAGCCATCGAACAGGAGAAGGAGCAGCAGCAGGAGGCAGGCTCGTCCTCCCACGTGGGTGGAGGAGGAGGTGGAGGAGGAGGTGGAGGCCGGGGACGAAGATGTGGACGGGGACGAGGAGGAGCAGGCTCGGCAGATGGACGAGGAGGAGGAGGTGGGGACTCGGACGACGAGGAGGAGGCGGTAGGTACGGGTTCTGCTTCCTCTAGTTCATCGAGTGTCTACTTGCGAGGTCCCGCGAGCCTCCCTCCTCCGCCGGCAAATCATCGACACCCGGTGATTCGTCCCAAAGGGCAAAAGTAAGTAAATTAATATGTTATCAATACTTTTTCATATGATATGTTGAAAATTAAAGTAGAAACTAATATTTTTTCTTAATCAATTATGCAGGAACTGGACCGTTGTGTCGGGTGGAGGTATTGCACGTCATGTCAATGGCATCCTGGGTCTTTTGTGCATTACCCACTTTCCTGGCCTAGTTGACTACACCGAGAAGAGGGAGGCAGCCTACACCTTTGAACACTACGTCAACGCCCCCGACGCGGAGGCTAAGAACAAGATGGTGCGGGTGAAGTGAGACTTTTGGGTAAGACTTTATCACACCACATTGCTTAATACATCACATTCATTAGACTTTTCTTAAAATAATGAATGGATACATCGTGTCTATATGCAAATTATTACAGATGCGAGGAGGGATTTGAGGCCAGGGCGGAGGCGGTGCTTACCAAAGCCTGCAAAAAATTCATCGTGGACATCCATTATGAGGCGCGCATCCAGGCTATCGTCACTTACCACAGGTTGATCCTTGGAGAGGATGTTAAGAAGTCACAAGCAAGAAGCATGACACTAGCCCAGGACCAGTACATACAGGTAGATAAAGAACATTAATATTGATTAATTTTGACATTAAGTACTCTTAATTTGTTCATCTTATATGTCAAATACTTGACGTGCAGATGTGTCTCTGGTGGTGCGTCGTGTATCCCGAGTACTGGGAAATGATAGTGGATAGGTGGTGCGGCCCGAGTGGACCGAAGCGCACAATGCTGCCCGGGACCGGTGATTGCTGATGCCAGGTGTATCGCACCATCAAGGCAGCCGCAACCTCGCCGCATACAGACAAGCATGGGTAGTCGAATTCATTTATCTATTCTAACGCTAAATTGTCTGATTTCTAATCATCTTGCTATCTTTCTCGTAGTCGGCGTCACATGCGGGCCAGGAGTGCAGTATGTTCATGGCATATGCTATGGCCCATAAGGGCAAGGCGACGTCCGACGTCTCCTATAACCCGGAGGACCTGCCTGAGGCGTACAGCAACCCGACCATCTACACCCACAGCAATGAGTACATATCAGCGGCAAGGTCTCTCCATGGAGATGACTACGACCCGAGCTCCCTAGACTTTGATCCAGAGGTCGTCATGAGGATTGGAGGAGGCAAGAAGCATGGATGGTACTATCTTGGCGACGGCGTCATCGACGCTACCTCTACTCCCTCCCTCTCCCAAATCTGAGCACGGAGCACGGACGCAAGCATTCCCATACGCCCACGGCCGGAGACTTCACAGCAGCGGATTCTATCATTCTAGGTGATTCATGTTTTATTCGTCATACATTGATATTTACATATCTTAGCTTTGCATTGTTTAAATATTATGGTGAAATATTGCAGACCCAGATCGAGCAATTGGAGGCCCTGCGGGAGGCCGATCGCCAGAGGATGGAGGCTATGGAGGCCCAGCGCATTGCGATGGAGCAGAGGCAGCAGCAGCAGATGGCGGAGGTTCTCCAATACATGCAAGCTCTTGGGCAAAAGATGGGTGTAGCTCCACCAGCTTCGCTATTCGTTACACCGCCACCTCCACCTTTCAGGCACGCTACTGCTATAAGTATGAATATGATTGTTTAAGTTTGTATGTTCATGCTTAGGGTCAAACCGTAACACTACTTGTAGCCTAGTGAATTATTGTCTGACACATGCAATGTCTTCTCCTTTGTACAGTCTCAATCGGTGGGTTCGAATAATCCACCTCTCGGGCCCTCGAATGATCTAGTTCATGGTACACCATAGTCTCAGTGGGGAGCTTGGGGATCTGGGTAGTTGTCTTTCTATTTGTTGTTCACTTGGTGATGGACTTTGTGATGCACTAGTGTTAGTTATTTGGACTCGTGACGAACTTGTGTTAGCTATTTGGACTTATGATGCACTTATGGTTATATATGTTGTGATGCATCTGATCTAAATGAGATATTTATGATGTATGTGAGATATATGTGATGAATTTGATATATATGTGAAATATTATTTTTGTCACGATGGAATGTAAAAATTCAAAAAAATTGGGTGGTTATGGTCACTTTGCCGAGTGTAACACTCGGTAAAGGAAGCCTTTGCCGAGTGCAATCAAAAAACACTCGGCAAAGCTAGGAAAAGCAAGCCAATTTTAGCAAATTTTTTAGCTTTGCCGAGTGCCAGGGAGGAAGGCACTCGGCAAAGAATTAAAAAAAAATCTCTTTACCGAGTGCCAGGCAAAAATTCTTTGCCGAGTGCCACACACAGGGGCACTCGGCAAACAATTTTCAATTTTTTTTCTTTGCCGAGTGCCACGCAGAGGGGCACTCGGCAAACAATTTTGACAAAAAATCTTTGCTGAGTGCCAAACACAGGGGCACTCGGCAAAGAATTTTCAAAAAAAAAATTCTTTGCCGAGTGCCACTCAGAGGGGCACTCGGCAATGAATTTTCAAAAAAAAAATTTCTTTGCCGAGTGTCACACATAGGGGCACTCGGCAAAGAATTTTTTTTAAAAAAATTTCTTTGCTGAGTGCCACTCAGGGCGCACTCGGCAAAGAATTTTCAAAAAAACTTTCTTTGCCAAGTGCCACACATAGGGGCACTTGGCAAAGAATTTTTTTAATTTTTTTTTCTTTGCCGAGTGCCTAGTGGTGGGGCACTCGACAAAGTACCCGTTAACGTTATCTGCCCCATCACGGCAACTTTTCTTTGCCGAGTGCTGTCGTGGCACTCGACAAAGCCTTTGTCGAGTGCCCGACAGAAAACACTCGGCAAAGAGGTCTTTACCGACGAATTTTTTGTCGTGTACTATTTGTCGAGTGCGTCACTCGGCAAAGGCTTTGTCGAGTGCCTTGGACACTCGGCAAAGCGCCTGATTCCCGTAGTGCTACTGAAGGAAAAGTTCAGAACAAAAAAATGGATTGCTCTACCTAAGGTGAAGATGCCACTTTTTTGTGCAATTGTTTTTCTTATTCCTGTCATAAATTTTGTCTGATTGACACAATGTCTCTGGGTGCATTTCAGAAGTAGTTGTCTCTTGCTACGTGTGAAATCCTCTAAATTTCTTTTTATTTTCTATTATTTCAAATACATTCTGTAGTAGATAACTTGGAACTGCAAGTGCACATACCCTCCCTCATGTTGTTTGTTCCTATTTGTCTCTAATTTGCACCAAACACTGCTAAGAATTTGAACCAATGCTTGTTGCTTTAAAAATCTGATCTGGTTGTTTTGTACTAGTTAAGATAATTTCTCATTGTTGGAGTGTGCATATTCTACAACTCTACTCCTTGTAGGTCGTTGGGTCACTCCATGAAGTTTGTGATATCAACTCCAGGCAAGGACTTTTCTTTTGTGCAATCCACATGTTCCTATCCACTCTATTTAGGAGCTGGACTTGTTGTGTAGTAAAGACTTGCATGCTGCTCTAAACCAATAGTGTATGAGAGCTGTCATATTGTTGTATTCCTATCTTACTAATCTGTACAGATCTATATATTTGGATATGGGACATGTGAGTTTGTAATGAATTACTAGTTTTAAGATCACTTGTGTTAACTTGTGTAATGTGGCTTGTCATTGGATGTATGATCATCTAGAATTGACAGATTAAATGGACAGTAAATTTATTTCAAATTGGTTTAATTTTTTGATAGCCAGACAAGATTTCCTGTCGGCTTAAACGTTAGGACAGGACAGGACTATCCCTGTCGGTTTATTTTTCCTTACGGTTATGGTGCCATGTTTTGGGTTTGACTGGTCAAACCTAAGCCGTCAGGAATTACCGTCAGGAAAAGGTTCATGTCGGCAGACCGTTAGGAAACATAGGTTATTCCTATCGACCTGTTCCTGTCGGGTGTTTCTTGACGGCTGCCCGTCAGGAATTTTATTCTTTCTGGTAGTGAGATCAATGATAGTCTGCCCACAGTGTAAATTAAAATGTAAGTGTGACGTCGTTAGCATTCGATCATCAAACAATAATTTGTATATATGTATACATATAAACAGCGACGTTAGCGACTAGGATGTAATATTTTTTTTTTGAACCGAGGAGTTTTCTCCCCATTCCTATGCACAGTGCGCACAGAAATATTGCGGGCCACCGGGTTCGAACCTGAGGTGGCAGTGCTGGCCTTTGGCTCAAGTTACTGACCAATTGAGCCTTTGGCTCGTTCCCGACTAGGATGTAATATATAGGAAATACGTACAATTATGTTTAGCCTATATTAGTGACATACATGTGGCATTAAATGACATTGACGAGATAGGAGGGAAATGAAAGTTTAAAATTGGATTTACCATGGAATTTTCAAATGTTTGAAAATAGTTTGTAGGGTTGGCTGATAACACAAACTATCCGTGGAAATCTATTTACAGAGACAGCTGATGGTTTCAAAATGCACCTAGAAATTTAATTTATAGAGTCGGTTGAAATGTCACTCTCTGAATATCGATTTCCAGAGATGATGGTTTTTTTTATCCACCTCTAAAAATTGAATTTTAGAGGTGGTTGAATACCTGCGTTGCTTAAGCAGTGTCCATATCTGGAAACCGATTTTAGCAGTGATTGAAACTTGGTTTGTAGTAGTGAGATTTCCAAGTTGCACCGATTATTCATCGACGGTCGCGTGTGCATGCGCGCCTATCACGTTTTGTGTTGTTTCCTGTTGGTGCATGCATGAAGTTGTTGTTTCCTGTTGGTGCATGCATGACAGACTTCGCAATGAATGGAAGCTCTTAAATTAGCAGTTATTCTAATGGACGGCAAAATAGAATCACTTTTTATCTTAGTCCGTCAAACGTATTCCTACACGGGTTAGTTAATAGAAGAGATAAGTCGTAGAAACTTTAGTTAGGATGAAATTAAGACCCACCATAGTTATCATAATTGTTTATATTTGCTCTTATTTTCTAACACAATGATCATATAGATACATCCTTATTTTTTGTCAAGTTGCTATAACTTTTGTTACCAATAAATCTGTATGTTTCCAATCACTATTCATATGTTTTCCCTTTACATGGCACATTTATATGTATATTGATACGTGTTTAGTGGAAATATCGAAGGACCGAGACAACGACCAAGAAGGGTGAATGGGAGCCAATAATAATTATTTTGAAGGTTTTCCTATATCCAAAATCAACCTATAACATTTCGCTTCTACAAACCTCTAGCTAGATCATTCAACAAGTCAATAAGTGACAAGATGATATAAGAAATGATTAGAGAAGAGCAGGTAAACACCTTGGCAGCAAAGTAGAAGAGAATCTGGACAAAACTGAGCTATATGACACACAACTATACAACTGACATGACTATATAATTTCAAATCTTATATTGTATATTTGACACTCCAAACGATCTCAAATGAAAAAGTTGTTAACTACAAAGTTGTGGATCTTATTGAGTACTACAATTTTGATGTTGACTTTGTCTCCATTACATTGTTAACCATCTCAAATCCGGTGCGAGAAATTATATTAAATATTTAGACTTATAAACCATCTCAAATTAAAAAGTTATCAACTTCAAAGTAATTTAAATATAAAGTTTACCTCGACCACATATAAAAAGTTATGAATTGTTTTTGTGCAAAATAACCTATCATCACTGATGGTTAAGCCACGAATCGGTAGTGATAATATCGTGCCTGTCCCTAATAATTATAGCCACAGACAAGTCAGTGAGCTCTCGCTCTCCTTGTGCTACCAGCATAAATACCCCGTCCAGTCGCTAGGACTCATCCACACACATAACAAGTGCAATTCTATACAAAAGGTGCAAATCACCCTTCACAGCTTCATCAGCAATGGTGTACTCACGGCAACTAGTAGCGTGCTCAGTTGTGGCCTTAGCAACCACCGTCCTGCTGGTCACGCCGTGCGCGGCGCAGAGCTCGGCGGAGGACTGGGTGGACCTGCACAACGCGGCGCGCGCCGACGTGGGTGTCGGCCCCGTGTCGTGGAACAACAGTGTGGCCGCGTACGCGGAGAGCTACGCGGAGATGCGCCAGGGCGACTGCGAGCTGACGCTCTCCGACGGGCCCTACGGCGAGAACCTCTTCTGGGGCTCCGCCTCCGCCGGCACCGACTGGAAGGCCGCCGACGCCGTGAGGTTGTGGGTGGCCCAGAAGAAGAACTACGACCACGACACTAATACCTGCGCAACGGGAAAGAGGTGCGGCGCGTACACGCAGGTGGTGTGGCGCGACTCCACCAGCATCGGCTGCGCCCGCGTCGTCTGCAGCAACGGAGGCGGCGTCTTCATGATCTGCAGCTACAACCCGCCGGGCAACCTCGACGGCGAGAGCCCGTACTAGCTAGGCTTATCATACTCCTCACCATGCTTGTTATTGTACATGTCAGTGCAGCGTGCATGAATAATACAGGTATACAGAGGGAATACAAATCGTCGTCAACTCCATATATATAAACCATATATACTTTATTGTTGATAAACATAATACATGTCTGTTCTTACACTAGTACAGAGACGGGCTTTACTCCCGGTGGGGAACCCCCTCCAGTCCCGGTTCCCCACCCGGGAGCAAGCATCCGGGACTAAAGGGGGGTCCTTTAGTCCCGGGTGAGGAACCGGGACTAAAGGAGGACCTTTAGTCCCGGTGGGTAACACCAACCGGGACTAAATGTGCCTCCTGACATGCCACGATGGCCAGCACCTTTAGTCCCGGTTGGTAATACGAACCGGGACTAAAGGTTTTTTTTTCTTTTCTTTTCATTTTTTTTGTTTTCTTTTCAAAATAGGTTTTCGAAGTCGTATTGTACGCTGCTAATTATACATTTATACGCGCATATAGTATGTTTCGGTTCAAGCACAATGAACGTATTAAATCACATAATTCAAGCATAGAAATATATATATATATATATATATATATATATATATATATATATATATATATATATATATATATATATATATATATATATATATATATATATATATATATATATATATATATATATATATATATATATATATGCATGCATCATATATATATTTACATGCATGCATGCATATGTGTATTTTACATTATATTATTTCATGTGCATATATTACAAAAGATTGCATTATAGTTGTTGTGACATAACGAGTTTCTTCTCATCCTCTAGCTTGGCTTCAATGGCAGTGTTGGGTCGAAGTAGAACTCGCCCTTGGAATCGATGACCTGCTCATTAAAAAATCCGGCTATAGACTCTTGAATTGCTTTGATTTGGTCTTGCCGTATGACCTTTTCCTCCAACCATCGAGTCTACAGGTTTGAATTAAAGGAAAATAAATTAATATATGTACATATATATATAAAGACATAGTAACACAATCAATAATAATAATTAAATGAATATATAGTGTATTTTTAACGTACTTTGAGTCTCTCTGTAGGAGTTCTTTGGGAGACCACCTTGATAAACTTGCAAACATAGTAACCACAGTAGTTGTTCCCCTGTTCCTGCCTCAGACACCACTTTACGAGAAAAAGATTTGTCATCCAATCTGGTGATCCGGTGAAAGCTATATGTTTAATTAATAAAGATGATGCGATTCAGGGGACTTACTTTCAATGGGATTACATTCAGTGGCGCTTTGCATTTTTCCATGTGTTGCTTCTCAATAAAGGTTTTCCAAACACTGCCCAATAAAAAATTTGCCACATCATTAGATATAGTTAATCATCATGTTTGTGTGTATATATAGTTGCTAGAGATCCCGAAATTACCTCTGGATAATATCTATCATATCTTGGTAGTCTTGTTGTGGTTTTCTCATCGAGTCATAGATTATCAAGTGACTTTTCACCAGATCGATGTCCATCAATATCCAGTGATTGCTGCATATGTTTATAGGATATAACGCATAACACTCATTAATTAACTAGAATCAACATATGAGCCATTAAGGCTATGATCGACATGATTAACACTCACTTGAAGTTATAGGGAAAGAGTATATCCTTCTTGTGGCGTTGGTTCACTAAGAAGTTCATGAGGTTACTCTCTGACTCAGACTTCCAATTAGTCATTGGAGTAATTGGGTCTTTGAATACTATATGGGGATCAACAAAACCAATTTCATTGCATCCTTCCTTTCTGAGCTCTGTCATTGTAAATCTGCATATATATAGTACTTGTTAGGATAATTTATATGCATATACACACATATGATGAGTTTAATAATAGATCGAAAGAATTATTACTTACAGGCAATAGCAGCTAATGATAACTTTGTCCAGAGATGTCAGGTGGCATAGTTGATGAAATTCTGCAAAGTCAACATACATAACATCATCGCCACGAAACCAATGTTCGTCTCTAATTCTGACACCAACGCAGATGTCTCCACTGGTAGACGCCTGCATGTACCACTTGTTTAGCAGGTACATTTGCGTCCCCAGATCAGATAAGGCTTGAGGGTTGTATAGACTCTGGCCTAGTACAAATTTTTTCTTCCAAATATCAACCTCCGCCGCACTCTCAATGTTTCCATCACCAAACATCTGGTAAAGGTCGAGACCAGTCTCATCAAGAAATTCACCAAGGTGATCCAAATCGACATCCGGAGGTATGTTTGCCTGATGCATTAATCCTAAATTCGAACCATATTCATTACCAACAACTAGCGGGGGGATTGATTGGTGCGCTTGTTGTCCGAGTTGGGCAACTCCTTTCCCTGCCCGCTTCTTTTTCTGTGCCGCCTCAATTGACTTGGTGAGAGTGCGGTCATAGTCTGATAACGTTGATTTGGACGGCTTACGAGATTCCCGCTGTTGATGCTGGTAAGAAGTCACCTTTTTTCTTAAAATATCCGGAGCTACGAAGAAGTACGGTTTCTCTGGGTTTCTCCTTGCTTCTTGATTCATTTTAAGTTTGTCATAGAATCTAGACATGTCTTTTTTATATGCATCAGTTCCTTCTTCCTTCTCTTCAGATATTATTTTGGGAATAGCCCTTGGTTTCACGGTGGCTTTCTTTGCAGGCGGGGACTGGTTCTTCGTTTGAGGGGCTGGCCTCTTGCTAGGCTTCTTGGTAGGCGGGGGCGGGGGAGGCGTTGGAGACCTCCTTGGAGGTGTTGGCAGCGGCGTTGGAGACCTCCTTGGAGGTGGCGGCTGCGGCGTTGGAGACCTCCTTGTAGAGGGTGTGGATGCAGCCTCGTCTTCCAACATAATGTCATCGTACAGAGCACTATGATGATCTGGCGATTGAACAATTGGATTTAGGTTGGGGGAGGATCTGCTACAAAAAAAGGAATGACATATTATTATGAGCAGATTGTTAATTATTTAAGCCAATACAAATTAATGATGTAGTGTTTTCATCCGCACGTACCTATGGTGAGGTAGTTCAGGAGGAGGTGGAGCCGACATCCCTGGAATGATGATGTAGCGCTTGCGCCATAGAATGAATGTCTTCTCCGCTTCTCCTAGAGTCTTCTCACCATCACCTCCAGGAATATCAAGAGGCAAATCACTAAAACCTTTTTCAGCTTTATCTACCGAGATGGTGGCATATCCTTCTTGGATTATATTCCCATGAATCCTTGGTGTCTTGGTTCGGTCGATAGGATTAACAAGACCGATAGCCACCTTGATTGTGGAATTCTCCTTCGGAATGTGTAGCTCACACGTTGTACAAGGTTCAGTGACGTCATCCACAGGGAAGTGCAGTCCTGTGTCCCCTTGATTTGGTATCTCCGTGGAAGCGCAGCTGCTTTTCAACTGAACAGATTGGCTAATGTTGATTCCTGGCTCTGATGCCTGCTTGCTTGCACTCACTGCTATTTGCACTTGCCTTTTGATTTCCTCCTGCATTCTCGCTTCAAGGTTTTTTTCCCGCTCCTGTGCTTCACGCACCGCTTCGTAGGTAGTGGGCATGCATCTAATTTCTCGTACTCTTTGCCATGGTATAGGATGCAGTCATTAGGACATGCATGTATCTTCTCTATTTCTAGCCCCATAGGACAGATAACTTGTTTTGCTTCATAGGTAGTGGCGGGCAATTCATTGTACTTCGGAAGCATCTTCTTTTGGATTTTTAGTAACTCTCCAAATCCCTTGTCAGATACACCATTCTTTGCCTTCCATTGCAGCAATTCTAGTGTGGTTCCCAACTTTTTCTGCCCTGCATCACAAGTTGGGTACAACAATTTCTTGTGATCTTCTAGCATCCGCTCGAACTTGATCTTCTCCTTTTCACTTTCACATTCTCTTTGTGCATCACGAATGACCTGACAAAGATCATCAGCCGGCTCATCTTCTACGGCTACCTCTTCTTCAGCTTCTCCCATTGCAGTATCATTGAGGCACGCACCATCAGGAATAATATCATTGTCGTCCCATTTTTCTTCTTCATCTTCTTCCATTACAACACCGGTTTCTCCGTGCTTTGTCCAACAAATATAGTTTGGCATGAAACCCGACTTGAACAAGTGTGAATGAAGAGTCCTTGAGCAAGGATATTCCACTGTATTCTTACATATGGCACATGGGCAGCACATGAAACCGTCGCGTTTGTTTGTCTCGGCCGCACGTAATAAAGAATGCACGCCGTCAATGAACTCTTGTGAGCGGCGATCAGCATTATACATCCAATGACGGCTCATCTGCATTACATGACATAAATATCATATTAAAACCTAGATCATAATTAATTATTTATACAACATGCGTGCCACCACAAAAGATACAAATTTATGAAAGCATCGCTACAATGTAGACAATCTCAACTACCACTAAAAGAACTAAAGCTAAAATACATTTCAGGAGCACAAGGATTTCGCGACCAATCTCAACTAAAACAGACAGATCCCCTGATTGTGCAACATCTTTGGGCTTCTTCGGCTGGATCACTGCCTCATTAGCCGCCGTATCTGCCTGTTGTGCAAGATATTTTTGCACGAGTTCAACATACTCTTCCTCCCAGTAGAAGCCTGAACATCGTCCACTGCCATCCCACTGAAATTAAAACAAAAAATTAGAACTTTAATCACAACCATCATGAAAATAGGTATAAACTAACCATAATCATTAAATACGATAAAATAACTCACATTGCGATCCGGACACTTGTAGAAGATACGATCCTTGTTGGGACCCTCCTTCTTCACTCGGTACTCCATCACAATCTTCGTCTCATCATGACACTTGCCACCTGGAATGAGAGGAAGGCCCGGCCTAAGTCGCTTTGAAAACCCATGAGAGGCCGAGGACCCGGAAGCAGTTGCCATCTACTCTCTATACTCATTTTTTAATACACTATAAATTTCTTCTTTTATAAACAAATAAAATTAACAAACTATAAAATTATCTACATCTCTAAACAATGATATTTTTAACCTTCTTTCATGTAAATATGCAAGCTTAAAGTGATTTTGAGCTCAAATTGCTTACAAATGAAAAAAAACCACAATAAAGAACCATAAATATATATAGTGAATAAAATGGCATAAGAAAATGGTAAAAAATGAGAGTATGAGATTGGTAACCTTTACAACTGAAGAATCGACGGAGGAATCGAAGAATGGATGGAGGAACAATGGAGGGAGGGAGGAAGCAAGAACACCAGTGAGCTTTAAAATGTGCTGAGCTCGGGCTCGGGGAGGAAGGAGGAGACGGCCGATTTATAAAGGGAGAACATTTAGTCCCGGTTGATAGATCCAACCGGGACTAAAGGTAACTTTCCAACCCCGGGCGCAGCCACGGCCCGGGAGTAGACCTTTACTCCCGGTTGGAGCCACCAACCGGGAGTAAAAGTATACCTTTAGTCCCGGTTGGTGGCTCCAACCGGGACTAAAGGTCCTTGCCACCTCTGTCTGGCGCAGTAGCCGTTGGGCAGGGACCTTTAGTCCCGGTTGGAGCCACCAACCGGGACTAAAGGTATTTCTAGTCCCGGGGGCAAAAAAATTCCGGGACTAGAGCCCATTTTGGCCGAGGATCAAAGGTCTGTTCTCTACTAGTGTTATTTTGATCTATGTTAGTGATTGTCTTTCACTATATAAACAGTTTTACTTAGGATTGGCCTACTTTGTACTCGGGTGGAAGGGTGATACTGATGAGAAATTAACAGCTTAGATTTGATAAACAAAAAAGGTGTGTAAGCAAAGAAAATTTTTCACCCAGAGTCCAACTAAAACAAAGGAAAGTTTAAAAGAAAATATGTCAGAGATTACACACCACACTAAATAGATAACTATGGGTGTGTTTAGTTCCCCATTTCACCTAAAAAATTTTGGGTTTTGGCTCATCATCTTGCAGAATGAAACTAAACACCATGCAAAATTTTTGGTAAAAAGGTATCCATTCTCCATTTTGGATTCACTGGTACAGAGACGGGCATTACTCCCGGTGGAGAACCCCCTCTACTCCTAGTTCCCCACCCGGGAGCAAGCATCCGGGACTAAACACTACCGGAATCCGGTTCTTTGCCGAGTGCCATGTGGTTTGCCGAGTGTTTTTTTCGGGCACTCGGCAAAGAAGCTCTTTGCCGAGTGCTAAATAAAAAACACTCGGCAAAAAAAAACACTCAGCAAAGAAGCTGCTTTGCCGAGTGAAAAAAAAACTCGGCAAAGACATTCTTTGCCGAGTGCCAAAAAAAACACTCGGCAAAGAAGCTGCTTTGCCGAGTGCCAAAAAAACACTCGGCAAAGAAGGTCTTTGCCGGCAAAGCAGTTTTTCAAAACACATTTTGAAGCCCTAAATGAATTCAAATTAAAAAGTTTTTAACTATAAAGTTTCATAACTTCTTAAGATCTATAAAGTTTATTTTGGTTATTTCTTTATTCGACAAAGCGATAGTAACGTTGTTCACAAAATCTACACGTCTCTCATATAGTTTTATAAAACTACAAGAGAGATATATAAGATTTTGTGAATAATGTTAGAACCACGATCTCAGATGGAAAAACTTCCTAAATGAAAATTGTAGATCTCGAAAAGTTATGAAACATTGTAGTTGACAACTTTTTAATTTGAAATCATGTTGTCATGCAAAACTACATCCGAATTTCAAAAAATTAAAATTTGAATTTTTCAAAAGACCTCGGATGGAAAAATAACCAAAATAAACTTTGTAGATCTCGAAAGGTTATGAAACTTTGTAGTTGACAACTTTTTAATTTGAAATCATCTTGTCATGCAAAACTACGTTTGAAATTTAAAATTTTAAAATTTGAATTTTTCAAATGATCTCGGATGGAGAAACTTCCTAAATGAAAATTGTAGATCTAGAAAAGTTATGAAACTTTGTAGTTGACAACTTTTTAATTTGAAATCATCTTGTCATGCAAAACTACGTTTGAAATTCAAAATTTTAAAATTCGAATTTTTCAAACGACCTCGGATGGAGAAACTTTCTAAATGAAAATTGTAGATCTCGAAAAGTTATGAAACTTTGTAGTTGACAACTTTTTAATTTGAATTCGTTTAGGGCCTCAAATAATCAATTTACACTTGATTTGGTATAATATTTGGGGAACCGAAATGAAATATAGACATAAATGAAAGAGAGGTGTAGTGGTAGAGGAGCTCGCGTGTGTGTGAGAGGTCGCAGGTTCGATTCTCGCTGGGCACAAAGTTTCAAAAAATTGCTTTGGCTGGTCACTTGGCAGCAGTTGCCATATGACTGGCCGGTGGGGTCCCTCCTCTAATTAAAAAAACATTTTAAAATTTTTTTCCTATTTTTTCAGAATTTTTCGGTTCGGCCTTTGCCGAGTGTCGGGCACTCGGCAAAGGCTTTGCCGAGTGCCCGATAAAAGACACTCGGCAAAGGCCGCTTTACCGACAGCTTTTTTGCCGTATGCTCTTTGTCGAGTGTGGCACTCGGCAAAACCTTTGTCAAGTGTATTTAGGGCTTTGCCGAGTGCCCTGGACACTCGGCAAAGCGGCTGATTCCAGTAGTGAAAGGAGTCCTTTAGTCCCGGGTCAGAAACCAAGACTAAAGAGGGGACCTTTAGTCCCGGTGGGTAACACCAACTGGGACTAAAGGTGCCTCCTGACATGCCAGGAGGCCGGCCTGCCTTTAGTCCCGGTTGATAAAGGTTATTGTTTTTCTTTTTTCTTTTCTTTTCTTTTTTTTTATTTTCTTTTTAAAATAGGTTTTCGAAGTCGTATTGTACACTGCTAATAATACATTTATACACACGTATAGTATGTTTTGGTTCAAGCACAATAAACATATTAAATGACACAATTCAAGCATAGAACTATATATATATATATATATATATATATATATATATATATATATATATATATATATATATATATATATATATATATATATATATATATATATATATATATATATATATATATATATATATATATATGAGAGTATACTCTATAGCTAGCTATATAGGAGAGTCGGCTCCGGTCAGCAAAGACAGGAACACCGATGACGACGCCCTCGGCTCCTCCGAGATGTTCGCGCAGGCGCACCGGAGATTGAACCTATTGGTGATGCATGACAGCAGGACGACATGGAGAGCTCGGTCTCGGTAGTGGCCAGAGGCGACCTGTGGCGCGCGGAGGCGTCGAACAGCAGCAACAGCGCCCTGTGCCACCGACTTGCGGGCGATTTATTTTTAAATTGTATTAAATACAAACGAAGTCTAAAAATCATAAAAATTGTCAAAATATCATGATATCGCATGTGGAGGCTATGATAAAAAATTAAGAATGTTTCGAGGAAGTTGTGATGTACGTTACTTAAAACCCAAATATCTCCACATGTGTTATCACAATATCACATGTGGTTTATCTGGATTTCAAACAGCGGAGGCGTCGAACAGCGGCAACAGCGCCGCCGCCAGTGTCTCTGCTCCGACAGGCGTCGACACCGGCGCCGGCTATGGTGCGAGGTCCAGCGATGCGTCGCGGTCGACGCACGAGTGGCTCGCGAGGTCCGGCGGCCCGGCGAAGCGGCACGGGCGACGAGTGGGATGCTCGCACGGTCCAGCATCATCGTGTGGAGCAGTTGGGGACGTCCGCCATGGCCGGCCACCGGAGCTCTCAGGACGTCCGCCGGATCTCGCCGGAATCCCGCCTGAGCCCCCGCCGGCGCCCCGCCGGCCATAGCCACGTGCTCCAGCTGCGAGTCCGCGAGCGCCCCGCCCGATGTTGCCGGGGCAACTGCGGCACGCCGCCGATCGCGGGGGAGCAGGGCAACCACGGGTCGCTGGGCTGCATGCCGCTGGTTGCGTCGCAGGGGAGTGGGGCCGCCTCTAGTGGCGCTGGGCCACCGCCACGGGAAGGGGCGCTGCGCCATGCCTGGATCTGGGCATCTGGCTAGAAACGATGAGAGAGAGTCGGCGTTTTGTGGCCGGTGAACGGAATGGGAAAATTAGCGGGGTTAAATTAATCCATGCATGCATGCAATAGTCAAAGAGGACTACCACCATCCAAAGCCACGGGCGTGATCTGCGGGCTGCGGTTGGGGGAGGGGTCAGACCGGACCAGCCCGGCGCGACCCAGCTACAAAATATGGTATTCTACAGTTAGCTATGGACTAATATATATATAATATTAGTCCATTATATATACATGCATGCATCCATGTGTATTTACATGTGCATATATTACAAAAGATTGCATTAGAGTTGTTGTGAAATAACAAGTTTTCTCTCATCCTCTAGCTTGGCTTCCATGGTAGTGTTGGGTCCAAGTAGAATTCGCCCTTGGATTCGATGACCTGGTCATTAAAAATCCGGCTATGGACTCTTGAATTGCTTTGAGCTCGTCTGGCCGTATGACCTTGTCCTCCAACCATCGAGCCTATAGGTTTGAATTAAAGGAATATATATATATATATATATATATATATATATATATATATATATATATATATATATATATATATATATATATATATATATATATAAAGACATAGTAACCACAGTAGTTGTTCCCCTGTTCCTGTCTCAGACACCACTTTACGAGAAAAAGATTTGTCATCTAATCCGGTGATCCGGTAAAAGCTATATGTTTAATTAATAAAGATGATGCGATTTATGGGACTTACTTTCAAAGGGATTACATTCAGTGGCGCTTTGCATTTTCCCATGTGTTGCTTCTCAATAAAGGTTTTCCAAACACTGCCCAATAAAAGATTTACCACATCATCATATATAGTTAATCATCATGTTTGTGTGTATATATAGTTGCTAGAGATACCGAAATTACCTCTAGATAATATCTATCATATCTTGGTAGTCTTGTTGTGGTTTTCTCATCAAGTCATAGATTATCAAGTGACTTTTCACCATATCGATGTCCATCAATATCCAGTGATTACTGCATGTGTTCATAGGATATAACGCATAACACTCATTAATTAACTAGAATCAACATATGAGCCATTAAGGATGATTGACATTATTAACACTTACTTGAAGTTGTAGGGGAAGAGTATATCCTTCTTGTGGCGTTGGTTCACTAAGAAGTTCATGAGGTTACTCTCTGAGTCAGACTTCCAATTAGGCGTTGGAGTAACTGGGTCTTTGAATACTATATGGGGATCAACAAAACCAATTTCATTGCAGCCTTTCTTTCTGAGCTTTGTCATTGTAAATCTGCATATATATATATATATATATATATATATATATATATATATATATATATATATATATATATATATATATATATATAGTACTTGTTAGGATAATTTATATGCATATATACACATATGATGAGTTTGATAATAGATCGAAAGAATTATTACTTACAGGCAATAGCAGCTAATGATAACTTTGTCCAGAGAGGTCAGGTGGCATAGTTGATGAAATTCTGCAAAGTCAACATACATAACATCATCGCCACGGAACCAATGTTCGTCTCTAATTCTAACACTAACGCAGAAGTCTCCACCGGTAGACGCCTTGTACTGTACAAACTCATCCCAATAGGGCCTCTGCTTTGAGATCGGGCCTGGGACAGTGAAATCTGGTGCTATGTTCTTCTTGACATACGTCGTGTATAGGTGTTTCTTCTAAGTCTGAAACTGGGTGGCCATCTTCATCATTGCCCAATCCCTAACTCGCTCCTTCAATTCATCACCATCTATTATATCATCATAACCATCTATTTGGAGTGTGAAATGTTCCAAGACATCATTCCAAATTAACGTCTTGTCGCGATCGGAGACAAAACTGATATGAGGAGCATTGGTCTTCTTCTTCCATTCGTGGGTACTGATCGGGAGCCGGTCCCTTACAAGGTAACCACAGTGGTGCACAAATTTTGTTTTATTCCCCCCCTCCCAGTTCGCCTGTATCTACATTGAACTCTGAGATGATGAAGCGGCTCTCCAATGGCTTTTTGGGACCTCGAACATTTTTACTCTTCGTTGTAGTTGTTGATGTCGATCCAGAGGGCTACAAAACATAAACATTATTTTTAATGTCATGAGCACACATAAGACATATGATAATACATATAGCTAATAATAAAATATATATACTTGGCCAATATCTTGTTGCTCATTTTGTTCAAGAGCTAAGTACTGACTCCCGTCATCTGCATGCTCTTGCACGTTATTTTTAGCACCATCATTGCCGGCAACTTGAGTGCCAGTGTTGATCAAATTCATCATCAACTCCTCCTCATCCATGTTTCTCAGGTCGGCCATCTAGCTTCAAAAAACAAAACCAATAGTGTGATTGTTTAGCGTTAACGATAATACGAATGTTGATCGACTAGGCTGCGAGAGAGGGCGGTGTGACGAGAGTGGCGGTGCTCCGCTCTGTCGTATATATGTTTGTACACATGGGTGAACGAGGGCGGCGGTGCTCCGCCATATAAACCCTAAACCCTAGGGCGAACGAGGGCGGCGGTGCTCCGCCATATAAACCCTAAACCCTAGGGCGATATATATACTTGCATATGAATCGCGACATATATATACATGCATATGAATACAAATGACGAAAACATATGGATCGATGTCCAGGACAAGGACGTACGGCAAGACGAGCGGCGTGGTCTCGATGTCGGAGCAGAGTGGGCCAGGGCGATGGTCTCTTCTTAATGAAATACTCGCTCAGTCGCGTTCACGAAAAAGGTTTCTATTTTTTATGAGCAGCAACAATGAGAAAATCTGTCAAATCAATAATGGTAAGGAAAAAGGGTAAATAATAAAATTAGATTAGTGACAAGAACCTTATCATTTCTGTTTCTTCTAATACAGTGGAGTTTGTAGTTGAAAGTTTGAAACCGTGATAAAAGTAAGTACCAATATTTTCGAGCTTCAAAACTCAAAGCAGGCATGGAAGTTTGTCAGGCCAAATAAGAACTACTGTCAGGGAAACTAGAAAAGCTAATACAAAATATAATCCTTGCATTCCATATTTTCAACTTTAACTTTTCCATTGTCATGTTTTTGTAACTGTTCTATTTCACCTAGTCTGGCACAAAATATTTATAACATTTTAAATCATTTGGCACAAAATATTTATAACATTTTAAATCATTTGGCACAAAATATTTATAACAAAATATTTCACTGAGGTAGTCAGGGCCGAGGTGGCGCGCGCGGTGGAGGGCCGAGGTCACGGCGGCAGCGGCGCGGCGAACGCGCGTGCGAGGAACGCGGATGCGCGCAAGGCGCGTTGTGGCGACGATCGGCGTCGGGCGGGGTGGCGGCGGTGTCCTTGGTGTGGCGGGCCGGGTGGCGTGGGCGCAACGGGGGAGACGAATCAGCGATGGCGCGCGCGGCGGCGAAGATCGACAACGCGAGGAAGAAGATGGGGCGACGAGGGGTTTGGGCACTGGCATATATATGCCACACCGCTTTACTCCCGGTGCCGGCCCCCACCGGGAGTAAAGGTCCTTTACTCCCGGTGCATGTTACCAACCGGGAGTATAAAGATATACCTTTACTCCTGGTTGGTAATACGAATCGGTAATAAAGGTTTTTTTGGCGGGCCATGAAACTTCAGCCCACCTTTACTCCCGGTTAGGCTTCTCACCCGGGAGTAAAGGTGGGCTGCAGTTTCGTTTCCCGCTGTTTTGAGCACATTTTTTTTAATATTTATTTTAATAGAAATGCAATAGTCTTGTTAAATACGTAGTAAATTAAATAAAAGGCATAAAATTATTTTGTTAAAAATATGGATTTTGTTTTTTCTTTATTGCACATAGGAAAAATCTATAACCTAACTTTTTTATTTTTTTGTTATAATTATAAAACATAATGTAACTAATATTTATTATTTCGTTCATGCAAAAATGTAGTGTTTAATTAAAATTATTAAAACTATTGGTTTTGGATAGGAAATTTGTTTTCACATCATTTTAACGTTAATTTTTTATTTTTTCATCACTCAATATCCTAATTTAACTTTTCGAGAGAGAAATCCCACCAAATCAAACATTGATTTAATTTGAAACATGACATAATAAACACCTGAATTCACAATTATTACATAATATCTCAAACACACACTACATTAAATCACTATATCATCAAGTGGGCACAGCAGTGAACTTCTTCTTTACGTATGTCCCTTGGTTATGATCGCGTCTTAACCATGGAGTGCCCTTATCATTTACCAAGATGCTAAGGTCTTTGTTCACTTTGAAGGGCGAAATTCGGTCATCCTTTTCATAATCGTTTGACATGTCTGACTTGTCCTCAATTCCCACGATGACTCTTCGGTTGATCCCTTCTCAAGCTTCTTCACCATGTATTCACGGTTATCTTGAGAAGGTTGAGAATTGCACTTGCCCTTCAATTGAATCAAGTCCCTTTTTAGCCTCTCAACCTCTTCCTTGAGCTTTTTATTTTCTTTCATAATGGAATCATCACAAGTTTCTATAAGTACATGCTCAACGGAAGGTTGGCTTGCTTGAGAGCAACAATTGTTAGCACATGACAGAATAGATGGAACTTGTGTACATATGCACTTATGAGTGTGAGGTTGGTATGACTTTACCGATGTTACCACAACCTCATGAGCTATTTCTAGCATGAGATGAGAATCAATAAGCTTCTCATGAGAGCACAAGAGCTCATCATGATCTTCTTATAAGATCTCATTCTTGCTAGTGAGCCTTTCCACCTTGTCCTTGAGCATATAATTCTCATCTTCTAATTTAGCAACACAAGATAGAGAGTTAATAGTACGAGTTTCCTCAATTAACAAGTTTTCATACCTTTTGACCATACTAGCATGGGAGCACTTAAGCTTTTCATGCTTTTTGGTCAACTTCTCCAAGCATTTGATCTTGTTGATGAGAAACTATTCTTGGTCGTGAACTGTTTCTTCTTGCTCTTGAATTTTCTCTATGAGTTGAGCACCATCAACTTGTCTTTCTTGCTTAGACATGCCAAGTGTTGATTGAACTCATCATCATCTCTTTCATCTTCACTCTCACTCTCACTTGCCACTTTCTTCGCTTTCTTTGCCATGAGACCAACATGAGAGGTGGCATAGAGAGTTGAGCTTCTTAGAGAGGTGGATTCATTATTTGGCCGCCACCGATCACAAGCTTCTTCTTTCTTCAAAATGTTAGTCTCACAAGAACTAAAGGAAGTAGAAGTACCACATGTAAAAGCATTGTTCTCACCAACCATTTTATTACCGTTCACATATGTTGGTGAGGGAGTGGATGTGGCATGATCACTTTGACCATTTGGGAGAATTACTTGAGGCTCATTTGTCAGTGAAGTTGAGCACTCCTCAAGTGGTTCCTACAATGAGAGCAACTTCTCATCACATTTGGACTTGTCATATTTTTCTTTGAACGTGGTCCAAATGAGATGAGCATCATCATGTGGTTCACCATATCCAAATATGATAGTATCAAAAATATCTTCACTCAAAGCACTAAATAAGACATTAGTATCTTGAGCATTGTGTTGTAAGCATTTCACTTCCTCTTTAGATAAGATGGCCAAATCATCACTCGGAGGTGAAATGCTCACATCTACAGTCTTCTCAATATGAGGACCCATGTATTTAAAAATAGTAAGCACACTAGCGGACCAAGATGCATAATTTGAGCCATCTAAAAGTAGTTCTAGAGATACCTCCTCACGTGTCGACATCGTCTCTCAAGGCGGTTAAGCCCTATTGACGGTGGATAATGTCAACATTTTATATGTGAATAAACAAGAGAAATGGTTCAAGTACAAGAGTATACATAGGTCTAGGGTTTAAACTAACAAATTCCATGAGTTTTGATGAATCTCTGTTTTTCGCAGGATTATTCTAGAAAATGTAGGAAGGGGGACCTAATTGAGAAAAAGGATGAAACTTGATCACGATGAAGGATACACTAGAGGACTATAGAAGAAACCAGAAGGCTCGAGAATGAACGGGAGGACGAGACGCCGCTAGGTGGGGCCAGCCGGCCCCACCCTTTTGCCGCTCGGCCCCATGTGAGGGGATTTCTCCATGAGCTTCTGGAGTATTCCTCCACCGCCTCCTAGAATGCATCTCCACCCTATGTCGGAGTCAGTTTGATCCAAGCGCTTGCGTTCAACCCCCAGAGCTATATAAGGACCCCTACACCCCCTTGAAGCATTATGTCATCAATCTATTTAGTTAAAGATCAATTCATCTAGAGCCAACCCTAGTTTCTTAGAGTTCCTCTAGATTAGAGCTTAGGCTAGTTAGATTAGGTCTAGAGGGAGATCAAGCAACGCTTGGATTCCTAATATTGACAAGAGCGTGGTTCAGTATATCTCTTGTACTTTAGTCTATTTCTTTATTTCATTGAGATTGTATCGTTGCTACTATGTTTATGTTAACATTAAGCTTTATATCATTTATGTCATTGAAAGCAATGTTTATTGTTTGCTCTAGTTTTATATTCGGTGTGGCTAGATTATGGAAACCATGCATAAGTTCATATAGCGCTCATCCTACAAGCCCATGGATGAATGATAGACATTATGTGAGCGTGGTGCTTATATATTTGTTTATCTACGGATGCCCTTATATGTCGGGACGTGTGGTAGATCGTGTAGATGACAGCTGCGTTTAGTCCTTTGTAGTCCATCCCCCGTATATATTAATATTGGTAGAACCCGGTCTCGAAGGAGAGGAAGACTCTATCTCCAACTTTCCTAAGTTGATGTTCCTTATGTTGCATAATTTGGCTATGATCACCAGATATAATTAATTAGACTAAGCATTTGACATGTTAGTAAGACTACTTAGGAATTATCTTTCTAATATTCTAATTGGACTTAACCTATTGCTTAACTAGAGTGCTCTGAGTTACTATTTATTGATCATGATGATTGATCAAGTACTTATCATTTATATATCTTTATTTATTATCTTGTGACTTATCCCTGTTTTGAGTAGAGTATATGATATTGGTTCATTCTCATAAATATTCATAAATTATCAATACTATTGTATTCATAGTCATACCTTCCTAGTGGTAGAATTATAAATCGATAACCTGGTAATACTCTAGGTAAAATATTACAATGGTATAATTATCTGTCCGCTTGCAAAATTCTTTTTATTCTTATCTTTATATTCTTTTTAGTCACATGAAATAATAGATTCCTATTGAGTATTATTCTTGTAGTAATGCTAGATAGAACCAACAAACATTTCTAAGTTCCTCACTAGGGATGACAACCTAGTTTAATAATAGAGATGAAGGTTAATTGATAGGTGGCTATTGTAATAGTGACAAGTTAATAATTACCATATCATTTCTTGTGTCATTGCTATTAGTAGGAGTAATTCTATTTATAGTAGTGGTGCTAAGAAATGCCAACAAGCCCAAAATTGAGAGCCTAGCTTCGATATCAATTGAAAGGACCTTGATGTCGCCTAGAGGGGGATGAATAGGCCTGTTTAAAACAAAACTGAAACTTGCTGTTAGTATAGGCGTGGCACTACTGCTCAAAAGGTGCGGCACTATCGCTCTGCAGCACTGCCGCACTGAATATGCAGCGCTGTTGTGCCCGCAGACAAGCTTGAGCTATAATTCAAAAAAATATCTAAGAAAATTTAGATCAAGTAAATTACTAAGCTTCCTGGGGTAGAGTAGAGCCTGTTTCACCACCTGGATGTTAGCGGAAGCTTATGCACAAGTAGATCGAGACCAAACCCTAGAATCACCAACAAACAAGTATAGCACATGACAAAGCAAGAACACAAGAGAGACAAGGTGTTTATCTCGTGGTTCAGCTCGCCACTAAGGCTTGCCTATGTCCACGTTGTTGAGGAAGCCACAAAGGCTTTGGTATCTTTCAACCTTATTCTCGTTCTCAAGTCAAGAGAGCAAGTCTCCTAAGATGAGGGGTTCTTACTAGCTGTAGAGGGTGATCACAAATGCCCCAAAGCTGCCACAATCGATTAGAAGCTTTCTGGCGACGCCTAGCTAGCTAGGAGCAAAGCTCCAAGAGTAACAAACACAATCCACCAGCTAAAACGTAAACCAAGTGCTTTAGCAGTTGAAGATCAGTTGAGGCTGCTCTCCAATGCAGTTTGGAAGCTTAATCTCACAAGGATTTGATTGGAAATCAAGAGGAGAAGCTTGAGAGCCTAACAATGGAGAGAAAGGAGCAAGAGAGAGAGAGCTTTGGTCGCACTGGGAGTGGGAATGGTCGATCTAAAATCAGGTGACCATTGTGGAAGAGAAGGGAAGGTATAAATACCCCCTGCTCCCAATGATCAGTTAAGTCACAGTAGTGCCACGGCTCAACTGCGGCAGTGCCTTGCCTTTAGCGTGGCAGTGCCTCACCTACCAGGCAGCACACAAGATAGGATTGCAAAGCTTACTATCTTGGCTATGGCTTTAAGAATATTTGGTGGGTAAGTGAGCACTTGGTTGCACATTAAAGCCTATGTATTCTATCCCCCATTTATAGTATGGCTCTTTCTAAAATCAAATTCAAAGCACAAAAGAATTTAAATGCCCTTGAGCCGGTTGCCGCTTTCTTTTGTAATTGGGGGGTTCCACCATCGCCTGTATTATCCTCTTTCTAAATATCACTTCATAAAGGCTTTGCAGTCTTCTTTGTCTCATCTCCTCGGGCAAACATACCTTGAGTATGTGACTTGAACTATTTCCATATATATGATTTAACCTCGTGGCTTCAAGTCACTTCTACAAATGATTCGATCCTCACCACAATATGACTTCTCATAGCTTGATTAGTTCCTTGACTCAGTGCAAGTACTCTCTTCTTCACCTTAGCCACGGTACCTCGGTCCTCAAGTCATTGCTTGCCCTTCACCTTCGCTTAGTCCCTCGAAACCTTTCCTTGCTATCTTCACCTTATCAAGCCAAACTCAAGTCACATCATATTAAGCATCCATTGAAAAACCATTTCTTCAATATTATGACTCTTGCCTGAATATCTTCTAGATATGAATGTTGAGATCAATCAACCTTCTGTTTGACTAACATAGAGATATATATGGATCAACATCAATATGGTCAAGCCAATTCACGATTCCTTATATCCTTTTCATTTTAGCTTGACACTCCTAATACTCACTTCAATATCTATCATCATACGTCTAGCTTGATCAAATCAATGCAAAGTGATTTTCCAAATCTTTATCCATACAAGCAAACCAATACAGAGACCGACTAATATCCAATATGAGTTGTGTCCTTTGTCATTTAACCTTTGATTAGTATTTCCTCACTTATGCATTTTTGATTCATTATTCAATCCTTGATCAAAGCTAATCCACTATCAAACTCTTCTTATTCATGCAAGGCAAGCCATTGTTGAGACCAATCCAAAATTTTCAACTCATGTCTCATTTACTATTTGCCAAACATGCTTGCTTTCACATGATGCAATGATATCCCACAATCATAGAAGCCATTTCATTAATTCCCTTTGCATTATTGTCTTATGCTTGAACATGATTGTTTCCAAAATCTTCTAGCACAACAATACACACTTTGGCCTTCATTTTAACACTATACGGAATATCATCAAGTTTGCCTTCTTGTTGAACCTTTGATACACTTCTCATCACACAATCCATAGGTGTATGCAATAAACTCAATTTCCTGTTCAAAACCAAGCAAACTTATTAGACCTTTAATGGTGTTGTCATTCAATTCACCAAAACCCACTAAAAGGCTAGATGCACATACAATCTCTCCCTTTTTGGTGATTGATGACAACACAATTAAAGCTTAGAAGAGATTGATAAATAATAAGATTTTGAATCCTATGATATAGTGAGCTCCCCCTAAATGTGTGCATAGAATGGAATTTCAAATTTTAGCCTCAAATGCCAAATGCACATATTCAAGATAAAGTGTGGGAACTCTCCTACATCTTAGCATCCGTGGGGTGCAAGGTGTCATCATGATAAACGTGATGCTCATGGTAGGTCATGCACTCAAGAAGTTTCTAAAGCTGTCATGTGCGGCACTTCCGCGAGTGAGCGCGGCACTGTCACACAAATGACAGTCAGAGAAAATAAACAATCCAGCATTCAAGGCTTGAACAACACACTAGCATATATGGTCCTTATCAAGAGCATAAATTTAAACTATCCTTGCACACACCACACCATAAAAATTGAAAAAATCTTATATGCCTCTCTTTTACCCCTTTAAATCCACATATCAATCTCTCCTCCCTTACATTCTCCCAATATTTCTCCCCTTTTGGCATTAATCTTCAAAAAGTATCTTTCCACCAAGAGGAAGAAATGATGGTAGACAAGTGAGGGTAAGAGGTAGGTAGAAGTTAGCATATATGATTTCTCTCCTGAGATTTCTACCAAATAAAGTATGCAACAATTTAAGTCAAAATTCCTAAGAAGTTAGAATATTTGGCTCATACCTCACTTAGATGACACTTTTAACAAGAGACAAACTCATGCCATCACCACAAGAGATATTAACCAAATATCTAAAGAATTCTCTATTCGTCACCACAACAACAAACTTATGGAGTGACTCAAAATATTGCATACACATGCACAACTAGCATGTAAGGGCTTAGATGCACAAAGGTAATACAAGAGTTCATGGAGCAATATACCTTTGTTCTAAGCCTCATAATCTCCACCATGATAGTGATTTTCATTAGTTCAATTTATTGCTTTGATGGGCTTAGCACTTCTTTACGCAAAAAAATTTCATTCATGCCCATCTCTCTTCATCATCTTCAAGGAGATATCACAAACTTGTGCTTGATTTCGGTTGAAAGTCCATTGCTAGCTCTTGTTGTCATTTTGAGATACCAATTGAAGACATATTTCTTGATATACCACATTGAGACATTATCCACCATTACCAATTGAAATATGATCTTCATAATTTTGACACCAATTGAAAAAGTCTTCACAAGTTGATGCCAATTGGAATGTTTGGAGCATCAGCAGTCTCACCAGGAGGCGTGGGATGGGTATTTATAGCCACCCCACATAAACTAGCCATTGCGGTTCGAAAACTAGCCATTATGATCTGTACACAGGTGAGGCGCTGCCGCTCTGACAAGCGGCACTACCGCGGTGTAGCACTGCTGCGAAAATTCATGGCACTGCCGTAGCTCTGAAAAACAGCACAGGTCACCTCACGAAAAATGCCATAACTTTTTACTCAGAACTCCTTTTTCAGTGATCTTGGACTTTTTGGAAAGCTTGTTTTGAGGGCTATCCAACACAGCAGAGTACAAGCTCCAAGATGGAATAGATTCTTGTATCTTATAATGTCTCCTATGGAATGTTCACAAAGACAAGAGATAGTATAAAATTGCACAAGCTAGAGTTTCACAACTAATGACCATTTTAGATGTGGAAGGCAAGAATATATGCACTTTTGGTCAATTTAGTCCAAACAAGGGAATTTATGCTATATTATGGAGAGAAGCCATTTAAGAGATAAAATTGCAATCAAAATAAATTTGAGAGATAACTTTACTCATTTGAATTGAGTTAATGTAGCATACCCATGAGAAACTCATTCTCACCAAGAGACTACATAAATTCACTAGAAGAAAAGGTTAGTCTCAAAGACACAATACATAGAATGGGCTCACCCTTAATTTGTGCATCAAGTACTTGAATTACTTGTGAAATGCACTTGAATTAGTTTAAGAGTCTAGAGGAGTTCATCCAATGTCTTGGTTAAGGCATGATAAATTTATGACAATTGTAATTATGCCAAGGAAACATACCACCACCAAGATCACCACATAAATTTTCATTGATATGACCATCATAAATTAGACTTAAATAATTTCTTGCATAGTAGTGCCTCACCTGCAAGGCAGCACACAAGATAGGATTGCAAAGCTTGCTGTCTTGGCTAAGGATTAAAGGATATTTGGTGGATAAGTGAGCACTTGGTTGCACATTAAAGCTTGTGCATTGTATCCCCCTTTATAGTATGGTTTTTCCTAAACTCAAATTCAAAGCACAAAAGAATTTAAATGCCCTTGAACCGGTTGTCGCTTTCTTTTGTAATTAGGGGTTCAACCATCGCATGTATTATCCTCTTTCTCAATATCACTTCATAAAGGCTTTGCAATCTTCTTTGTCTCATCTCTTCGAGCAAACATACCTTGAATATGTGACTTAAACCATTTCCATACATATGAGTTCACCTCATGGCCTCAAGTCACTTCTACTAATGATTTGATCCTAAATACAATATGACTTCTCATAGCTTGATTAGTTTCTTGACTCATGCAAGTACTCTCTTCTTCACCTTAGCAATAGTACCTTAGTCCTCAAGCCATTGCTTGCCCTTCACCTTTGCTTAGTCCCTCGAAGCCCTTTTCTTGCTATCTTCACCTTATCAAGCCATACTCAAGTCACATCATATTAAGCATCCATTGAAAAACCATTTCTTCAATATTATGATTCTTGCTTGAATATCTTCTAGATATGAATGTTGAGATCAATCAACCTTCAGTTTGACTCACATAGATACATATATGGATCAACATCAATAAGGTCAAGCTAATCCATGATTCCTTATATCCTTTTCATTTTGACTTGATATTCCTAATACTCACTTCAATCTCTATCTTCATACATCTAGCTTGATCAAATCAATGCAAAGTGATTTTCCAAATCTTTATCCATACAAGCAAACCAATATAGAGACCGACTTATATCCAATATGAGTTGTGTCCGTTGTCATTTAAACTTTGCTTGGTATTTCTTCACTTATGCATTCTTAATTCATTCTTCAATCCTTGATCAAAGCTCATCCACTATCAAACTCTTCTTATTCATGCAAAGCAAGCCATTATAGATACCAATCCAAAATCATCAACTCATGTCTCATTTACTATTTGCCAAACATGCTTGCTTTCACATGATGCAATGATATCCCACAATCATAGAAGCTATTTCATTAATTCCATTTGTATTGTTGTCTTATGCATGAACTAGATTGTTTTCATAATCTTCTTGCGCAACAATACACACTTTGGCCTTCATTTCAACACTATATGGAATATCATCAAATTTACCTTCTTGTTGAACCTTTAATACACTTCTCATCACAAAATTCATAGTTTTATGCAATAAACTCAATTTTCTATTCAACACTTAGCAAACTTATGAGACCTTTAATGGTGTTGTCATTCAATTCACCAAAACCCACTAAAGGGCCAGATGCACTTACACTTGGCCGCTAAGGAACTCGGTGCTTAAGGTGCCATGGACCCCATCTTCTTCATGAGTAGAACTTCACCGTGTTAAAATGCTAGGATGTGGTCCATCTACTGACCAACAATCTACCTACTCCTAAGGGGCAAGGTCCACTTTGGTGTCGGCTTCTGCTTGGGTGGGGTGTTGATGAGAGGTGACAGCCTCGTTATCTGGACCTCCTCAGTGAGCCTAGCCAGTCGCTTGGTGGCCTCCCTCGGTGTGGGCGTGTCCTCAGCGCTGAGCTCAGCTGCTGCCTGAACACCGCCCGTTGCCGTGTCGTCGACAGCCTCAGCTTGCGGTCCGGCAACCATGCAATGGGCCAAAAGCATAGCTATGTAGCATGCCTTTGTTGGGGTGTAAGGTGGGACCTTCATCCCACCTTGGTCGACAGTTACGCCTGCATGATCGACCTGGTTGGAGGTCACCTCCACCGATCGACCTCCACCTCTGCGATCATGGGATCATAGAGCAGTGCTGCCTCTAGAATCATGGGATCCAAGGTAGGGTGTCGTCCAATGTCTTGGGCACAACCAGGAAGCGTTGCGGAGGTGGACTCAAAGTTGTATGGGTCCCACAGGTCAGGGACCATTGGAAGTGTTGTCG
This sequence comes from Saccharum hybrid cultivar R570, assembly GCA_038087645.1. Classification (NCBI taxonomy): domain Eukaryota; kingdom Viridiplantae; phylum Streptophyta; class Magnoliopsida; order Poales; family Poaceae; genus Saccharum; species Saccharum hybrid cultivar. The sequence goes on from JAQSUU010000368.1 coordinate 5,944,312, forward strand.
ATTTGTCCGCTGAAGGTGCCATGGTCAATTTGTCCATGGCACTCCCCTCCTTCCCTAGCCAGATCCGGTCCCGGTGGTGGCGGATCTAGCCTGCGCGGGTCTCTGGCGATGGGGCAAGCACGGGGCCCCATCGAATGGCGGCGGCTCCTCTGAATCGAGCTCCCCAGGCAGCGGTGGCGACGAGCAGGGGCATCAGCGGCGAGGCCCAGATCTAGGACCAGTAGGGCTACATGCTTTTTCTTTTTTGTTTTTTTATTTGATTTATCGAGGCGGGCATCGAACTGCCTCGGAAAGGTCCCATATACCACGACCTTTTCGCCCGAGGTGGTTGCGATTCCCGCATTGGTAAATTGAATATGCCTACATCGAAAAAGTTTTCTGTAGTAGTGGCAGCGGCCTAGCAACCGCCTCGGTTAATCGTTTATTAACTAAGGCGGTCACCTTATAATGCATGTCTCAGTTAATCCATTAACGGAGGCAACCGCCCTGGTTAATATACGATTAACCGAGGTGGTTGCTCTTAAGTTGCCCACCTCGTTAATGGTTGCAACAAAGAATAATTCATGACTTTTTCATATGAACTCGAATGAAAACAAACTTTATATCAAAATTGTAACTCTCAATGAGATCTATAACTTTGTAGTTGATTTTTTTTGAATTTGTACTTTTAGGGTCCCAAAATATTGTTTTAAGTGCATAGATTTTGAAATTTAAAATTATCAAACGATCTCGGATGTTGACATGGTCTATAGAAAAGTTATAGTTCTCAATAGAATCTACAACTTTATAGTTGAAAAGTTTTTAATTTAAAGATGTTTAGAGTCTCAAATATGTGTTTGAAGGTTATAGATTTTGAAATTTAAAATTTCAAATTCATAAACGATCTCAAATGTTCACATAGTTAATACCAACGTTCTAGTGGCTAATCTGATCTACATGTTTGATATTGACAAGTTTTTGATTTAAAGTCACCTAGAGTCTCAAATATGTGTTTGAAATTCACATGTTCTGAGACTTAATTTTTGAGTTTTTTCAAACTATCTTTTGATGGAGATACATCCTATATTAAAGTTGTAGTATTTCACATTTGTAGTTGAATGTTTTTTCATTTGAGTTCATTTAATAGCTAAAATATCCAATATAAGATTATGAAATATTGATATAAAAATATAGCATATTATATATAGACATGAATAATTGTGTGGTGCAGTGGTAGATACGTGGTAGTGCTAAGCACCAGGTCGAGGGTTGGATTCTCTAAAATCGCAAGTTTTTTTAGTTTTCTAGAGAACATTAACCGTTAAAGGCCCGATTAACACATGACCTTTTGATGAAAACTGCCTCGGTTAATGCCTTTTGCCCGCCTCGGTTAAGATTGCTGTAGTAGTGGGGTAGCTAACGTGTGGGCCCTCTAGCGCAGCACTGTCACACCCCAAAAATTTTAATTTTGGGTTGTGCTTAGGAAACACTAATTAAAATAAATGTTTTAATATTCGGATAAAATTTATCAAGTTTAATTTGAGTTAGTATAAATTTAGATATAAAAAAATATAGTAATTTGCAAAATTTTCTGAATTAATTTGACTAGCTTTTGATGGATGCGATGTTTGCCTGTTGCTTGACTTTGTGTTCGAGGGTGCAAAGTTTTTCTTTTCTAAAAAAATAAATTTAGGAATCATCTAAATCATCTCAGCTCGCTAATCCATCTCCCATCAATTCTATTTATTTGCTCCACGCATTTGTTCGCTTAACACGTAAGGATACAATATAATATAAAATAATGATTTTTGAAGAAATAAAACAATCGTTCCTTTATTTTCTTGCTTAACTGGACGTTGGTTTTTCTTCTAGCGGAGTAGTTCCCTTTCCTTGGATCATCGATCTCTATCTATGTTCGAAGTCGTGCACGTCAAGGACTCTAGGTCAATCTCCATCACCATGTTTTTCATATGACCATCTCTTTTGTCTTTAAATAGCAAGCAGCCTGGCCGATTGTATCTTTTCCAAATCCTTGAGACTAAGCTAGCCGATCATATATATATATATATACACACACACAGCAAGCCTGAGCTCATCGATCCCTCCTTTTCTCCCCTTGCTTTTCCTACGGAGTTTGTTACACGTTCGCGGGCAAGCTCCTGCTTGGTATCCATCTCTTATCAGTTCGGCTCTTTTGCTCCAAGTATTTGTTTCCTTAACATAATGATATAATATAATATAAAATATCTTTCGAAGGAAGCAAGGAAACGTTGCCTTATTTTCTTCCTTGACTGATGTTGGTTTTCCTTTTCGCCTGGTAGCTTGTTGTTTCGGCTGTTGCTGTTGGCCTAGACGTCAATTGGTCCAAACATGATATCCTGTTTGGCTACCACGCAGGGCCGCTATATAGCGTGGCCGTCCTCCTCCTTGCGATGGAAAGGACGTATCTTCCTTCCTTCTTTGGAGCTGCCGAATCCTTCATGATCTCCATGCTTTCTATCCTGGGAGCCTCTACAGCATATATATGCAATGCGCTGCACTCCATCATCGTTTTCTGATCCTTTGTAACAGCACAGCGCTCGGAGCTCTCGCGCCGCCGCCGCAAATCATCGCTACCGCAGTCGTTCGTCTGTTCACTTGTCCGCAGCACCGTCGCCTTCCAGCGCCTGTACGTGGCCGTGCCACCTCGCGTGATCGGACCGGTTGTGCTCCACCGCGCCGTCCATCCCGCTCTGTGCTTCACCATCCCTCGCAGAACTCTGGCCATCGATCGTTATTTGTCACCGGTGAGCACCTTCCTGATGTCTTCGTCCCTATTTCATCTATCGTCTACATCATGCCACAAGCCATGCATGTGTGCTATTTGTTTCCCTAATGTGCGCCCCTGCATGCTACCCATCTACAGTTGCTGATCATGCATGTACAAGGCGCCGCCTGCCGACATGCCGCAGCTGTGCCGGCCTTCCCTAGCTGGTCGCCATGGGCATGCTTCCCCTGCCCAAGACGGTGAAGAAGCCAGCGTCATCTACCGCCTGCCGAGTCCAATGGCCAGCAAACTGGACATCCTATTCACGTTCATGTCGTCAGGCACGTGCAGGCCAAGTTCCATGTTCTATACGTACAAGCCTCCCTAGGAAGAAGACGAAGTATCTACGAGTAATTCGCTTGTTTAACCGTTCAATCTCTGTTTCAAATATTTTAAGTTGCGTTAGCCGGCGCGTCCTACGTAGTAGTACTAATGTTTTTTATGTCGCATGTTTTTTTTCATATATAGCTAAATATTATATTAATTAATATGTTTGTTATTAGTTTTATAATTAAAAATAATATATAATCTTGTCACGTCAGTCCTTTGTAACTAAGCATGAACTTAGCTAATGGCAACTTAAAATATGTTTAAATTATAATTTACTTAGCCCAACCACATATCTCATATAATTGGAATAATTGTTCTCACATGTTCTTTTATCTCTGCAAAGTCGGTAATACTTATAAATAAAATATGACCAGGGTTAAACCTAGTTTTGTAATTCAATTGATTAATCTAATTTTAGAATATTTCTTCAGAATGTTTATCACCTTATTTCAATAACTAAAATGTATTAAGTTTATAGTCGGTCTTCTAAGTTATGTTGTAATCATCTCGATAGTCGCGTGTTCTCTTTAATGGTAGCTCCGTTATCCGTCGTTCTTGCGTTTTCGTGACTGTAGCAACGTACCGTGTCCTTTAGTGCGTTCTCTTTTAAAGCGTTTCTTTTGTTGGATGCATGTTCTTAGATGTGTGTATTGTTTGTCTATTTGCATTGCTTGGTTGCTACGAGTAGAAGAAAGACTATCTGTGAGCACCGAAGATCCGAAGATGAAGACCAGAAGCTGAGTGCCAGAAGTTGCAAATGAAAGATTAAGTTGAGGTTTTTCAGAGCAAGTTGGTTTGGGCATAAAGCAAATTCTAAGGCAAGTATAGCATGGGATTATCCTTGTTGTCCTATTCATATTAAGCAAATAATATCATTATGCATATGTTTCCTTGTTAAGGATGACTTAGTGTTGATCTTATTCCTTGATACCTATTATATTGCATGGATTAGTATTGCTAGTGCTTAACATGAACTATGATCATGTAATTTGACTAATGGAATATGCAATAAACAATAAAAGATGATTTTTATTACTGTTAAAGGGTACTAGAGCATGGGGTTACTTTGGTGCTCTCGTTACTCTCCATAAGGACTTATCTGTAAGAGAAAATTCGGGACTTACAGTACAACTGTGAGGGCTAAAATGGCTCTAGCTTTAGTCATATAGAAGGACCTTTTCTAGCTTGTTAGAGGTTACCCTTGTGGCACAAATGGGGTAGAGCAGACTGTGGATCCCTGTGTGGTGTATCACACAGACTGACTTTGGAAACCTAGCGGCCCTAACTTGTTAGACGAACCTTTGAATGACTTCATAGTGAACCCTGCCGACCTTCCTTGGTAGTGGGTCAAGAGGCTGATCACCTCGGGCGAAAGGGTAAATCACGACTCACAGTGAAAGTGTACAACCTCTGCAGAGTGTAAAACTGTTATAACAGCCGTGCTCACGGTCACGAGTGGCCTTGGACCCTTATGGAATAGTTGATCATTAATAATGAATATATTTTTGCTATTCGTTAATCATTTCACATGGATCATATGTTTATTGTTACATTGAGACACTTTGATATTATTGATATACTGAAATAATGCTAATTAAAAGCTACATGCTGATAAACCTATGATATGCCTTTGAGCCTCATGAACCCCATGTTATATTTGTTGAGTTCGACATGGACTCACTCTTGCTATTTCCACCACACTCCAGTGTGTAGTGAGGTGTTGCTTAGAAGAAGGATGAAAGTGTAGTGGAGTTTCCAGAAGTCTTTTCAGAAGTGCTTGGCATATGGAGCCACCAGTCAGCGGTCCCTGTGATGTTGGAGCCTGAAGAAAAGATTAGTGACCGTTCCGCGACACTCTGATAGTTGTAAGTGTTAATATAGTATGTTTTCCGCCTTATATAAACATTGTTTTGATACTTTTTCATTCTGACATATGTGTGGACTTCCTGGGCACACATATGATTAGCCTGGTTTTGTTCTTTAGAAAACCGGGTGTAACAAGCACAGGATAACAAACAACATCTGTATAGACCAGGCCCAACAGTTACAAGTCCACCAAACAAAAGGAGTTGCACACTAATCTGACATGCCTGATAATACCCAGCCTCCACTCATTCGTCCAGGCTAGCTCAGTCTAGGGAAACAAATAGACTCTTATTGGTGGTGTATAGTTGGCAAGTCCACAAGATGATGTTGTGCAGGAATGTGTTGAGGTCCCATTTCAACCTGTTGTTGTCGATAGTGGCTTCATTTGTTTCTTCTGGAAATAACCTTTGAAAAAATACTCCCTTTGTCCAAGTTATAAGTTGTTCTGGCTTTCCAGATACATAGTAGAAGCTATGTGTCTAAACATATTAGATGTCTAGATTCATAGTAAAATATATGTATCTAGAAAAAATAGAATGCCTTAATAATTAGAAATGGAGGTAATAGTGTACTAGTGGAATAGCCTTCAAGTGGTGCTTTTCTTTTTCTTGATTCTGGAATTGGGGGTCGAACAGATCCATGGACTGAGTTGATAAAAAAAAAGATCCATGGACTGAGGTTGTGCATGGGCTGGGCTCAATTTTGATTGCTCTGAGGCCGTGCAAGCCTTCCTTGTGAAAATCCAAGGAGGGTTACGGTAGCGTATAACGGGTTAGTAGCGGATTGGTGTCGAAGTAGCGGATTGCGGGTAGCGGGCGATATTGCGGACGATAAGTTCCAATGGCGACACCTAATAATCTCACATAATTTTAAGTATATGTATCATGAAAAATGAGAATAAATAGACATAATCGCACTCAAAGAACTTATGTCTCATATACTTAAATTAAGAAAACAAACATGGTTTTTTCACGCACTAAATCATCACATTAAGAGTTTGCAAAGAAACATATTATGACATGTGAGCCATAAAATAGTATACAAGACTATCGCTCGTTATCATTGTTAGAAGTAACAACATCATCGGCCTCATGGTCACTTGAACCATCTCCGTCTGCATAACGGTTATTTGCTTCCACGCTATTGCGGCTTGCTACGTGCAATTACGGCTGCAATATCGCCCCGCTATTCAGAATAGCGGCCGCAAAGTTCCAGGCTACAAAGTTCAGAGCGCTACCTTGTAGCGGTTGCGGCAAAGGGCCGCTACTGCTATTGCGACCGCAATTGCGGCCGCTACTGCCACTATTTATTACCTTGGTTACGGCCCACCACCATTGTTGCTAGAACTGCAACTGCTGTTGATGATGGAAGTGGAGCCAGGGCAACCCAACAGATGTCTAGTTGTCAACTGGAGGCCCAGTCTTCATGAATCATGACCAAAACAATTAAACGCTCCCGAAGCAAAGAGAAGTTTACGCATGCTGTCTGAATGTTTTTGTATTTGGGTTAGAACTGAGAATGGATCGATCAACGTAGGTACGGTACACATCATATCATGTCTTTGGATATCATCTTTTTTCAACGACAGCGCAAGAAATTTAAACACGAAGGTTGTTAGACATGGAGATCGTCGCACTGCAATTGGAGTTGGCATCCTTCATTGTAGCCGAGGTATTGCACAAAGATGGACTATTTTCCATTGCACAGTCCGAGAGGTACAAGAACCAGTATGGGCCAGAGCGGATCGCTAGACTATTGTAATTTCTTTTTAAATTTGATAGATCGAGTTGTTCATATGAACATTTGAATTGTAATTGTAACATGTGTAATATTTAATGTTGATAGAACTGTCGTCTAGGTAGCGGATATATTGTGAAACCCAATTCCCCATTAAATAAATAAATAAATAAATTATAAAACAAAAAATTACGAGCGAGCCTCACCTACGGTTAGCTCAAAGCCGGCTGTGATGGTGAAGAAGGCAGTGCCGGTTTGACACTCAAACCGGTAGTGTTAATGAAGAAATCACTGTCGGTTAGAATTAAAAATCGGTAGTGTTAGTAAAGTAATCATTGTCAGTTGCCAGCACAAACCGGTAGTATTAGTGAAGAAATCACTGTCGGTTGTAACTTCAAACCGACAGTGATTTCTCAACTAATACAGCTGGTGAAGCCAAGACCCGGTAGTATTAACTTAAATAACATTGTCGGTTGGTTCTTCAAACCGGCAGTGTTGTGGTGGATGAACCACAATGCCGGTTTGGCCTTCGAACGGCAGTGTATATTTCCTTTCACTATCGGGTTGGACGAACCGGCACTGATGTGTACCCCACATCACATAATTGCCGGTATGATACTGCCGGTTTAAAATCCGGCACTGAATGGGGATTTTGAACCGGCAGTGTTGTAGTGATCTAGGGTAGTGTGATTTAAGCAATACTATACGTACATCCATGTGTACATACAATATAATACGAGTCTACAATGCAAGATGGATAACCGACGACGATGGGCTTAAATTAAACTTATTATATGCATCCACATGTCAACGACTGTAACTACCGATCAACAGCAAGAGATTTAATTTGTTGTAACTATGCTGGAAACCTCGATCCAAGGCTGACTAACGAAAGAGACCCAATGCAAACCAAAGGCTACGAGAACTAGTAGGAAGCCTATACGCAAGGTCAACCAAACGACCAAAGGCTAAACCGAAGGGACAAACGGCGATGCAGGGACGTGCCCAGGAACTTTCCGAGCGCTCATGGCCGACGTTGAAAATGCCAGTTCGCTAATGATGTAAACTTGTAAAGTCCTCTTCTCCCCTATCTAGCATTTAACAACTTGTTGCCAAAAGTCCAATCTAATTAATTATATATATATATTTGCCATTGTTGTCACGGCCGGCTCTCCTCCTGCCGACGGAATAGGGATATTATTGATAAATGTTGTTTTCCATCCTGTTCATGCTTTGCAGTGAGTCATGGGATGCAAGAGTGCAGTCAATTAGCTAGGTTACAAATTCGGTCGTCGGATGCTAATTTCTGCACATATTTGATCTTACTACCTCACTAGAATGTGTCAGGTTTTAGCTCTTTTGTTGGTTGTATCTCTCGTGTTAGGCAGAGGTTGAAAGTTGCTCTCTAAGACTTTGTATCTGCTTTTAATGTTTTCATAAAAACTTCCTTTACCAAAAAAAAGTTTCTTTGTTCTAATTTTTAAATACCTTTCTTCCCAAATTTCTCACAATATGTAGTCTAGAAATTTGCATGCATCTAGAAGTGTGAAAAAGGAGAATGATGAAATGAGTAGATGAGTTGATATAATCATAGAGATGATGTATTGATGAATTGGCAGCTATTGCCGTGGAAGAACAAATTGGTACTAATCCAAAAAGATTAGAGCTCTACCGAAGACAATGTTGACATGAGTGTGATGTTAACATTGTGAGTGATCACTTTTAATGCTTATAGTAAAGGGGTCATTTTTTTCGCTCCGGCCACCAATTGAAACCACAAGATGGGCATTGGCCCCAGCTAACAAACCACCTCTGAAAATCGATTTCCAGAGAGAAATGGAGGCCATTTCTAGAGGCGATTGGGAATACCAGCTGTCTCTGAAAATGACATCCATTTCTAGAGGCAGTTGGTAACACTACCTGTCTTAGAAATGTACTGTTTCCAAAGGTGGTCAATGTTTCCAACTGCCCCTATAAATGGCGCATAGATATAAAACAACTCCCCTTCTTCCTTTTTAAGAGAAAGTTGTAGCCCAAGGATTAGAAGAGGGGTATATGTTAGGAGGGCACAAGCAACGTTCTAGAAACATCCACTAATTGTTAGTACTTTTTTTTGGGGAACTTTGGTCAAAGTTGAAATCGATTGACTCCTCGAGAAGCGATAATTGCATTTTTTTTGGGATGGAGGGAGTATATAAGATACCATGCCACAAGGCGATGTAAGTTACTAGATCGCCATTGTGTATATGTTGGGAGTGCACACACGTAAATATATGACTATAAAAAACTCGATCCGCGGTGGCTAGACTGCCTCCGGGTATTCCGGCTTAAGAAGAAGATCTTCTCACGCAGATTGAGAAACCCCTGAACCCCTACCCCACCCATACATAGTGGCACCGCAGCTCCGCGAGATGAGCTGGCCATAGACTTGTACTTTAGATGTGGAGCAGACAAGGGAGTTTTTTTTTCCTAGTCGCTATGGTCGAAATCACAAATAATTAAAGAGTGAGTCCCTTGGGACTGGAACTCTGAACACCCAGGGGGAGCGTACTAAATACATGACTATATGACCATCATGAACCTACCTGCAAGTACATTTGTTTCGTTGCAGTTTCAGAAGATCTGTACCTCACGACACTAAACGAGGACGATCTCCGGGAAATCGTTGTGAACCTCTATAGGTTTGTGCTCAATGAAATTGTTCACGTCAAAGGCAACTTCCAGGAACGTTCGTTGATGTTATCCAAAGAAGATAGCTACCAGCGTCTTAGTGAGTGGAAATCGAATTATTAGCGGGCTTTAGACACTACCAGATAAAAGAAAATTTCTGTCGGCTTGGATAATTCTTGACGGTTTCTTAGAAACCGACAGGAATTACAATTAGTCCTAACGGTTTCAGAAAACCGACGGCAATTGGCCAGAATATTCCTATCGGTTGTGTAAGACCTACAGGAACTTAAGAAAACCGACAGGAATCATAAAATAACTCCTGACGGTCGGTGGTAGCCGCCAGGAGTTCCTTTCCGAAGGCCTTCCCTGGCCCGTGTGAAAAAATCAAGCTTCACGCGCGTGCGCCTGGCTGATGCGTGCCGAAACATTGACGTCTCATGCGCTACTATTCTATGGGCCCTACACCAAAATTTTCACACTCGCGTACAATACTACCCAGACACTCCGAACCCTAACCCAGTTGGCCCGGGAGCCCAAACTTCTCCCCCACGCGCCGCCGTAAGGCATAGCTCCCATTCCCCTCCCCCGCGCGACTAGCTCCAGGCCCTCCGGCCACCACTTCACTAGCGTCGCCGTCCCCAGGGGCCTGCTCGACACCCGCGCCATCGCCCCCAGGGGCATCCCCGCCATCTGAGCCACCGCCCCCTCCTTGACGGCCGCGCCGCCATCCCATGGGCCTCCCCCGACGCCGGCACCGCAGGGGCCTCTCCAGCACCATGCTGCTGCCACCGCGAGGTGCTCTCTCTCTCTCTCCCTCCCTCCCTCCCCAACCTCCTAACTGCCAATATCCTGCATAGGCTGTCCTCATTGTCACTAAAAATTTCATTTTATTATTGCACTGCAATGGGGGCTAGTGGACTTAGGACGGATGGATTTTTTTTCTACTTCATCTAGATGACGACCTGAATTTAGTTTGTGAAGCTGCCTACTTTAATCCCATGGCTCTTGAATCATGATTGTGTGCTTTCATTGTCTGTTGTTGTACTCTGCCACCTCAAGGGGCCGGGACACGAAGCCTTAGCTTTTGGGCTGTTGACAAAGAGTTTAAATAGTATACAAATGTTTAATGCTTGTTATTGGAGAATTACGATTTTATTGTTAAAAGCTTTAAACATTTGGTAATACACTTATACTTGTATCTTTTGTGTTTCTTCATATTCCAGTGTTGATTTGGTGTTTCATGGTGGTGGTGTGCTGGTGGTTCAAGTGAATACCAATGAAGCACCGTACATGATGCAACCTAGCCTTTTTTATGGTAGGTGTTTGTTCAGTCCAGTCTGCATCCTGGAGGTATGAGGTGTAGAATCTGAGTTTCTTGCTTGGTCCATAGTTAATCCAGTGTTCTCATGTTCAGAAGCCTATATGAAAATATGATTACTGAAAGTAGTGAATCCAGTATTCTCTAGCAGATAGTGATGACTTGGTTGAAATTTCAGTGTTCTAAAAAAGGTTGCATTCTCAATTAGATGTATGACCTGCTTTGTTGTTTACCTGTCTCCAGTAACACATTCACAACTGCAGTCTAGACTAATAGCCAAGATCAGACAAGTGACTCCTAAAAAATATTTCTTTTTACTGAATTTTAGACAGCAATCTGATAAACTTCATAATTTCTGTCAATGTGTAGATATTTGAAAACTGGGACTAATACTTACTGAAGGAAAAAAACAGAACTGAGAAAAACAAAAGTTTGGGACTGATATTTGGCTTTAAATAAAATTTAACTCTGCAACCAGCCTACTATCCCATTGGAATATCAATCACGAGTTTCAAATGGAATATCAGTCAATGTGCATTTCCTTTCATTGCTAATATCAATCACGAGTTTACAGATTACTTCTCATCAGGTTGTGGTTTAGTGTGGATAAGTAGAAATAGGGCTATAAGATTCTAATATCCCATTGGAATATCAATCAATGTGCACATTTAACAGAGCTTCATGTGCTCGTGGTTCCACAGAAGATTCTGAACAAGGAGCTGGAGTTCTACAAGTGGGACGGGAATCTTTCCCAGTCGAGAACGTCCACAACAAGGAGCTGGAGCTTCATGAGTATAGCTAGGCGCTGGACTCGCAGTATATGCAATTTTGTGAACTTGTTTGTCTAGTACATTGATTAAAAACTGAATTCTTTTTACTTAAATTTGGTGCCTGAACACAAAACAATGTAAGAAACTTATGATTTTTGTCCATGTGTAGACGTTTGAGAAATTGGATCCAGCATCTACACTACCGGAGACGGGTTCTATGCCGAGTGTCAAATGCTTTGCCGAGTGCCTTTTATCGGGCACTTGGCAAAGAGGCTCTTTGCCGAGCGCCGCTCTCGGCAAAGTAAGACACTCGGCAAAGATTGCTTTTGCCGAGTGCCGGGCTCTCGGCAAAGAAATGCACTCGGCAAAGAGCCCAGCTCCCGGCAAAGATTTACACTCGGCAAAGACGACCTCCCCAACGGTAAGCACCCAACGGTGACCCTTTGCCGAGTGCCTGCTGTTAGGCACTCGGCAAAGTTTTTTTAATTACTTTGCCGAGTGCCAGGAATCTTACACTCGGCAAAGAATTTCTTTGCCGAGTGTCAGAATTCTGGCACTCAGCAAAGAATTTTAATTTTTTTTCTTTTTGCACCCATTTTTTTGCAGCCCTACTACAGTATTAGGAGCTAGATTTTAAAATTTGGTACATTTTTTTATGTTTTTTTGCTGCATTTAGTTAATTTGTTTCATTTACTTGATTTTTTTCGTAAAAAGCAAATTTGAACTACAGGTGCATGAAATAATGGAATTTAGCCATTCAAAAAAATGATATTTATGCTTTTGAGTGTATTGTGAGGCGCTATCTAGGAACGCACCTGAAATTTCGAACATCGTGCTCACGAAACATTGCCACCGACTTGCGGGCGATTTGTTTTTAAATTGTATTAAATACAAACGAAGTCTGAAAATCATAAAAATTGCCAAGATGTCATGATATCGCATGTGGAGGCTATGATAAAAAAATTAAGAATGTTTCGAGGAAGTTGTGACGTACGTTGCTTAAAACCCAAACATCTCCACATATGTTATCACAATATCACATGTGGTTTATCTGGGTTTCAAACAGCGGAGGCGTCGAACAGCGGCAACAGCGCCGCCGCCAGTGTCTCTGCTCCGATAGGCGTCGACGCCGGCGCCGGCTATGGTGCGAGGTCCGGCGATGCGTCACGGTCGACGCACGAGTGGCTCGCGAGGTCCGGCGGCCCGGCGAAGCGGCACGGGCGACGAGTGGGATGCTGGCACGGTCGTCCAGCATCATCGTGTGGAGCAATTGGGGACGTCCGCCATGGCCGGCCACCGGAGCTCTCAGGACCTCCGCTGGATCTCGCCGGAATCCCGCCTGAGCGCCCGCCAGCCATAGCCGCGTGCTCCAGCCGCGAGTCCGCGAGCGCCCCGCCCGATGTTGCCGGGGCAACTGCGGCACGCCGCCGGTCGCGGGGGAGCAGGGCAACCACGGGTCGCTGGGCTGCATGCCGCTGGTCACGTCGCAGGGGAGTGGGGCCGCCTCCAGTTGCGTCGCGGGGTGGCAGGACCGCCGCCGGTCGCCATGGAGCTGGGCCACCGACACGGGAAGGGGCGTTGTGCCATGCCTGGATCTGGGCATCTGGCTAGAAACGATGAGAGAGAGTCAGCATTTTGTGGCCGGTGAACGGAATGGGAAAAATTAGCGGGATTAAATTAATCCATGCATGCATGCAATAGTCAAAGAGGACTACCACCATCCAAAGCCACGGGCGTGATCTGCGGGCTGCGGTTGGGGGAGGGGTCGGACCGGACCAGCCCAGCGCGACCCAGCTACAAAATATGGTCTTCTACAGTTAGCTATGGACTAATAGTTATATATATATATATATATATATATATAGAACTATTAGTCCATTATATATACATGCATGCATCCATGTGTATTTACATGTGCATATATTACAAAAGATTGCATTACAGTTGTTGTGAAATAACAAGTTTTCTCTCATCCTCTAGCTTGGCTTCCATGGCAGTGTTGGGTCCAAGTAGAATTCGCCCTTGGAATCGATGACCTGGTCATTAAAAAATCCGGCTATGGACTCTTGAATTGCTTTGAGCTGGTCTTGACGTATGACCTTGTCCTCCAACCATCGAGCCTACAGGTTTGAATTAAAGGAAAATAAATTTTATATATATATATATAAAGACATAGTAACCACAGTAGTTGTTCTCCTGTTCTTGCCTCAGACACCACTTTACGAGAAAAAGATTTGTCATCCAATCCGGTGATCCGGTGAAAGCTATATGTTTAATTAATAAAGATGATGCGATTTAGGGGACTTACTTTCAAAGGGATTACATTCAGTTGCGCTTTGCATTTTCCCATGTGTTGCTTCTCAATAAAGGTTTTCCAAACTCTGCCCAATAAAAAATTTGCCACGTCATCAGATATAGTTAATCATCATGTTTGTGTGTATATATAGTTGCTAGAGATACCAAAATTACCTCTGGATAATATCTATCATATCTTGGTAGTCTTGTTGTGGTTTTCTCATCAAGTCATAGATTATCAAGTGACTTTTCACCAGATCGATGTCCATCAATATCCAGTGATTGTTGCATGTGTTCATAGGATATAACGCATAACGCTCATTAATTAACTAGAATCAACATATGAGCCATTAAGGATGATTGACATTATTAACACTTACTTGAAGTTGCAGGGGAAGAGTATATCCTTCTTGTGGCGTTGGTTCACTAAGAAGTTCATGAGGTTACTCTCTGAGTCAGACTTTCAATTAGGCGTTGGAGTAACTGGGTCTTTGAATACTATATGGGGATCAACAAAACCAATTTCATTGCAGCCTTTCTTTCTGAGCTCTGTCATTGTAAATCTGCATATATATAGTACTTGTTAGGACAATTTATATGCATATACACACATATGATGAGTTTAATAATATATCGAAAGAATTATTACTTACAGGCAATAGCAGCTAATGATAACTTTGTCCAGAGAGGTCAGGTGGCATAGTTGATGAAATTATGCAAAGTCAACATACATAACATCATCGTCACAGAACCAATGTTCGTCTCTAATTATGACACTAACGCAGAAGTCTCCACTAGTAGACGCCTGCATGTACCACTTGTTTAGCAGGTACATTTGTGTTCCCAGATCACCTAAGGCTTGAGGGTTGTATAGACTCTGGCCTAGTACAAATTTTTTCTACCAAATATCAACCTCCGCCACACTCTCAATGTTTCCATCACCAAACATCTGGTAAAGGTTGATACCAGTCTCTTCAATAAATTCACCAAGGTGATCCAAATCGACATTCAAAGGTATGTTTGCCTGATGCATTAATCCTAAATTCGAACCATATTCATTACCAACAACTAGCGGGGGGGACTAATTGGTGCGATTATTGTCCGAGTTGTGCAACTCCTTTCCCTGTCCGCTTCTTTTTCTGTGCCGTCTCAATTGACTTGGTGATAGTGCAGTCATAGTCCGTTAACGTTGCTTTGGATGGCTTACGAGATTCCCGCTGTTGTTGCTGGTAAGAAGCCACCTTTTTTCTTAGAATATCTGGAGCTACGAAGAAGTACGGTTTCTCCGGGTTTCTCCTTGCTTCTTGATCCTTTTTAAGTTTGTCATAGAATATGGACATATCTTTTTTATATGCATCAGATACTTCTTCCCTCTCTTCATATATTATTTTGGGAATAGCCCTTGGTTTCACGGTGGCTTTCTTTGCCGGCGGGGGCTGATTCTTCGTTTGCGGGGCTAGCCTAGTACTTGGCTTCTTGGTAGGCGAGGGCGGGGGAGGCGTTGGAGACCTCCTTGGAGGTGGCGGCTGTGGCGTTGGAGACCTCCTTGGAGATGGTGTGGATGCAGCCTCGCCTTCCAACACATTGTCATCATATAGAGCACTATGATGATCTAGCGATTGAACGACAATTGGACTTAGGTTGGGGGAGGATCTGCTACAAAAAAAAAGGAATGACATATTATTATGAGCAGATTGTTAATTATTTAAGCCAATATAAATTAATGATGTAGTGTTTTCATCCGCACCTATGATGAGGTAGTTCAGGAGGAGGTGGAGGCGACATCTCGGAATGATGATGTAGCGCTTGCGCCATAGAATGAATGTCTTCTCTGCTTCTCCTAGAGTCTTCTCGCCATCACTTCCAGGAATGTCAAGAGGCAAATCACTAAAACCTTTTTCAGCTTTATCTACCGAGATAGTAGCATATCCTTCTTGGATTATATTCCCATGAATCCTTGGTGTCTTGGTTCGGTCGATAGGATTAACAAGATCGATAGCCACCTTGATTGTGGAATTCCCCTGTCTCCTGGTCCAGTGTTCCCCCATGAGCGAAAAACCAATTCTTTGCACGCTCTCCCCACTCGAGTGATTCTGGTGTGATACCCTTGGCAAGAAGGACTGCTTCCATTTTGTTCCACTTCTTAATGGCAGTCGAGTAGCCACCTGATCCCAAGTTATGGTGGTATGTCTTCTGTTGGGCATTACGTTGGTTCTTTATCACCCGACTCACACCCTCTTCCGACGTCTTGTACTGTACAAACTCATCCCAATAGGGCCTCTGCTTTGAGATCGGGCCTGGGACAGTGAAATCTGGTGCAATGTTCTTCTTGACATACGTCATGTATAGGTGTTTCTTCTAAGTCTAAAACTGGGTGGCCATCTTCTTCATTGCCCAATCCCTAGCTCGCTCCTTCAATTCATCACCATCTATTATATCATCATAACCATCTATTTGGAGTGTGAAATGTTCCAAGACATCATTCCAAATTAACGTCTTGTCACGATCGGAGACAAAACTGATATGAGGAGCATTGGTCTTCTTCTTCCATTCGTGGGTACTGATCAGGAGCCGGTCCATTACAAGGTAACCACAGTGGTGCACAAAATTTGTTTTATTTGCCCCCCCTCGGTTCGCCTGTATCTACATTGAACTCTGAGATGATGAAGCGGCCCTCCAATGGCTTTTTGGGACCTCGAACATTTTTACTCTTCGTTGTAGTTGTTGATGTCGATCCAGAGGGCTACAAAACATAAACATTATTTTTAATGTCATGAGCACACATAAGACATATGATAATATATATAGCTAATAATAAAATATATATACTTGGCCAATATCTTGTTGCTCATTTTGTTCAAGAGCTAAGTACTGACTCCCGTCATCTGCATGCTCTTGCACGTTATTTTTAGCACCATCATCGCCGGCAACTTGAGTGCCAGTGTTGATCAAATTCATCATCAACTCCTCCTCATCCATGTTTCTCGGGTCGGCCATCTAGCTTCAAAAAACAAAACCAATAGTGTGATTGTTTAGCATTAACGATAATACGAATGTTGATCGACTAGGCTGCGAGAGAGGGCGGTGTGACGAGAGTGGCGGTGCTCCGCTCCGTCGTATATATGTTTGTACACATGGGTGAACGAGGGCGGCGGTGCTCCGCCGTATAAACCCTAAACCCTAGGGCGAACGAGGGCGGCGGTGCTCTGCCGTATAAACCCTAAACCCTAGGGCGATATATATACTTGCATATGAATCGCGACGTATATATACATGCATTTGAATACAAATGACGAAAACATATGGATCGCAATCGAGGACAAGGACGTACGGCAAGACGAGCGGCGTGGTCTCGATGTCGGCGCAGAGTGGGCCAGGGCGATGGTCTCTTCTTAATGAAATACTCGCTCAGTCGCGTTCACGAAAAAGGTTTCTATTTTTTATGAGCAGCAACAATGAGAAAATCTGACAAATCAATAATGGTAAGGAAAAAGGGTAAATAATAAAATTAGATTAGTGACAAGAACCTTATCATTTCTGTTCTTCTAATACAGTGGAGTTTGAAGTTGAATGTTTGAAACCGTGATAAAAGTAAGTACCAATATTTTCGAGCTTCAAAACTCAAAGCAGGCATGGAAGTTTGTCAGGCCAAATAAGAACTACTGTAAGGGAAACTAGAAAAGCTAATACAAAATATAATCCTTGCATTCCATATTTTCAACTTTAACTTTTCCATTGTCATGTTTTTGTAACTGTTCTATTTCACCTAGTCTGGCACAAAATATTTATAACATTTTAAATCATTTGGCACAAAATATTTATAACAAAATATTTCACCGAGGTCGTCGGGGCCGAGGTGGCGCGCATGGTGGAGGGCCGAGGTCGCGGCGGCAGCGGCGCGGCGAACGCGCGTGCGAGGAACACGGACGCGCGCGAGGCGCGCTGTGGCGACGATCGGCATCGGGCGGGGTGGCGGCGGTGTCCTTGGTGTGGCAGGCCGGGTGGCGTGGGCGCAACGGGGGAGACGAATCGGCTATGGCGCGCACGGCAGTGAAGATCGACAACGCGAGGAAGAAGATGGGGCGACGAGGGGTTTGGGCACTGGCATATATATGCCACACCGCTTTACTCCCGGTGCTCGTTACCAACCGGGAGTATAAAGGTATACCTTTACTCCCGGTTGGTAATACGCATCGGTAGTAAAGGTTTTTTTTGGCGGGCCACGAAACTGCAGCCCACCTTTACTCCCGGTTGGGCTTCTCACCCGGGAGTAAAGGTGGGCTGCAGTTTCGTTCCCCGCTGTTTTGAGCATATTTTTTTAATATTTCTTTTAATAGAAATGCAATAGTCTTGTTAAATACATAGTAAATTAAATAAAAGGCATAAAATTATTTTGTTAAAAATATGGATTTTGTTTTTCTTTATTCCACATAGGAAAAATCTATAACCTAACTTTTTTATTTTTTGTTATAATTATAAAACATAATGCATCTAATATTTATTATTTTGTTAATGCAAAAATGTAGTGTTTAATTAAAATTATTAAAACTATTGGTTTTGGATAGAAAATTTGTTTTCACATCATTTTAACGTTAATTTTTTAATTTTTCATCACTCAATATCCTAATTTAACTTTTCGAGAGAGAAATCCCACCAAATCAAACATTGATTTAATTTGAAACACGACATAATAAACACCTGAATTCACAATTATTACATAATATCTCAAACACACACTACATTAAATCACTATATCATCAAGTGGGCACAGCAGTGAACTTCTTCTTTACGTATGTCCCTTGGTTATGATCGCGTCATAACCATGGAGTGCCCTTATCATTTACCAAGATGCTAGGGTCTTTGTTCACTTTGAAGGGCGGAATTCGGTCATCCTTTTCATAATCGTCTGACATGTCCGACTTGTCCTCAATTCCCACGATGACTCTTTTCCCTGAAAGAACTATGTGGCGCTTTGGTCTTTGGTTGAGTCATTATTGTTTTTCCCTCTTTTTGGTTTGGTAGACATCTTGCAGGCAGCATCGGGCCTTGTGAAAGAAAAATCGAGGAGGTTTGGGCCTGCCACCATTGTGGCTGCTGCAGTTGTCAGTGCAGCCCAACAGATGTCTGCCCGAGGCCCAGACAGTGGTCAGCAACCGAGAGCACGTGCTCGTTGAATGTTTTTTTTATATATATCAGTTAATGAGAATGAAATCATCAGTGTATGACTGTACGTAGACATTTTGTAATAAGTATCATGCTTACATGTCCATATGTATGTGCAAGTAGGGTTGTCTCGACTAGCGTAAAATGGTATATACCGTTGCAGTGAATCAACTCATCCGTCTCGAAAAACAGCGGCCCATTGGTATGTCAACTGTAACATGCATGCATCGATCAAGCGACATGTAATTATTTATATAGACGGAAGACGACGACCTCGATCAAAGGTGGATTAATGACTAATGAAAGAGACCCAAACCAAAAGCTTACCAATTACACTATGCCAGAAAAGCTTATGAGTGACGCCTCGATTAGTGACTCAGAAACGAAACGCGTCACTAATTATTATATTAGTGACGCGGGTGAACCAGACACGTCACTAATTACAAGATATTAGTGACTTCGTAAGAAAACACGTCACTGATAACACCTATGACGCGTATTATCCAGGCACGTCACTGATATGTGGCCGTATTAGTGACTCCTCTCAACAAGACGCGTCACTGATATGAAAAGTGACGCGTGTTCTTATGACGCGTCACTGATAGTAAGACATATCAGTGACTCTTCTCAACAAAATGTGTCACTGGTAAGAAAAGTGACGCATGTTGTCTAGACGTGTCACTAATACAAAGACATATTAGTGACTCTTTCCAACAAAACGCGTCACGGATAAAAAAAATACGACACGTGTTGTCTATACGCGTCACTGATATCACTACAACTAGAAAATAAGTGGCAATTATCTAGGTATGATATAGGGTGACTTTAGTTTATTTAGAAATTTTCTAGGATTTTTTTACGTAATTAATAAGCTTACTGTTTAATCTACTGTGTACGGTTCCCGTGTGTGCCTAGCGTTTTGGCCCAGGCTACTGACATGTGGGCTAGTGCTGTGGGGCTGACCGATCACTGTGCTGTGAGCCGATCTGGTGGACTCTTCTCTCTGTTTCTGTATTCCAGTGGACCGTGTCCACACAGAGGAGGAGGATGGACCGAGTGACGTGGCCAGGGGTGTATGGCCTTGGGTGCTGTCGCTGATGAGTCCGTGTCCTTGTTCCCCATTGCCTCGTGCGGTCAAGGAAGAGAAAGGGAGAGAAAGGGAGAGAAGAAGAGAAAGGGAAGGCAGGAGGGAGAGCGAGCAGGGAGCAAGAGCGGAGGGAGAGAGCTGGGCTGCGGCGGCGGCGGTCTAGGCGGCAAACGGCCAGGGGAGGAGCAAAGGAGGTGCACCGGCGGCAGCGGACTGTGGTGGCGTGAGTGGTAGGCGAGGGCGGTAGCGATGGGCGGTGGGAGAAGCGGCGCAAGAGAGCTGAGAGGGAAGGGAGAAGAGAAGGAGGGGAGGCATGACGGCGGCAGCAATGTCGCTCGGCTCCGGCGCGACAAGCGGCGGACAGCGACTTCGGCGACCCCGAGTTCGGCAGTGGCCCGGGCTTCCAACGCACGCTGGAGCTCGTCTTCACCGATGCCTCCACAACGGCGAGCTGGTCTCTCTCTCGCTCGGGGTCTCTCTCCTGCGCAAGGGGGCAGGCCGGCGTGGGTGGCAGGCGTGGGTGCGGCGGTCCCGGGCACCCCGGCACGGGCAGTGGTGCGGGTGCATCTAGAGTGCTCCACCCCTGCCCCTCGTGCAACGAGATCTACCGACGGCGGGCCCCCACGCGCTCGAGCTGCGAGATCTGCCGGCAGCGGCCCCCTAACCCGCTCGTGCTACGTGATCTGCCATCGGCGGCTCCCTACCATGGCCGCTGGAGAAGTGGAGTTGCTTCAGCTCCTCAACCCCACCGTTGAGTACATCAACAAATGGGTATGCAGCCGATTCTCCTCCCTTCGCTCCATTCGTGTGCAATGCCAAAAATTAACCGTGCATGATATATATGAAGCATATATATAACAGTATCTACGTCGTCATGTTCGCGTGTGTATGTATGTATGTATGTATGTATGTATGTATGTTACCGTATATATATGGTCCTGTGTAGTCTCTGGTCCTGCAAATATTTGTGCTTGTCCCAAAGTTGTCGAGTGTGTATTCACCATAGAAACGCTGGTGATCAGGGTGGTAGATCTACAAGAACTTTGTGCTGCAAATATCTTGGAAGTTATATTTTCAGTACTTCGCTTCAGTTTCTGTATAATTCGCCTAAACAAGTAGTTTTAAATTTTGGATTAGAGTATTTTTAATTTCCACCAAAATGACTTATGTTTTACTTTTGTTTGGTAAGTAACAAATTTCTTAGTTGAAAATGACTTAGCGCTGAACATTTGTGGCTAAAAAAACTGTTGCTTAATGCAAGGCACTCATTTTTGTTTTACCAGGCTTTGTATTTATGACTTTTATAGTCGTAGGTCATCAGTGCATATGAGTATATGGCTCGCTCTTTAGCAGAAATTACTACTGCAGATGCAGAAATATGTATTTATCTTTTCTATTGCTTCAGAGCCGCGTTTACAAATATTACAAACTATAGCTCTTGTCAATTGTATTATACTAATTAAACTCTTGTGAATTCCATCCATTTCTCAGATAAATGAGCTCCTGTTGAAATATATCCCACCGCATATGGGTTCTTCGGGTGTGCTATTCAACATGATCTTCCTAGGATATCTCTAGAAAATAGATGAGTGGAGTTCCCTTCCTACTTGCAGAAGGCTTATAGTTTTATAGTTACTGCACCAGCTATTGATCTCAGGTGCCATACATGTATGAAAGGTCTTCCATTACGCTTATCTCTGGTAGTCCTGAAACCAATCTGCATGCAACCTGTGGGTGAAGTATGTGCTCTCTCTCTCTCTCTCTCTGCCATGCTTTTCTTCTCACCTCTTCTTTCTTGGCAATACTTGCTTCAAACCACATGTTTCTTTGCACATGGAGTTGTGTTGTCTGTATTACAATTTACCTTTTTCCTGTATATATTGAAATGGGTGATTTGTAATCATTACTATTTCATAAAGTAGTGTCATTCCATGCTGTCTGCTTTCGATGTTCCTTGCTGCAAACTCTGCCATAGTGATTAAACACAGGTGATAATTCGCTGGCTGGTTCAGCTCTTTGCTTCACAAACAGCTGTTCTAGCAGCTCAGTGATTGACCATTGCGCCTGACATAATTGTCTTCAAAACATTGTTAAAGCCAATTTCTCGTATTTGGCTCATGTTTGTGCTTATATCTTTTGACTTCTAAAATTATATGTTCAGTTTGGAGAATACAGAGCTTTTAGAAATTCTCTTTGTGCATTCTCGGTAACTACCTCTTTTTTGCATTTTCCCGACATTTGCTTACGTTATTTGCAATGTAGTTGCGTATATATTGTATATAGGTATACTTTAGCAAATTGTTTACATGTTTAATTTATTCTGTAGAATCTCCTGACGTGGACAGCGTCGATGCAGGCTATCATCTCGTGCATATTTCCTTGGTGGGAATCGAGCAACATCAGTGTCTACACTTCAGCTTCACACCTGATTAATACTCTTCTACATGAAAAAAGCGTAAGATAGCAAGATATATTGCCTAAAGTAATTGGCCAGCTTCTTACTGGATACCACACAGAAAACGATTCACAGTGGAGCCCTCTTTCAGCAGAGCTGAATTTTTTTCCTTAATCTAGGTGCTATTCAGATTGCAAGTATGTAAAAACCACTCATCTGTATTTTTATCTTCCATATGCATAATGCATGCAGCTGACACGCCCCATATCTTTCCATGAGGTTATGTTTTTATCTTTGTCTTGCCAGATTGCCTTTAGGATCAGTAGTTTGTTCTCTAATTCCTTGTGTTTCCTATTGTTTTTGTAGGCTGTGGATGACCGCTCTGTCCTGGCCATCAGGAGCGTGTTGTTTGTATGCCATATGCATTGATTTTGCCTTCATCTTTATAGTTTTGTTTATATGGAATTGATAACCAGGTTTCAATCTACACACCATGTCAGAGAGGCGCGAGTAGATGTCGGCCATGGATCGGGTCAGCTCGTTGATGGCCGTGGTCACCTGCTCCGGAGAAAACTTTAATTAGCCCTGTCCAATGCAAATCTTTGAGGAGGCAATTTAAAGCTGTGAGCGAGAAAAAACTGTACACGTATCATCTCAAATTCGTTTGTTGGGAAGGCCATTTGGGTATAGTTAGACATTGCTACTGAATTTCTGATGTGTTGTATACTTGTATTCCTTGTATCAAAGTTTGTAAGGAATTGATTATTGAATATTGGAACATGTTTGATGTGTATGTGTGTATATATATATAGGATCATTGTAGATGTATATAGGATCATCGTATTTTTTTGTTTTCCTGAAATAGTTATCAATGACGTGTATTTGCTGGACACGTCGTTGCTTAATGGTTATCAGTGACATGTCTTGGTTGGACATGTCGCTGCTTAATGGTTATCAGTGACGCGTCTTGGCTGGACATGTCGCTGCTTAATGGTTATCAGTGACGCGTATTGGCTAGAAGCGTCACTGATAAGGGGTTATCAGTGACGCGTATTAGCTACAAGCGTCGCTGATAGAGGGTTATCAGTGACACGTTTTTTATTTGCCCTTATCACAGACGCAAGAACAGTGACACATCTTTTACACATCACTAATGACTGTCTGTACGCATCACTGAAAAGGTTTTCTGGCATAGTGTTAAACTCGTCAAACATCTAGTAAATATTTAATCTAGTTAATTACACACATACACCTATGGCATGGTTCGTCCAGCCAAGCACGCAATGCGCAATTTGTCTAGTTGCTTGTGTAAAAACATCGTGACGATTGTGTTTTCTCTTTTCCAAGTTGCACCATGCATTATCAGTCAAATATCACGTGCTTACACGCGCCTAGTTGGTAATAATAGGTGCCGATTGTCACTAGAAATCAATATTTATGGGTAGTTACGTACATATTCTTATTAGAAATATATATTTGATTTCTATATATCGACCCTCTTGGTGGAAAACCACCTCTATAATCAGATCTAAACAGTTCATGTAAATATTTTGTAAGTAGTGTTCGGATGCCTTGTCCTGGCTGATAGAAGCCCAAACATTTTTTCTATTATATAAGAGCAAGACCAATAATAAAGCCATGTGCCTGGCTACAATAGATCTAATTGTAAAAGCTAACCTACACAATATTATTTTTTATTTGTTTATTATATTTTTTTGTTATTAGGTGTGGTGCTACCTTTTATTCCTATCTCATTTCTTTTGTATTCCTCCTCACGTCCACTTGCCATAGGTTCACCACTACATAGGCTCTAATGCCCGCCTTGTTGCTTCCATGGAATTCAAAATCTCATTTTGCCATTCTTATACCCTGCGCCAATGATAAGGAAAATTTCATGTACGTAAGACGCCTTGTCACACTCCAATTAAAGAACAATATAGAGTGCATACATCTTATGTGCGCCTCAGGAATAGTCGCACACATAAGCCGACAAATTAACAGAAGTATCATCACTGTGTACATACATCACGATATTACATCACGTAGTTCTTAACATAACAAGCGAAAAAGTAAATAACAACTCTCAAACGAAGTATCTGCTCCACAGGAAAGGCCGACTGGTTGACCCAAACCTAGTAATCTTCAGGAAAATCCTCGTAGAAACTATCATCTGTTACCCATCCGGGATTTTTATCCAAAAACGAAATAATAACAAGTGTGAGTACACTCGTACTCCGCAAGTATAGTATGAGGATTCATAAGGCTCAAAAAGATAGACACGGTGACTACAGTTAGCACTTTTAATAGATCAATATTTTATTATTAATTATTATTAAGTTATGCTTAAGCTCCCATTTACCCCACATGATCACCTACTAGAATTAAGGAGAGTAATTGATCATCAATATAACCTCATCATCATCGTCATAAGTCATCCACATGTCAAGTAACCATTTATTCTGTGAGTTTTTCAGGTCGCTCGTGACCGTGAGCACGACTGTTATAACAGTTTTAACACTCTGCATAGGTTGTGCATCTTTACCCGTGAGTCGTGTTGCCCATATGCCCGGGGCCCGTCGACCCCTAACACTCCCAAGGTGAGCAGGCAGGGTACACTATGAAGCCTTCCATAGGCCTCTTCTAACAAGTTAGGGCCACAAGGTTTCCTCGGCAGGTAGATATAGAGAACCTCCTTTTTGATGGCACAATTCCCGCAGGCTATACACATCAGAACAGAGGCAGTTCTATACCCAACGTGGCAAGCCCCTCTTGTGCCCTTTCGGGTAACCTCTAACAAGCTGGAAAAGATCCTATTACTGAGCTAAAGTCAGAGCCATATAACTCTCACGGTTGCACTATATGTCCTAGCTTTTGCCCTATAGATAAGTCCTTACGGAGGGTTTAGGGCAACATGATCAACATCATTTGCACCATCACCCTATAGTTCCACTATCACCATCATATTTATCCGTTGGTTCTATTAGTCATAGTGTAGATCATGTTTAGTTAGAGCACTAGCATTCTACCCATGTGCAATAAAACCCATAGGGATCAAGGTACAAGTCATCAAAGACTAGGATGTCCTTATAGTTGAGAAATATTAGACACATGCATAATGAGTATATTATATAATGAATAGGACATCAAGGTAGGCCCATGCTATACTTGGTTTGGTTCACGAACTGCTGTTGGTCCTGCTACTCCTCGTCCGTGTCCGGATTCCCGAAGTACTCCTCACCGTCTGAACTCGAACGACACGAAGTACAACACGCATTCCAGAACAGACATACAAGCAAAACATGACTACGATTA
The DNA here is from genome assembly GCA_038087645.1 of Saccharum hybrid cultivar R570. Taxonomy (NCBI): domain Eukaryota; kingdom Viridiplantae; phylum Streptophyta; class Magnoliopsida; order Poales; family Poaceae; genus Saccharum; species Saccharum hybrid cultivar. Next base: position 5,970,040 of record JAQSUU010000368.1, read on the forward strand.
GAACAGTACACCAACAATAAATAAAACTGTATAAAATATTTACCAAAATCATCTATGTCTCTCTACAATCACAACGACGCGAATTGCACGAAAAATAGAGCTACAACGCACAAGTTACGAGCTATTTACGGTTCTAAAAGCTAGCTATTAAAATAGACTTAATCGAGAAATTCAAAAGCACCTAACAGATCTAACAGTAGCACTAATGCGTAGATTACGAAATTAGGAAACTAACGCAAGTTGAACGGGTCAAATCGGAGTTAAAAGGACGATTTATATGCAAAATAGTGCAATGGCATTTCTATAAATACTGTAAAGTTAAATGAATTAAAATAAATAAAAGAAAATCTGTATTTTGAATCGACCGAGGACTGCGAGCATAATTATGGGAAATGGCAGGGTCTCTTTAACAAAAAGACTCTCAAAGGGGTACGGTTGATCTTGGGCCCAGCAAGGAAGAAAGGAGGGAGAGGGGGAAAAGAAAAGTGCGGGCCGGTGGGAGGAAATGGCCAGCAGGCCGACTAGGCCGAAAGGAGGGAGGGGGAAGGAAAAGAAGTTTTCTTTTTCTAATTTGATTTTTCAAATCCAATTTCAATTGTTTTTGAATCTCTTTTGTACTTTGGATCAAAACCAATCAATACAATAAATAAAATGTGGCAGCATGGGTGCATCAACATGTTGCTAACCTTCTGATTAATTTTAATTTCACAAAAATTTATTATTCCCTATATTTAAATGTACACTCAATTACACAATAAATCATATTTAACTATTTTGAAAGTCTGAAAAATTTAGGGTGTTACAATTCTACCCCCTTAAAAAGAAATCTCGTCCTCGAGATTGGGTGATGCTTACTCAAAAAGCTGCGGATAAGATTTTCTCAGATCTTCTTCTCTTTCCCAAGTAGCCTCATCTTCTGAATATCGATTCCATTGTACTTTGCACATCTTTATAGTGCGGCTCCTGGTAACTCTTTCTGCAGTTTCAAGAATCTTTACCGGATACTCTTCATATGTGAGATCTTCCTTAACAGTAAACTCTTCCAAGGGAATCTACTCTTCTAGTACCCGCAAACACTTTTTCAACTGAGAAACATGGAACACATCATGCACACCTAATAAACTTTCTGATAGTTCTAACTGATAGGCCACTTCTCCACGTCTCTCCAGAATCTTGAAAGGTCCCACATATCTCAATGCTAACTTGCCCTTCATATTGAATCTTCTGACATTTCTCATTGGTTACACTTTTAAATACACATAGTCACCTACTTTAAAACTCAACTCTCTTCTTTGGATATCAGCATAACTTTTCTGTCTGGACTGTGCTACTCTCAAATTGTTCCTAATCATTCTCACTTGTTCCTCTGCATTACGTAGGACATCTGGTCCAAACACTTGAGTTTCACCTGTCTGATTCCAGAATAGAGGTGTTCTACACTTCCGTCCATATAAAGCTTCGAATAGAGCCATTTTGAGACTTTTCTGATGACTATTGTTATATGAAAACTCAGCATATGGCAAACTCTTGTCCCAACTAGTACCATACTGTAAAGCACAAGCTCTCAACATATCTTCCAAGATTTGATTGGTCCTTTCTATCTATCCATCGGTTTGGGGATGATATGAAGAACTGAAATTTAGCTTTGTTCCCAAAGCACTATGTACCTTATGCCAAAAATGCGATGTAAACTGAGTTCCTCGGTCAGATACGATCTTCTTTGGAACTCCGTGTAGGCACACTATTCTCTCCATATACAACTCCACTAGCTTTGCGCCACTATAAGTGGTTTTGACTGGCAAGAAGTGGGCTACCTTAGTAAGTCGATCCACTATTACCCAAATCGAATCATATCCGCGTTGAGTGTGGGGTAATCCAGTAATGCAGTCCATACCAACTTCTTCTCATTTCTACTCTGGTATTTTCATTGGTTGCAGCAATCCTGCAGGTCTTTGGTGTTCAGTTTTCACCATTTGGCAAGTATCACATATGGCCACATATTCAGCCACATCTCTTTTCAAACCATGCCACCAATACTTCTCTTTAAGGTCTAAATACATCTTGGTGCTTCCAGGGTGTAGAGAATAAGCAGAATCATGTGCCTCTCGTAGAATCATATCACGGATAGCTTTCACTTCAGGTACACATATTCTTTTTTCAAACCATAGAGTACCATTCTCATCCAACCTGAAGCCTGGTGCCTTTCCAACCATTACATTCTCTGCAATCTCCTTTAGTTTCTCATCCTCCAACTGACCTTTGCGTATATCTTGCTCCAATGTAGGCTCTATGGCCAATTCCACTACATTATTGACAAAACCCAAATTGAGATGTTCTATTTCAGCTCGCAACTCTACTGGTATAAATGTCAACAACATTTGCCTTTTCAGGATGATAATGCACTTCCAAATCATAATCTTTAATCAATTCCAGCCAACGACGTTGCCTTAGGTTCAACTCTGACTGAGTAAAAATATATTTTAAACTCTTGTGGTCAGTATAGATGTCACACTTATGTCTGATCAAATAATGCCTCCAAATTTTTAGAGCATGGACAACTGCGGCTAATTTCAAATCATGTGTTGGGTAATTCAGTTCATGCTTTCTCAACTGCCTGGATGCGTATGCCACAACCTGTCCTTCTTGCATAAGCACACATCCAAGGCCTAAGCGAGATGCATCACAATAAATAGAGAAACTCTTGCTTAAATCAGGTAAGATCAATACTGGGGCTATTGTCAACCTTCTCTTCAGCTCCTCAAAATTAGTCTGACACTTGTCTGACCATACAAATTTAGCATTCTTCTCTAATAGGGCTGTCATAGGCTTAGCTAGCTTAGAGAACCCTTCAATAAATCTCCTATAGTACCCAGCCAATCCCAAAAAGCTACGGATTTCACTAACATTGGCTGGGGCTTTCCAATTTAACACATCCTGCACTTTACTAGGATCTACGGCTATTCCACCATTAGAGACCACATGTCCTAGAAAAGATACTTCTTTCAGCTAGAACTCACATTTGCTCCTTTTAGCATACAATTTATGTTCCCTGAGTTTTTGTAAGACCAGTCTTAAGTGTTCAGCATGTTCCTCTTTATTTTTGGAGAATATTAGGATATCATCTATGAATACCACTACAAACTTATCCAAGTACTCCATGAATACTTTGTTCATCAGATACATAAAGTATGCAGGTGCATTTGTCAGTCCAAAAGACATCATTGTATACTCATAAAGGCCATATCTTGTGGTAAATGTTGTCTTAGGTATGTCAGATGCACGAATTTTTAGTTGATAATATCCAGAACGGATGTCAATTTTTGAGAACACACAAGCACCTTTCAGCTGATCAAATAAATCATCAATTCTAGGGAGTGGGTACTTGTTCTTGATTGTTACTTCATTAAGGGACCGATAATCGACACACATTCTTCGTGTGCCATCTTTCTTATCAACAAATATAACAGGTGCTTCCCAAGGTGAAGAACTAGGGCGAATAAAACCTTTCTCTTGCAATTCCTTAATTTATTTCTTTAGTTCTTCTAATTCATTTACCCCCATTCTATATGGTCTCCTAGTTATGGGTGCAGTTCCAAGTAAAAGCTCGATAAGGAATTCGATGTCACGATCGGGTGGCATACCTGGCAGTTCATCAGGGAACAAATCTGGGAATTCATCCACCACCTGGTTCTCTTGGTTGGCAACATCACTCAACTGGTTGACGGTGGCGGTAGGTTGAGCTTGCACTTCCACTTTGACACAGATTCTATCACCACTTGGATATGTCACAACAATGGATTTCTCCTGACATTATATCACTGCTCTATGCTCCTTCATCCAATCCATTCCCAGGATGAGGTCAATTCTAGCGGTTCTCAGAACAATTGGATTTACTTTAAAAGCTACCCCTTAGGAATATACTAGTAGAAGGGCTATAATAATTTGCTGGCATGCTACCCCCGGTGAATTTACTAACATGGGATTTTTCATGGCACACAGGGGTATGCTATGCATTCTAACAAAAGCTTGTGATATGAAAGAATGCGAGGCACCGGAATTGAAAAGTACGGTAGCAGAGATGGAGTTGACGCTAAACATACCTAGCATAACCTCAGGCGCCTCCTGAGCTAATTCAGATGACACATGATTCACCTTGCTGGTGAACGGAGGTCGAGCGTTGGGCCTCTGGTTACTCTGCTGGTTCTGTGGGGCCTACCGGTTCTTCTTCTTTGGGCACTAGTATGAATAGTGACTCCACCTCTCCACAGTTGTAGCATGCATTGGGGTTGTTGCCTAGAGTGCCACTCTTGATTGGGGCATTGTTGGGCACTCCCTGACGTGGTGCCTAGTTGCTAGCTTGATGTTGCTGGGGCGCTGTTAATTCTGGTTGCCGAACTATTGTGGGTACTGAGGACGCTGCTGGTTCGGGTTCCTCTGAGGGTACTGGCCTTTGTTCCATTTGTTGGGTGGCCCTTGATTCCTCTACGGAAAACCTTATTGTGGGAAAGCTCGCGGGTGAGTGTTGCTACCTGACGCCTGTCCCTAGAGCTTCCTCTTCTTGAGGTCCATTTCCTTGCGCTTGTTATCTATCACAATGGCACGATCCACCAATTCTTGGAAACTGGCATACTTGTTGGACATCAGCTGTAGTTGGAGTCCATCATACAGTCCCTTCAGAAAATGACACTGTTTGTCAGAATCCCTAGCCACCTCAGTCGGGGCATATCGCGATAGTTGGGCAAACTTGTCGCGGTACTCCACCACAGACATGGACCCTTGTTTGAGAGCCCGGAACTCTTCTTGCTTTAGTTCAATAAGTCCCTCAGGGATGTGATGGGACCTAAAGTTCTCCGTGAACTCCTTCCATGTGATCTCTAGAGCATTCTCTGGACGTCCATACTGGAATGACTCCCACCAATCCTGAGCAGCTCCTTGGAGTTGGCCTGAGGCGTACAAGACCTTCTCCAGGTCGTTGCACTCTGCAATGTTTAGCTGTTTTTCTACAGCTCTCAACCAATCATCAGCCTCCATGGGGTCAGAGGCATGTGTGAACACAGGTGGGCGTCCTTTTAGAAACAACCCACGTTTGTCACAGACCTGCACAGGTGGGGGTGCTCCTGTTGGTTGCTCACCAAGATGGTCCATCACTGTCTGCATGAGCTACGCTTGCATTGCCATCAATTGTTCAATCGTCACCGGCGGTGGTGGAGATGGATCCACGAGAGCACCATGTCCACGACCACGTCCATGGCCTCGGCCTCGTCCTCCTCTGGCGGCCATTTGCTTCCAAGCAAATGTGCAAAACTTTTAGAGATCTTCCAAAAATTTACAAATTATTTACAAAAGGTAAATAACATAGCTGAAAATTTCTGGACGGGTGTCAACAATAGTAGATCAGAAATTGAAGTGTAACTCGAGTTTCAGAGATCCAAAAGAGGCGTGGCATACATCGTTGGAAAGCTTAAGAAGTCTATTACAACTTTTATATAGAACTTTTTCACAAATTCTGACGGCAACATCATCAAAAACTGAGCTAAACAATTTATGTACTAAGTTATAAACTACACAGACTTGCCAGATTATAGCAAGCATATCTCTTAAACCAAAACTGATAATGAGGTGATTTAGAGATATGAGATAAACATTGCAGACTGCTTGGAAAAATAGCACAGCAGTGATATGAAATTTTAAAACCCAACTATGTTAAACAAAGACTAACTTAAGGTTTTGATAAAAAGAACATGTGGACAAGCCCACACTGTTCCAGCAATCACACAAACTCCAGATCAAACTAAGTTCATCAACACAACCAACAAGATAACTAAAGGTTCACATTACACACATAAACTTAACATGACTCTCGATCTAGAACACATTCATTTTGATGGGGCTGCAAGCATCTAAGGAGCGTGATCCACTAAGGTGAACTCCCTGGCCTTCTTCTTGTACATGGTAGGCTATCCTAGCTGAACGACCATCTCATCTATCTGTTTCTGAAGGCACTTCTCAGACTTCTGCGCCGCACGAAGCTCTTCCTTGAGTGCTTCGTTGGCCTCCTGCATGGTGCTGAGGTGCCTCACTGTGGTATCCATGGTTGGATCAGAAGCTGAGGGAGCCAACACCGCCCATGTCTTTTCCACATGGTCGTAGCGGGGGAGAAACCTATAGCGATTATCCTGCATGGCCTCAAAGCGACGACCATGGTAGTACAGGTACGCCTCCTGCGCAGCATCCTCCATGCTGTCGTAGGCGCTGGCACGCCTGGACCGGAGGTTGTGGGTAGTCTCGACATCATGGGATTGGTCAGTGTTGTTCCAGGCGGTGATGATCACATTGGTCTTCAAATATGTCACCTCCACGGGGTGCTTGTGCTCTGTGCAGTAGTACTTAACAGAAGCAGCAAGATCTAGGTAGTACTCGGCCAGCAAGGTGGTGAGGAGGTTGTGGTAATGAGCATCCTCGGAGGCGTTCTTAAACTTGTTTCTGGTGGTCCACCCCATCTCTTCTGGTTCCTCTAGAGCAGCTGGGGAAGGCACTGGTGTTGGTGCAGAAGTGGCCTGGGAAGCTGGTGGAGGTGTAGCAACGGGGACTGGCGCATCCACTGGTGGGATGGGTATGGCCACGGGGGTCAAAGCGGGTCCATCTGATGCGGTAGCGGAATATGCCTCCACTTCCATAGGTTCCTCCTCTGCGTCATCGGTGATGTGGACGACCTCTGGCACCACTGGTGGTACTGCTGGTGGTGCTGGTGGAGCAGGTGCTGCTGGAGTGAACTGAGCGATGTAGGCAGTTGCACTGAGGCGAGGCATCTATAGTTTTGATATAAAATATTATCAGAGTCAATATTTTATGCAATAGAATAAAGAATAGAGCATAAAAATTTTAATAAAATACCAAGACTGAGATAGTAGCAAGTAAATAAGTAAAATCAAAATCCTAGAAACGATCATTTCTATCTAGGTTTGCGTCCTATAGTCGACACAGTTCTGAAACCAATTTGTCACACTCCAATTAAAGCACAATATAGAGTGCATACATCTTATGTACGCCCCAGGAATAGTCGCACACATAAGCCGACAAATTAACAGAAGTATCATCACTGTGTACATACATCACGATATTACATCACGTAGTTCTTAACATAACAAGCGGAAAAGTAAATAACAACTCTCAAACGAAGTATCTACTCCATAGGGAAGGCTGACTATTTGACCCAAACCTAGGAATCTTCTGGGAAATCCTCGTAGAAACTGTCATCTGTTACCCATCCGGAATTTTTATCCAAAAACGAAATAATAACAAGTGTGAGTATACTCGTACTCTGCAAGTATAGTATGAGGATTCATGAGGCTCAAAAAGGATAGACACGGTTGACTGCAGTTAGCACTTTTAATAGATCAACATTTTATTATTAATTATTATTAAGTTATGCTTAAGCTCCCCTTTACCCCACATGATCACCTACTAGAATTAAGGAGAGTAATTGATCATCAATATAACCTCATCATCATCGTCATAAGTCATCCACATGTCAAGTAACCATTTATTCTATGAGTTTTCCGGACCGCTCGTGACCGTGAGCATGGCTGTTATAACAGTTTTAACACTCTACAGAGGTTGTGCATCTTTACTCGTGAGTCGTGTTGCTCATATGCCCGGGGCCCGTCGACCCCCTAACACTCCTAAGGTGAGCAGGCAGGGTACACTATGAAGCCTTCCATAGGCCTCTTCTAACAAGTTAGGGCCGCGAGGTTTCCTCGGCAGGCAGATATAGAGAACCCCCTTTCGATGACACAATTCCAGCAGGCTATACACATCAGAACAAAGGCAGTTCTATACCCAATGTGGCAAGCCCCTGTTGTGCCCTTTTGGGTAACCTCTAACAAGCTAGAAAAAATCCTATTACTGAGCTAAAGTCAGAGCCGTATAACTCTTACGGTTGCACTGTATGTCCTAGCTTTTGCTCTATAGATAAGTCCTTACAGAGGGTTTAGGGCAACATGATCAACATCATTTGCACCATCACCCTATAGTTCCACTGTCACCATCATATTTATCTTTTGGTTCCATTAGTCATAGTGTAGATCATGTTTAGTTAGAGCACTAGCATTCTACCCATGTGCAATAAAACCCATAGGGATCAAGGTACAAGTCATCAAAGACTAGGATGTCCTTATAGTTGAGCAATATTAGACACATGCATAATGAGTATATTATATAATGAATAGGACATCAAGGTAGGCCCATGCTATACTTGCCTTGGTTCATGAACTGATGCTGGTCCTGCTGCTCCTCGTACGTGTCCGGATTACCGAAGTACTCCTCATCGTCTGAACTCGAACGACACGAAGTACAACACACATTCCAGAACAGACATACAAGCAAAACATGACTACGATTAGAACAGTACACCAACAATAAATAAAACTGTTTAAAATGTTTACCAAAATCATCTACGTCTCGCTACGATCACAACGACGCGAATTGCACGAAAAACGAAGCTACAACGCACAAGTTACGAGCTATTTACGGTACCAAAAGCTAGCTATTAAAATAAACTTAATCGAGAAATTCAAAAGCTCCTAACAGATCTAACAGTAGCACTAAAGCGTATATTACGAAATTACGAAACTAACGCAAGTTGAACGGGTCAAATCGGAGTTAAAATGACGATTTTATAAGCAAAATAGTGCAATGCCATTTCTGTAAATACTGTAAAGTTAAATGAATTAAAATAAATAAAAGAAAATCCATATTTTGAATCGGCCGAGGACTGCGGGCATAATTATGGGAAAAGGTAGGGTCTCTTTAACAAAAAGACCCTCAAAGGGGTACGGTTGATCTTGGGCCGCACGATTAAAAATGAACGGCTCGGATTTGATGGAGGGGAGGAGGGGCGGCGCAACTCGCTAGAGAAGACGAGCCCGCGGCGGTGCTCCATGGCCGGCGGTGTGCGGCTCGCCGGAGTAGGCGGCTAGGGTGCTACAGGTCTCATCTCGCCAAGCCGAGAGCACCGGAAGAGAGCGGGGGTGAAGGCGAATCCAACCGGGGGCAAAACACGGCCGGGGGACATGGCCAGCGCGGTGGTCGCCATGGACGGCGGCGAGAAGCTCACTGGAGCTCATGGGGATAACCCTAGAGACCACCATTCGAGAAGATAGAGGCATGGAGAGATAGAGGGGAACGAGGCGATCGTGCTTAGGTCTTTAGCGCGGCCAGAGAAAGTCCCGAGGGGCACCCGCCATGGCCGGCCATGGAGGAGCTCGCCGGAGCTCGCTGAACGGCCCTAGAGGCCACCATTCGACACGGGAGATGGATGGAGAGAAAGAGGGGAGCGGGGCGAAGCTCACCGAGCAGCAAAACGAAGACGAGGGTGGCTCGGAGTCGATGGCGATGCAGAGGAGACGGACGGCACTCCGGCGACCTGTGGTGATGTGGATTGCGGCTCTATCGAGTAGAAATGGAGTGGGGAGGGGCAATAGAGGGAGCGGCGTCGGGTGTGGCTTCCATTTAAAAGGGCCAGGCGCGGGGAGACGCTCCCACGATGGGAGGAGTGAACGTGGGGCAGCGGCGGTTTCGGCACGGCCGCGCGCGTCCGAGTCCAGCGGGAGGTGGGCGACGGCGCTGCCAGCGGGCCCGGGTGATCAGTGACAAGGAGGAGGGAAGGAAGGGCGTGGCAACAGTTGCCAACGCTGACCGAGCCGGCCCAACAAGGAAGAAAGGAGGGAGAGGGGGAAAAGAAAAGCGCGGGCCAGTGGGAGGAAATGGCCAGCAGGCCGACTGGGCCGAAAGGAGGGAGGGGGAAGGAAAAGAAGTTTTCTTTTTCTAATTTGATTTTCCAAATCCAATTTCAATTGTTTTTTAATCTCTTTTGAACTTTGATCAAAACCAATCAATACAATAAATAAAATGTGGCAGCATGGGTGCATCAACATGTTGCTAACCTTATGATTAATTTTAATTTCACAAAAAATTATTATTCCCTATATTTAAATGCACACTCATACACAATAAATCATATTTAACTATTTTGAAAGTATGAAAAATTTAGGGTGTTAGACGCCTATATTTCCCGCTAGTGATGACTAAAACTTTGCAACGAGTTGAGGCACTTGTAATTTTGGGTTTCTTAAATTTTGTGTTCACGTTTTTCATCATGGACATTGTTGTGGACCGTTAGAGGTGGCTCTATCAAAATCCGTCTCTAAAAATTGATTTTGTTTAGAGGCGGCTAAAATGCAGAAACATAGTTATGTTTTACAGCCACCTCTAGAAATGGAGGCATTAATAAATACGGCTGGAAATTCCAGCCATCTATTGAATTGGATTTGTAGAGGTGGTTTGTAATTGGTCTATCTCTAAAAATAGATGTAGCAGAGTAAATTAAAAACTTTTCTAAATCATCAAGTCAGATGAAGATAAACTATATATCAAAGTTATAGTATCGAATGCTACAACTTTCATGGGTGCAAACGTGAATATTTTTCAAAAAAAAGGGGACAAATTGCAAAAAGGGGATGCATGTGCTGCCGCTGGCCAGGGAAGGGAGCCACGCACGCCGCCTGCCGGGGGTGAGCCATGTGCGCCGCTGCCATTGCGAATTGATGGGTGGGAAGAAGGGGCGCGACTAGGGATTGAGGGAGGCTGGACGTGGGGGCAAGAGGTCGATAGCAGCACACGTGCAGTCCGTGGAAGGGCAGTGTCTCGAAAGTGGTGGAGCCGTGGAACGATGCGCTAGAGTCTTTGGCGCGGCTACTCCTCATGACTCCGACCGGTGGGCATGGCCATGGGCAGCCAGGTCAAGGCGACGCGGGCGGTGTGGCACGGACGGCACAGGCAGTACGGCGGTACAGTCACGGCTCCTCTAGCGGCGGCGCTCGACCCTCTTCCCTGGCCACAACAGCTCTCTACCGGTGGCGCTCGACCCTCTTCCCCAGCCATGGCAGCTCCTCTACCGGCGACGATCGGCCCTCTTCCCCGGCCAGCGGCACTCATCACCTCGCCAAGATAACAGCGTCCATCCGCTATGATCCCGCGACACAGCGAGTGAGCATGGCAGTTGTCGCAGGGAGGGAGTGAGGAAGTGCGGCGGTCAGCGGTGTCGCAAGAACGCGGGTATGTGCGGGCAGGTAAGAAATTTTTTCGGTGAAAAAACTGGGGTTGGAGTATGTCATGTAATGTTCTAGGCCCACAGTTAACCAAATAACACTTAATCAAATGCGTTAGATGTACATGCAAGGGAGGGGATCTTAGGTGGGTAATATGTTTTTAGGTGACAAGTATTTTCCAATTCCTTCGCTCCTTTATAATATAGATATAAGCTTTTGAGTTTGATATGCTAGGACCCTGAGGAACATGTCTCCCAACTAGAATTGGTAGTTTTCTCATGAGCACAAAGTTTGGGGATTTTGACGAAAGTTGAGAAAACCCCAATCTTGGAGAGAGATTTTTCGATCTGCATTGATGCTTTGGTCTTTTGGAGTTGATCTTTTGGTGATAGTTTCTAAACATCCTTAGGAACATCTACACAAAATTTTGGCTTAATCGGACTTTGTTTTTGAATGAATTTCACCATTCTGGAGTATGGTTTTGGGTGCTGAAACTGCCAATGTAGGCTAGGTCAAGTTGCATCTAGGCTTGGTTGAGTTGGCATCCGGGTTAGGCTGGGTTTGCATCAAGGCTAGGCCAGGTTGGCTGTGTAGGGGTGGTAATCTAGGCTAGGCCGATCTCCCTACCTAGCTAGGCCGACTTTCTTGTGAAGTTTGCTTCTCCAAGGTGTTTTTAAGCTCTAGATGTCCATTTTCTGATCCACTTCTTCGGAGAGTTCTCTGAGGTGCTCAGGAAGTTCGTAAAGTCATCAAACCACCAATTGGTTTAGGTGATTTTGCGTTGGGCTCTTGTTTCATTTTTATTGAAGTGGAGCTTGATTCTCGGGTTTTGAAGAGTTTCGGTCATGATCTTGGCCTTCCACTATGTTCTCTGGTAATTCTAGACGGTATCTAATCACTAGTTGGCTCGAGGGCATTTCATTTGTGAGATTTGGAGTTTTGGAGGGTTGTTTAGAACAGTGGCAATTCGAAAGAGAATTGGATTTGCTCCCATTCACCCCCGTCTGGTCGCCATTCTCTGTCATTCAATTAACTTGATTATCTTTCCAAACATGTAAAGTATGCACCATAAAATGTTGCATAATGATAAAGGTTTGCTTGAGAAGTTCTCCATTAGATAAATTCTCGGGTGACTGTTAGTTTTCTGGCAGTTTCACCAAATCTGGTCATAACTCTCTATTGTGAACTCCAAATGGCGTGGAGTTTGTTGCATTAGAAACTAAAATTGATAGGATTTCCATCAAATCGTCATTAACCCGTAGAGCCTTCGGGAATCTAGAGTTAAGTCTATTTCTCTGTGGCTATCTATGCAATCAGCTAGGTGGAGTGCTGGTTCAGCTTCGTGTAAACCATCTTTCTCACCTTTGGTCCTGTAGTAGCTCCTTGTGTAAACCTTAGTAAAACATATGTAGAGAATTTTAGTTACTATAACATTCTCAAATACGTCAAAATTAATTTCAGCTAGGAACAAATTCACCTGCTCTTGCATCTTCTTTGCATAAGTGGCCCATGATTACGATCAGTTGTGTTAGAAGGTGTGGAGGATCTTCATGCGATCGAACATAATGAGTTGGGATGTCCTTATCATCCTCCCCCTCTTGAAAAGGAGTCGTCCTCAACTCTGACTCTTCTAAAGGCCATCATCTTATAGTATTGTGATAACATCATGATCTTCTTCTTCCATCATGATCTATAATTATATAAACCAAGTAGTAGCCTTGTAAGTAGAAACCAACTGAATTTGTAATAAAGTATAGCTTTCGCCTTTCATGGAAACTTAGAACTAATAGTGAATAATATTGATTGCCTTGGTATGGTCTCATCAACACCAATATCATTATTTACTTGTGGTATGAGAGAGTACTTCACTCAATTTTTTTTAAAAAAAATATTCGTTACTCGATTGAGGCATGAACCCAAAGCAGTTTTCACCATGAGTGCAATTTTAGTTCAAACTGAGCAACTCATGTGTTGCGTGATGGTTAAAAGTAACATAAGTAACAGCCAATCATTAATTTACGAGTTGAAACAAGCAAGCAAAATGAACCGTGACGAGTTTTCTCTTTCAATTCTGTAAAATGATTAGGTCAATATTAATTTGTGCGTCACACTCCGAGCGTCGTCCTTCATTTCCCATTGGTGCAGGAGTTCGTCATTCATCATGCATTCATTGAATTCGTCACTCTTTCTTTGCCAGTGGCTCGATCGGAAGTCGCCAGTGACTTTTGAGGCACCATAGGAATTTGGATGAGCAAAGCATGTACCAACTATGTAACTTCTCCGAAAAGCCACGCCCCGTTTGCAACTGCCACTCCCAAAGTCTACCAAAAGTAAGCCAAGTTTATCCCGCCCATCGATCTCATATATACATCGGATATATCATATCCCATGCCATGTGGAAGCTCTTTCTTCTTGTGAAACCATGGAAGTGTTCTTGCCCCTCTTGGAATTATTTTAGCTCTTGTAGGCGTCACCACCATTGATATTGACCATGGCAACTACGTACAGCAAATTAACAATCACCATTTGTTATACCAGTATGGCATCTTGCGCTTGCACAAGTCACAAACTCGCTCTCCCTCTACCAGTATAAATACCCCGGCCAGTCGCCACATCTCATGCACCGTTCCATCGATCGAAACAGAGCCATCATATCTGGCCTTTGGTGCTAGCTTATTCATAACTAGCTCATCAGCAACCGCAATGGCCGCGTGCTCACCGAAGCTAGTGTGTTTCCTAGCTCTGGCCTTGGTGGTCGTGACTCAGTGCGCGGCGCAGAACTCGCCGCAGGACTACGTGGACCCGCACAACGCGGCGCGCGCTGACGTGGGCGTCGGCCCTGTGTCCTGGGACGACACCGTGGCCGCGTACGCAGAGAGCTACGCGGCACAACGCCAGGGCGACTGCCAGCTGGTTCACTCCAGCGGACCATACGGTGAGAACATTTTCTGGGGCTCCGCCGGCGCCGACTGGTCGGCGTCCGACGCCGTGGGGTCGTGGGTGTCCGAGAAGCAGTTCTACGACCACGACAGCAACAGCTGCGCGTCGGGGCAGGTGTGCGGCCACTACACGCAGGTGGTGTGGAGCGACTCCACGGCCATCGGCTGCGCCCGCGTCGTCTGCGACAACAACGCCGGCGTCTTCATCACCTGCAACTACAACCCGCCGGGCAACGTCGTCGGCCAGAGCCCTTACTAGACTCATACATACTACATACGCTTTCAGCATGGCATGGTTGGTGTGCTATTTTATATATACGTACGTATACGTGTGCCGCATATATGCATGAACGCATGATGCATGTATACCGTGGGTCGGAGGCAATAAATTGTTGTGTACTGTATACCATACGATGAGTGTTTGTAAACATATAATTACAGTCAATAAAATCATGCGTGTGACTGCTGAGGCAAATATTTCTGTTCTTATTTTGATTTTATTTATCTTTTTCACAAGCGCCGTCCCGGACTAAACCAAGACCCTGTGCCAAAGTCTAAAATATTGGACCTTGTATGCTAGCAAGATTGAACAATAAAATAGTATATATATATATATATATATATATATATATATATATATATATATATATATATATATATATATATATATATATACACACACACACGATAATGTATTACATTTAAAAGTCATATATCCAGAATTCTACCTATTCAATTGATCACATAATCTTTACTTGAACAACAACATTCCATTGGTATTCTTTGAAATGAAATCTTCCATTAATCTCATCGTAAATAATCTTCTCCGGCATGTCACGCTCAAGCGCTATTGTGGCCAAATCAGTAAGCCTTTCTTTCATCATTGTAGAACACAAATACGACTTCAATAACTTTAAATTACAAAAGGTTTGTTCTACTAATGCAATAGTCACAGGAATGGTCAACAGAACTCCATATACAATTGTTTTATTCATAAAACAATCATGTCATAAATTTTAGCAAGTTCCATGTTTTCACCCTTTCAGTTTGATTTGCCTCACCATAAATGAAGGTAAGTCTCCACGGTTCCTTGTTATTGTCAGAAATCTCTTTATCAATATGATACTGGAAGAACTTTGTGATCTTCAGGACAGCTACATTATTCCAAAAAATTCCCCCACCACTTCTTCCATTACACTATTACTAGCAAAACTATTATCATATCCCAGAAAGTACCTTATTAAATATTCCACCTGGCTCTTACAAATTTGCGTCTCGAGAATACACACAACCAACTGGGCATATTCCTTCGCAAGGTCTCTTGAAGATCCTACCTAAGCCCAAGCGAAAGACTCCAGGCCACGTCATAAAACCCATGTCATAATTCAGCACGAGCGAAACCGATGGGCCGAGGCTGTGCTTAAGCCAAGGCCCTATTCGCTTTGCTAAAATTTAGTTTATGTTGCTGCTTATGCTGAAATGTTGTGAGAGAAAAATATTGTTTGTTCACTGGAAATACTGCGAAGTAGTCCTGAAGAACCAGACAAAATTTTTTATTCCTCTTGCAGGCAACGCCGGGCCTTCCTTGTGAAAGAAAAATCGAGGAGAGTTGGGCCTGCCAGCGTTGTGGCTGCTGCAGTTGTCAGTGCAGCCCCACAGATGTCTGCCCGAGGCCCAGACAGTGGTCAGCAACCGAGAGCACGTGCTCGTTGAATGTTTTCTTTTTTATATATATCAGTTAGTGAGAATGAAATCATCAGTGTATGACTGTACGTAGACATTTTGTAATAAGTATCATGCTTACATGTCCATATGTATGTACAACCAATGCAAGAAGGGTTGTCTCGACCAGCGTCAAACGGTATATACCGCTGCAGTGAATCAACTCATCCGTCTCGAAAAACAGCGGCCCACTGGTATGTCAACTGTAACCATGCATGCATCGATCAAGCGACATGTAATTATTTATATAGATGGAAGACGACGACCTCGATCAAAGGTGGATTAATGACTAATGAAAGAGACCCAAACCAAAAGCATACCAATTAAACTCGTCAAACATCTAGTAAATGTTTAATCTAGTTAATTACACACATACACCTATGGCATGGTTCGTCAAGCTAAGCACGGAATGCGCAATTTGCCTAGTTGCTTGTCCCCTCAAAAAAACAACATCGTGACGATTGAGTTTTCCCTTTTCCAAGTTGCACCATGCATTATCCGTCAAATATCACGTGCTTACACACACCTAGTTGGTCCTAGTTGGTAATAATAGGTGCCGACTGTCACTAGAAATCAATATTTATGGGTAGTTACGTACATGTTGTTATTAGAAATATATATTTGATTTCTATATATCGACCCTCTTGGTAGAGGTTGTTGGAAAACCGCCTCTATAATCAAATTTAAATAGTTCCTGTAAATATTTTGTAAGTAGTGTTCGGACGCCTTGTCGTGGCTGATAGAAGCCCAAACATTTTTTCCATTATATAAGAGCAAGACCAATAATAAAGTCATGTGTCTGGCTACAATAGATCTAATTGTAAAAGCTAACCTACACAATTGTATTTTTTATTTGTTTATTATATTTTTTTGTTATTAGGTGTGGTGCTACCTTTTATTCCTATCTCATCCCTTTTGTATTCCTCCTCACGTCCACTTGCCATAGGTTCACCACTACATAGGCTCTAATGCCCGCCTTGTTGCTTTCACGAAATTCAAAATCTCATTTTGCCATTCTTATACCCTGCACCAATGATAAGCTTGGAGCAGCGGAGGTGATTGAGCTCACAATTGGAGATTGTTGGAGCCTTCACCAAGTGTTGTAAGGGGTTCTTGATCCTTCCCCGCGGGAGTTCGCAAATTGGATACTCTAGTGGAGCTCGTGGCTTGGAGGATCCTCATCTTGTGTGCGGTTGTGCGGCGCCCGCCGAGGGCTCGACTCTTGATAGTCGATTAGCTCGTGAACCGACAAGTGGGTGTATCGCCACAACGGGGAGTAGCTTGCCGGGAAGCAAGTGAACCTCGGGAAAAATTCTCGTGTCATTCTCTTCCCGAGGACTTCTCTTGTGTGATTGATTGATTGATTGGTACTTATCATCTCTACACGGCGGTATAATCACTTAAAGCTCTTCTCTTGTATTAGTTGTTGTTTCTACCTTGTAGTTGTTATTGTGTTTAGTGAATAGCTTTGTTATAGACTTGTGTAGGTGGCTTGCTTAATTAGTTAGAGCTAGTGCATTTGCTTCGCCACCTTTCGTACTAACGTGTGGTTAAGTAATTCTTGTAGAAGTTTTAATTAGGCTATTCACCCCCCCTCTAGCCTATTTGGACCTTACAAGTGGTATCGGAGCCGAGACACCGTTTATTTGAGGCTTAACAACCTACGGTGAAAAAGAAATGGCTCAATTAAGCTTGCACATCAACAACACCAAGAAGGCACCTCACTTTGATGGCACAAATTATGCATATTGGAAGGTTAAGATGACCGCACACCTAAAGTCAATCAATAGAGAAGTGTGGAAGGTCACCGAAACAAAATTTGAGGTTGCTAATCCGGAAGCACCTACACCGGTGGAAGAGAAGAAGCTCCAATGCAATGACATTGCCATTAGTGCTCTTCATGAGACATTAGATGATAAGACCTTTGAGCAAGTAAAGAACATTGAGATTGCTCACGATGCTTGGGCTAAGCTAGAAGAAACATTTGAGGGCACCGAAGGCACAAAAACCTCTAAAGCATATATCTTGCAAGAAAAATTTTTAAGCTTTAAGATGCAAGATGATGAGAGTGTACTAGAGATGTTTCATAGGTTACAAGTCATTGTCAATGAGCTCAAGGCACTTGGTGAGGAGGTCAAGGACAATCAATTCTCTATGAAGTTCTTGAGAAGTCTACCCAAGAGATTTGATACATTGATCACCGTGCTAGTAAGGACTACATTGAAGGATTCAACTCCTCAACAAATATTCCAAGAAGTGATGACCGATGATTCATATAGATAAGATGATGAGAAGGATGAATTGGTCAAGAAGAAGAAGAAGGAAAATGAGAAGAAAGATGATGAAAAGAAGAAGAGTATGGCATTCAAAGCCACCACATCTAAGGGCAAATCCAAGATTGAATCATCAAGTGATGAAGACTCAAGCTCTTATGATAGTGATGACATTGATGAGAAGATGGCTCTCTTTGTCAAATAATTTGGCAAATTCATGAAGAAGAAGGGCTTTCGTGCAAGAAGGAGGAAGAACTCTTACAAGAAGAATGAGCATACCATGAGATGCTTTAGATGCCATAGCAAGGACCATCTCATTGCAAAGTGTCCTTATGATAGTGATGATGAAGATGCTATCAAGAAGGAAAGGAAGAAGCAAAAGAAGAAGCAAGAAAAGAAAGAGAGCTCTTATAAGAAGAAGAATGATTCTCATATTGCTACATGGGATAGTGATGACTCCTCAAGTGATGATGAGGATGACAATAAGAGCAAGAAGAAGGGACATGCTAGCATTGCCATCCAAGAGAAGGTCTCCATCTTCGACACTCCATCGTGCTTCATGGCTAAGGCCGCTAAGGTATCATCCGACGATGAGAGTGATCATAATAATGCTAGTGATAGTGATAGTGATGAAGAAGAATTCACTAAAGATGAACTAATCACTATGCTAGAAGATTGCACTCAACATTATAAAGAATCTAGAAAGGAGTGCAAGGGCTTGCTTAAGGAAAAAAAACCTTATGCAAGAACTTGATGAGCTTAGAGCATCTTATGAGAGTCTAAAGGTAGACCATAAGAAGCTTCAAAAGTTTCACACCAAGCTTGAAGAAGCTCATTCCTCTCTAGTTGAAAAATGTGAAAACATGACAACTAATGTTGAGAAAGCTAAAACTTGCAACATAGGCATATCATGTGATATAATTGATGAATCTTGTCATAAGCCTATTATTGTTGCTCCCACTAACCCTTCATGTAGCTCATCTACATCGTCTAGTAGTGATGGTTTAACTTGTGACTCCACACTTATAGTTGAGAATGAAAATCTCAAGAAGGAGGTAAAAGAGCTCAATCACATATTAGCTAAGGCTTATGGTGGTGAGGACCGCTTGCTTATGTGCTTGGGTAGCCAAAGGGCCTCTCTCTACAAAGAGGGATTGGGCTATAACCCCAAGAAAGGCAAGGCCGCTTTTGCTCCTCACAAGGCTTGTTTTGTGAAGAACAATGATAGCTATTACAAAAGTTGCAAGCAAGTTGGTCACATAGAGCAACATTGCATGAACAAGAAATCCAATGCAAATGTATCCTCAATTAAGTTTGATTCTTTCTATATGCTTACCAAGGGTACAAATGGTGTTCATGCTAAGTTCATTAGTGCACCATGGATGGGCTCAAAGAAGAAAGCCATTTGGGTATCAAAGAGCTTGGTCACTAACCTTGAGGACCCAAACAAGTTTGGGTACCTAAAAAGAATTGATCTTGTCTTGTAGGTCAATTACAAAGCCGGAGGAAGGCATTGGGTGCTTGATAGTGGGTGCACTCAACATATGACCGGGGATTCTTGTATGTTCAAATCAATTGATACAAGTCAAAATGGTGGTTTTGATGCCATCACTTTCGGCAACAACAAGAAAGGCAAGGTCAAGGGGCTTGGTAAAATTGCTATCTTAAATGACATGAGCATATCTAATGTGTTGCTAGTTGAGAGCTTAGATTTCAATCTTTTATCGGTGGCACAACTTTGTGATCTTGGCTTCAAGTGCATATTTGGTAGTGATGATGTTGAAGTCATAAGTGTTGATGGATCAAATTTGATATTCAAAGGATTTAGACATGGTAGCTTATACTTGGTTGACTTCAATGATAGTGATACACAATTGACATCATGCTTGCTTAGCAAATATAGTATGGGTTGGTTATGGCATAGAAGGCTTGGTCATGTTGGAATGAAACAATTGAACAAACTTTTGAGGCATGACTTAGTTAGAGGCTTGAAAGATGTGACTTTTAAAAAGGATAAACCTTGTAGTGCTTGTCAAGCCGGCAAACAAGTTGGAAATCCATATCCTAGTAAGAGTGAAATGAGCACATCAAAGGCATTTGAGCTATTGCACATGGACTTGTTTGGGCCAACAACATACACTAGCATTGGTGGCAACAAGTATAGTTTTGTGATTGTTGATGACTACACTAGATACACTTGGGTGTTCTTTCTTTATGACAAGAGTGATGTTTATGATCTATTCAAGTCTTTTGTCAAGAGGGTGCAAAATGAATTCGAGACTACCATCAAGAAGATTAGAAGTGACAATGGTAGTGAGTTCAAGAACACAAGAATTGAAGATTTGTGTGATGATCTTGGTTTTGGACATCAATTCTCACCAACATACACTCCTCAATCAAATGGTGTAGTTGAAAGGAAAAATAGAACTTTGATTGATATGGCTAGATCAATGCTTAGTGAATACAATGTGAGTCATTCATTTTGGAGTGAAGCTATCAACACGGCTTGCTATTGTAGCAACTGTCTCTATTGCCATGGGAAGCTTGGGAAGACACCATATGAGCTATTGAATGGAAGAAAGCCCAACATTACATACTTTAGAGTGTTTGGTTGCAAATTCTATATTCTCAAGAAAGGCACTAGATTAAGCAAGTTTGAAAAGAAATGTGATGAAGGGTTCTTACTTGGTTATTCTACCACAAGCAAAGCATATAGAGTTTGGAATCTCACAAATGGCACCTTGGAAGAAGTTCATGATGTTGAGTTTGATGAAACCCAAGGATCTCAAAATGAAGCTCAAAACCTTGATGATGTGAGAGGAGATCAATTGTCAAATGCAATGAAGAACATGGACATTGGTGATGTTAGGCCAAGGCAAGTTGATGATGATGATATTCATGTGATCAACCAAAGTGTGCAAATTGATACAAATCAAGCAAGCTCTAGTGGTACTCATGATGAAATGCAAGTTCAAGGTCAAACAAGTGGAAGCAATCAACTCCCAATACTCCAACCTACTAGTATTGCAAGAGATCATCCATTGGACCAAATCATTGGTGGAATTCAAAGTGGTGTTCAAACTAGATCAAGGCTAGCATCCTTTTGTGAGCACTACTCATTTGTGTCAGTTGAAGAACCTAAGAAAATAGAATATGCTTTGAAAGATTCCGATTGGGTAAATGTCATGCATGAAGAACTAAACAATTTTGCTAGAAATCAAGTTTGGAAACTTGTTGAGAGGCCAAAGGACTACAATGTGATTGGTACTAAGTGGGTCTTTAGAAACAAGCAAGATCAAGATAGTGTAGTTGTGAGAAACAAAGCAAGATTGATAGCACAAGGATACACTCAAGTTGAAGGTCTTGACTTTGGAGAGACATATGCACCGGTTGCAAGATTGGAAGCAATTAGAATCTTATTAGCATATGCTTGTGCACACAACATCAAGCTCTATCAAATGGATGTCAAGAGTGCATTTCTCAATGGCTACATCAATGAAGAAGTTTATGTTGAGCAACCTCCCGGTTTTGAAGATGACAAGAAGCCCGACCATGTTTACAAGCTAAAGAAGGCATTGTATGGTTTGAAGCAAGCACCTAGAGCATGGTATGAAAGGTTGAGGGACTTTCTCCTCTCTAAAGGGTTCAAGATGGGAAAGGTTGACACCACTCTCTTCACCAAGAAGCTTGGAAATGACTTGTTTGTGTTGCAAATCTATGTGGATGACATTATCTTTGGATCAACCAACCAAGACTTTTGTGAAGAGTTTGGAAATATGATGGCTAATGAGTTTGAAATGTCTATGATTGGAGAGCTTAGTTACTTCCTTGGACTTCAAATCAAGCAAATGAAGAATGGCACTTTTGTAAGTCAAGGCAAGTACATCAAGGACATGATTAAGAAGTTTGGATTGCAAGATGCTAAGCAAATGAGTACACCAATAGGCACAAATGATCAATTGGGTGTTGATGCTAGTGGCAATATGGTAGATCAAAAGCAATACCGGTCTATGATTGGAAGTTTGCTCTATGTCACCACTTCAAGGCCGGATGTGATGTTTAGTGTGTGCAAGTGTGCAGATATCAAGCTTCACCTAGAGAAAGTCACTTGAAAGCAACCAAAAGAATATTGAGATATCTTAAGGGCACTCATGATGTTGGATTATGGTTTCCAAAGGGGTCTAACTTTAAGTTGATTGGATATTCGGACTCCGACTATGGTGGATGTAAGATTGATAGAATGAGCACAAGTGACACTTGTCAATTGCTTGGAAGGTCTCTTGTTTCATGGTCATCAAGGAAACAAAATAGTGTTGCACTATCTATCGCCGAGGCCGAATACATTAGTGCCGGTAGTTGTTGTGCACAATTGCTTTGGATGAAGGCCACCTTGAATGATTTTGGAATCAAGTTCAAGAATGTACCATTGTTTTGTGACAATGAAAGTGCTATCAAGATGACTTAAAATCCGGTTCAACATTCAAGAACTAAGCACATTGACATAAGGCACCACTTCATAAGAGACCATCAACAAAAGGGTGATATTAGCATTGAAAGCATTGGCACCGAAGATCAATTAGCCGACATATTCACAAAGCCACTTGATGAAAAGAGATTTTACAAGTTGAAGAATGAATTGAACATACTTTACTTCTCCAACTTGAAAGGAGTGCACCCCCACATTCTTATATGACATGCCTCTCCTCCGACAATGCAAGGTAAAGTTGTTTGGCATATCATTTATACTTTGCTAAGGACATGGTTAGAACATATAGACATATTTGCATGACAAATAAGCTCATTTATTAAAATCAAATGATTTTGATGTATATATGGTACCACTATTGCTTCTATGTTTGATTGATCTAGTGGTAGCATATGACATGTTTGTGGGCTTGCAAACCTAGTGTTAAATCTAGTAAATGAGCTCATGATGTGTAATTCAACATGGTCAAGATAACC
Organism: Saccharum hybrid cultivar R570; assembly: GCA_038087645.1. Lineage (NCBI taxonomy): Eukaryota > Viridiplantae > Streptophyta > Magnoliopsida > Poales > Poaceae > Saccharum > Saccharum hybrid cultivar. Next base: position 5,993,044 of record JAQSUU010000368.1, read on the forward strand.
CTTATACTTTATGAGGTGTGAAAAAGCTTGTCCTTGGATCAAACCGAATTACATATTCTAGGCAAGTGATCTAGATTGAACCATAATTTGAACTCCCTCATATTTATTGACTCAACTCTCTTTAAAATTGGCACCTTTTTGGTGATTGTTGACAAAGGGGGAGAGAAAAGTCACAAAGATATTGCAAAGAGAAAATAAGATATAATAAGAGGGAGAGAAAAGTCACAAAGATATTGCAAAGAGAAAATAAGATATAATAAGAGGGAGAGAAAAATCACAAAGATATTGCAAAGAGAAAATAAGATATAATAAGAGGGAGATAAAAGTCACAAAGATAAAAAGTTAAGTTACAAAGGGGGAGAAAGGGATCAATTAAAATTGAGCACACAAGTAGGGGGGCAAGCTCATGAATTATTTGTTGCATTTGTATGTGCACTAACATGATGATGTGTTGCATTGCAAATTTAATTTCGATATTCATGTTTGAATGACGTTTGCTAGAAATAGAACTAAAATGATGATTTGTTAAGAGTAGCTTTACAAGCGGTATCTAGACACCTTTGCTTATAATGTTGATCTCATGGGGTACTTTAGTATTTGTGATCTTTGCAAATGATGTATTACAAGTGGTGTCTAGCTACATCGATGCTAAGGATGGTATATAAAGGCAACTCCGATGGGTATCACGCTTCAAAGGTCCATTCTATATACCTTAGCATCAATTTGATAGTAGTAACTCTCCCAAAATTCAAATCCATACATATGTGCACAATTGAACCAAACTCATGGAAGCACATATGTAGGGGGAGCTAATACTATCGAAATTGAAAATTGATTTCATTTCATATCTTTGTGATGGTTGTCATCAATTACCAAAAAGGGGGAGATTGAAAGCCCAAGTTTGGTTTTGGTAATTAATGACACCAAGTTGCTAATGCCATGTGTTAAGTGTTTTGAGTTAGGCATAAGCAACACATGTGATGAAGGTGTACGTGGCAAGGAGTGGTGGCCACAAGATCACAAAGAGATGATGCATGGACATGAAATGATGATCATGGTGGAGATGCACCTAATATGATGGACATGATGTTCAAGTTGAAGAGAAGGAACTAAGAGCGCAAGGCAAAGCTATAACCATAAGTTTTTCCTTTTGCCGGTCTAAAATGAGTAGAGAAGGGATTGACCGGGTTTAGGATACATAGCCGACTATCAAGAGGGGCAATCACGGTTAGCTCAGAAATCAAGTGCCACTAGATCATTGTCTTGAGCATATGCATTAGGATCTAGTAAAGAGCTAACATAACGCCTTGGAAAATGATTGTGAAATGCTAACACACATGCACATGGTGGTGTACACTTGGTGGTGTTAGCATTTTTGCGAAGGCGGTGGAGTTTAAGCGGTAGAGCTTTTTAGAGAAGTGAAACGCTTATTTTCTACTGCGCCGAAAGTCAGAAAAGAAACGGAGGCGAACGGAGGTCACTGTGGTGACCGGACGCTGCACCGGACGCGGTCACGGCTTGACCAGCGCGTCCGATCAGTTCAATCCGGTCAGCGCGCCTAGGGTTGATGACCGGACGCTGGTCTGGCCTGACCAGCGCGTCCGATCAGTTCACCGATGCGCAAAAGCAGAGCGCGCGACCGGCGCGTCCGGTCCTTCACCGGACCGGCGCGTCCGGTCAGGCGTCCAGAGGGGCAGAGAGTAGCGAAGTGATGATCGGACGCGAGGCGCGTCCGGTCATGTACGATCGGACGCGTCCGGTCATCGAGGGAGCTTACTGGACTCAAACCGGACGCTGGCCTGTCGCGTCCGGTCATTCGCTAGGGCGCGTCCGGTCATTGCTTCGCGGGCTCGCGGTGCTGAGTGATCGGCGCGTCCGGTCAGTTGACCAGCGCGTCCGGTCATACGCTAGAGCGCGTCCGGTCATAGCAACGGTAACTTTTGACATGCACTGTTCATGCTTGTCCTATAGTGACCGGACGCGTCTAGTCACCCTGACCGGAGCGTCCGGTCATCCCGATTTGAACTGCGTTGTCCGGTAACGGCTAGCTGCGTACCCCTTCGTTATAAATAGACGTTGGCCGGGGTTTGAGGGTAACTCTTGCACATTTTGAGACCTAGAGACATACTTTGAGCTAGAGAACAACCCCTCCACTCATCTCTTTGATTGGTTGCACATCTTGAGTGAGATTGAGTGAGATTCAAGTGCATTGCTTGAGAGTTGCATTCTAGAGGCACTTGATCTTCGAGTTGCTGCGGATTTCTTGTTACTCTTCCGTGTTTCCCGACACGGTAGACGGCTTGGAGCAGCGGAGGTGATTGAGCTCATAATTGGAGATTGTTGGAGCCTTCACCAAGTGTTGTAAGGGGTTCTTGATCCTTCCCCGCGGGAGTTCGCAAATTGGATACTCTAGTGGAGCTCGTGGCTTGGAGGATCCTCATCTTGTGTGCGGTTGTGTGGCGCCCACCGAGGGCTCGACTCTTGATAGTCGATTAGCTCGTGAACCGACAAGTGGGTGTATCGCCACAACGGGGAGTAGCTTGCCGGGAAGCAAGTGAACCTCGGGAAAAATTCTTGTGTCATTCTCTTCCCGAGGACTTCTCTTGTGTGATTGATTGATTGGTACTTATCATCTCTATACGGCGGTATAATCACTTAAAGCTTTTCTCTTGTATTAGTTCTTATTTCTACCTTGTAGTAGTTGTTGTGTTTAGTGAATAGCTTTGTTATAGACTTGTGTAGGTGGCTTGCTTAATTAGTTAGAGCTAGTGCATTTACTTCGCCACATTTCGTACTAACGTGTGGTTAAGTAATTCTTGTAGAAGTTTTAATTAGGCTATTCACCCCCCCTCTAGCCTATTTGGATCTTACACACGGGGGCAGGAGGTCGATAGCGGCGCACGTGCAGTCCATGGAACCCTGAGGAACATGTCCCCAACCCGATTTGGTAGTTTTCTCATGAGCACAAAGTTTGGGGATTTTGACGAAAGTTGAGAAAACCCCAATCTTGGAGAGAGATTTTTTTATCTGCGTTGATGCTTTGGTCTTTTGGAGTTGATATTTTGGTGATGGTTTCTAAACATCCTTAGGAACATCTACACAAAATTTTGGCTTAATCGGACTTTGTTTTTGAATGGATTTCACCTTTCTAGAGTTTGGTTTTGGGTGCTGAAACTGCCAATGTAGGCTAGGTCGAGTTGCATCTAGGCTAGGTCAGGCTGGCATCCGGGTTAGGCTGGGTTTGCATCAAGGCTAGGCCAGGTTGGCTGTGTAGGGGTGTTAATCTAGGCTAGGCCAATCTCCCTACCTAGCTAGGCCGACTTTCTTGTGAAGTTTGCTTCTCCAAGGTGTTTTTAAGCTCCAGGTGTCCATTTTCTGATCCATTTCTTCGGAGAGTTCTCTGAGGTGCTCAAGAAGTTCGTAAAGTCATCAAACCACCAATTGGTTTAGGTGATTTTGCGTCGGGCTCTTGTTTCATTTTTATTGAAGTGGAGCTTGATTTTCGGGTTTTGAAGAGTTTCGGTCATGGTCTTGGTTTTCCACGGTGTTCTCTGGTCATTCCAGAGGGTATCTAGTCACTAGTTGGCTCGAGGGCATTTCACTCGTGAGATTTGGAGTTTTTGGAGGGTTATGGCAATTCGAAAGAGAATTGGCTTTGCTCCCATTCACCGCCGTCTGGTCGTCATTCTCTGTCCTTCAATTAATTTGATTATCTTTCCAAACATGTAAAGTATGCACCATAAAATGTTGCATAATGATAAAGGTTTGCTTGAGAAGTTCTCCATTAGATAAATTCTCGGGTGACTGTTAGTCTTCTGGCAGTTTCACCAAATCTGGTCATAATCTCTATTGTGAACTCCAAATGATGTGGAGTTTGTTGCATTAGAAACTAGACTTGATAGGATTTCCATCAAATTGTCATTAACCCATAGAGCCTTCGGTAATCAAGAGTTAAGACTATTTCTTTGTGGCTATCTGTGCAATCAGCTAGGTGAAGTGCTGGTTCAGCTTCGTGTAAACCATCTTTCTCACCTTTGGTCCAGTAGTAGCTCCTTGTGTAAACCTTAGTAAAACATATGTAGAGAATTTTAGTTACTATAACATTCTCAAATACGTCAAAGTTAATTTCAGCTAGGAACAAATTCACCTGCTCTTGCATCTTCTTTGCATAAGTGGCCCATGATTACGATCACTTGTGTTAGAAGGTGTGGAGGATCTTCATGCGACCAAACATAATGAGTTGGGATGTCCTCATCATCCTCCCCCTCTTGAAAAGGAGTCGTCCTCAACTCTGACTCTTCTAAAGGCCATCATCTTATAGTATTGTGATAACATCATGATCTTCTTCTTCCATCATGATCTATAATTATATAAACCAAGTAGTAGCCTTGTAAGTAGAAACCAACTGAATTTGTAATAAAGTATAGCTTTCGCCTTTCATGGAAACTTAGAACTAATAGTGAATAATATTGATTGCCTTGGTATGGTCTCATCAACACCAATATCATTATTTACTTGTGGTATGAGAGAGTACTTCACTCAATTTTTTTAAAAAAAATATTCGTTACTCGATTGAGGCATGAACCCAAAGCAGTTTTCACCATGAGTGCAATTTTAGTTCAAACTGAGCAACTCATGTGTTGCGTGATGGTTAAAAGTAACATAAGTAACAGCCAATCATTAATTTACGAGTTGAAACAAGCAAGCAAAATGAACCGTGACGAGTTTTCTCTTTCAATTCTGTAAAATGATTAGGTCAATATTAATTTGTGCGTCACACTCCGAGCGTCGTCCTTCATTTCCCATTGGTGCAGGAGTTCGTCATTCATCATGCATTCATTGAATTCGTCACTCTTTCTTTGCCAGTGGCTCGATCGGAAGTCGCCAGTGACTTTTGAGGCACCATAGGAATTTGGATGAGCAAAGCATGTACCAACTATGTAACTTCTCCGAAAAGCCACGCCCCGTTTGCAACTGCCACTCCCAAAGTCTACCAAAAGTAAGCCAAGTTTATCCCGCCCATCGATCTCATATATACATCGGATATATCATATCCCATGCCATGTGGAAGCTCTTTCTTCTTGTGAAACCATGGAAGTGTTCTTGCCCCTCTTGGAATTATTTTAGCTCTTGTAGGCGTCACCACCATTGATATTGACCATGGCAACTACGTACAGCAAATTAACAATCACCATTTGTTATACCAGTATGGCATCTTGCGCTTGCACAAGTCACAAACTCGCTCTCCCTCTACCAGTATAAATACCCCGGCCAGTCGCCACATCTCATGCACCGTTCCATCGATCGAAACAGAGCCATCATATCTGGCCTTTGGTGCTAGCTTATTCATAACTAGCTCATCAGCAACCGCAATGGCCGCGTGCTCACCGAAGCTAGTGTGTTTCCTAGCTCTGGCCTTGGTGGTCGTGACTCAGTGCGCGGCGCAGAACTCGCCGCAGGACTACGTGGACCCGCACAACGCGGCGCGCGCTGACGTGGGCGTCGGCCCTGTGTCCTGGGACGACACCGTGGCCGCGTACGCAGAGAGCTACGCGGCACAACGCCAGGGCGACTGCCAGCTGGTTCACTCCAGCGGACCATACGGTGAGAACATTTTCTGGGGCTCCGCCGGCGCCGACTGGTCGGCGTCCGACGCCGTGGGGTCGTGGGTGTCCGAGAAGCAGTTCTACGACCACGACAGCAACAGCTGCGCGTCGGGGCAGGTGTGCGGCCACTACACGCAGGTGGTGTGGAGCGACTCCACGGCCATCGGCTGCGCCCGCGTCGTCTGCGACAACAACGCCGGCGTCTTCATCACCTGCAACTACAACCCGCCGGGCAACGTCGTCGGCCAGAGCCCTTACTAGACTCATACATACTACATACGCTTTCAGCATGGCATGGTTGGTGTGCTATTTTATATATACGTACGTATACGTGTGCCGCATATATGCATGAACGCATGATGCATGTATACCGTGGGTCGGAGGCAATAAATTGTTGTGTACTGTATACCATACGATGAGTGTTTGTAAACATATAATTACAGTCAATAAAATCATGCGTGTGACTGCTGAGGCAAATATTTCTGTTCTTATTTTGATTTTATTTATCTTTTTCACAAGCACCGTCCCGGACTAAACCAAGACCCTGTGCCAAAGTCTAAAATATTGGACCTTGTATGCTAGCAAGATTGAACAATAAAATAGTATATATATATATATATATATATATATATATATATATATATATATATATATATATATATATATATATATATATATATATACACACACACACACGATAATGTATTACATTTAAAAGTCATATATCCAGAATTCTACCTATTCAATTGATCACATAATCTTTACTTGAACAACAACATTCCATTGGTATTCTTTGAAATGAAATCTTCCATTAATCTCATCGTAAATAATCTTCTCCGGCATGTCACGCTCAAGCGCTATTGTGGCCAAATCAGTAAGCCTTTCTTTCATCATTGTAGAACACAAATACGACTTCAATAACTTTAAATTACAAAAGGTTTGTTCTACTAATGCAATAGTCACAGGAATGGTCAACAGAACTCCATATACAATTGTTTTATTCATAAAACAATCATGTCATAAATTTTAGCAAGTTCCATGTTTTCACCCTTTCAGTTTGATTTGCATCACCATAAATGAAGGTAAGTCTCCACGGTTCCTTGTTATTGTCAGAAATCTCTTTATCAATATGATACTGGAAGAACTTTGTGATCTTCAGGACAGCTACATTATTCCAAAAAATTCCCCCACTTCTTCCATTACACTATTACTAGCAAAACTATTATCATATCCCAGAAAGTACCTTATTAAATATTCCACCCGGCTCTTAGCAATTTGCGTCTCGAGAATACACACAACCAACTGGGCATACTCCTTGGCAAGGTCTCTTGAAGATCCTACCTAAGCCCAA